>OY992876.1:47514896-48214896 GCA_963921405.1 Cepaea hortensis
TGACATGATTTTCGCTGCAAGGCAGCTGCAAGAGAAATGTCAGGAACAGAACTGCGAAATGTTCTCCACTTTCATTGACCTTACCAAGGCTTTTGATACAGTCAGCAGAGAAGGACTGTGGAAGATTATGGCAAAATATGGCTGTCCACGAAAGTTTGTCCAAATAGTGCGGCTATTTCATGACGGCATGCAGGCAAGAGTACAGGAAAATGGTGAACTGTCTGAACCCTTTCCTGTAACCAATGGAGTGAAGCAAGGATGTGTCCTGGCACCAACACTGTTCAGCCTCATGTTTTCAGCCATGTTGATGAATGCCTTCGAGAACGACGACATTGGAATAGACATCAACTACCGTATGGATGGAAAGCTATTCAATCTCAGAAGGCTGAAAGCTAAAACCAAAATTAACAGCGGCACCGTCAGAGAGCTCCTGTTTGCTGATGATTGCGCTCTATACGCCAACTCAGAGGCGGACATGCAACATAATGTTTCAGCTTTCTCACATGCCTGTGCCAACTTTGGGCTCAATATCAACTTGGAGAAGACTGTAGTTATGTACCAGCCAGCTCCAGGGAATAATCACACTGTGCCGAATATCAAAGTGAATGACCATAGACTAAGTGTTGTGGACAAATTCACCTATCTTGGCAGCACTGTGTCACAAGCTGCCACAATCGATGACGAAGTGAATGCAAGAATCTCCAAGGCCAGTGCAGCCTTTGGCAGACTGTACAAGAATGTATGGGACAGAACTGGAATAAGCCTGCAAACAAAGCTAAAAGTCTACAAAGCAGTTGTATTATCCACACTGCTATATGCTTGTGAAACCTGGACTGTTTATCAGCGACACGCTAGGAAATTAAACCACTTCCACACAGTCTGCCTAAGGAAGCTACTGAAGATTAAATGGCAAGACAAGATTCCAGACACTGAAGTCCTAGAAAGAGCATCCATGCCCAGTATCCACACTCTACTGATGAAGAATCAGATTCGCTGGGCTGGTCACTTGACCCGCATGCCAGATCACAGGCTCCCTAAACGAATTTTCTACAGCGAACTGCGTTGTGGTAAACGCTCCCAAGGTGGCCAGAGGAAACGTTTTAAAGACACTCTGAAAATTTCACTGAATGCTTTTGGAATTCATCATGACACCTGGGAGGCTGCAGCCAGAGACCGAAATTCATGGCGTGCATCATTGCGCAAAGGTGCAGTCATATGTGAGGCAACCAGGACTGCAAGAGCTGTGAAGAAAAGGCAGGACAGAAAAACCACTGCAGGAAATCCTCCTCCAGAAACGTTAAGCATTCTTTGTCCACATTGTCAAAGAACATTTCGAGCCAAAATAGGCCTTATCAGCCATCTTAGAACCCACGGCTCCACACCTTCAACCCCACTGGATGAAATGAATGGTCATCATCATTCTTGATGGACAAACAACAGAACATTCTAATAATTCGGTGTAGTTTACACGCTATAAATGGTTTACATTCAGTAGGTTCTAGTATTTTGAAATGGAACCAGACTAGCGACCTAATTGGTCTAAAGTTCCACACATTTACATTAATTTAAATACAATATCACAAACAAATAAATAGATCCGTGTGATCGAGAGGTTAAAAACACGCGCTCTTAACGAGGAAGTCGTGGCGGTGAGTTCATTCCCTTCATCGTTCAGTTGGACTTAAAATTTAGTTTCTCGTTAAGAAAGCTACTGAACCAAAAATTGTTTCGAAAATCAACTTGGGTTTGATTGTAACGTCCTGGAAAGGTTATGCAACATTTACAAAAATTAATATTATACACACTAAAACAGGATCAGAAAACTTCAGCTAGAAAATATAACGTTTACTGTGTGTTGGCTTGCTGACACTCCCGCATAGTTATAATGTGTTGTTTGTGTTTCACCGCCGACAGTTTCCTGTGCCTTGGCGGATTTCTACTACCTCCCGAGAGCGGGGAGAAGATAACTCTAGGGCTGAGCGTGCTGCTGACAATTACCGTCTTCATGCTGATGGTTGCCGACAAAATGCCGCAGACCTCGGAGTCCATCTCGGTCATAAGTAAGCGCAAACCGTGCTGTTGTTTGTGTACAGGGACCTTGGTGCTTCAAGATGACCTGGTGTTGCTGAACTCAATCAATCAATCAATCATGTGCCATGCCGGAAAGCGTGGGCGGTCATGACTCGCCATTTCACTCGATCACCAGTGTCGTGGATCAGCTCAGTGTTCCTGTCTCGTCCATGCCATGTGGCCAAGCCATCCAGGTATTTTCCTCTCGGTCTGCCTCTTGGTCTGTTTCCTTCGATCTTGCCAGTTGTCACCAAGTTCTCCAATCCATTTCTTCTCATAACATGTCCAAAAATTTTTGACTGTCTACGTCTAATTTCTCTAATCAGTTTACGATGTTCATTTGTCTCCTGTAGTACTTCGTCATTGGTTTTTCTGTCTGTCCATGGTATTCTTTGCATTTTCCTCAGAAACCACATTTCTGCAGCCATCAGATGTTTTTCAGCTTGACTGCCCATTGTCCAAGTTTCACATCCATACAAAAGAACAGGCTCTATGTATCCCCTCAACACTATTTATCTCGTTTCAATTGACATCTTTTGCTGAAATACTCGTAGATATAGTTATTGTAACGTAAACTTGATGATTTTAGAGCATTCATTGACATAGTTACTATGACATTAACTTGATGTTCTTAAATCATTCATGGAAACAGTTACTGTAATGTTAACTTAATGTTCCTAAACTATTCTTGGAAATAGTTATTGTAATATTAACTTGATGTTCCCAAACCATTCATGGACATAGTTACCGTAACATTAACTTAATGTTCCTAAACTATTGGTGGACATAATTACTGTAACATTAACTCGATGTTCCCAAAGGTTCATGAACATGGTTATGTGCATA
The DNA here is from genome assembly GCA_963921405.1 of Cepaea hortensis. Classification (NCBI taxonomy): domain Eukaryota; kingdom Metazoa; phylum Mollusca; class Gastropoda; order Stylommatophora; family Helicidae; genus Cepaea; species Cepaea hortensis. The sequence continues at coordinate 47,517,813 of OY992876.1, forward strand.
GCTATACGTAATGCACAGTAATTTCAGTTTAACTATGTCCACCAATAATTTGGGAACATTTTGTACGCCTGAGAACAAGGAGAAATAGGTGTCCTATCTTTCCCTCACTTTGGCGAGCTACGAGCTCTCACTGCGCTCATGACATAGCCAGCGTAGTTCGCTATCAACTTCGCCAGTACACCAACCGGGATTCGAACGTGTTGCCACCAAATGACAACAATTGCCCGCTGTCGGAACAAATGCATTTTGGCTCACGGCCCAAAGGTGCAGTCATCAACCGTATGATAAAATAAACTATGATTTCATTATTAAAAAGATATCATTGAGTAATTACCGTAGTTGGCTGCACAGTCCGTATGTAACACACGAGCCTGTGTTTTCATATCCCTGATCATCATCACATGTTTCAGACCTTGAACTGGTCGCGATCGCTTCTGGTGATTCCATTGCATTGTTGCAGATCTTTGTCAAAGACTGCCTCATGATAGAACACCACCAAGACGTGGGGTCAACCTCAGATAGAGTGGAGAGAACAGGGTGCCCGGGATCGGGGAAGGATGGATGATAGAAAGAGGGGGACTGTTGACTAGTCCTCACACGGAGGCGTTGACCAGATAGTTAGCACTACTGGTCACGACAGAGTCACGCCTGCGTGATCGCTACGATCGCCACTCAAGCCAAAGCCAGCTAATAGAAGCGTGCTAACTGATCTAGCACGCAAAGGGCCGAAGGGCGTATGAAGGTCCTTCCGCGAGGCGTGTAGCGAGGCGAGTGAAGCAAGTCAGACTGGGGACTGACTCTGTAGTGTTCACATCGTGTAGAATAGATTTGTGTTTTCATATAGCCTAGTAGATAGAGAATAGCTATAGGGGTTAGGAAAACTATTGATAGAGAATATTGTGACTTTATGTGTGATTAGATAGCGACTGTTTTGCAATTGTAAAGAGCCAACGGCAATAAAATGTACCATTTCATTCCTCGCACACGACTGCAAGTCTCTTGTATGGTGTGGGAGAAGTAATCCGATGATGCCTGAAACATGAGTTGTTGACAGGCAAGAGAATTAAATGTGGTGTCAGAAGTGCTGCTTGAACCTGAGTTCAAGCTATATACACTTACCCACGGCTCTAGACTAGGTTTACGGATAGGATATTACAAAGAGTAAATTGTTTTATTTGTGTCAGTGACGATTACGTGTGCAGACTAGATCGAGTTGCCGGCAGAAGTGTGCCTATCGTGATGAAATAATGTTTATTTGTGCTTATTAGAATGTTATATATTTAAATAATGTGCTTTTCAAAGTTGTAAGTATTCATATTATGTTCTTCTTGCATTTATTTATTTAATTATTTATTTATTTTTGAATAATTGTCAAAAAATGATTCATGGCGGAGCAATACAAAGGTCAGCGACAGTATTGATTTTTGCAAGCTAAAAATAGCGCTGCGCCTGTGACGTGGCACGATTGACAAACAGTTGGGCCTCGCCATTTGCAATCAGCATTTCAGTGTTTACATACTGGCAAGTTGCTGCCTGCCTGAATCTTTACGATATATTAACTATTATTTATTTATTTAAGTTAGAGAATGAATATATTTATTTATTTACACATTATTATTATATTTATATTTATTTAAAAGCAGTTATTGAATTTTTTTTCGTACTTTTCTATTTGTTTACCGTCAGGAGGGCACTACTTTCGGCTATGCAAATTAGATTTGGCCTGCACCATCCTTACTTCCATAGATTAAACTAGGTTAGTAACGAAAGACATATTACGGTAGAACGAAGACAGGACAGTGACATTAAATATTATTTAATCGATGTTCTGTTTGTTCGTGGGCATGTCTGTGTCATTGTACTAATTTGTCAAAAATCTATTTGTCGTTTACGAGTTGGTAATTTTTGCTGCTCTGTAAAACAGGGCGAACAACAGCTGAGTAAGAACGTGAGTGTGTGCCGATGTGCCAAACAGGGTGACCTGAGTAGAAAACTCGTGTGTATTCCGGGGTGCCAAACAACGGGACCGGTGCTGCTGACGTGTTGTTCCTTGTTCTGGGGAACATTAAGTTGAGTAAAACCTACGTTTTTGGCATGCATTGTAATTAATAGTGCATCTCTTTTTCAGCGTGTATTGTATGAACAGACTTTGTGCTCTAATTTTTTGGAGAATACAATTTTCCAGATTGTAAACAAAGAGTACAATTTGTAGTGCTCAGATATTAAATAACATAGCATATTAAAGAAAAATAACTAAGTTCAGGTCAACGCAAGCCAATTACCCAGCAACATGGCTACTCTAGCTGACTTCATTAAAGCAGGTAAAGAATTGCAATACACAGGTAAAGAACTAGAACAATATGCAGATCAAAAATTTAAAGAAGCAAAGGATGCAGAGAGAGATGAACGCGCACAGGAAAGATAACACCAGATACAACTAGCTGAGATAACAAAACAAAAAGAAGTGCAAATTAAACAACAGCAATTAGAACATGATAAGGAAATTAAACAGAAAGAACTAGAAATAAAGCAAAGAGAATTAGATCTAAAGCAAAAGGAGATAGATGAAATGGCAAGAGTGAAGGAAAAACAAATACAAGTAGAATCAGAGACACAGTTAAAGATGAAAGAGATGGATGTAGACTCACACGCAGAGATCTCTGCCACTAAACTTAAAAGTCAACAAGAAGAAAATAAGTTCAACAAATACAAAAATATTATCAAAGCATATTGTAAAGAAGATTCAATTTCTGCCTGGACAGAGAATGTCGAGTATCAGTTTAAATATCACCAAGTTCCTTTAGAGATGTGGGCTATGATTTATATGAAGAACCTGAGTGGTGAGCCCCTTAAAGTAATAGAATCTATACCAACCGATCTTAGATCTGACTACCAATACATCCGTGATAGGATTATGCAACACTTTTTACTTGATGCCCCTGGGTATCAGGTTCAGTTCTCAACTTTAAAACCTAAACCTACTGAGACTTTCATTGACTACGTCTCAAATGTTCAAAGTGTACTAAATAGGTGGCTTAAAGCAGCTAACATAGGAAAAGACTTTGATAGATTGAAAAATTTAATAACTATGGATAAGGTAATATCCACGATACCATCCTCTTTTGCTAAATTTTTGCAGCAGTCAGACATTGAAACCATAGAACAGTTTGAAAAGAAAGGGTCAGCATATTTTTCTTCAAACAGAAATATTTTTAAAACTTCAAATGACTCTGAAATAGTTTCCTTTGTAAAAGATCAATCTAAAAACTATCAGAGCAATAGAAAACCATTTAATAAATTTGACAAGAAAGATAGAAAAGTTTCAAAATGTATCCACTGTCAACTTTTACATGACACTTATTCAATGTGTGACAAATCGCCGAGTTATCCGGCACATCTTGAAAATGTTATTAAGAAGCAACAGAACAAAAGATCTGCATACCGGCGGGCCATTAAATGTTTTTTTTTGTTCCAGCTACGGCCATTATTCAAATAAGTGCCTAGGCCGCCAACGTATGAAAGCCAACAATGCTATTTTACTTGATACATCTTCTGATAGTGGTAGTGAGACTGAGTGTGATGTTGAAAATGAGTTACCTGTTAACCAAACGGAAGAGGTGTGTTGTGTAAACGATATGTTGAGTTTTGACAGTTGTGAGCGATGTCACCAGTTTCATGCTGACGGAAAATTAGAATGTGGACATACAGTTCCATTCTCATCTGAGAGTGTGAATGCAGCCTTAGCCTCCAGAGGCAATTTAGAGTTCCACAATGCAATGGTCAATGATAGACCATGCCAATGTTTGCTGGACAGCGGGAGTACCCTTATTGGTCTCAGAAAGGAACTGGTGAGTCAAGAGGATTATACAGGTGACTCTGTCAAATGCCGAACCTTTTCGGGTAACATTGAAATTTACCCTTTGGCCAAAGCCCGTATTGACACTCCTTTCCTTTCGGGTACATTTACTTGTGCTATACTTGACAACCCTTGTACTGATTTAATTCTGGGTTGCTTACCTCAACTAAAACAATGTACTAGCGATGAAATAACTGCATGGAACCAACTGAATGCAGTTAATGCAACAACCAGAGCAGACACTATAAAACATCAAGACACGCTTCAAGATGAGAGACTACTGGTGCTTTCTCCATCTAGCACTGATGATACCAACAGACAAAAATTCATAGAACAGCAGAAAGCTGATCCTAGTTTGTCTCCTTATTTAAAATTATTGAAAGAACGAGCTAAAATTACAAAGAACGCATCATGGTTCTTCAGATTAAATAATGGCATTCTTACTAGATATTATACTACTGGTAACCATGAGATTCAGCAAACGGTGTTACCTGTACAACATCGCATAACTGTGCTAAAGATTGCACATGAGTCACCGTTTGCTGGCCATCTTGCATATGACAAAACCAGGGCCAGAATTCAAGCTCATTTTTATTGGTCAGGTTTTGCAATGATATTAAATTATTTTGTCGTTCGTGTAATGTCTGTCAACAGTTAGTACGAAAGGGTAAACATGCTACAGCTGAAGTACAACCTTCTACACTGGCTTCTAGGCCATTTGAGAGTGTGGCGGTAGATATTGTTGGACCCCTGAATCAGGTGTCCAGCAAAGGAAATCGCTTCATATTGACGATGGTCGACCTCTGTACAAGGTGGGTTGAGGCAGTAGCTTTGAAGTACATCACCTCCAAAGATGTTGCCAATGTATTTATACACCTGTTCTCACGATTCGGATTTCCACGGACCATTTTATCCGATTGTGGAACACAATTCATATCGGCTGCAACGCAAGCCCTTACAAAAATGTTAGGGATTAAACAACATTTCACGACAGCGTACCATCCAGCCAGCAATGGGATAGTAGAAAAAATTAATGGAGATCTTAAGCATATGCTGGCTAAGGTAACAGCAGAAAACCCAGCTGACTGGGATACACTGTTACCAACAGTGCTGTTCGCCTATCGGGAGATTCCTCATTCAAGCACGGGTTTCTCACCGTTTGAATTAGTGTACGGGGCTAACCCACGTGGACCCCTAACCATTTATCATCAGGCAATAACAAATTCTATTCAAATTCCCGAACCAAAAACACCTTATGAAATGGTGACTGAAACACGAGATAAAATCATGAAATCGTGTATTATAGCTAAGGCAGCTTTGGAGAGGAAGGGTCAAATCTACCGCCAATATGCCAACAAAGGGGCGAGAACAATTGAACTTGAACCAGATCAAGACATACTTCTCTTACTTCCTGACAAACGAAATTTATTATTGACTTCATGGCAAGGGCCATTCAAGGTGGTACGTAAAATTTCAGATGTTGACTATGAAATATCAATAAACGGAAACTTAAAGATATTCCATGTCAACATGTTGAAACCTTACTATTCACGACAAGAGACAGAGGTAGAGACAGACGAACACAGTGCACCCACACCAAGTGATCAGACGGCAGACATACACAACGCAACTACACTAGTTAGCGAGACTGGCATATCCGACGAGCATACACTTAGCGAGAATACAGAATACACACTTAGCACCACCACCGTACTGAATCAGGTAGACGACGACGGAATGGAACTACCAGTTCCTATTGTAGACAAGACTGCTACATTAGATAGCATACATATAGAACAGGGACTAACAGACAGTTAACGACGACAATTAGTAGAATTAGTAACGGAATACAAAGACATATTCTCTGACATTCCAGGTAGGACGGACAGAATCGAACACTCCATTCTTCTTTCGGACTCTAAGCCTATTAAATGCAGGCCGTACTCAATCCCACTAAGCTATAGGGAAAATCTAAATAAGGAAATTCTGAATTTAGAGGCTAGTGGGATCATCCAGAAATCCACCTCTGAGTACTCTTTTCCAATTGTTCTAGTTAAGAAGAAAGATTCTACAATTCGTCTGTGCGTGGACTATCGAAAGCTCAACAACGTCACCAAGATCGACGCAGAGCCAATTCCTTCCTGCGAAGATCTTATTCTTGACATGTCCACCTCCAAAATCTTTTCTAAATTAGATCTCACTAAGGGATATTGGCAAGTCCCTATGCAGTCTCAATCCATCCATCTTACTGCTTTCTCAACACCTTTAGGACTATACGAGTGGCGTTTTCTTCCTTTTGGACTTCAAAACGCTCCTGCCACTTTCGTACGCTTAACTAGAGATCTACTTCATGGAGTGACGAATACAGTGACCTATATAGATGATATATGTGTCCATACTGATGACTGGACAACACACCTACTGAAACTGAGACATGTCTTTAATAGGTTGCGACTCTTCGGGCTCACTGTCAAACCGAGCAAAGTCGAATTGGGCCTAAAAGAAATAGAATTCTTGGGCCATGTCATTTCTCAAGGTCAACTAAAGACTGACCAGAAAATTATTACCAAAATTATGAATCTGACCATGCCTACCACCAAGAAACAGGTCAGAAGCCTTTTGGGGTTAGTGAATTACTATAGTAAATTTATTCAAAATTTAGCGGAGATTACAAGTGTATTTTCCAATGTTTTAAAAGCTTCTGTAAAATTGGATGTTAAAGATGCATTATTAATTTCTGCATTGTCAAAATTGAAAATTTTGTTTAGTAATGTTACAATCCTCCGCTTGCCTAATCCGAGGCTCGTTTATTATCTTAGGACAGATGCCAGCAGGATCTCCATCGCTGCAGTACTAGGCCAATTCTATGAGGGCATCTTCCATCCGATTTGCTACGTGAGCCGTAAGATCACACCCACCGAGTCCAGATATTCCATATCCGAGTTGGAAGCCTTAAGCGTCATCTATGCGGTGAGAAAGCTGCATCGATTCCTGTCGGGTGTACACTTCATTGTCCAGACTGACAACTCCCCAATAACGGCCATGCAGAGTGGTGTACATCGAAATGACCGAATATACAGGTGGTCGCTAATACTACAAAATTACACCTTTAGTATAGAACATATTAAGGGGAAAGATAACATCTTGGCTGATACCCTTAGTCGACCATCTGATGTAGCAATACCAGAAATTTCCACATAAAATTGTATTGTAATATATGTTAATTTAGTACAGTCAAATATTCTATGTGAAATATGTTAGAAATACATGAATATTGTGTGCTGAACTAAGTACCAAAAACATTGACCTGCTAGGTGTCCTTAGACATCAAAAGTAAGAACTTTACTCTGGGAACAAATATATCACTTTGTGAACTAGGACAGCTTATTACTTGCTAAGCTCCAAATATGGTCCAGTGAAGTAGTTGTGTTAAACAGAGAAAAACAGTGTCAGATGATTATATACATACAGACACGAGAACAGTAGTCTACAAACGAACTCTACAGGTGCAATATCCATAGAGCAAATATGACTGTGTAATGGATTTCAAATACCCAGAACAATTGTATAGAGATTATGCCAATGAAAGCATGTTTCTGAACATTAATGGCAACAACTAAGCTGAGGTATTTAAAAAACCATGTATATATAAACTTAATGTGATATGTGTCATAATGTTTTAATATAGTGATAACATATAGATAAATTATGTCATTTTAATTTATAGTTAGATTTAGATAATATAATACTTTTTCATTTCACGTTAGATAGATTAGTAATTTACAGATTTATTTAGCTTTAAAAGTAGATTAGGATAGTAATTTAAACATGACAACTAATTATAAGAAGTTTAGATAGGAATAGTATCATTCAGTTTATTATATTTCACTTTGTTTCATTTCATTTCATTTCATTCCATCTTAACCAATCCATTTAACAAACGTTATCATTTAGTAGTATGATTAGATTGCACCATAATAGAATAGAAATATTATACACTTAAAGATACATCATTTTCACCATATAGAATAAGAATATCAATCATATAGTTTGTTTCATTTAAAAACATTAGTTAGAATATGTTATATTTCACATCACCCATTTTAGAAAGGGACGTAACTTATTACATTTCACATCACCCATTTCACAAAGGGACATAACTCATCTCACATCAATTTCATTTCACATAGGTAAATGACATCTCTTAAATTAGATAAATATTAGGAGTAATGTAAGCTTATTTTAGGATTAATATGACAGATAGATTAAAATAGGCAACGCATTAAATGTATAGTTATAGAACTAGTATTAGTATGTCAGTATTTAGAGTAATATTTCATTAGAATAGAGTGGTTAATAATACCAGGGTACAAACCATCAACCCTTTTTTCTTGCATGTAAATATGTTGTAAATACTTGACGTGTGCAACGGTTGATGCACAGTCATTAGGCTCAACTCTGTCAAACTGAGCCAAGCTTGTACAGTGTCACTCCAATGTTTTTAAATAACTATGAGAGTGAAAGTTATGTGACAGAAATGAAGGTAAAAGATGTGTGACAAAGGTGAGGGTGAAAGATGTGTGACAGAAATGAGGATGAAAGAAATGTAACAGAAATGAGGATGAAAGTTGGGTGACAGAAAGGAGGGTAAAAGAAGTGTGACAGAAATGAGGATGAAAGATGTGTGACAGAAATGAGGGTAAAAGATGTGTGCCAATAGTGAGAGTAAAAGAAGTGTGACATAAAGGAAGGTGAAAGATGTGTGACAGAAGTGTGAAAGTGATAGCAACTGTAAAATATACAGGAGAGAGTGAGAACAGTGAGCGGATTTTTTCTGCCGCTCAACAGGACTTTTTATTTTTGTTGCCGTCGAATGTTGGTTTCAATGTTGAAAATGTGTTGTAATGAATGTATTTTGTGTAATTTGAGTTTAGAATCTTAGTGAAAGTATTTTGAGTCTCATAAGACAGAAACGTAGTCACATATTTGTATTATACACATGTTTGTGACCACAGTTAAATGAATTATGGCACTTGAAAAACTAACTTACATACACATGATAGTTAGATACACTTGTTAGACGGTAGATTATACTTTTAATTACATCCAAACACACAAACAAACAGAAAAACAAACATATAAATTGCATACACTTTTATTAGATCAAAGGGAGATAACTCCGGGTCAGGGGACATAATAGACAACGAAACACTAACTTAACAGTGAAATGTGACTTTACACGCGGAAGCGAGATAGGTAAAGCCTGTCGCTCACAGCTTGTGTAATGGTTGTTTAATATTATATGGGGGACATGAAGCAATTCATGTGTTGACCTTCAGAAAGTCAACTTTGTATGGGTAGTGAGTTAATTTACTATTTGAGGGCAGGTCTTATAAGACAACGGTCCGGTTCAGACATACCTCTAATTAATATAATATTGCGATTGAGAATAGGGCTCACGCCAACCAGACAAGTTTGTGGCGATTGCCAGTAGCCAAGTAAAGTGATGCTACATTGTGACATTAGTCAGTAGGTCTATTAAATAGCCCAAAGCCAGGTTATCTACAGTCTTTGACAAAAAATTAGACACACTAATTATTTTTTTTAGAAACCTCTTGCGTCACAACCAATGAGTCGAAGTTGATGACGCAACACAGGAGGGGTGGGTGTGTGTCAAAGACTGCCTCATGATAGAACACCACCAAGACGTGGGGTCAACCTCAGATAGAGTGGAGAGAACAGGGTGCCCGGGATCGGGGCAGGATGGATGATAGAAAGAGGGGGACTGTTGACTAGTCCTCACACGGAGGCGTTGACCAGATAGTTAGCACTACTGGTCACGACAGAGTCACGCCTGCGTGATCGCTACGATCGCCACTCAAGCCAAAGCCAGCTAATAGAAGCGTGCTAACTGATCTAGCACGCAAAGGGCCGAAGGGCGTATGAAGGTCCTTCCGCGAGGCGTGTAGCGAGGCGAGTGAAGCAAGTCAGACTGGGGACTGACTCTGTAGTGTTCACATCGTGTAGAATAGATTTGTGTTTTCATATAGCCTAGTAGATAGAGAATAGCTATAGGGGTTAGGAAAACTATTGATAGAGAATATTGTGACTTTATGTGTGATTAGATAGCGACTGTTTTGCAATTGTAAAGAGCCAACGGCAATAAAATGTACCATTTCATTCCTCGCACACGACTGCAAGTCTCTTGTATGGTGTGGGAGAAGTAATCCGATGATGCCTGAAACATGAGTTGTTGACAATCTTATGCTGCTCTCTTTAATCCCATGCTTCTCTTCATTGGTGGATCTGTGCATCTCTGTTTTATAGTGATGGGTCTGTGTATATCTGTTTTTAATTGATGGATCTATGCATATCTATTTTTTTTTTCAATGATGGATCTGTGCATATCTGTTTTATAATTGTCGTCCTTGGTCTATCCAGTCCTCTTTCCCTCAATATTGTATCTCCATGTTGGTGTGCTTCGTGTCTTAGGTTGTGACAAAACCACGAGTCTTCGCTTTTTAATTATTTAAGAAGTCTACGTTGCTTTGTTATATTGTCCACAACTTGTTCAATGTTCTATTTTTTCGCTTCAGCTGACTCTTGTCATATTTGATAACACGACGATGTTGCCAGAGCAACTAACAGAGATTGTCTGGAAGAGGCTAATGAAACTAGAAAACTATACACAGATGACGTGTGCAAATGGCTATCGGTGCGCAGTTTACTTTCTTGATGTGCAAATCTTGATGCAACTTTTGTGGCTACAGGCGGGGCAGTTATTCATTGATTAGCAAGCCCGGAACGTATGCTCCCATGTGTGCCAAGTCGTAAGTCCTCCTGTCTGTACCATGCCATGGGAAATATCATATCATTGAACTCACGACAAGGAACTGGTGGCTCATTAAAAATAATAACGATAACTTTATGAATTCACTGATGAACGTGGAACGAAGTAAAAATGTCGAAGCTCAGGAAAATCTAACCCGTTTATTCCGGAGGTAACAGAACCTTCATACATATTGTAGTGGGCAAATTAGTGTCCCGTTATTACATGGAGGGCTTCTAATTTAACGTGCATTGACCTTATGTACTTTGATCTGTCCTGCATTTGCCTTGTCTTCGCTCAATAACACTTCCATTTCCCTCTGTTCATTCAGGTCGTCCTTGCTGTCATCTTCCTCCGAATCTGTCGGTCTAGAGTTTGCCCGTCGTTCGCAAGTCCATGGCGTTCTCAATATATGCTGCTAGCTGTTCTTAGCTTGGAGTGAGTCCACTGCTAGCCTCCCGATGATCCACTAGCCACACCGAGCTGTTCTCCGAATCCAACACACACCCGTTCTCCTTGATCGTCCCACGACGTATGGTTTCGTTGTCACGTAGGCGTTGGTGTGACGTATCTTCGTATCTCATGGTTTTCGTGCACCGTTTTCTTCGAGATTTCCTTCCGTCTTCTGTATGGCGTGATCTAGGCAATTGCTATGTTGCAGCGGATAAGGCCAAAGATTTACAACAATTGTTGGACATTGTAGTACCAGAGAGTGCAAAGAAAGGACTCGCTTTGAATCGCAAGAAAACAGTAACAATAGTGATATCAAAGAAACAGAAGACACCATAGTGTGAAATGGAAATAGAAAGGAGCATTCTTAGCCAAGTGGATAATTTTAACTATCTAGTGCGATTTATAACATTAGATGGAAGGTGCACAACAAAGAGTGAGAGCAGAATAAGGCAAGCAAAAGCTGCATTTCAGAAAATTAAGAATATCTTATGCAATAAGTCACTATAATTGAATGTAAGAAAGAGAGTGCTGAAGTGCTGTATAGAACATGTTTTGCTGTATGGTAGTGAATCTTGTTGGGATGTAAATGAACAAATTAGGAAGAACTTGGGAGCCACGGAGATATAGTTCCTGAGACGAATGTTGCGAATTCCTTGGACTGCCAAAATAACTAACAACGACTACCTGAAAGAGACTAATGAAACTAGAACATTACATGTAACAAAAAGAAAGAGACAAACATATTTCTTTGATCATGTGATGAGAAGAGAGGCATTGGAGAACAACATGACAACTGGAAATATCGAGGAGAAGAGAGGTAGAGGCAGACAAATAAGATGATGCTGGATGGATTGAGACGGTGGCATGGAGGAATATCATCAGCAGAGTTGATCCAGAAAACAAAGGGGACGAGATCTGTGGAGAGTCATGAATGCCTACGCGAGCTGGCATGGCACTTGATGATGATAACATCTCAAATGCACGTATAAGTTCTCCATCACTAGTGACATTTTTTAAATCGTCTTTGTATTTGCTAGCAAAGTGCTGTAATTCTGGCAATCACTATATCCATGATAATAATGAGTTAACTCCCTTGATAGAATATTTTCACGCAGTATGGGTCCTGGCATGACATGTAGATGGGACAACCGTGGCTGGCAGTCCTTCTAGAATGGTTTCAAACCTCTGCTGCCTTGCCTTCTGAGATACTCGCAAATTGGAACGGCTTCAGCATTAAACCCCGAGAGTAATTCCCGAATTATGAAATAGCCACACATAACCTCGCGTTCATTTATTAATTTAATGGCTTCTAGAAGAATCTTAACCGTACTAACAACTTCTGTCTATTCAACTATATGTTGACACACTCTAGTTCTTTTGCTTTCAACATTTCCCGCTATCAAGTTCATTGTTAAATTGTTGTGTGTATGTCTAATTGTTTAGTTACTTTATAAGCGTGCTGTTTATATTCACTGTGTATGTATATGTGGCTTTCATTCTTCGTCTTGTTAGTTCAGGTCAATGTTTCCGCTTCATACCTGTGTTGTCTGCCCATGACGCCTGGTGGATCTTATTTCCCGCCATCTTGATATCCTGAAGATGTTTAACTGAATAAGCGCCATGGGATGCTTAATCGTCTTAAGCGACTTACCGTATCTGCCATGGGCTTATATATCACCGAAATGTTGTCATTGCGTTATAATACAACATGTCTGCTACCATATTAACAACTTTTAAGTCATAACTGTAACACACCCCCACTTTCCATTTTCCGCCATACATGACTGTGGGGTTTTTTTAAAATATTGCCGTTCCAAGTTTTGTATTCACCCTCTGTGAACTCATGCAACATAACAAGTTAATACAAAACTGGGAATGGCAATATTTTCAAAAACCCCACAATCATTAAAAATACACCCTATATTTGTCTGTACGTTATTTTTGCTGACATTATGTTTTACATTCATCCGTTAAAACTGGGTTAAATTAATAGTTTCTCATGTTCTCATTTACAGGTATCTACCTAATGGTTGTTCTGACTACAAGCTGTCTGTCTGTTCTCTCCTCTGTCCTGGTCCTCAGCATCCACCATCAGCGAGGACGTCCTAGCCGGGCCCCTCTATGGCTGAGGAAATTGTGCTTCCGCCTCATCACGCCTGTTTTGTGTTTACGCCGTCACCAAGGCTTCGCTGAACCAGGCGAGATCGTTATCAAAGCAGGGAAGCGGAACATTGATCCGCGTGACCCCGGGTTTAAACAGGAGATTCAAATTGCCAGCGTTGAAGATGAATTTGAGTGTCAGATGATGAACCATGCCGTCGGTAGCCATGGAGTTTCGGATAACCTGCTCAATCCGGATAGACCAAAGGGCAGTAATGCTGTTCACCAGATATACTCCACCACTCACCAGAATCACGGCCCCTACTACGTGCATCAGCAACGGCCTAAAACCACATATATACCCCTGAAACCACAAAGATGCTGCACGCCCAAGCGAAACCAGCGCATTTCTCCCAGAGAACACAAGATCACTTACGAGAGCTGCGAGACGAATATTTCTGGTGGGAGTTTCGGTGAGACTGTCAATGCAGGCCCGGCCACGCACGAACGCGAACCTGCAGGGGCAGAAGCGACGTCTGGCGGGACACTGGTGGGCAGAACATACAACCTGGTCATCCGCTATCTGATCGGGCTGATTGAGACACGACAACAGATGGAGATGAGAGACGAGGAGATCTTCCAAGAGTGGCACGACATCGCCTATGTGCTGGACAGACTTCTGTTTTATGCATTCTTCCTGATTACGCTTCTGTCTACTGTCTGCATTCTACAGATGAGACCAGCACCACAGACGATATAGATGGAGACACCGGTAGAGAGCCATGCAACTGTGACAACTTCCCGTTCTGAGACAAGTGTTTGCCTAACTACATTTTCTATGTTACATCTGACTGATGCAGCCTCAGACACAGTCCACCACAGAAGTCGGGGTGGGTTCGCCTGGTGTCGAGGGACACTGGCAATTTTTTTTATGTTGCATATCTCTTACAGGACGTTGCAGTCAACACTAGCATTTTTCAGCTGCTATTGATGTACTGGGCAAGATTACGTTCAGTAGTTTGCCCTTGCTTTCTGAGCGACCGGCTCACATACCCCGTAAATTATCAGCGCGGCGCGAACCGCTGCCGATTCTCGCGTAGCAGCGTTACTCACGAGAATATACGGGATTACGGAGAAAGACGTTAACGCCTACGCAAGGGAGACCGGGAGACACTGGTAATATGGAAAGCTAACTCACGCGCAAAAATAAGTCTACTGCACTAGAAGTAATAGCATGTGTGTGGACTACGCTTGAGTGCAAAGCTAGCGAACACACACACACACAAATCCACACCCACACACACACACACCCACCCACCCACCCACACAAACACACCCACCCACCCACACACACACCCACCCACCCACACACACCCACACACACCCACCCACACACACACACACACACACACACACACACACACACACACAAGACGCGGCCGAAGTATATATAACCTTTCTTCTAAAGGTCTGAAGATTATGAGAAATACAAAAATGTTCTTCTCTCAATGACAATATGTCGCACCACATAGTTGTAAAGACAATGAATGAATCACCAAGAAACGAGAAGTAGATTGTGAGCTTCACTAGAACACGACTACAAGAGACAAACTGGACCTTTGGCTGCAACGTCCAATTTGTCTCTTGTAGTCGTGTTTTGCCGGTCTCTCTGGCCGAGGGGTTACACCACTTTCTCCGTATCCCGTTTATCACGCAGAGTCTCGTAGCGGGCGAGAACTGGGAGCGGTTCGTCCCCCGCTGGTGACTTGCGGGATAACTGAGCCGGTCGCTCAAAAAGCAATGGCAAACTACTGAGCGTAATCTTGCCAAGAAATCAACAGACAACTGAAAGATGCTGCTGTTGACAGCGATGTCCTGTAAAAGAATATGCGAATTTAAAAAAAAAAAAAAGTCGTGTTTTAGTATAGCTCACAATCTACTTCTCGTTTTTTTTGGTGATTCATTCAATGCCTTTTAAGCTTTACTGAAGTTCCCCTCATTCTTTCTTACACATAGTTGTAAAGGGCGGACAACCGCAAGCAAACACAGTTTTGGGCGCCAACCTTCCATCCATGGAATAAGTGGTCAGCTCTGCACCTAAGAAGTCCGAGGTATCACTCACTAGAGCAGCCACAAATCGCCGCCACAAATCGCCGCCACAAATCGCCGCCACAAACCAACCATGTGGAGGCGGAGATCAAAGGGAAACTATCACACTGCATTCTCAAGAATAATTTATGAGCAAATCAATAGGAAAGTGGCACGTTCAAAAACTGCGTACCAGTCATAGGCGTGAAAACCCTGACATTACATGACAAACACACGTTTGTCTAGCTTCACTTTCTGGGTGTCTACTCACTGATTAAAACACACACACAGTGTGTCGCGCGAGCGAGCGCACGTCCACACACACACGCACACACACACGCACGCACGTACGCACCCACATACACGCACGCCCACACACACACACACACACACACACACACACACACACACACACACACACAAACACACTCACACACACGCTCGCGCGAACAAAATGCTCAAGTACGTATAACCTGAATACAGATAATTCTTGAAAATAAGTTTCAGCTTCTTTTATTTAACTGCTAATGGAGCATAGGCCTTCAACCAACTCACTATAAGTGCCCTGTCCTTTGCTATCTCCTGCAGCTCCATCTATACCTTCTTCATATTATTAACTCTCGTTCTTCTTCCGTTAGGCTACATCCCCCATTGATGCATATCTCCTCAATCAACTGAAGCTAAGCTGTCCTATCTTTGTTCTATCTTCTGCAGCCTCATGCATGTTCTCCCTATATTATTCATTTATGTCTCTAATTCTCTTCTTCGTGTGTTGTTACAAATCTCTCTATTTCTTTTTTCTTTTACCCAGTGGATAATGAAGGCAGAACTAGCCATTGACACTATTAATAGATTTTCTCAGTGTGTGTACTATCCAGCATCAGCGTCTTTTCTTCGCCTTTTGATTCACTTTGATTAATTTAGCGCCACATTCGCAATTCTGCCATACCATTGTTGTCCCTCTAGTCTACACATTCACCAATAATTCACTTTGATTAATTTAGCGCCACATTCGCAATTCTGTCATACCATTGTTGTCCCTCTATTCTACACATCCACCAATAATTCACTTTGATTAATTTAGCGCCACATTCGCAATTCTGCCATACCATTGTTGTCCCTCTATTCTACACATCCACCAATGATTCACTTTGATTAATTTAGCGCCACATTCGCAATTCTGCCATACCATTGTTGTCCCTCTATTCTACACATCCACCAATGATTCACTTTGATTAATTTAGCGCCACATTCGCAATTCTGCCATACCATTGTTGTCCCTCTAGTCTACACATCCACCAATAATTCACTTTGATTAATTTAGCGCCACATTCGCAATTCTGCCATACCATTGTTGTCCCTCTAGTCTACACATCCACCAATAATTCACTTTGATTAATTTAGCGCCACATTCGCAATTCTGCCATACCATTGTTGTCCCTCTAGTCTACACATCCACCAATAATTCACTTTGATTAATTTAGCGCCACATTCGCAATTCTGCCATACCATTGTTGTCCCTCTAGTCTACACATCCACCAATAATTCACTTTGATTAATTTAGCGCCACATTCGCAATTCTGCCATACCATGGTTGTCCCTCTATTCTACACATCCACCAATAATTCACTTTGATTAATTTAGCGCCACATTCGCAATTCTGCCATACCATTGTTGTCCCTCTATTCTACACATCCACCAATAATTCACTTTGATTAATTTAGCGCCCCATTCGCAATTCTGCCATACCATTGTTGTCCCTCTATTCTACACATCCACCAATGATTCACTTTGATTAATTTAGCGCCACATTCGCAATTCTGCCATACCATTGTTGTCCCTCTATTCTACACATCCACCAATAATTCACTTTGATTAATTTAGCGCCACATTCGCAATTCTGCCATACCATTGTTGTCCCTCTATTCTACACATCCACCAATGATTCACTTTGATTAATTTAGCGCCACATTCGCAATTCTGCCATACCATTGTTGTCCCTCTATTCTACACATCCACCAATGATTCACTTTGATTAATTTAGCGCCACATTCGCAATTCTGCCATACCATTGTTGTCCCTCTATTCTACACATCCACCAATAATTCACTTTGATTAATTTAGCGCCACATTCGCAATTCTGCCATACCATTGTTGTCCCTCTATTCTACACATCCACCAATGATTCACTTTGATTAATTTAGCGCCACATTCGCAATTCTGCCATACCATTGTTGTCCCTCTATTCTACACATCCACCAATGATTCACTTTGATTAATTTAGCGGCACATTCGCAATTCTGCCATACCATTGTTGTCCCTCTATTCTACACATCCACCAATGATTCACTTTGATTAATTTAGCGCCACATTCGCAATTCTGCCATACCATTGTTGTCCCTCTATTCTACACATCCACCAATAATTCACTTTGATTAATTTAGCGCCACATTCGCAATTCTGCCATACCATTGTTGTCCCTCTATTCTACACATCCACCAATAATTCACTTTGATTAATTTAGCGCCACATTCGCAATTCTGCCATACCATTGTTGTCCCTCTATTCTACACATCCACCAATAATTCACTTTGATTAATTTAGCGCCACATTCGCAATTCTGCCATACCATTGTTGTCCCTCTATTCTACACATCCACCAATAATTCACTTTGATTAATTTAGCGCCACATTCGCAATTCTGCCATACCATTGTTGTCCCTCTATTCTACACATCCACCAATGATTCACTTTGATTAATTTAGCGCCACATTCGCAATTCTGCCATACCATTGTTGTCCCTCTATTCTACACATCCACCAATAATTCACTTTGATTAATTTAGCGCCACATTCGCAATTCTGCCATACCATTGTTGTCCCTCTATTCTACACATCCACCAATAATTCACTTTGATTAATTTAGCGCCACATTCGCAATTCTGCCATACCATTGTTGTCCCTCTATTCTACACATCCACCAATGATTCACTTTGATTAATTTAGCGCCACATTCGCAATTCTGCCATACCATTGTTGTCCCCCTATTCTACACATCCACCAATAATTCACTTTGATTAATTTAGCGCCACATTCGCAATTCTGCCATACCATTGTTGTCCCTCTATTCTACATATCCACCAATAAATCACTTTGATTAATTTAGCGCCACGTTCGCAATTCTGCCATACCATTGGTGTCCATCTATTCTACATATCCACCAATAATTCACTTTGATTAATTTAGCGCCACATTCGCAATTCTGCCATACCATTGGTGTCCATCTATTCTACATATCCACCTATAATTAATATTGTTGTAAATCACTGTTTTAGTCATTCTTTATATTTCTGATCCACACATTAGTATTGAAAAGTTAAATATTAAGTTTGTTGCCAAGTTTCATTTCTTTATGGCGTACACACATTTCCTAGTACTATGAAACGATCTCTTACCTTTTGATGTCTTACTTTGTCTCCAACAATGTCTAATTTGTGACCTAAATAAATGTGTGATTCATTATCTAGAAGTGAAGTTTCACCGAGGGAGATCAAAGTTCAGATCATTAAGCGCCTTTGTAAGATTCCATTAAATCCCATTTCTGGCGGTAATTATTAGTTTTCATAGTCCAGTCTATGGGCCTGGACCCTCAGAACCTGCACAATTTAGTAGATGCGGTTGTTGCACACAGTGAACAACTAGGGTTAGAATTGAATTGTAAGAAGACACAGATTATGGTAGTCACTGGGAAGAAGGAAATATCACAATGTAATATACAAGTAAATGGGCATATTTTTAAACAAGTGAATCGGTACAACTATCTCCGAACAGTCATAACATCTGATGGGAGATGCCTTGAAGAGATTAGAACAAGAATTGCCATTGCGAAGGTAGCTGTTTGCAAGATGAAAAACATACTGACCAATATAAAGATATCAATTGAAACGAGAAAAAGAGTGTTGAAGTGCTACATAGAACCTGTACTTTTATATGGATGTGAGACGT
Organism: Cepaea hortensis; assembly: GCA_963921405.1. Taxonomy (NCBI): domain Eukaryota; kingdom Metazoa; phylum Mollusca; class Gastropoda; order Stylommatophora; family Helicidae; genus Cepaea; species Cepaea hortensis. The sequence continues at coordinate 47,537,142 of OY992876.1, forward strand.
GGACAATGAGCAGACAAGCTGAAAAAACATCTGAAGGCTGTGGAAATGTGGTTTCTAAGGAAAATGCAAAGAATACCATGGACAGACAGAAAAACCAATGAACAAGTCCTACAAGAAACAAATGAAGATCGTAAACTGATTAGAGACATTAGACGTAGACAGTCAAAATTTTTGGTTCACGTTATGAGAAGAAATGAATTTGAGAACTTGGTGAAAACTGGCAAGATCGAAGGGAACAGACCAAGGGAAAGACCGAGAAGTAAATACCTGGATGGCTTGGCCACGTGGCATGGTCGAGACAGAAACTCAGAGCTGATTCACGACTCTGGTGATCGAATGATATGGCAGAACATGACTGCCCACGCTTATCAGCATGGCACATAAAAATCTTACCCGAGGACCAGATCAAGTATACATCTTTAACTCGAGAAATGAGAAAGAGCACGGAAAAGACAACCAGGATATACAATATTGTTGTACTAGAATAGAGCAATATAAGAATGTGAGAGATTATGAAATGTTCAAAGAGATAAATGGGGGGGGGGGCTGAGTGATCTCGAGGTATGGTGTCCGCCTCGAGTGCTGAAGATCCCGGGTTCAGGCCCCGGTGAGGACAAGGATTTATTTTAAAAATCCACCGGGACTTCCAGTAATTTCCCCTGGTCTCTGGGTAGTGAGATCGGACGCCCGTGTGTATTGTTGCGACGTAAAAAATCCCTTGGCTGTTGGAAATCGAAAAAAAAGTAGCCTAACGGCGCTGCCCGGGCAAAATTTCGAGTTAAAAATCTACCCAAAGCATTTCAGGATCCTCGCCGATGCAACGGAGTTCGTGCATTGAGCTGCGATTCTCCAAACTCAGGTTTGAGTTAGGAGGAAAACGGAGCACTTATGGGTTAAACCGTGTGCCGTGATGTTGATCCAACGACTAAACTAAGACTAAATGAATAGTCCAGTCAGTGGTCAGTTAGAATAACAATGATGATAAAAGGTACCCCCGCTGCATCTCTCTTCTTATTTCAAATGCATCTGTTAGTTTTCTCTCGTGAAGAACTCTGCGTTTCATGTATGTATATGTTGTGTGTATTAATTCAGCTAATGATTTTCTGTATACCATTTTACCTTATCAATATCCAAAGGAATGTTCAATCCATACTATCACAGGACGTTTCAAAGTCCACAAATCCAATATAAAGTTGCTAGTGCAGTTCCATACTTTCCTTTATTATTATGCGTGGAGGGGTTTTTCTTGTCAATGCATTATCTGTTTCGCCCAAAGCCTCCCTGTTCATCCCTTAGTTGTTTATTGAAAGGATTATTTAAAGTTCTCAAGAATTATCCTGCTTAATATTTTTTTTCTTTCAGGAACTGACATTAACATTATTCCTCTATATAGTGTTCGAATACCCGCAGGTTTTCTTTCTTTGCAGCTTCAATAGATATTCTTCTCTCTTTTCTTTCTTATGGTGTTTCTTCTGTATCACAAACTCTACTAAACAATTCGGGAAGTAATAAGACTGACGTCTTTATATTGGCTTCATTAGCTAGTGCTGGGATACTATCTTGATCAGCAGTTTGAACATCTTTCAGAAATGTGATACCTTATTTTTCTAATTCCTACTTTAGGTAGTTTCTCACAGTTGACATCGGCACCAATCCTGCAGGCTGTGGATTGTGAGGTTCATTTTAGGATTGGTCTATTCCAGTGGTTCCCAAGCTTTTCAAGCCGAGGGCCATATCTACTATTTTTGGTAGTTAAGCGGGCCACAGCGTAATAAAATTATGAAAGTCGTGAAATATCATTCTTACCTTTCTCAACTTTCGTCAACAAAATTCAAAAAAAACTTTAAAGGCAGTCAGTGTCAGTACTACACTGCGGCCATTTTTTGGTTTAAAATCAACAGTTCATTTAACAATACATTTTAAATCAATTTCGAAAATCGCATTTAATGTAATTAATTTACAACTGTAACTGTTCTTCATAATCAGTGACTTCAGTTCAGATGCCAGTTTATCAATGTCTGGGCACAAATCTATCGTGCCCAAAGTCATAAGCGCAGTTTCGTTACTATCGGTGAGTGGAAAGTTGTTTTTTCTTTTTTTCTTTTTTTTTTTAACGATCATTGCGGAAAATGACTGCTCGCATCTGTAAGTCGAACCAAAACGACAAATGTATCTCTGGGCGAATGAACGTAAGTGTTCAAATTGTTCGACAAGTAATAGTCGCCAGAATGAAATCAAATGATCAGTTGAAGGTGAAGCAGGCAGCTCCAGAAATTCACATCTCAGTGCAGAATTGCATTTCAAATCAATTACTTCGTGCTAAAGGTTTTGCTGTAATTGACAGAGCTTGGCATCAGGAAATACGAACGGATTTATGAAGACTGAAACATTATCCTCCTCTATTGTGAACTCTTGACTGAAACGAGGCCTCGCGTGCCACTTTCTGACAGCTGGCGGGCCACAAGTGACCCGCGGGCCGTGGTTTGGGAACCTCTGGTCTATTCAGATGTTTCTCGAAAAATTCAAACCAATATTCACGTGAACGCATACCGCGTTCCAAACACAGCTTCCGGTCATTTGCCAGCAAAACGTCTTGCATTAGTATTGTCATACAATGGTATGAGTGCCGGTCGTTCAGAAAGCCATGACGAACTATTGAACTTAAACTTGCCAAGAAATCACAAACAGCCCAAAAAACGCTGGGGTTGACTGCGACGTCCTATAAATAATATACAACTTTAGCTATCTTTAATGATGGTGAGAACCTTTCCATTACTAATTTTTAGGGCTGCAGAAGTTAACTATTAATTAACCGATTAATCGTTTTTTTTAAACGATTAAATTTTTTTAACGATTAATCGAAAACTTTCCTCCCATCACTTATATAAATTCCTCTTCTTCTTTCGTTCGCTTGAAATATGTCTATAACTGCAATGTTGTCTCTTGTATGAATCTAACAGTCTTTTTTAGTTCACTCAGCGGTCCATAGAGTTTATCTTCCACTGTGTCTCTCTAGGCCAGAAGGTTCGCCTGGATATGTTGTAGTTTGGACAGTACTTATACAAATGAACCGGATGTCGAAAAATTGTCGGACATTTTAAACATAGTGCTGCAAACACAACCGAGTTGCAAAATTGTACTGAGTCACACAATGTAAGCTGCAGCAAGATGTACCAACACCAACAAGATGGAACAGTATGTTTATTATGCTACAGAGTCTTATACGGGCCAGAGAAGCATTAACTGTCTATATGTCAGATGAAAAGAAGCAATACAAAGGTCCAAAACTGTCAGGTTCAGATTGGGAGAAGATTTCGAAATATGTCAAAGTTTTGGACTTATTCTGCCAGACCACGGTCCTGCTTGGCGGTCAAGATTATGTTTCATGTGGCTGTGAATTGCCACTGCTATCAAAAGTCGCTGAAAAGTCGACAGGGTCGACTTCATTGCACCTGGTTTTATCCCATATGGCTCGGTCTCTTTCCGCAGAGCGGAAAGCGTCACACAAAGCACGAACTCCGTAGCTCTAGCGACGGCCCACAGGAGTCTCCGAAAAGTTTCACTCGTGAACCGAAGGACGCTACAGATTGCAACAGCACTTGATCCACGCTACAAATACCTGAAGTATTTGTCAAAAGATGCAAAAGAACGAACTTGGTCACGTATTGAACAACAAATAGCAGTTGATGTTCATGCTGAGCAGATGGAGACTGCTGCAACGAATGATACTGACATTGACAATGAAACTATATATGAACCAAATGAAAAGCGTATTAAGCTAATGGAGTCTGAAACAGAGAAGAAAGTTGCTGAATCGGTTGACCGACTACAATGGTGGAAACTTAATGAACATCGATATCCAAAATTGGCATTCCTTGCCAAGACCATTCTGTGCATACGGGCTACCTCAGTTCCATGTGAACGATTGTTCAGCTCTGCTATATTGTTATATTGTTAATAAGACGCGCTCGTCACTTGAACCAAATACCGTCAACATACTCGCCTGTTTGCATAGTTGGTTATTAGATGACATATGAACAAGACAATCCAGTGTTATTTCGATTTTCGACAAATACGACTATAATGTGAGTTATGTGACTATAAATGTTTTGCTTTAAGCGAAATTAACTATTAATTAATCGATTATGTGGTTGTTTCGGGATTTGAAATTTAAATATTGAGCACAACCCACTACTGGCAACGCCGATCGCATAGTGCTTCCATATTGACGTGGATAGGCCTTAGGTTCATACCAGAATGCGATCGGCGTTGCCAGTAGTGGGTTGTGCTCAATATTTAAATTTCAAATCCCGAAACAACCACATAATCAATTTATTATTGCTCACTGGAGTTAGGAGGCCTGGTGTTCCTTGCCAGTGAGAAGACCTGATCGTTCGGGTCCCATCGATTGACGGACGTCGGTCGCGGCGATTGGGCAATCTTGAGCATAGCCTACGATGGGTAGCGTTGTGATGTTCTGTTGTGATAATTTGGTGTGTCCAGTGTGTGCCGCGTGGTTACACACCCGCTTCACACGCGTGATCCGGGACTGTTTCCGGATCCGGTCAGGGATATGCACTACTGACGAGCTCAAACGAGGGCGAAACTCGAGTATAGTGCTTCCATATTGACGTGGATAGGCCTTAGGTTCATACCAGAATGCGATCGGCGTTGCCAGTAGTGGGTTGTGCTCAATATTTATATTAATTAATCGTTAATTTTTCAAAAGTTAACTATTAAATTTAAATTAATTGGTCTCAGCCCTACTAATTTTTATAGGTCCACTAGGTTGTACATATTTTCCTAGTAAAAGGTGGTTACAGGATGTGGCAGATGATCTCCAGATGGGTGTATCGGGCGCGGGATTTCTCGCTTATGACCGAGCAGTTTTCCTGAAGGTTGTTATGTGAGCGAGGTTCTGCGAAGGACATGCTAATGAATGAAAAAATAACCACGTGGCGCTGTAAAGGCCTCTGAAGTTTTGATTCGCTGCTAAATAATAAATATTTATTGAAATATGAAATAATTGTAGCCTGCTGATATCTATCTTCCCTGCTCGCCTCTTCTAGCTGTTGCAGGGTCCGGTGCGCGCGCACACACACACACACGCGCGCACGCACACACACACATATACACACACGCACACTCGCAAGTACGCACGCACGCACGCGCGCGCGCACACACACACAAATGAACTAAAATAAAAATAATATTTTTACCGTGAGCGCTGGCCAGCATCTTCATCATCATCATCATCATCATCATCATCATCATCATCATCATCATCATCATCATCATCATCCATCATCATGTGCCATATCAGTGTGTGTGTGTGTGTGTGCGCGCGCGCGTGCGTGCGTGCGTTGTGTGTTCTCTCATGTCTCTCGACAGATCTCGGTACTTGGTGGTGTTAATTAAGTCTGCTGCTGATATCCCCCATGCCACCGTCTCAGTTCATCCGGGAGTCTCCGTGACGAAGTGGTCACGAAGGTTGTGGGTTCGAATCATGGTCGCGTCCTTGGGTTCACAAGTGAAATTTTTTCGGATACTCCTGTGGGTCGTCGCTAGAGCTACGGAGTTCGTGCTTTGTGCGAAGCTTTCCGCGCTGCGGAAGGAGACCGAGCCATATGGGATAAAAACCCGGTGCAATGAAGTCGATCCTGTCGACATTTAAGCGACTTTGAGCATCTCAGTACATGCAGCATCATCTCTCTCGGTCTGTTTCTGCTTCCTCTCCCACTGATCTTTCCCGTGGTCACGATGTTATCCAATGCCCCTCTTCTCGTGATATGACCAACCAACACTGTTTGTCTCTTTCTATTAGTTGTAAATAATATTCTACGTTCATTAACCTCTTTCGGGCCATTATTTTTTGTTACTCTGGCAGCCCAAGATATTCGCAACATCTGTCCCAAGAATTTTATCTCCGTTGTTTCCACGCTCTTCCTAATTTGTTCATTCACTTCCATTATTCCCTGCCAAAAAAGCTAATCAGATCCTATATAACATTTCAGTATTCTTTTTCAGACATTTGGGAACTTATTGCGTCATGTACTTTTCATTTTCTAAATTGCCACCATACGGTGTGAAATATAATTTATTAGTATCTCTCCCCCCCCCCTCTCTCTCTCTCTCCCTCCCTCTCTCTCTCTCTCTCTCTCTCTCTCTCTCTCTCTCTCTCTCTCTCTCTCTCTCTCTCTCTCTCCAAGGAAGGCAGAAGATACTTTTCCTGAAGGTCCAAAACGTATATTTTATTTGAATGTGGCTGCATTGTATTCTCGTGTAATGTGATAGTTGCTCTTCTATACCCAGCTGAAGTCAGTGATGCAGTGAACAGTCTAACCATATATATATATATATATATATATATATATATATATATATATATATATATATATATATATATATATATATATATATATATACATATATATATATATATATATATATATATATATATATATATATATATATATATATATATACACACACACGAACACTTGTTCCAACAGTAAGTTCTAGAGCAGTGGTTCTCAACTTTTGTTGGCCCATGCACCCCTTCACCATATGTTCAGAATGTCATCCCCCCCTTTTTTTTCGTATTTTCTCCCTATAAATTCCCCCGCTCCTAAACAGTATACGTAAAATTGGAAGCTAAATTCAATAACACATTTTATACACGTCTAGACGTCTACATAAAACGAGATTTGCGAGTTTACTTACGTTATAAAACGAATTTAAGAAGGGCGAGAAGCACAGAACCGTAAAGAATGGAGGGGAAAATAATATCCAATAATCGGTTCTTGTATTAACGCGATCTTGAAATAATCTTAATCCCCCCCCCCTCACCCCGGAAACCCTACAATTCCTCCTGGTGGGGGGGGGGGGAAATTCCCCCACAGTTTGAGAACCACTGTTCTAGAGTATTAACAGAAACATTTATAACCACAAATAAGAAAGTAAAAACGAATATAATCCAGTCTTACACATACTACAAGTGTTCAGGATGCGCTAGTTCAAGGGTATTTACATAAAACTTCAAAGTACTACAGGTAATCTAAGAAATCGCAATATCGAAATGTTGATCGGTGACCTGAATGCTAAGATAGGATCATATAGCACAGGTTATGAAGAGATCATACAAAAACACAGGCTTGGGGTAGTGATCAAACATAGGGAATTATTCAGAAATGTTTGCGGAGTGAATCAGTATGTCAGAACGGGGAGTGTTTCCCACATAAAATAATGCATAAAACAACATGGGCATCACTAGACCACAATAAAAAAAAAAAATCAAATTAATCATTTCTGTTTGACGATAAAAAAAGATAATCTTTAAGTGACGTAAGCGTTTTAGAAGGACAGATGTAGATTCAGATCACCATCTGCTTGTAAGTACAATGAAGTTGAAACCCAAGATGCATAACGTTTGATAGACATGGAAATTAATACAATAATCAAGAAATTCAGGAGCAATTTATGATTACCATCTCTGATAAATATCACGCCTTGCAACCGTTAGTAGAGATGGTGAGTATAAAAGACCACTGGTAGCAGATTTAAAGTATATGAAATAAATCATGTATAGAATTCGTAGAAAAGGGAACGAAAACTTAAAGCACAGTGAGTGTCCGAAATCCTCTAAACCAAAGTGGAAAGGAAAATAATGAAAGCAAAGTTTAAACAAAGGCAAAACAAGAGCTACCATAGTCAGGGTCCATGGGAAAATACATAGAAGCTCATAAAAAGGTTTGCAAGCAGATAAGGGCGGATAAAATACAATTATTTGGGTCACATAGCAGGAGAGGAAGAAATAGCAGCGAAAGAAACAGCAAACATTTACAGCAACACGAGGAAAATAGTAGGACAATATAATAAACCAAGTGAATCGATCAAAAGTAGTAACGGGAAACTTCTCATCAACATTAAAAATAATATTAACTGATGGGCTGAACAATTTGAGGACATTTTAAGTAGACCGATCCCAACAGATAAGTCAGCAGAAGACTTGCTCCACAATGGCACTGACACAACATGACATCTATACCGTTGTGGACGAGGAGGTGGTTGACCCTTGCGTTGTCAACAAACCAGTCTCTCTAGCACTCATCCATTGCAACAGGCGTTTGTCGGCTTTCCTTTTCCTCCTCTCTAGCATGGCCTTCTCTTTAGCGCTGATCTCCTGTACTGACATGGGCTCCCCACTACATGATCTCAGCTGGGCGTTGTGAGCCGGGCGACCTGGTCCCTTCTTGGTGTGCTCCTGTTTCCTGTACTTGGCGCGTCGGTTCTGGAACCAAACCTGTGGAATAATGCAACTTTAATCACACACAAAAAGAGGAAGTGCGATGTTATATTACTTCCAACGGAAAGAAGACGCTTGCTAACAGAAGCTGAGCAGAATTAGAAAAGGGACAAAAAAGTCACAAATAACTCCCGTTACACTCACACACACACACACACACACACACACACACACACACGCGCGCACGCACACACACACACACACACCCACCAACACACACACACACGTGCACTTTCTGCTGTTGATCCTAAAAAGCTGCTGATTTGTCTACTCTTAACATCCAAATGCAAGTCATGAAGGTGACGTGATAAAAGATATAGTGTAGCAGATAGATGAATGTAGTGTAGCTGATAGATGGATGTAGTGTAGCTGATAGATGTATATAGTGTGTTTATGTTGTTTGTCCATCAAGAATGACGATGACCGTTCATTTCATCCAGTGGGGTTGAAAGTATGGAACAATGAGTTCTAAGATGGCTGATAAAGTCTATTTTGGCTCGAAATGTTCTTTGACAATGTGGACAAAGAATGCTTGACGTTTCTGGAGGAGGATTTCCTGCAGTGGTTTTTCTGTCCTGCCTTTTCTTCACAGCTCTTGCTGTCCTGTTTGCCTCACACGTGACTGCACCCTTGCGCAATGATGTACGCCACGAATTTTAGTCTTTGGTAGCAGTCTCCCATGTGTCATGATGAATTCCAAAAGCATTCAGTGATATTTTCAGTGTCTTTAAAGTGTTTCCTCTCGCCGCATTGGGAGCGTTTACCACAACGCAACTCGCCGTAAAAAATTCGTTTAGGGAGCCTGTGATCTGGCATGCGAGTCAAGTGACCAGCCAGGCGAATCTGATTCTTCATTAGTAGAGTGGGGATACTGGGAATGGACACTCTTTCTAGGACTTCAGTGTCTGGCATCTTGTCTTGCCATTTAATCTTCAGTAGTTTCCTAAGGCAGACTGTGTGGAAGTAGTTTAATTTCCTATCGTGTCGCTGATAAACAGTCCAGGTTTCACAAGCATATAGCAGTGTAGATAATACAACTACTTTGTAGACTTTCAACTTTGTTTGCAGGCTTATTCCAGTTATGTCCCATACATTCTTGTACAGTCTGCCAAAGGCCGAGCTGGCTTTGTAGATTCTTGCATTCACTTCGTCATCAATTGTGGCAGCTGGTGACACAGTGCTGCCAAGATAGGTGAATTTGTCCACAACACTTAGCCTATGACCATTCACTTTGATATTCGGCACAATGTGATTATTTCCATGAGCTGGCTAGTACATAACTACAGTCTTCTCCAAGTTGATATTGAGCCCAAAGTTGGCACAGGCATGTGAGAAAGCTGAAACATTGTGTTGCATGTCTGCCTATGAGTTGGCATTTAGAGCAAAACATCAGCAAAAAGGAGCTCTCTGACGGTGTCGCTGTTAATTTTTGTTTTAGCTTTCAGCCTTCTGAGATTGAATAACTTTCCATCCATGCGGTAGTTGATATCTATTCCAATGTCGTTGTTCTCGAAGGCATTCGTCAACATAGCTGAAAACATGAGGCTGAACAGTGTTGATGCCAGGACACATCCTTGCTTCACCCCATTGATGACAGGAAAGGGCTCAGACAGTTCACCATTTTCCTGTACTCTTGCCTGCATACCGTCACGAAATAGCCGCTCTATTTGGACAAACTTTCGTGGACAGCCATATTTTGCCATAATCTTCCAAAGTCCTTCTCTGCTGACTGTATCAAAAGCCTTGGTAAGGTCATTGAAAGTGGAGAACATTTCGCAGTTCTGTTCCTGACATTTCTCTTGCAGCTGCATTGCAGTGAAAATCATGTCAACAGGTCCTCGTTCTTTTCAGAAGCCACATTGACTCTCAGGAAGAAGACCTTGAGTGACCTTGTATATAGTGTACCTGATAGATGGATGTACTGTAGCTGGTAGATGTATACAGTGTGATAGATGGATATGGTGTAACTAATAGATATAGTGTATCTGATGTATGGATATAGTGTAGCTGATAGATGGATGTATTGTAGCTGATAGACGGATGTAGTGTAGCTAATAGATGGATGTAGTGTAGCTGATATAAGGATATAGTGAGCTGATATATGGTTATAGTGTAGCTGATATATGGTTATAGTGTAGCTGATATATGGTTATAGTGTAGCTGATATATGGTTATAGTGTAGCTGATATATGGTTATAGTGTAGCTGATATATGGTTATAGTGTAGCTGATATATGGTTATAGTGTAGCTGATATATGGTTATAGTGTAGCTGATATATGGTTATAGTGTAGCTGATATATGGATATAGTGTAGCTGATATATAGATATAGTGTAGCTGATATATGTATATAGTGCAGCTGATATTTGGATACAGTATAGCTGATATTGGATATAGTGTAGCTATTATATGGATATAATGTAGCTGTTAGATGAATATGATAGATCTGATAGAAGGACTACGTGGAGCTGATAGAAGGACGATGTAGAACTGACAGAACGATGGCGTGTAGCTGACAAAGGATAGCGTTAGGCTGATAGAAAGACAACATGCAGCTAACAGAAGGACTGTGGTGGCTTAGTCTATATGCGTTGACAGACAGAAACATGGGAGCACGACAGCCTAGGTGTGAACCGTGTAAACCGGCTGCACATATAGAAGGAACATTGAAAAATGGAGTGGAGGAGAGATGTAAAGAGAAACAAACCTGTATCCTAGACTCTGACAACTGCAGACTTGACGCCAATGCTTCTCTGGTCAAGACATCCGGGTAGTGGGATTTTCTGAACGTATCCTCCAGGGTTGTCATCTGATGGCAGTTGAAGTTTGTCCGGGTACGTCTGTGGCTGCGGCTCTCTGGCGCTAATGGAAACCAGAAATGCAAAAATGAATTGCCATTTTAAAACGTTAATAGCAATTTATTTGCAAGCTTTAAGCTAATAATAATAATATAGTAGAAGTGATCACAATAATATGAACATCGAAGAAAATGGAGTAAGTACAATTTTGTTATTTCTTCTGTACACGCCAAGAATCGCGGTAGCCTAATAATTGGTTTTCATTTGCTTCCGATGATAATACTCAGCATCATTATGCAGCATATACTTCACAGAATGATACTGGCATCACTGTCCACTGAAAAGTGTCTTGATCCTGTGCTAGTTCCCCGGCCTCCTGCAGCCTCGTGTCTAAGGTGTCTGTAATGTCGTGTGTCCATGTCCGTGCTGGTCGGCCCCAGCCTCTTCTTCCAGGCGCCATGTCTTCCATCACTGCTCTTTAAACGCCTCTATGACGTTTAATATGTTCAGAGTGTTTCACTTTCCTAGACATAATGCTTTTTCTGAGCACGTTTTCTTGCATGTTCAGAATGGCAGCATATTTCTTTTCCTGGAGCCGCGAGATTCTAAATTGTTTCTGGAATCTGTTTCAGATTTTGTTTTTTACTGATTTCAAAATGATCCATGACCCATGTTCTCAGCAATGTTTCAACAACCTTTTTTTTTTTTTTGCGATGTTGTGCAACAGAACATTTTGTGAAATAAGTCCTTGCCCTAGGACGTTAGAAAAAGAGTTCCTGCATGATACATAAAACCAATTGTAACATACGGCTGCGAATCATGGACAATTAGTAAACAGGCGAAATAATTCCTGGCAGCCTTGAAGATGTGGTATTATAGAGGGTTACTGAAAATTAATTGGACAGCCAAAATGAGAAATCTGGACATTTTGATGGAAGCTAAGTCACAAAGATAACTTATCACAACCATCAGAAAGAAGCAATCATTATTTTTAGCTACATTATAAGTTAACAAAAACTGGAACATTTTGGGACGACCGGAAAGATTTGCGGAAAAAGAGACAGTGGAAGCCACTGTGAGACAATTCTTGAAAGTCATGTGTCATGGCACGGAAGGGAGTCAGCACACGAACTGATCCATGCCGCCGGGAATCGCAGTTTGTCAGGGGGCATGACCGCCCAGGCTAGCTGGCAAGGCACTGGATGGTGATGTTGTGGAATAGGTTCTTAATACTGTTTAACCTTTTATTGATATGGTCAACCTACGTTGTGACTTCTTGTGACGAGTTCTCATCGTTGTTTATTATGGTGCCAAGATATTCAAAGTTTGTGACATTTTCAGTTTCGGTACTTTTGCCTTAATTCACTCCAAACAAACGTCACCAGCTATATTTAGGGTCACCAGCTATCTTTAGCACTGACGGTGATCTCCTCTGTGTTCGGGTACAGTTCGTGTCGGTGCGTTTCAATTTCCCCCCACAGTGTTTCTTTGGGCTTTGGCCACCGTTTCTCTCTGTGTGTGCGTGTGTGTGTGTGTGTGTGTGTGTGTGTGTGTGTGTGTGTGTGTGTGTGTGTGTGTGTGTGTGTGTGTGTGTGTGTGTCTGTCTGATCATGAGTTTTCTGGAACTGGCAGCAGCAGCAGCTGTCCACGACAAGCAGAGTAGCGTTGCCTTTTCTGCAGCAGCATCATGGCATCTGACATTCTGCTAGACACTGTTCTCATAATCATCTCATCATGGTGCTATCGCTGACTGAGCGTCAGGACAGATGGGAGATGCCGACGACGACGGAGACATTCACCATGTATGTCGGCAGGACATCCTCCCGCTGAGACAAGGCGCACATGGCTGCAAGGCCTCGCATCTCCCGTACAGACAGATCATCATCATTCTTTGCGTATACTGCTGGTCTCAAGAGTTGACAAGCATTTCATTTGGCCAGTTACAGTTGGGGCGCGGGGGATGTCGCCGAGAGCAACTGTTGCACACCGATAAAATTGCGCACCGAGCAATGACGGCGCAACACAGGGAACCCCTGGATGTGACGTCATACCCTGAGATTCCATTTGTTTGGGGTGAATAAAGGCAAAAGTACCTCAGTGTCTTCTTAATTAATTCATTGCTAAACAAAACGTAGGTTTGAACCAAACATGGCACACGATCAAATAAACAAGCATAATGCGAATTTCTGTTCACCGAGCATTGAAATTGCAGAAGATACAACGAAACAAAAGAAATAACACAATGACCCCAGTATGCCGATATATCGTCCTTCTGTACAGATGGGGTGGGTCTCCGTGGCTAGGGTTTACGGACGCGATTCGTAAGCCCGCTTACCCGCGTTCGAAACACAGCGGTGCACGATTTGGCAGTAGACCACGTTCCGCTGGGTTTTAAAGAATTGGTATGGGAGCCTGTCGTTCAGAAAGCAATGGCAAATTACTGAACGTAAACTTGCCGAGATAGCAACAACAGAGGTAAAATGCTAGTGTTGGCAGCGATGTCCTGTAAGAAGGATATGCAAACAGAAAATTGTAAAAAATATTGTCCAAATAGGAGGTCAAATTAGGCGATATGTTATTATTCGGCATTGAATCAGCTAAAATAAGTACAATAAAATCAAATAAAGTTTAAAAAAGATCATTTTTCACTCATTTTACGTCCCGCGATTTTTTATGTGGGGGGGGGGGGGGGGGGGGTAGCCATTTTAGACTCGGAGCCAGGTCAATGAACAGTTTCCCCGTCTCGATTGGGTTTGGAAGACATGACCAGTGGGTCAGAAGGCAAGTGAGCTAACCACTACACCACTGCGGGACGTTTACCAAGACATGGGTCCAGAGTCAATCCTCATCCTTGGTAGGACTCTTGTTTGCGACCACATAAATATTAGTTGGGGAACCCTTTCAGGACACTAACACAGTTTATAAATAAATATTAGTTGGGGAACCCTTTCAGGCCACTAACACAGTTTATAAATAAATACACAAGTATTGTTTGGCTCTCGTAGAGGTAGGGTAAATAATTAGAATTAGCGACGAGAGGATACACTAGACAACATAACAATTGAAAGCTATAGTTACTGATCGGGATTTGAACCTGTCACTTCCAAATGACGACAGTGCCTAGCTGCAGGAACAAGTGCACTTCGACGCCTGACCACGGGGTGTCTAGTTGATCATGCGTCTAAGTTCACTTGTTCCTGCAGCGAGGCGCTGTCGTCATTTGGAAGTAACTATAGATTTCAATTTTGATATTGTCAAGTGCGTCCTTTAGTCTCCAATTCTTTCCCCTACTTCTATTGTTTGTGACCAGACCGACTGTGAGATGGACCCAGCCTCACGAAACTGTCATTAGATCATGTTCAACATTTCCGGCAGTTATATAGAAAGGAACGGCAGCGAGGAGGGAAACTGGTAATCCAACCATGCTATGCCGTGGCGGGTGGAGACGGTGGCATAGTAGTTAGTGGGCTTATCTGTCCAGAAAGTGGTAACGTTTCAATCAACAACCGAGGTAGGATTCTTTTTTCCCGACCGGTCTGGCAAGGGACCAGTAAGGACACACAGCCGAACAACTTTCAGCCTTTCTGGGAATTGTTTGGAAAGGATATTGAATGGAACTGGCCAACTCACCGCATATATCGTGGTCTAAAATATGTACAGGTCTAACACGTGACACGCCATCATTATCTTTTCATTTTAATTTACTGTCAAAGATATTCTAGCCACATCGCGTCACTTGTGTTTTTTTCTAAATCTGACCAATTTCCCTTTCCATACTTGTACATTTACTCATTGTCTCTGTGAAGCTTTACTGCAGTGCAATTCAGCCTAGTTTATTTCTTGTCCAAACGTCAACGGCAGTATTTGCTATGGAACTACCTAGAATATGTGAATACCTACTGTGACACACATTAAACTCAGTATCTGCTATGGGACTACCTAGAATATGTGAATACCTTACGTGACACACATCAAACTCAGTATCTGCTATGAGACTACCTGGAATATGTTAATACCTACTGTGACACACATTAAACTCAGTATCTGCTATGAGACTACCTAGAATATGTGAATACCTTACGTGACACACATCAAACTCAGTATCTGCTATGAGACTACCTGGAATATGTGAATACCTTACGTGACACACATCAAACTCAATATCTGCTATGGGACTACCTGGAATATGTTAATATCTACTGTGACACACATCAAACTCAGTATCTGCTATGAGACTACCTGGAATATGTGAATACCTTACGTGACACACATCAAACTCAATATCTGCTATGAGACTACCTGGAATATGTTAATACCTACTGTGACACACATTAAACTCAGTATCTGCTATGAGACTACCTAGAATATGTGAATACCTTACGTGACACACATCAAACTCAATATCTGCTATGAGACTACCTGGAATATGTTAATACCTACTGTGACACACATCAAACTCAGTATCTGCTATGAGACTACCTAGAATATGTGAATATCTTACGTGACACACATCAAACTCAGTATCTGCTATGAGACTACCTGGAATATGTTAATACCTACTGTGACACACATTAAACTCAGTATCTGCTATGAGACTACCTAGAATATGTGAATACCTTACGTGACACACATCAAACTCAGTATCTGCTATGAGACTACCTGGAATATGTGAATACCTTACGTGACACACATCAAACTCAATATCTGCTATGGGACTACCTGGAATATGTTAATACCTACTGTGACACACATCAAACTCAGTATCTGCTATGAGACTACCTGGAATATGTGAATACCTTACGTGACACACATCAAACTCAATATCTGCTATGAGACTACCTGGAATATGTTAATACGTACTGTGACACACATTAAACTCAGTATCTGCTATGAGACTACCTAGAATATGTGAATACCTTACGTGACACACATCAAACTCAATATCTGCTATGAGACTACCTGGAATATGTTAATACCTACTGTGACACACATCAAACTCAGTATCTGCTATGAGACTACCTAGAATATGTGAATACCTTACGTGACACACATTAAACTCAATATCTGCTATGGGACTACCTGGAATATGTTAATACCTACTGTGACACACATCAAACTCAGTATCTGCTATGAGACTACCTAGAATATGTGAATACCTTACGTGACACACATCAAACTCGGTATCTGCTATGGGACTACCTAGAATATGTGAATACCTTACGTGACACACATTAAACTCAATATCTGCTATGGGACTACCTGGAATATGTGAATACTTGACGTGACACACATCAAACTCAGTATCTGCTGTGGGACTACCTAGAATATGTGAATACTTGACGTGATACACATCAAACTCAGTATCTGCTATGGGACTACCTAGAATATGTGAATACTTGACGTGACACACATCAAACTCAGTAACTGCTTTGGGACTACCTGGAAATATGAATACCTACTCATACGTGACACACATCAAACTCGGTATCTGTTATGGTACTACCTGGAATACGTCAATACCCAACATAACTCACATCCATATGTTTCCGTCACAGGAAGCATGTATGATCTCAACATTGTTACTTAAATTTCTTTGCTCTGTTGTGCAATATGTTTTTAATACTAGTGATACGCTGGTGATACACTGAAAATGAAGTAGAATTAGGGATACTTTTCTTTCAGCTTGTTTATATGTAAATCAAAATATTTTCTTTTCTGAAGTCGAAATGACGTCAGCACATTTTCATTTGTAAAGTTGAACCTAGGGAAAACTAGCTATCTAACCGTTATTTTGATATGGACTTCGAGAGTTAATGTCGCAAAGTTTGTGATATGTATGTCGCAAAAAGTAGCACTATATGCATGCTTATTTCTTCAACATTCCCACTTTCTCGTACAGTGTATGAATAGAGAGAAAAATTTCGGTGGTTTGAATAAGAGCAAATAACGCTACGTGATTATGTAGGCGAGAGACAGTTTACACATACTTGTAGCGGACAGAGGTGTATTCAATATATTTCCATCAGCGTGACCTATCTTAGCTTTAATTAATTGTTAAACAAACACATTAACTGACAGTGGGCTCGCAAATATTACATCTTTGAAGCAGAAACAAATGAAACGTTAATTGCCCGGAGATTCGATGTGTAATCAAACTTGTACTGTATGTCTGGGGAAGAAAGTGTGTTGGTGTTTACAAGCATTAGTTGTGACATGTCGGTCGACTTGTCATGTATATGAGTGACAGAGTGTTGACATTATGAATCTTACCGATGCTGATATAATGTTCACAGTAGTCGTGTCAGGGGAAAACATTTTATGTAACCAGGCCCGCCCTGCCTCACAAAATCGCCATCATCGTTAAGTGAATTGCGATGCACTGTTTCGCCAAGCCTGGAGCTCAGCACATCAGACTTCGACAAGGATATTTTTTTTTTTTGGCGTTTCCTAGTCGTTGACTGTTGCCAGTCTACCTACAAGGCAGCAGGTGTATGTCTCTCTTCATCTGGTTCCTAACCCTTGACCTGTCCGATACGGGAGATCCTGCCAGTAGCTGTGCTACCGTCGGCATAGTTTTCGGATCTCTGGAATAAGTAAGCTCCTCTATCTCTTCAAAGCGATACATACTGTGGGGGATAAAGAATGAAAGAAGAAGAAAAGAATTTAACTCTAGTGCCAAACTTAGAATATTTAACTCTAACGCCAAATCTGTTCTGATGTATGGATCGGGAACATGGTTGACGACTAAAGCAGTCACTGATAAACCACAAAAATTGACTAACTTGTACCTGCGCAGAAGTGAAATGTTAAGATGGTATCCCAGAACCACAAATCGGAGCTTATCTCGTCTCATCTCATTTTGTTGCTCTTGTACCTTGCGGCGTCGAGATTAAGTTTAAACAGCGAGAGAGTGCCTGTTTATGGGCTTCATGTATCGAAATTCCCATGTACTCTGTTATTCCTTCTGCCCATCGTTTACGTGGTCGACCTCTTCTTCTGCTCCCATATGGTTTGTACGTCATTGCTTCTTGTGGTATACTGTTAGTTTGTAACCTAGTTCCATTGCCAAACCATTTGACTTTCTGCCTTCTAATAAAATCTAGCGCTGCTATAACCTCCACTTTAGTCCTGATTTATTCATTTCTAATTTTCTCTCTTCTTCATACATTGAGTATTCTTCTCAGGAATCTCATTTTTGTTGTGATTTTTCTTTTCTCTTTTTCTGTCATTGCCCAGGTTTGGCATTGGTAGCATAGAGTTGGTAGGAAAGTTGTGTTTTAGAGTGCTTTCTTTGTAACTATTGATACGTGTTTAATCTTTAGTATTGCTGCCATTTGTCCATCTATTTTCGATCTCGTCTTCTGATTTGCCATTTGAT
Source organism: Cepaea hortensis (assembly GCA_963921405.1). NCBI lineage: Eukaryota > Metazoa > Mollusca > Gastropoda > Stylommatophora > Helicidae > Cepaea > Cepaea hortensis. Next base: position 47,555,622 of record OY992876.1, read on the forward strand.
GATATTATGCTTCCTAAGTACTTGAAGCACTTTACTTGTGTCAGGGCTTCTTTTAGATGAATCTGTTTTAAATTTTTTGTTTTGTTTTTGTTTTGCGGAGCTTATGTATAGAACAAAGCAAATTCCATCGAATCAAGTAGTGAGGACAGTACGCTGATGCTGGATATGACACACACTGACAAAAAAACATGTTAATAATGTCACTAAAAGCCCTTGCCCTGGAATCCGTGGAGAAAAAGAAATACGAGGAGGCATAACACACACAGAGACGAGAATTAGAGACAGAGATCAACAATACGTGGATTTTAGAGCCACTTCAAGTGACGAGCGCTATGCTAAAAGATAGGAAATAGTTACATATTGTCAGGGATTGACACGTTTACAACTTAATAAAGCAACACTTTTGCAAAAACAAAAGGCAACCTAAAAATTAAGACAAAAGCATATATCAGGATTATCATTAAATTATCATCATTATCATTCAGTGCCTTGTCGGCTGGCGTAGGCGATCATGCCTCTCCACAAATTGCGATCTCCGACGGCATGGATCAATTCGTGTGTTGACTCCCTCACGTGCCATGACACAAGACTACAATAATCTTCTCGCGCTTCTTCTTCTTCTTCTTCTTCAGCGTTCCGAGCCATTGAGGTTCTTTGCTGCAAATACAATCCGTCTCCATTCGTCTCTCTGGTGGACCTTCTCTTGCCAGTCGTTGATTCCAAGTGCTTGTAGGTCTGTACATGTATTATCTCTCCACCGTCTTCTTGGTCTACCTCGGGGTCTACGGCCATTTATTTCCTGAGTGTAAGCGAGTTTTGTTTCCCTATTATCTTCCATTCTTTCTATATGCCCCAGCCATTGTAGTCTATTAGCCTTCATGATACCAGTGATTAGCGGGGACTTAAACAGATCATAAATGTCTTTGTTACTTCTTCTTTTCCACTCTCCACTTTGTGTATCCCTAATGGGTCCAAAGATGCGTCTTAAAATTTTGTTCTCAAAGGTTTGTAACAAGGCTTCGTCTCCTTTCGTTGTACTCCAGGTTTCAGAGCCATACAGCACAACTGGTCTGATCAGTGTTTTGTATATTGTGATTTTGGTGTTACGAGATAGCGCCTTTGATTTTAGTAGATGTTGTAGTGCATAGTATATCTTATTTCCAGAGTTGATTCTAGTTTGTATTTCTTCCCTTATGATGTTGGAGCAGTTGAAGATCGTACCCAGGTATTTGTATGTTTCCGTTCTTTTAATGGTCATATTATCTATTTGTATGTGGCCAGAGTTTCTAGCCATTCCGTCTCTTGAAATTACCATATATTCTGTCTTATCTTGGTTGATAACCAGCCCCATCTGTTGGGAATCTTAATCTTCTCGCGCTATCTTCCTCTAAATCTCTTTTCACAAATCTTTCCAGTTGTTCCAGTTTTTGTCTTCTTATAATGAGGTCGAAAAACCTTACATATAAGCTTTCAAAATCACGTGCCGCAGACGACATAAAGTTGTTAAGAATGACTAAGGTAAACACAAGAGAAATGAGATCAAAGGTCATACATAATCTGCTTGGCAACTGTCCTCGTCATTTAAGAAGAGCAAAAATACATAATACATATATTAAATTAATATATTCCGCAAGAAACGAAAGAATTGAATGTAAAATGCTTTCAACATAAATCACGTTCCTATAAGATGAAGTTGAAGGTTGACTTAAATGGGAATGGATCAATGCAACAGTTTGAAGTAAATCTCCGCCACGGGGAACAACTCCTTGCTCATATTTTCACGGCGACAAGAAGTACAAAAGAGATGTGGTAACAGATAGATGAAATATTAAATATTTCATATTCAGCAGCTGTAATCTGGTCTCTTTCTGATAAAATCGGAAAATAATTAATTTGTTCCTTGAACACAGCAAACAAAAGATGTGTTTCTATCGTATGTGATCTGTATTAACTAAACAGTCACCATTGTTTTTAAAGTTCCTGAGCGTCGAATGTAAATTTGTTATTTACCGTTATAAAAAGTAATGTTTATAACGTCTAAAGATGTGCCCTAAGGTATTGGGTGTTTGGTAGCTCTTTGATATATTCTGTCCGTCTCTACTACATTTTTACCATCTCCTTCTTCTTCTGTCCTGTATCCCCCATTGGAACATATGCGTCTCAACCAAACCACGCCCAGCTGTCCCATCTTTTACTATCTCCTGCAGCTCCCTACATATCCTCCCAATATTATTCATCTCTGTCTGTAGCTCTCTTCTTCGTGTGCTTTGGTCTCCCACAATTGTGTTCGTCTCGTGGGTGTCAGGCAAGAGAATGTCTAGTTATATCGATCTAGGATATTTCTCGGTGTGTGCCCTATCCAGGGCCAACGTCTGTTCCTCATCTCTTGGTTCACTGGGATTTGTTTAGTTCTCTCCATCAGCTCCACACTGGTGATGCTGTCACACTATTTTAGTCCCTCTATTCTTCGCAGACACTAATTATTATTTTTTTCCCGCGTTTCGATCCTGTTTCAGGATATTGCGGTCAACATCAGCATCTTTCAGCTGTATGTTGATTCCTAGGCTAGATTACGCTCATCGGCACGCCACGACTTTCTGAGCGACCGGCTCCATACTGGCGCGACTCGAACCACTTCTAATTCTAGTGCGCTCAAGTCAACCACGAGAATATTCGGGATTAACGGAGAAAGCTGCTAACCCAAGGAGCCGACAGACACGAAATAGTGAATGTTTATAGTTTATTATTAATTCTATTAGTAGTTTCCCATGTTTCTGTCCCAAACAGTTGTACCGCTTTAATATTGGACTCTCAAATTCTAAGTTTGGTGCACAGTTTAACTTCCTTTGACTTCCACAAAATCCCTAGCACTTTTGAATGCTCCTCTAGCCCTTTGTATTCTTATTTTAATAGCTCTATGTTCCCATTTTTGTCTACATTGCTTCTCAGACAGGTGTATGATTAGATCGGGATGATCTTTTAGTCCAACTGCCCGGTGTACAGGTTGAACCCCTTACCTCGGCATCATCACACCGGGTGATTAAGAACGCGCGTTCTCAACCATTCGGCCTGCTGACCTCCGAGATTGGGGATGTTATTAGTTTGGTTTAATCCCATTATCTGTGTCTTTGCCCTGTGATTTTTAGACCTAATTGTTGCTACCTCACATCAAGAGTGATTAATTTATCCTGTATAGTATTACATGTGTGCGACAGAAGTGCAATGTCTTTGGCGAAATCCAAATCATCAAGTTGCTTTTTAGACTGTTAAATTCCATTTCTGGCGGTAGTCGTTGTCTTCATAATCCAGTCATAACCCGTAGTCAGTAAAAATAATAATAATGGTGATAAAAGGGATCCCTGTTGTACTACTGTTTTTAGATGTATTTATCGCACTGCGGAAAGACACTGAGCCATACGGGATGAATAACGGTGCAATGAAGTCGACCCTGTCTACTTGTAAGCGAATTTTTATCCGATTCCCCTCTTGAAGAATTCTGCGCTTCATATCTTCATATGTTGCCCATATTAAGTTAATGATTTTCCGCGTGGTTCCATAGTGCCGCATCAACCTCCAAAGGCATGCCCTATCAATGCTGTCGAAGGCCTTTTCAAAATCCACAAATCCAATATAAAATGGTGAATGCAGTTCAGTACTGTGCTCGATTATAATGCGTGACGTGACTTTTTAACATCTAGCAATATCATAATATAGTGGAACCTCGCTTAACGAGCACCTCTCATAACGAGTAATTCGCATAACGAGCAAAATAAATTGTTTTTTAAAAAAATGATTCGCTGAACGAGTGGCGTTTCGCATAACGAGTGACGAGAGTCCCGGATTGTGCGCCGGCAACAGCGAAACGGCGTGGGAAGAGGTTACCAAGAGAACCCTCACTTCTGCTTGGAAGAAGCTTTGGCCGGAGAGCGTTGTCGAATGTGACTTTGAGGGTTTTGAGACAATACCTGTGGAGCCTGTAGTCAACGAGATTGTTTCTTTGGCCAAGATCATGAGACTGAAGGTGGATAACTGGAAGAGCATAGCCAAGGGCTGACCACCGAAGAGCTTATGGAATTATATGTGTTTCACAGCGAGAAGTTGTGAAGGAGAGTTTGTCCGAGGAGGAGGAGAAGGTAACAGGAAACCAACAATCTTCTGGCGCAATAAGAGAAATGCTGAAATCATGGGAAACTGTTGCATCGTACATTGAGAACCATCACCTTAATAAGGCAGTGGCTATGAGAGCTACTAATTTATTTAATGATAGTGCTGTGTCGCGTTTCCACCAAATTCTGAAGCGTCGGCAAAAACAAATTTCTCTAGACAGCTTTCTAGTAAAAAAGAATTAGGTGTGTATTTTACATTGTAAATTAATTATTTCAATTTTGTTTTTGTTTTCTACAAATCGAATTCTCATTCCAGGTTCGTTCATTCCGCGATAGAAGGGGAAGACGAATCACGCTCCTTAACAGTTTATATATAATATTCTTTGAATAAACGTTACAGAAAATATTTTGAGTATTTTTTCGGCAAGGAACGCATTATCGTATTTTACATTAATTTGTATGGGAAAAACTGTTTCGCTTAACGAGTGTTTCGCATTACGAGTAAGATTGTGGAACGAATTATGCTCGTTAAGCGAGGTTCCACTGTATTTATATTATTTGTATCTGTGGGATATTCTGTTATCACCTAACAATGACATAATGTGTTATTCGTTCCGTCTCTGTCACATTATTTTATCACATAACAATATCACAATATCTGAATTATTTTCATCTCTGTCACATTCTTTTATCATATACCAATGTCACAATATTTGTACTATTTCTATCTTTGTCACATTCTTATATCATTTAAAAATATCACAATACTTGTACTATTTCTATCTTTGTCACATTCTTTTATTATTTAACAATATCACAATACTTGCATTATTTTCATCTCTGTCATAATCTTCTATCATATACCAATATCACAATATTTGTACTATTTCTATCTCTGTCATATTCTTTTATCGTACACCAACATCACAATATCTGTACTATTTCTATCTCTGTCATATTAGTTTATCATTTAACAATATCACAATGTTTGTATTATTTCTATCTCTGTCACATTCTGTTATATAATAAATATCACTATATGTGTATTCTATCTCTGTCACACACTTTTACCATATAACAATATCACAATATTTGTATTATTTCTATGTCTGTCATATTCTTTTATCATATAACAGTATCACAATATATGTATCCTTTCTGTCTCCGGCATATTCAATATTTATATAGACCAATTGAGATTCTATAAATAATGTGGTCAATATTTGTATAGACCAATCGACATTCCGTAAGTAATGTGCTCAATATTTGTATCGATCAATCGACATTCTATGAGTAAAGTGGTCAATACTTGTATAGATCAATCGACATTCCATGAATAATGAGATCAATATGAGTATAGACCAATCGACACTTCCGTGAGTAATGTGATCAATATTTGTATAGACCAATCGACATTCTATGTGTAATGTGGTGTCAAGGTCTCACATCCGAGGTTGCGACGCGTTGTCTGTACCAACGCCAGACAACATAACAACACGCAACCCTGAGTAATGTTAAACACGGCAGAGAGAACGCGGCGTCGTTACCGACGCCCGGATAGGTAGCCACGCACAGCAATTGAGTTCACCCCGTGAACCGTGCAGGGGACACCAGCTGACGTGAGCGTGTAAGCGTGTAAGACGCCAGAACTGGGAGACGGGCTTAGATCGTTGAACGGACAGGTCGCAAGGGAATGCGAGTTGAGTTTGAATCTGCCTTGAGAGCTAGCCTGTATGACAGTGGGAGACTGGTTCGAACGCATGTATAGTTTAACTGTAAGTGAGATGTTTATTGCTTGCATGTATTATTATGTATTGTAGTGATCTTGTTCATGTTGAAATGATTGCTATAGATTGTCAGTGCGCGATGTTTGTGCGATAATTAATGCAGCGCGTCAATAAAGCGTGTGAATAATACTTTCGGATATTCACTTCGTGTGATTTGATAGTTTGATATTACTTCACACTTGCCAGAAAACGAGCTACTTGTCTTGTGTTATGCAAGACTCTGACAAGTGCGAATGTGGTGGTTTTCGTCCGGGTTTTGAATCAAATGCGAACGTATAAAAAAATGTTTGTCCGAGTTTGAAGCGAATGTGAACATGCCGATAGAAGTGCGCAAGTCATAGATTAAGGTAAAGTAACGAATTAATAGAGTTGATTTAATTAAATTATAAGTGTGAAGATATTATTTGAAGCCAACCGAGGCGGCTTCAGACTTAGCACTAAATTCAACAAATTTTGTACCTAAAATCCAAAATGGCGGCCGTGCCCTTGAATGTCATTGAGTAGAGGTAGTGTGAACGTGAAAGTTGTTGATTGTGGTAACGACTAACAATAATACTTGACAGCATACAAACCTTTACAGACTTCAGTGACATTACACACACCATACATTTACAAACGTTCTAATTTCGTTTAGTTTAAAAAGTACAGGGTTTTTGTGACAACTTTACCTGAGTCTGATGAACTTCAAATATTTTTTGTGCGTCAACCCGAAAGACGTTCCAGTGTGATTTCGAGCACCACTGAACAGCACAGTACCCAAGGATTACTTGAGTATAAAAATTTTTTTTCAGCTTTCTTTATACTTTCGTTAGTCTGGCTTTAGACATTAACTGTGCTATAAATATTTGTAACTTACTAACACCATAAGTAATTTTATTTATATTTATTCCATCATGTTGTTCATCATGTCTTCTTTGAACGAGTTCATTGAAATGGGTTTAAAAATGAATATGTCTGGTGAAGGATTGAGAACATGGACTGAAAGTAAATATGCAGAATATCTTTTGAAGCAAGAGCAAATTAGTGAGAGGGATGAGAGAGCAGCCGAAAGGGCTCTGAAAAGTAAAGAGGCAGACTCAGAAGCTGCTTTAAAACTTCAACAAGCGCAATCAGAAGCTGCTCTAAAGGAATCAGAAGCTGCTTTAAAGCTTCAACAGGCACAAGCAGAAGCTGCTCTGAAAAATAAAGAGGCAGACTCAGAAGCTGCTTTAAAGCTTCAACAGGCACAAGCAGAAGCTGAAAGGAAAAATAAAGAGGCAGACTCAGAAGCTGCGTTAAAGCTTCAACAGGCACAATCAGAAGCTGCTCTAAAGCTTCAACAAGCACAATCAGAAACACAAATGAAAATTGAACAACTTAAAGCTGAATGTTCTAAAGAGAAAGTGAATAGAGAAACAGACAAAGATCAACCTCATAAGAAGTACCAAGGTCTGATCAGAAGTTACAACACAGGTGATTGCATAGCAGCATTCACCCAAAATTTTGAATTTGTTATGGATCATTACAAAATCCCAAAACCTGAATGGGGGATAGTATATGTAAGAAGTCTTTCTGGGGAACCTCTTAAAGTCATAGAGTCGATCCCAAATGACCTGAAAGAAGATTATCTTTACATTAAAGCAAAAATTATGTCACATTTTTTGCTAGATGAATCAGGTTATAGAGAACAGTTTAGGAAGTTGTCTCCTAAGCCAACACACACGTTCTCTGATTACATCTCAGAAATTCAAAATATCTTTTCTAAATGGCTGTCAGCAGCTAAAGTAAATGGAAGTTATGACAAATTGGTTGACCTTATGTTGAGAGATAAGATTATTGCATCTCTCCCAGCCCCCTTTTCTAAATTTTTGTTGGAATGTCAGTGTGAAAGTGTTCAACAGATTGAAAGTCGTGGCTCTGGTTATTTTGCAGCCAATAAGCATTGTTTCTCTAGTATTCTGACCAGCACAGACTTTGTAGCAGCAGCTACATATGGCAAATATCAGGCAGGGTCAAATAGCAAACAAAGACCTTATAGGCAAACTGCAGAGAAATTATATCAGTGTAAATATTGCAACTATGCACACAATTAGCATGATATGTGCGACCAACATCCTGGGTACACTGCTTACTTGCATAATTACATTTCTAAGCAAGAGAAAGAGAGGAAGAACTACAAAAAACTTACAAAATGTTACCTTTGTAAGGCTTTTGGTCACTGGCGTAAGGATTGTAAAGCCAAGTCAATGACCAAAAAGGCTAATGCAGCCATGTTTGACATTTCTTCGTCAGAAGATGAAAGTGTACAAGATCACCCAGTAAACTCGGCACATTCCATTGAAGTATTCCATCAGGAAAAATGTACCATTTGTGATCAATTTCATGAGGATGCCGTGTTAACATGCGGCCATTCTATACCTATTACCAGTGAGGTGGCCAATTCTGTAGTAAACTCCAAAGGTAAACTGAACATCCACCAGGGGTATGTTAATGGTAAACCTGCCACAGTTTTACGTGATAGCGGAAGTACTTTCATTGGTGTAAAGAGAGATTATATTTTACCAACACAATATAGTGGTAAATATGTCACATGCAGGACATTCTCAGGGAACATAGAGAAATATCCACTTGCATGGGCATATATAACGACACCATTCCTTACAGGAAAGGTTAAATGCTCAGCATTAACCAATCCTTGCTGTGATATTATCATTGGAAACCTTCCTGAAGTGAATAACATACCACATGACATCAATACATCATCTGTCAGCTGTAATATTGATACTACCATTTCACCTTCATCACCAATCACCATTCATGATGTATTACCACCTGTAAATGAATGTACAAATACCAACCTGGCTATGCCAGAATATACATGTAATTGTGTGAATGTAACATCAATGTGTGATGAGAATGATCGTTGTAATGTAGTAAACGCAGTAACTAGATCTACTGCACAGATGCAAGATGGAATCGATCAAACAGAGGCTTTACAACGAGTAAGTCCTGTTGTAACATCTCCTGAGACAACTAGGGAGACGTTTATAACATCTCAGAAAGCCGATCGATCTCTGCAAAAGTATTTTAAACTTATAGGCCAAAAGCCAAGAGTAGCAAAGAATGTTCAATGGTACTTTGCTCTCAAGAACGGAATTCTAACACGGTACTACACCAAAGGTTCCAGCACTATAGAACAAACAGTGCTACCGTTAGAAAACCGCAAGCAAGCATTGAATATAGCTCATGACATACCCTTTGCAGGACACATGGCTTATGCTAAAACTAGAGCAAGGTTACTTACTCAATTTTATTGGCCAAAGTTTTGTAACGATACCAAACAGTATTGCAGATCGTGTGACATCTGTCAAAAGCTTGTCAAAAAGGGTAAACACCCACAAGCTGAATTGCAAGTTACTGATTTGGCTAGTAGACCGTTTGAAAAGATCTCGGTCGATATAGTTGGTCCTCTGAACCATGTAGCATCTAAAGGTAATAGGTACATTGTAACACTTATTGATCTATGTACTCGTTGGCCAGAAGCGATTCCAATGAAGAACATAACTTCCAAAGACATCATGGAAGTGTTCTTTCATATTTTTTCGAGGGTAGGATTCCCTGATACCATCCTTTCAGATCGGGGTAGCCAATTTATTTCCTCGGCTACACAAGCCTTTACCAAAATGTTGGGTGTTAAACAATGCTTCAACAGTCCATATCACCCACATTCCACCGGTATAGTAGAAAAGATTAATGGCGATATGAAACATATGCTCTCTAAGGTAACCCAAGAACATCCTGAAGATTGGGATACTTATCTGTCTGCCATTTTGTTTGCATATAGGGAAGTGCCCCATTCCAGCACTGGGTTCTCACCATTCGAAATGTTATATGGTGCACAACCACGCGGCCCATTATCTCTGTATGAATCTGTGTTGACTGGAAGTACAACTGTGTCTATACCCATTTCACCATATGAACATGTAACATCATTGCGGGATAGAATTATGAAATCATGTATATTAGCCAAAGAAGCTCTCAAAAAAAAAAAAAAAAACAGGAGCTATTTACCGACAATATGCTAACAGAGGAAATAGAACTATTACACTGACGCCAGGACAGGACGTGCTTCTTCTTTTGCCAAGTGATAGACATCTCCTAACTGACTCATGGCAAGGACCGTTCAAAGTGCTGCGGCAAATTTCGACGGTAGATTACGAGATTGCAGTTAGGGACAAACATAAGATTTTTCATATTAACATGCTCAAACCATATCACCACAGGCAAGACGAACAAGTAGAGACTGCAGCAAGCACCTCCATAGTGGACCAGACGGACGACAACGACACTGACGAGATACCGACACCAGGTCTTGACACGACGACCAACTTACAAGACATTAAGGTAAATCCTAAACTGACTCAGACACAAACTGACAGTTGCAGACAACTGATACAAGAATACCGGACGATCTTTTCTGACAGCCCAGGACAGGCAGATTTAGTGCAACGCCAAATCATCTTAACATCTGACGTTCCTATTAAGTGTAGACCATATTCCATCCCTATACACTATAAAGAAAAACTTCATCAAGAAATCATTGATTTAGAAACAAATCATATCATTCGACGTTCACAATCTCATTTCTGTTCACCAATAGTTTTGGTACGCAAAAAGGACAACACTATTAGACTTTGTGTGGACTATCGTAAACTTAACAGCATTACACAGTTGGATTTAGAACCGATGAGCAACTGTGAAGACATCTTGACTGAACTATCTGACTCACGTTATTTTACTAAACTTGACATGACAAAAGGCTACTGGCAGATAGCTGTACATCCTGATAGTATACACCTGACTGCATTTGCCACACCTTGGGGTTTATACGAATGGTGTAAACTACCTTTCGGATTAGTCAATGCACCAGCTACCTTCGTCAGAATGACAAGAATTCTTTTGACAGACATTGCTAACATCATTTGGTACATGGACGACATTTGCATACACACAAAGGACATGACAGAGCACATAACAGCACTACAGCAGACATTTGACAGAATTAGACATCATGGACTGACTGTAAAACCTTCCAAAGTGGATATAGCCTTTCAGGAAATTTCATTTTTGGGCTATAAGATCTCAAATGGCTTTATATCAACTGACGATAACATCATGTCCAGAATTTTGAAATTGTCGCTTCCGACAACTAAGAAACAGTTGCGAAGTGTATTAGGTCTTTTAAACTATTATAGACAGTTTATTCCTCATTTTGCTGAATTGACCAAATGTTTCACTGATCTACTAATAAATAAACACCCCAATGTGATTGTAAACAGAGAATGTTTAAGGCCAGCATTTACGAAAATTCTTTCTTATTTTTCTAAATCACCTATTTTGAAATTGCCAAATTTGAATATTACTTTTAGATTAAGGTGTGATGCGAGCTCCGTAGCCATTGGAGGTGTGCTTCTCCAAGAACATGACAAAATCTTGTACCCAGTATACTACGTCTCTCGAAAACTGAACACCAGCGAACGAAATTACAGTACACCGGAACTCGAGGCTCTGGCCATGGTATTTTCGGTACGTAAACTTTCTAGATTTTTGTTAGGCAAACATTTTAATATTTGAAACAGATAATACTCCGCTGACAATTGTTACCAGAGGAACGCCTAGTAACAGCAGGGTGGCAAGATGGTCCCTTCTTCTGCAGGACTATAGCTATGAGGTTAACCACATAAAAGGTTCACAAAACTGTCTTGCAGACCTTTTGTCGAGATGCCATACAACGCACCTAATACCCAGTCGACACCAGAGCACAGTGCAGAGGGTGTATAAAACTGCAACGTAGATAGTGCTCAGTACCACAGCCAATTGTGACAATGTGTCAGTAACGCTGTGTACACCATTGTGATGGGGAAGATTGTATCTCCCAATGTATATAACTTATGTACATATTGTGATTCTTATTATTATCATGCGAATGAATGCGTATATAATTGTGAGATATGTGAAAGAATGAAATCAGTATTATGTAAATTAATGTGTTGTATAACTGTGAGATATGAGAAAGAATGTAATTATTATTGTAAATACATAAATATTTTAACAACCAGACACTACGGAGAAGTGTCACGGGACAACACTAGAGGATCCAAGAAGTTACCAAGCCACTAAAACGTGAGGTAATCCTAAAGTAGCCAGACCGAGGTGCCCAAGACGTTTTAACAAGGTACGAAAGATGACTGCGACAGTACAATCCGAGCAGAAGACGGAAGAGATGGTCCAACAGCTGATAGTAACAACTACTACTCCGTTTATAGAAGATCCATCCAGAACGGACCAGCTTTGTTTGAATGACATCACAACACATGTACAGCTGTATACTTCCGAGTTTTTGCATATTATTAAAAGTATATAAATGTATGACGTTGTATTAAAATGTGATTTAAAATATTCCCATATACGGAATTGTATATGTTGATTTGTATAGGATGTAATCTCAGCATCATAACTTGATTGCTTCTTTACAAACGTGACTTTTTTTGCACATTTGTCAATAAGGATCAAATTGTGACACTAAGAAATAAATTTCCAATTGTAATTTATGTCTTGTAAACGACGATAAATTATTGTTCCTAAATTTTCTGTATAATAACCAGGGGACATTATTCTAAATTATTGGTGATATGTAAATATGTATTGTAACCATTAACATGTGTGCTTGATAAATAGCATGTCAATGTAACATCGTTTAGATATGGACAGTATATTGCCAAAACTGTTGACCTTCATTAGAAACTCTAAATAGAGGTCTGATGGAGGAGTCATCTCAGAGGGAGATGCTCACGGCTTGACCTGATTATTTTAGTATTTTTGTTCTTGGTTGTGAGGTAGGGGCCAGTTTAGCCGATACCTACCGGACTAGCTGGGTCACAGCGAGGTAATGCCCATTAAATAGATTGTACTTGACTGTTGTACGTCATAGTGCAACATAAGTGGTATATACATATTGTTGACTATTCACCTGTATATATTTATGATAATTGTTAATGTATAATGTTCGACTTTGACATGTTTAAGAACACCTAGAGATATATTATACATGTAAGAAAATCCTTTCATGGAAAAGGGGTGTGGAGAGTGTCAAGGTCTCACATTCGAGGTTGCGACGCGTTGTCTGTACCAACGCCAGACAACATAACAACACGCAACCCTGAGTAATGTTAAACACGGCAGAGAGAACGCGGCGTCGTTACCGACGCCCGGATAGGTAGCCACGCACAGCAATTGAGTTCACCCCGTGAACCGTGCAGGGGACACCAGCTGACGTGAGCGTGTAAGCGTGTAAGACGCCAGAACTGGGAGACGGGCTTAGATCGTTGAACGGACAGGTCGCAAGGGAATGCGAGTTGAGTTTGAATCTGCCTTGAGAGCTAGCCTGTATGACAGTGGGAGACTGGTTCGAACGCTTGTATAGTTTATCTGTAAGTGAGATGTTTATTGCTTGCATGTATTATTATGTATTGTAGTGATCTTGTTCATGTTGAAATGATTGCTATAGATTGTCAGTGCGCGATGTTTGTGCGATAATTAATGCAGCGCGTCAATAAAGCGTGTGAATAATACTTTCGGATATTCACTTCGTGTGATTTGATAGTTTGATATTACTTCACACTTGCCAGAAAACGAGCTACTTGTCTTGTGTTATGCAAGACTCTGACAGTGGTCAATATTTGTATAGACGAATCGACATTCCATGAGTAATGTGATCAATATTTATATAGACCAATCGACGCTCCATGAGTAATGTGGTCAATATTTATCCATTATTTGTCCATCAAGAATGATGATGACCATTCATTTCATCCAGTGGGGTTGAAAGTATGGAGCCGTTGGTTCTAAGATGGCTGATAAGGCCTATTTTGGCTCGAAATTGATATATTTCTCAATATTTATATATCAACTAGCTGACCCGCCCGGCTTCGCCCAGACCCTGGTGGGGAGCATCTCATTTAATTCATATAAGTAGTCATATAAGCTCCCGTTCCCGTTCCCGACTATCTATCTATCTGTCTGTCTGTCTGTCTGTCTGTCTGTCTATCTGAGGGAGGAGGAGGAGGGAGGAGGAGGAAGAGGGAGGAGGAGGGAGAGGGAGGAGGAGGGAGAGGGAGGAGGAGGGAGAGGGAGGAGGAGGGAGGAGGAGGAGAAGGGAGGAGGAGGGAGGAGGCGGAGGGAGAAGGAGGAGGGAGGAGAAGGAAGAGGGAGGACGAGGAGCGATGTGGAGGGAAGAGGAGGGAGGAGGTAGAGGGAGGAGGAGGGAGGAGATAGAGGGAGGAGGAGGAGGTAGAGAAAGGAGGAGGAGGGAGGAGGAGGAGGAGAAGGATTGAGGAGCAGGAGGAAGAGAAGGGAGGAGGAGGGGGAGGAGGAGGAGGAGAAGGGAGGAGGACAGGGGAGGAGGAGGAAGGGAGGAGGAGGGGGAGAAGGGAGGAGGAGGGAGGAAGAGAGAGGAGGAGGAAGAGGGATGAGGGGGAGGAGGAGGGAAGAGGATGAGGAGGGAGGAGGAGGAGAGAGGAGGAGGAGTGAGGAGGAAGGAAGAAGAGTGATTAGGAGGAGGGAGGTGGGCGAGGAGGTAGGAGGAGGAGGAAGAGGGAGAAGAAGGAGGAAGAGGGAGGAGGAGGAAGAAGGAGGAAGAGGGAGGAGGAGGGAGAGGGAGGAGGGGAAGAGGAATAGGAGGGAGGAGGAGGGATTAGATGGAGGAGGGAGGAGGAGGGAGGAGTAGGAGGAAGGAGGAGGAAGAGGGAGGAGGAGGGAGAAGGAGGAGGAGGAGGGAGAAGGAGGGAGGAGGAGAACGCAGGAGGAGGAGGGGGAGGAGGAGGAGGGAGAGGGAGGATGAGGGAGGAGGAGGGAGGAAGAGATAGGCGGAGAGAGGAGGAGGGAGGATGAAGAGTAGGGAGGAATAGGTGGGAGGAGGAGGGATTAGGAGGAGGAGAGAGGAGTAGGAGGGAGGAGGAGGGAGGAGGAGGAGGTAGAGGGAGGAGGAGAAGGGAGGAGGAGGGAGGAGGAGGAGAAGGATGGAGGAGAAGGAGGAGGAGAAGGGAGGAGGAGGGGGAGGGGGAGGAGAAGGGAGGAGGACAGGGGAGGAGGAGGAAGGGAGGAGGAGGGGGAGAAGGGAGGAGGAGGGAGGAAGAGGGAGGAGGAGGAAGAGGGATGAGGGGGAGGAGGGAAGAGGATGAGGAGGGGGGAGGAGGAGAGAGGAGGAGGAGGGAGGAGGAAGGAAGAAGAGTGATTAGGAGGAGGGAGGAGGGCGAGGAGGTAGGAGGAGGAGGAAGAGGGAGGAGAAGGAGGAGGAAGAGGGAGGAGGAGGAAGAGGGAGGAGGAGGAGGGAGAGGGAGGAGGGGAAGAGGAATAGGAGGGAGGAGGATGGATTAGAAGGAGGAGGGAGGAGGAGAGAGGAGGAGGAGGAAGGAGGAGGAAGAGGGAGGAGGGGAGAGGAGGAGGAGGGAGAAGGAGGGAGGAGGAGAACGCAGGAGGAGGAGGGGGAGGAGGAGGAAGAGGGAGGATGAGGGAGGAGGAGGAGGGAGGAAGAGATAGGCGGAGAGAGGAGGAGAAGGGAGGAGGAAGAGTAGGGAGGAATAGGTGGGAGGAGGAGGGATTAGGAGGAGGAGAGAGGAGTAGGAGGGAGGAGGAGGGAGGAGGAGGGAGGAGGAGGGAGGAGGAAGGAGGAGGGAGGAGGAGGAGAGAGGAGGGAGAAGGGGAGGAGGAGGAAGGAGGAGGAAGAGGGAGGAGGGGGAGGAGGAGGGAGAAGGAGGGAGGAGGAGAACGCAGGAGGAGGAGGGGGAGGAGGAGGGAGAGGGAGGATGAGGGAGGAGGAGGAGGGAGGAAGAGATAGGCGGAGAGAGGAGGAGAAGGGAGGAGGAAGAGTAGGGAGGAATAGGTGGGGGGAGGAGGGATTAGGAGGAGGAGAGAGGAGTAGGACTGAGGAGGAGGGAGGAGGAGGGAGGAGGAGGGAGGGAGGAGGAGGAAGGAGGAGGAGGAGAGAGGAGGGAGAAGGGGAGGAGGAGGAAGGAGGAGGAAGAGGGATGAGGGGGAGGAGGAGGAAGAGGGAGAAGGAGGGAGGAGGAGAACGCAGGAAAAGGAGGGGGAGGGAGAAGGAAGAGGGAGAAGGAGGAGGGGGATGAAGAGGAGGAGGAGGAATGATGAGGGAGAAGGAGGAGGGAGGAGAAGGAGGAGGAGGAGGAATGATGAGGATGGAGAAGGAGGAAGAGGGAGGAGGAGGAGGGATGTGGAGGAAGGAGGAGGAGGTATAGGAAGGAGGAGGGAGGAAAAGGGAGGAGAGAGGAGGAGGAGGAGAAGGGAGGAGGAGGGAGGAGGAGGAGGAAGGAGGAGGGAGGAGGAGGAGAGGGAGGAGGAGAGGGAGGAGGAGGGAGGAAGAGTGAGGAGAAGGAGGAGGGAGGAGGAGGAGGAAGGAGGAGGGGGAGGAGGGAGGAGGAGAAGGGAGGAGGAGAAGGGAGGAGGAAGGAAGAGGAGTGATTAGGAGGAGGGAGGAGGTAGGAGGAGGAGGAGGAGGAAGGAGGAGGAAGAGGGAGAAGGAGGGAGGAGGAGGAAGAGGGAGGAGGATGGAGGAGGGAGAGGGAGGAGGGGAAGAGGAAGAGGGTAGGAGAAGGAGGGGAGAGGAGGAGGAGGAGGATTATAAAGCATATACCTGTAGATAACTGCAGCGAAAAGGTGGGTCTGTCTATCTATCTGGCCCGGCGTGGCTTCGCCCAGCTCCTGACGGGGAGCGTCTCATTAAATTCATACAACAACAAAAAAATGTTACTTAAAAGAATGTCCTTCCACACACCATCCATTATTTTTAATGAAAACTGTTTTTAATCACCAACATGACTGTAGATAACTTCTTTACGCATAAAAAGATTAGTTACAATGTTATACATTATGCATTATTTTTATGAAAACTTTGAAAATGCCTTAAAGATTATATCATTATTTATTATAACTCATATGCCGGTAAATAACTATAGACAAAGAGTTTATAAATCTTTGAAAACCATGCAACAATATGACTCTAAGGTATATAGCAATGTTATTAAAAGTTATGCCCCTTGAAATAACTTTTCTAGAGTTAAGTCCCCTTGCTATATTGAAATTATAATGAAAAATGAAATATTAAATAATATTGAGTAAGTCGCCGATTTTGCACTAACAAAAATATGACAGTTGGCAGCGCGGGAATGAGAGGAAGACGTGTAGAAAATTTCATCTCAATCGGATGGACCGTTCGCGAACGCATAAAGGACAGACATACAGACGGAGATTGCCTTTTATATATAACATATATCTCTATTATATCATTTTATTTTTATTTATTATTATATTATATATATCTCTCAATATATTTCTCAATATTTATATATCAGGTCAATATTTATATAGATCAATGGACACTCTGTGAGTAATGTGGTCAATGTTTGTATCGATCAATCGACATTCTATGAGTAATGTGGTCAATACTTGTATAGACCAATCGACATCCATGAATAATGAGATCAATATGAGTATAGACCAATCGACACTTACGTTAGTAATGTGATCAACAGTTGTATAGACCAATCGACATTCTATGACTAATGTGATTAATATTTGTATAGACCAATCGACATTCCATGAATAATGTAATCAATATATGTATAGACCAATCGACATTTCCCTTAGTATTGTGGTCAATAGTTGTATAGACCAATCGACATTCTATGAATAATGTCGTCAATACTTGTATAGACCAATCGACATTCTATGAATAATGTGATCAATACTTGTATAGACCAATCGACATTCTATGAATAATGTGGTCAATACCACACTGGCGGCCTTTACTTCCCGGACATTAACTGGTAGCCATATTGATGGGTCGACCTCGTCGTTTTTTATTTAAGCTGCAGCCATTGGGATTCGATCACAAAACAGTCAGGATAAGTAAAAGAGATAGAGTATAAACGTCGGCTTTATGTGGGAAAACACCTGGTGATAGAGAAAGAGGACGGCTGGGCAAGATGTACGTGGAAAACTAAAACAGTTGGACAGTAAATTAAACAACACCATCTTCATCGAAATATCAGATGGTTGAGTTGAGCTGAGTTGAGTTGAGACCCGACATCACTGTACCCATACGCTCTCTGTCTCTGTATGGCGACGTGCCATACTACTAATCGTTCATACCGCTGTCTGATTGAAAGTTCCCCTGGTCTTCTCTCTCAGTTGTGAGCTTCTTCCAGAACCACTGCCTATCCACCGTAAATATCATTCTTTCCACATACGGGTTCGCAATCTGTTCCCCCACCTTCTCCACCTGGTCACACAGGCGCCCCACCACCTCTCCCTTGTCCATAGTAGATCTACCACAACGAGTTGCATTCCCTGCAGAAACAATTGGAGAGTCATGATCAACCATGTCTGCTCCACACCAAGCTCCTGATGGATATAAAGATGATGATGATGATGATGAAGATGATGATGATGATGATGATGATGATGATGATGATGATGATGATGATGATGATGATGATGAACTGGAGCACTTGCGACGAGCCTATATGGGCTCAGCCTCTCCCAGCATAAGCCAAAGGATGTGTGTGTGTTTAATGTCTCTGTTGTGAACTGGTTATCTACATATTGGAACTCTCCTCTCATGGCCTCATTGCAATCTGTTCCATTCTTAGTTCCCAGGTTCCTGCAGCGTAATAGCGTGAATCTATGAAGAAAACCCACCTAGAGGACCCATCAAGATGATCCGTCAAGAGGATCCGTAAAGAGATGTTTCACCATATAATAAGGTGACATTTATAGCCGGAAGTACTTATCATGTGTTCATCTTTAGTATTCAATGATAGGTGTTGTTGAAGCTAACATATCATATCTCTGTTTCCCACACATGGACGATCTAGCCAAGAGATCCACACACGTTCCCGAAGATGTTGGTACCCTACAAGTAGCAGCCTATCCTGCCACATCCATTTGTCAGAACTTTCCGCAGCATAGATTGAGAGCCAGAGACAGTAATCGCCTTGATGGTCAGTTAGTGGCAGTGTAGCCATTACGGCACTTTCTTCCTAGCACAGTTATCCGTGGCTCGATCTGCCCAGTAGTAGGAGAATTTGTTTCCTGTCTAAAACGGCTTTGGGGCGACCCAGATTTAGATTAACAACATGAGTGCACTGAAGTCATCTGGGAAGACAAGGCGACCAATGTAATACCGGGCCGTGTTTGCCCCATGTGTATTGTCTGATCTGCACAATAATCTCCAATACCATCACACAAATATCATCATCATCATCATCATCATCATCATCATCATCATCAACATCATCATCATCATCATCATCATCCACTTTTGCCGTCAAGCCACGTGGAAAGTAATAATTGGCGCAACGGCGCCCGATGGGTGGCACTGGATAGTGTCATTCCGTGTGATTGTACAATGTCTTTGATGTCGTCAATCCATTTTCTTCTCGGGCGTCCTCTTGCTCTCGTAGCAGGTCTTCTTTCGCGGAGGGCCAATGCTGGCAGTTGATGGTGCTGCCTTCTAACGAGATGGCCAAACCACTTGATCTTCTGTCTTTCAATGGGAGTCACAAGGTGTTGATCCCACTGTCTGTTTGATAACATCACTTCTTATTCGCTCTCGGATAGTTAAGTTGACAGCTCTTTTCAAGCATCTCATCTCACAGGTGTTGGTTTGCTTAAGTGTAAGTTGAATACTGTCCACGTTTCATATCAGTTGCATAGGGTTGGTATGAATATGCTATTTAGTATCTGTCTTTTAGCGGACATAGTTATGTTTTGGATGTTTCAGTATTGGTGATAGTTGATATATAAACGCACTTGCTTTTTGACATCTGATTTCGATGTCTCTGCCTATTCTGTCATCTTCTGTTATCATATTTCCAAACTATTTGAATTCTTTAACTTGTTTCAGAGATGTGCTATTTATCTGTATACTTAGTGGACCAGGAGATCTGCTAACTTGCATTACTTTAGTTTTGGCTTTATTTATATTCATGTTGTATCAAATGCCTGTTGACCTCAGCTTATTTATATACTTTTGCAGCATGCCCTCGTCGCTATAAAACAAGCGCTGATCGTCTGCAATTAAAAGTTCATTTACTGCGGACGAATCTGTTGTTTCATCTGAAGTAAAGAGGTCGAAACTTTCTGAATCTGTTCTGTTAATGCTTACTTCTTTGGATATTCTGTCTATGTAAATATTATATAGCATAGGAGATAGCTTCAAAGATAGTCCATAATTTGTACCTATCTACTGACACAAAGATGCCTACATGCAATGAAAAGGTACAATTACAATGTGTCATAAAACAGCATCCTACTAGGGCGAGGGGTCTGTAATATGAGAGGGCCACCACATTTTGTAGGTCTGAGTGCACGGTGGAATAGGTGGCCAATCTGTCCCTCACTTTTGCAGATGACGAGCCAGGCTTTGAACCCGTTTCCGACCCTTCTCATGACATTATCAGCGCAGCTTTGTTTTCTTACAGGTCTAAGTGGGGGTTATTTATTTATTTTGTCATCTTCTTTCTACATAAACAATACAATCAGTTGCTTCCTATATAAGCAAACCACTTTCAGCTGCTCACTACATAAATATTGACAAACTGGTGTCAGGACTTAGGTGATCCAGTGCGCTGATGAGCTGTACTGCTGTAGGGGTACTAATCGTTAACTATGGCTGACTGCTAGTTATTCGTGAGTACACATAGGGCAGAGAATGCGTTTACCAATGCCCTGGATTTAACACCAGCTTCAGGCGATGTGTAAGTAGAACGCCTTGTATAGATTTCGATGGTATTAATGGTGGTAATTCAGAAAGAAATGACAAACTACTGAACGTAAAAGTAACCTAGTCAATCTCAAACAGCCAAAACATGCGAGTTGATTCCAACGTTCTGTAGAGGACATGCTGATAAATTTTTTTATCCAAGAAAAGCTGGGATCCCTTTTCACCATTCAAGAGATCGAGAGAACGTGTGACATCATTGGAACTTAGTGGTTACAGTCAACATTCCCAACCCTCTAAGAGAGATTCGATATCGGCAATTTCTAAGCCTGAGACGTGGTGTGAAGGTCGAACGCTGAGAGATGACAGTTAACACTTATACTCACAGACTTTGTCGCTGATCTTGGTGGTGAAATGGCCACTTGGATTAGTTCCAACGCTTCTATTGTCGCTTCTTTCGTGTGTACTTGCGGACTGCTTTTCCAGTATTCGTTGAACTGAAAATGTCAGATTCCCATGGTCTGTTGTCGTGTTCTTCTGGGATGCTAACACCAGTCTGACATCTGCAAGACACTTATAGGTGTGTTCTGGAGAAGGCATGACGTCCAGGGATTGGTTGATCTGAATCTGTTGACATTTATTTGGCATCTCATGCGAACTTACTCCAGACTTGGGCATGACGTCCAGGGATTGGTTGATCTGAATCTGTTGACATTTATTTGGCATCTCATGCGAACTTACTCCAGACTTGGGCTTTCTATGTGCTCTGTCTGGTGATGGGATGTCTGCTGCCTGCTGCTCCAATGATGACGTTAATGATAATAGTGGTGGTGATGGTGATGACGATAATGATGATGATGCTGATGATAAATTTACGGTTGAGCAATCGTTCAAATAAACCGGTCTAAATACTGAATTACTGCAACTTTTGGAAATACCATTTGAAGTGTCTCTGCCATCATCGTGGTCAGTATGGTATTCTAAAGATGACGCGTTTTTCTGACATTTGTAGTAAAATGGAATATTCGGCATCTTGTGGGATTTGACGATGTCTTTGTCCGTAATTTTATTGTCTGTGTTATTTGAATGCTTAAAGTCACGATCAGAGCGATACTTGTTGCAAATCAATTCCGCATGATTGAGTGGTGGGTATTTTTCGCATTTCAACAAGTTGAAAGTGCTTTCTGTGCCTACATGTTCATCAATATGCTTCGGTTTTGTTTGATTTGTGAAAGGAAAAGACTCGGAAAATACCAGTCCAGCATTGTGATTAGACTGCCTGTTTATGTTGTGATCCCAGCTGTCCATGCTGTTCTGAAAATAGCATCCTTCGTGCTCTTCAGCTGTCTGCGTTCGTGATGAACTGGGGTTTTGTACATTTCGATGATACACGGCGTTCAACAAATATTCACGTGTATAGGAATTGTAATCTTCATTGTCTCTAGGATATAAATTTTCATGGACACCGGTAATATGGTTTGCATTCACATTGTCTTCCAAGGAGTATCTCCGTTCTTGTAATGATATCTCTGGTTTACGTGTTCTCACAATTAAATCATGTTCCATTCTGTACCGTGTATTTTCATCTTGGCTGATTTCCGGAAGAATTATTTGGTGGCACAAATTACAGTTTAGCAGATTAACGTGTTGAAAAAAAGCAGCTTGTGGGCGCTCATCGCTGCTTTCACCTGTGGCAGCCTTGCACGGAGTGTGTGAATTCTGGACGGCTGAAACATCTTCGACAACAACCGTCTGCCTCTGCTTGCACGTCGGTAACTGAAACAATTGATGCTTTGTTTGTTGTGTCAGAAGATTTTCGGCTCTGACAAGTGTGTGGGATAGAAGAAGCGGTTTCCCCTGAGTAAGGAAGGCCGATCTTTCAACCAAAGATGGCACATGTTGATGAAACTGACGATTGGCGCACGTCGGCAAGTAAGATAGTTGTTTATAAGGGTAGTGTTGAAAAAAGTGATGCTCGTTTTGTAAGCACATTTGTTGATGTATGAGCAAGGAATAATACGGGTCCAGTAAAGATGACACGTGGGGAATAAGACTGCCATAATTCGATGGATATACACAGTCGTGTCTGTATGCTGAAGCTCCTGCGGTCGGTAAAGGAGAGTGTCCGCTGGACGAGTCAGCCATTGTTAATGCCTGCAAATGATAATAGTATATTTACAGGAAACGTACTAGTTATTACAGCTGGTTTACCTGGTAGAACATAAAATGTAACATAAAAGCTTGGGTAGCTCAACACAATTTGTAAACCCTAACCAGTAAGATGGTTCCGCAAAAACTTAATCACTTGAAAACAACCGACAGACTACAATTTATAACATCCTGTGTACTATAGTTAGTACAGTACTGAGCTTCCAAAATACTGACTATTTACAAGATCTGGCCATCAACGAAAACTGGTCATTAACCGGCATCGTGTCGCGAAAATGGAAATATTTGGCCGTATTAAACGTTACAGTGTGTGGAAACAACAGTGATGGAAGGCGTGGTTTATGGAAGCAGATGCTTGGGTCGACCAACACGAAGACGGACATCAGAATGTGCAGACATCTTGGACACGGGGTACATGACACACCAACAATGGCCAGAGGTGAGGTACTTGTGGGCGGGGCATGTTGTACATAGCAGCTGCTATATGATGATGACGATCACGATAATGATAATGATGATGATGATGATGATGTTGATGATGATGATTATGATGATGATGATGATGATGATGATGATGATGATGATGATGATGATGATGATGATGATGATGGTGGTGGTGGTGGTGGTGGTGGTGGTGGAGGAGGTGATGATGATGATGATGATGATGATGATGATGATGATGATGATGATGATGATGATGATGATGATGATGATAAATGATGGTTGATGATGATGATGATGATGGTGATGATGATGATGATGATGATGACGACGACGACGACGACGATGATGATGATGATGATGATGATGATGATGATGATGATGATGATGATGATGATGATGATGATGATGATGATGATGATGATGATGATGATGATGATGATGATGATGATGATCCAGTAGCCTCAGTGCTTCTAAAGGGCCCTTTACTTTCACTGGGAAGGAGATAGGCATCGCTCCTGAAAATTCTATTATGCTTGCAGTGAGTTTTGCGGCCTCCATCGTATTACCCACTTTTGGGCTATAGGTTACCTTTGCTTGGAAACTTTCATTAACAAAACATTAGAAAAACCTACCCACAATGTAGGACGTACTTTTGGCCAATTGCATTATATTGCTCTGAGACCCTGAAGAAGAAAAGTTACTAGACATAATAGTATAGGACAATAACTACAGTGGTCTCCTTGTTCTTCAATATCCAATCACGCAGTGATTGGATCTTGGGAGCTGCGTGGTCTCGAGGTATGGTGTCCGCCTCGAGTGCTGGAGGTCCCGGGTTCAAGCCCCGGTCAGGACCGGGATTTTTTCTCGTGGACGTCTAGTAATAATTTTCCCTGGTGTCTGGGTAGTGAGATCGGACGCTTGTGTGTACCCGTGTGTATTGTTGCGCACGTAAAAAAATCCCTTGGCAGTTGGAAATCGAAAAAATAGTACCCTAACGGCGCTGCCAGGGCAAAATTTTGAGCTAAAAATCTACCCAAAGCATTCCAGGATCCTCGCCGGTGCTACGGAGTTCGTGCACTGAGCTGAGTTTCTCCAGACTCAGGTTTGAGTTAGGAGGAGAACGGAGCACTTATGGGTTGCACCCGTGTGCAGTGATGATGATCCTTCGACTAAACTAAACTATCCAATCACTGACTATGTAGCCAATCATTATTCGTTGCCTTACATTTTTGTACTATTTATGTAAGTATTCTTTACCATCCATCTTGACTTTGTTTACTTTTTCTTCAACTGTCCATCAGTTGTAGAGTTTCTCAGTCATTCATTTCTTCTTCGCGGCCTTTTTTATTTGTTTATTATTATTATTATTTATTTTTTTGGGTGGATTTCTGATATTATTTCTTTTGAGATCTCCTTTAGCATTTGCCATTGTTCGTCTATACTGCCTATGTGTTTCTATTGCATTGTATCGATTCCGTACAGTAATGGCGTATTTATTATTCATTTCTTGTTTAGATTCGAGTCACTATACTAAGTCAATTGATCAGGTTTAACACTAAGATATGGTTAGGATGTTGGAAATTTTAAATACTGGCGGTAAAGATCTATGCATAATAAACAACATATACTGGCAACAAAGCGTAGCCATATGAATTGACAACCAACTGGGAACTTTTTAACACATTAAACAAGCAATTAGATAGGTTTGTATATTATCAGCCGATCTGTTCAATTTGTACAGCGAAATAATATTGAGATCCGCACAAGACGTGCCAGGACCATCGGTTGGTGGGCATAATGTAAAACACCTGCGTTATGCTGAAGACCTGGTTTTGGTCGCAGAAAATGAAACAGTCACAAAAATATTAAAGATATAATTGCAACAGACAGTCAAAACAAAGCACTTAGTCTGAACAAAAGAAAGAAAAACAGAAGTAATGGTTATTACAAAGAAATTGTGTATACCCAAGTGCAACATCAAAGTTCATGTAACCATTCTGAAAGAGGTCAGTGTATTGAAGTACGGGGGGAGGGGGGGGGAGTCAATAAGAAAGTCACAAATGGCTGTAGAAAAATAACTAAATATGATAACACATTGAAACCAGTTTATTTTTATACATACATTGTCCCTTTATTTCTCAACATAATTTCCACCAACACTGATGCACTTATCCCATCGTTTTATCTGTCCTCCCAAGCTGGCTGCATATAACTGCGTGCTTTGTTTCACTTCACATTCAACTTCGGCATCATTCGCGAAATGTCTCCCGCCAAGGTGGGTTTTCAGTGGACCAAAAAGGTGGAAATTGCTAGGGGCTAAGTCGGGGCTGTAAGGTGGATGTTCCAGAACTTCCCATCTTAGTTGGTTAATTTTCTCCTGAGTTAATCGAGCCGTATGTGGTATGTCATGAAGAAGCAACACTCCTCTAGTCAGCAGTCCTGGAAATTTCAATAGATCATGCATTATGCTGTTTGCTGAACCATGTGAGCACCCTATTGCAGATGCTACAGAGTCTATCGTTACTCGCCTGTCACCTCTAATCATCTCCTCCACCCGCTGCACGGATGCTTCTGTTGCAATCTCAACAGGACGATCAGATCGGATTTCATCAATGATTTTAGAGCGTCCTTGAGAAAATTTTTCTTCCCAGCTAAGCACCGCTTTACGGGACAAACATTTGTCAGCAAACACAGGAAGCTTTTCCTGATGAATGTCCTTTGCAGGCAGTCCTTTTGCCCACACACACACACACACACACACACACACACACACACACACACACAAAAGAAGACCAAAAACAAAACAAAACCGCACAACAGCACGTTGCTCTTTGGTTGTACACTCCGTAAGTACAGTCGCCATTTTGTTTATGCGCTGCGCATGCGAACGGGAATATAAAGTTCCATGTTGCTGTCATCTAATGACACCTGTAGAAAACACCAACTACATTTACCTGCCATCCCGCAGAACTGTGTGACTTACTTATTGACTAGCCCTAGTATTTGGGCACGTTAAATATTAGTAAATAGAAGATGTATTGAGATAAATGTAGAATTGTCCAAACAAAGGCAACATTTTACAATATGAAGAATACCGTCTGCAATTTATTTTTGTCATGGTAATGAAAAAAAGGCCGTGAATAAACGCTGCTGCGCGAGAATCGGTAGCGTTTCTCGCCGAGCCCGTTACTTACGGGATATGTGATCCGGCCGCTCAGAAAGCAATGACAAACTACTGAGCGTAATATTGCCAAGAAATCAACAACAGCGGTAAAATGCTTGTGTTGACGGCGATGTCCTGTAATGGGATATGCGGGAAAAAACATTAAGAAGAGAGTTATTAAGAGCCATTCTAAGCCAATCCTGATATATGGAGGCGAATCGTGAACAATTAGCAGACTAATGAAGAACTATGTGAAAGCTGGGGCGATGTGGTTTTATAGAAGAATGGTGAGAACACCATTACGCTTGACCTCCACACCGCAAGGTCCAAGAGGAACAAGGTGAGATGAGATGAGATGAGATGAGATAAGATGAGACTGTGAAAACACCGTGGACGAATAGAAAGAGCAATATAAATATTTTGAAATAACTTAGCTCACAAAGAGAACTGGCTAATTTCATGAAAATAAGACAGTCTATATTCTTTGGACATGTCATGAGAAGGAGAAATCTGGAGTAATTGTCACAACGGTAAAGTTGGAGGGGAAGAGAGGCAGGGGGAGAACAAGAGGGAAGATGTGGGGGCAGTCTCACATCATGGCATGGAGGAACACCGGATTAGAAATAACTGGCAGCACACGAGACAGGGGGATGTGGTCGGACATGATCATCAATTCCACACGACTATTAGAAGAATTTCCTTAATGATTACAAGAACAATGTAGGGCTTAGAATAGAACAGTTTAAGGCGCAGTCATAAGTATACAAAATTTAAGCACAGACCAGCAGTATGCGTACTGTAAAACTGTCCCAAATACGACATATCCAGGCAAACCTGGTCTAGAGAAACAACAGTGGAAGTTAAAATGTACAGACCGCTGTGTGAACTAACAAATACAACGAAATATATATAAGAGACAGCACTGCAGATGTAGACAAACATTTCAAGCGAACGGAAGAAGAAGAGGAAAAAACGTTGCAGTTACCTACCTGAGTAAAATTATTTTCTCCTGACAAGTAAATGCCTGATCACTAATCACAATTAACAGATGATGATGTCAATACAAGCAATGTCAGAACTGTCATCCCTTTTATTTAAATGTTAACTAATTGTCATTCTTGACGTTATTAACCGATATTTGAAACTCCTCCCTTAATGGGCGGGGACATCCAGCGAGTGACAGTTTCAAGCAACAGTTTACAAGAAACTAAGTGTGGACAGGTTCCCTATTATTAGACGAACATCGGTGTAATGTAATTGAACGACCTGCAAGCAATGTTATTGTTTCACTTCCAGTCACACGCTCCAAAACGTGCATTTGGTGTTGTCGGCCATCTACTTAACAGGGTTGTCTACATAACACAATATAAATCTACTTAACATAATAACCAGGGGACATAGAATAGCCAATCAGCACATAATAGTGTCGTCAGTCTCACATGCTGAGGGAGATACAGAGGAGGGGATCTGCGCTCTTATGGACTAAATGGTTAGATGTGCATTGAGGAAAATGAGCCATTATCCTCACTATGCATCTATATCCTGATGCACAGCTAACTAACTAGCTAACTAACTAACTAACTAACTAGATAATTAACTAACTAACTTAGTAACTAGCTAGCTAACGAGCTAATTAATTAACTAACTAGCTAGCTAACTAGCTAGCTAACTACCTAGCTAACAAGCTAACTAACTAACTAACTAACTTTCTAACTAATTAACTAGCCAATTAACTAACTAATTAACTAACCAACGTACGAGGGCGAGTCAATACATAAGTCACACAGTTCTGTGGGATGGCAGGTAAATGTAGTTGGTGTTTTCTACAGGTGTCATTAAGTGACAGCAACATCGAACTTTATATTCCTGTTTGTCAGGTGGCGCTAGGTGTCTCATTCGCATGCGCAGCGCATAAACAAAATGGCGACTGTACTTACGGAGTGTACAACCAAAGAGCAACGTGCTGTTGTGCGTATTTTTGTGAGCAAAAAGACTGCCTGCAAAGGACATGCATAAGGACATGCTTCCTGTTTATGCTGACTACCAGCCCGAATCAAAGCGTGCTTCAATGCAATGGAAACAACCTTCTTCGCCTTATGTCCAAAAATTCAAGGTTACGCCATCAGCAGGGAAGGTTATGCTGACAGTGTTCTGGGATTGTCTAGGCGTGCTTTTAACCAATTTCAAGAAGAAAGGTGACAATGTGAATTCTGAATCGTACTGTGAAGTTCTATCGATGCTTCATGGTGCAATTCGAAGAAAACGTCCAGGACTGCTGACTATGGGAGTGTTGCTTCTTCATGACAATGCCAGACCACATACGGCTCGATTAATTCAGGACAAAATTAACCAACTAAGGTGGGAAGTTCTGGAACATCCACCTTACAGCCCCGACTTAACCCCTAGCGATTTCCACTTTTTTGGTCCACTGAAACCCAACCTTGGCGGGAGACATTTGGCGAATGGCGCCGAAGTTGAATGTGAAGTGAAAACGTGCTTTAGAAAACAGAACACGCAGTTCTATGCAGCCGGTTTTGGAGGACTGATAAAACGATGGGATAAGTGCGTCAATGTTGGTGGAAATTATGTTGAGAAATAAAAGGACAATGTATGTATAAAAATAAACTGGTTTCAAGTTGTTATTATATTTAGTTATTTTCTACAGTCATTTGTGACTTACTTATTCACTTCCCCTAGTACTAACTAACCAGCTAGCTAACTAGCTAATTAACTAACAAACTAACTAGCTAACTAACAACCTTGATAACTAACTAACAAACTAACTTGCTAACTAACAACCTTGATAACTAACTAACTAATTAACTAACTAACATACTAATTATCTAGCTAGCTAATAAACTAACTAACTAGCTAACTGTCTAACTAACTAATTAACTAACTAACTTACTAATTAGCTAATAAACTAACTAACTAACTAGCAACTAGCTAACTAACTAACTAACTAACTAACTAAAATACCAACAGAACATGTTTTGATCAATACAGTATGCATCTTATTTGTTCGTGTATTATTACGTTTTTTGTTATTATTATCGCCATTATTATGTTTATGGAACACACGGAGTCGCATCGGAAGAACGTCAAGAGTGTGAAAAGTAAAAATGTCGGCCTCCATACACAATGGTTAGAACATCGTGAATGAATCATTCATAAGAGCAACAGAACAACAAAGGACTTTCTGTGTGTGTGATTCGAAAGGAAAGGACGTGTCTTCCAGAGAGCCGTGTGTGAAGCGCTGTATGCGACTGATTCCGTGCTTAGGCGAATAGAATTCAGGAGGAAAGATCGATTGGCAAATGGATACTTAAGACAGGACTCGAAAACCCTAGACGCGCTGCAACTCTGAACTGTGAAATGGCAAGTTTGCACCTCAAAGAGGACATTGGGGCAAGGCAGGGAGTTTTCGTGTGAAACATTTATTAATTAAACGCCGCTCCTACATCTCGGGGGCAGTTTAATATCACCCGATAACTGTACGCTATTATTTGTTCCGCTCGACTTGAAATAAAAGAGTGAGTATCGTTTTCATTTGGAGTCGCTTAATCATTCGTCACATTGTTCAAAGCGTAACGAGTTGTTTATAAGTCAATGAGAGAAATTACCTATTGGCATAAAGATGGGGTTGGAATTAAATTGTAGGAAGACACAGGTTATGGTCGTCACTAGGAAGAAGATATTTCTTAAGCATATGAAAGCTGGCAAGGCCCCCGGTGCAGATAACATCACAACAGAAATGATTAAAGCTTTAGAAGAATTTGGACTAGAGCAAGTCACTAGACTGCTGAACACATTATATGATACTGGAGATATACCTTCTGAATTATGTAATTCTGTATTTATTGCAATCCCAAAGAAATCAGGAACCTTAGAATGTGATCAACATAGAACAATTAGTATAATGAGTCACATCACAAAGATTTTGTTACGAATTATCATGCAAAGAGTGAGGAAGAAAATACAACCTGAAATAGGGGAAGAACAATGTGGTTTTGTAGAAGGAAAGGGTACAGTAAATGCTGTGTATATGCTGCGAACAGTTATTGAACGTGCTTTAGAAGTAAACAAGGATATACATCTTTGCTTTATTGACTACACAAAGGCTTTTGATAGAGTAAGACATGTCAACATTGTGGATATGCTGGCAGATCTACAAATTGATGGGAAAGACATTAGACTTATAAAAAACATATATTGGAAACAACAAGCTGCCATAAGAATTGATAATGAAGTAGGACAATACCAACCTATTAAGAGAGGTGTTAGGCAGGGATGTGTAATGTCTCCAGATCTTTTTTCCTTATACAGTGAAAATATTTTCAGAAATGTAGAAGACCTAAATGGAATCAGCATTGGAGGACGAAACATAAATAACATTAGATATGCAGATGATACAGTATTGATTGCAGACAATGCACAGGATCTGCAACAATTAGTAGACGCTGTGGTTGTACACAGTGAGCAGCTGGGGTTGGAATTAAATTGTAGGAAGACACAGGTTATGGTCGTCACTAGGAAGAACGAAGTACCACAATGTAATATACAAGTAAATGGGAATATTCTTCAGCAAGTGAATCGGTTCAATTATCTCGGAACAGTCATAACATCTGATGGCAGATGCCTTGAAGAGATTAGAACAAGAATCGCCATTGCGAAGGTAGCCTTTAGCAAGATGAAAAACATTCTGACCAATAAAATGATGTCAATTGAAACGAGAAAAAGAGTGTTGAGGGGATACATAGAGCCTGTTCTTTTGTATGGATGTGAAACTTGGACAATGTGCAGTCAAGCTGAAAAACATCTGATGGCTGCAGAAATGTGGTTTCTGAGGAAAATGCAAAGAATACCATGGACAGATAGAAAAACCAATGACCAAGTACTACAAGAGACAAATGAAAATCGTAGATTGATTAGAGAAATTAGACGTAGACAGTCAAAATTTTTTGGACATGTTATGAGAAGAAATGGACTGGAGAACTTGGTGACAGCTGGCAAGATCGAGGGGAACAGACCAAGAGGAAGACCGAGAGGAAAATACCTGGATGGCTTGGCCACATGGCATGGACGAGACAGGAACACTGAGCTGATCCACGACTCTGGTGATCGAGTGAAATGGCGAATCATGACCGCCCACGCTTTCCGGCATGGCACATGATTGATTGATATGTTTATGACTATTATTATTATTATCATTATCATTGTTATAAGTATTATCATTGTTCTTGTTATTAATATTACGTTTTAGCGGCTCTGTGTGTGTGTGTGAGTGAGTGTGTGTGTGTGTGTGTGTGTGTGTGTCTAGATAGTGACAGACAGACAGACACAAACATACACAAACACACACAAACACACACAAATATTCACACAGATAATCAAATATAATTCATTTCGCCAGGCCACTAGTATCCAACCCATAATATTGATACATTGAACCTAGTGCTACTTGCTCTCAATAACATCTAATTGTCTCACATGATATGCTTCTAGCAAACAGATTGAAACAATTTAATTTTCTCGTTGTAATGAATTAACTAGCTGCCCCGTTGGCCTTCTTGTGTGGCTTCGCGAGTTAAGTGATAGGAAATGAAAAGTCCCACAAGTTCCCAGCCATGAATACAGCGGTTCCGCGCACATAATTGGCGCAATCACAGCAGTGATAGTTATTTTGGTTTCGTGAATTCCTTGCTGATCAAGTGTGACCAGGCATTTTTCCATTTTGAAGACGTTATTGTCTGCTGTTTATCCATGTTTGGTTCCGGATGTTCCTCTCTGTTAAAAGCACTTGTATTCAGGGGATTTTGGAGCGTGTGTATAATGTTGGAGGCTCACAGATTGGCAAAGAATGCCGGGTACCCCTTTGGGAGACCCGGGTTTGAATCCTCGGTAAGATGTGGATTATTTTCTGTCGGGGACAAAAAGAACACCATAAACTGCACAGTTCGTGGCGACTGCACTAGCCAGGCGGCCTTAATTCCTCAGGCTCCAGACCCTCCTGTCCTGCACGGCAAGGTACTTTAGGCAAGTAGATGACAGTTTTTTAATGACAGTATAGTGTGCAAGAACAGATGTACTAACATTGCCTGGAGAGAGAATGGTGCTGCAGGGAACGACCAGAGGATCTGGCCGACACTCAGTACTCCTAAAGAAAGCCAGACGGACACATAATCAGTCTACAAGTGACATTATTATTTGGACTCTTCGCTGGTTTTTGAAGATAATGACTGAGGGCGTATGGGAATGTCCAGAGTGCTTTGATATCGGTCCCCTCCCTGGAGTTTTCATGTACTGTTAAAGCTTAAAGATGGCATAGTTTCAGTGACCTGGTTGTGTGAATTGCATTCTTCCAACTCCACAAATGGGAAATTATACGCATGAAACAGTCCTGGAGACATATATCATTATCATCATGTGTCATGTCGATAAACGTGGTCGGTTACGCCATCTCACTCGATCACCAGAGTCGTGGATCAACTCTCTTGTCTCGATCATAAAACGTGACTAAGCTATCAAAATATGTATCTCCTAGTATTTAGCTAGCTCCTTTCCCATCAATCTAGCCGGTTGTCACTGTTTCCAGTTTGTTTCTCCTCAAAATGTGACCATAACACCTGGACTGTTTACGCCTAATTTCTCGAATCCATTGACAGTTTTCATTTTTTTTTTTTTTTTTTTTTTTTGAAGAATGTGCTCCTTAGTGTGATTCCTGAGAAGAATACTCAACGTATCAAGAAGAGATAAGATCAAAAATGAAGAAATCAGGACTAAAGTTGGTGTTATAGCAGCACTAGATTTTATTAGAAAGCAGCAAGTCAAATGGTTTGGCCATGCAAGTAGGTTACATTCAACAGCATACCACAACAAGCAATGATGTACAGACCAGATGGAAACAGAGGTCGGAGGGAATAACAGAGTCCATGGGAATATCGATACATGAAGCCCATAATCGGGCACTCTCACGATGTGTATACTTCACCTCGACACCGCAAGGTACAAGAGAAACATGATGAGATAAGATGAGATGAGAGTGCTCATTAGGTGTTTGTTTTTTTCTCCGTCCGTGGTATCCTTTGCATTTTCCTCAACCACATTCCCACTGCCATTTGACCTTTCTCGGATTTTCTGCCAATTGTACATGTTTCGCGGGCATATAACAGTATAGGGTCTACATAGAAATGCAACACTCTTTTTTCTCATCGCAATTGACAGCTTTCTATTGGAGACAAAACAAACCAATCAAATCGTGACTGTGTACGCCTCATTTTCTATTGTTGGATTGACTAGTATTGAGAATTTTGTTAGTCAGACAAGACTGACCATGTTGCAAACATAAACTGACCACAATCTTCTTGTAAATCGTCTGCCATACCGGTGGTCAGTGGTTTGATACGCGGTGGGGTGGATTCGTATATTTACAATTGACCTGTGTTCCCAGGCCGAGGGGTCTGTAAATATATGTGTCTAGCAACGTATGTACAGTGCTCCTTAAGATGTGTACATGGCGCCTTCCAGCTATGATTTGCTTCATAATTTCTTGTAAACCACAAATGTTGTCCCAAAGCTGATGCTGTCAATAGCGTGTTAAATGTTATACCCTCATATATAGGTCACGACATTCGCTTCCTTGTCGCTGTTCCTTTCCAGACAATTCCCGGACAATTCCCAGAAAATTCAGACAATTGTTCAGGATTTGGACGACCTGAACGCCAATATATCTGACTTAAGAGCTACAATACAGTCTTGGAATGGATTCACAACCAACTAATAGAGCTACAATACAGTCTTCAAACGGATTCACAACCAACTAGTCTGTCTTTCTGCTAAGAATAAAGTCCTGTTGTCACAAACAGTTGTAAATACAGGCTATAAACATTGCCCTCACGTATTTTAAAATGTACAGTTTTTAAAAAAGGATGAACGATACCATCAAAGAGTGTGACATCAAAGTGGGTGACATCGAAGTGGATGACATCAAAGTGGGTGACATCAAAGTGGGTGACATCAAAGTGGGTGACATCAAAGTGGGTGATATCAAAGTGGATGACATCAAAGTGGGTGACATCAAAGAGGGTGACATCAAAGTGGGTGACATCATAGTGGGTGACATCAAAGTCGGTGACATCGAAGTGACTGTCTGCAAAATGCCTGTGCAATATTTACTAATAACAAAACAATTTCCCTGTAGATTCTGTGTGGCCTGGTATGGAATGACGTCGACCAAAGTTCCTGCAATGTGTGAAACCAGACGTGGTGATGCCTCTACAGTTGTATTAAGGTTTAAGAAGTCTATAAATATCAAAGTCTCCATCAGTTATCAATGCGCAATACTCAATGTCCAGGGCATACACCTATTGAACGTACACCATTATATTTGTCAGGGTTATTTTTACTTCTCTTTTTTTTTTTCCTTTATATTTAGAATTTTTCTCCGGCCTGTCCTCCTCAGTTTAGAGTTAATTGTTTCTGTAGCCTTTCTGAAATGTTCTATATTTTCTAATTATCATGAGCATCTTGAAAAAGAATTTCTAGATCAAACATGGCATTAAGTCTGCAATATATTTCTTTGTTGAAATTGTATTTAATTTTATTTTCATATTTCGGTGCAAGTATATTTAATTAATGTTTCTTGGTTTATAATGGTCCTTTTTCCCACTGTAAATATATTGTCCCTATATCTAACCTACCTGCTTTCTGTTAGCTCCCAATGGTAGACGGCGCTCACACAACCCGACACCCCACATTGCGCCAACGACTTCTTGCGGAGGAGCGCATAATTTAGAGACCATGTGTTGCCCTCGCAGCATGACCCCTCTCTCGGCCTGCATAGTTTACTCCAGAGGAAAGGCAACACCAATACTTCTGGAACAAGACAAGCTGCAGAAGCTGCCGGATAAGTAAAGCAATGCTCTAACTGTCTGCCTGTCGGAGCTTCAATCATAGACCAGTTGCCGACCAAGACTTAGGGCCTGGTCACCCTTACTACTACTATTACTACTACTATTACTACTACTGCTGCTACTATTACTACTACTATTACTACTACTACTACTACTACTACTACTACTACTACTACTACTACTACTATGTCTACAACCACGCTACTACGACTATTATTGCTACTACTACTACCAATACTACTACTATTACTAATTACTTAAACTATTATTACTACTACTATTACTACAGCTACTATTACTACTACAATTACTATTACTATTTTTAAAAAGCTAGTTGCATATCCTTTACAGGACGTTGCAGTCAACCCCAGCATTTTTGTTTCTGTTTGTGATTTCTTATCAAGTTTACGTTCAGTAGTTTTCCAATGCTTTCTGAAACTATTACTATTACTACTACTACTACTACTACTACTACTACTACTACTACTACTACTACTACTACTACAAGTAGTATTGGCTAGTAGTAATACTAAGACTATTAATGAAATAATTATTCATAATTTCAGGAGATCCGATGCACAAAACATTAGTTAGAGACTGTCGCCGGTAGAGACTGCCAGATCCAGTGAAACACTACAACAGCCATGTCATGCGTCTGGGTTCTCTGGGCTTCCGGAAGCCATCATCACTGCTTTCTAATTTAAATCAGAACATTGACAGACTCGCCACAGTCTGCTTGTGGGTTATACGATATATAGACCGCTGTTAATAGAATTTTCAGAAGAACACAACAAACACAACGTCGGTACAGATATGAAAGATTGAATAAATGTATTACTTTATCCATTCTATTACAGGATACAGATATGAAAGATTGAATAAATGTATTACTTTATCCATTCTATTACAGCAGATAACAGATCAGTCAAAGTAAACAACTGAACTCTTTCTGCTTGTACCTAGCCTTTGCAAGTTGGTCATTAACTTATTCTATTTCAGAATTTACATTAACCCCCCTTGAACCAGGCGGTACAAGTTGTCTGTGATTGAAATAGTGAAAGGTGAGAACTGCACATAATAACTTAGACGCGAGCTGATCACAGAAATACGGAGATGATCCAGTACCAAGAACCCGTCGCACAACACCAGCAAATAAATGCAAGTAACATTGTTAAGAACATGCGTTTTTCCCGTGGAAACATACAGCTGTGAGTCGTGCACAATTTTACAATCACTACAAAAGCGCATTGGGGCTTTGAGTGCTAATGCTACAGACAAATTTATTCCATTACAAGTCACCGTACGCTCTTATCGTTAGTAATACATATCCAGCCTACAACAAGGACTCAGATAAGTAACTTTTGTATTTATATTTGCATGTAGTGTTTTTTTCTACTACTAGTAGACTACTAGGCTACTAGGTGTAAATATTAATATCATTGAAAGTAGGAACTTGGAATGTTAGAACAATGAATGCAGATGGAAAATTAGAAAACATCAAAAAAGAAATGGAGAGAGAGAAGATTAACATATTAGGAATATCGGAAACGAGGTGGAAAGGAGCAGGGATAAGGACAGGAGAGGATTGTAAGATTATTTACTCTGGGGGAGAAGAACAGCAAAGAGGTGTAGCCATTATATTAGATAAGCAAACATCAAATTCTGTCAAAGGATATCGGGCTGTGTCAGACAGAGTTCTATTAGTAAAATTAAACGGAAGACCTTTTAAAATAAATGGCATTCAAGTATATGCCTCAACAAGTGAATGCAGTGAAGAAAGTATAGAGGAATTTTATAATGACATGGAGTCTGCTTTGAAGAACTGTAAAAAATCAGAAATAAATATAATGGGTGATTTCAACGCAAAAATAGGAAAGCAAAGTGATGGATGCAGTGTAGGCAACCATGGTTTGGGAGAGAGAAATGAAAGAGGATACAGACTTGTAGAATGGGCAAAAGAACAAGAAATTGTTGTAGGAAACACCTGGTTTAAACAGCATCCTAGAAGATTATGGACATGGAGGAGTCCAGACAGTAGGATTAAAAACCAGATAGATTACATCCTGATTAGCAAAAGGTTTCGAAATGTGTTAACATTCGTAAAAACAGTTCCAAATGCAGACTGTTACAGTGATCACAGATTAATTACAGGCACATTGAGGGTAAAGTTAAAGAAAGTCAAGTATACCGCAGGAAACCCTAAATATGACTTGTGCAAATTGAAAACTGACAAAGAAATACAAGATATTTTTAACATAGAAGTAAAGAACAAATTTGATTAATTGTCTGATCTAGAAATCCTATTTCAAGATGTAGATGATCAATGGGAAATGCTGAAGAATTCAATCAGTTGTGCAGCAGAAAAAACTATTCCAAAAGTAAAGAAAGTGGGCCGTAAGACATGGATGACTGAAGAAATTTTACAACTAATGGAAACAAGAAGACAGAACAAAAATAATTCTGCCAAATATGAAGAAATTCACAGGAAAGTCAGAACATTATGAACATATGAAGATCGTAAACTGATTAGAGACATTAGACGTAGACAGTCAACATTTTGTGGGCATGTTATGAGAAGAAATGAATTGGAGAACTTGGTGACAACTGGCAAGATCAGAGGGAACAGACCAAGGGGAAGACCTAGAAGTAAATACCTGGATGGCTTGGCGTCGTGGCATGGCCGAGACAGAAACACAGAGCTGGTCCACGACTCTGGTGATCGATTGAGATGGCAGAACATGACCACCCAAGCTTATCGACATGGCACATGATGGGTGGATGTAGTGTTTTTTCATGTAGTTCTGTGTTTTTGTGTTTGTTTATTCTGTGCTGACGAAGGCTTTGGCAGCAATGTCCATTTTGTTACTTGTAATCGTGTTCTAGTAAAGCTGACAATATATAAATAATAAATAAATGTTTGCATATCCTTTACATGACGTTGCTGTCAACATCAGCATCTTTCAGCTGATTGTTGATTTCTTGGCAAGATTACGCTCAGTAGTTTGCCATTGATTTCTGAGCGGCCGGCTCACATACCCCGTAAATTACCGACGCGATTCGAACCACTACTGATTCTCACCGTCGTCACGTTACTTACGAGAGTATACGAGATTACTGAGAAAAGTCTCTAACCTCTAGGCCAGGAAGCCGGCGCTCACAATATACTTCTCGTTTTCTTGTGATTCATTCATTGCAGAAAAGATTCTTAGAAAATCGTAGGCCAAGAAGAAGAAAATACTGAAATTCTACAAGGTCTGGACATGATTAGCGAAGATTGGCTTATAAACAGTGTCTGGTCTCAGAAACTGAAATACTTCGGCTGTATTAAGCGACATTCATTGGCACCTTGCCGTCTTGACAGACGATAGTTTGTGTTTCAAAAAGGCATAATAACTTTTACCCATGGCGGTAGCGAATGTGACTGATAAGGCCAATTCGCGCTGTAAATGTTCGTCCACAGTGGGTGCATGTGAACACGTGGTCATTTCCACCATCATGCACCATCTTACGTCTCACACGCTCGGTGTGTGACTTATCTGCAATAATTTTCTCCTTTGTCTTTATTCCATTTCTGATGTTTGCCCTCCATGCAACACGTTCAGCGACGACTTGCTCCCAATGTGCATTATCAATGCCTGTATCAATCATGTCCCGCTTACACACATCTTTGTATCGTAGACGGTACTACCTGCTTTCTGTCAGCGCCGAATGTTAGGCGTCGCTTACCAAACCCGACACCCCACATTGTGCCAACGGCTTCGGGTGGAAGAGCGCAATTGGGAGGGTACAAACCTTATCCTGGTGCGAGGAAATGCAAACCAAAGACAAAATAGTCATGGCAGGGCAGACCAGGCCCTAAGCCTTGGTTGGCAGCTGGTCTAGGATCGAAGCTCCGACAGGCGGACAGTTAGAGCAGTGCTTTGCTGATCCGGCAGCTTCTGCAGCTTGTCTTGTTCCAGATGTATAGGTGTTAACTTTCCTCTGGAGTGAACTAGGCAGGCCGAGAGAGGGATCATGCTGCATTGGCAACACATGGTTTCTTTATTGTAGCCCAGGCTTTGTGCTATGGAGAGGCAATAACTCCATCCCTGGTCTTAACCGGTCTCGGAATCAAAGCGAGAGGCAACTGTTACGGGTTATAAGTCCTTGTCAGTTGACGTAGACATGGGGCGCCACGCGTTGCCTCTGACGGTGGGAGACACCTACAGGTGTCACTGATCAGCTACCGCCCGCCTCAAGCTGGACAGCCCCCGGCCAATTGGGTGCTGATCCGCCACAGCCTGCCTGCTTCAATGGGTGCTTGGGGCTAGGACAAAATCTGAATCACAGGCTATAAAACCAATGCACAAGGTACTAATAAAAAGAATAATAGAAACCTCAAGCTACGGCTTGCAACCTGGAATGTAAGAACCGTGTGTCCAGGATTTTCCACTAACTTGACAAATATTGACGATGTGAGAAAAACGGCTGTGATTGATGCTGAACTCAATCGTCTTAACATTGATATTGCTGGCCTGCAGGAGACTGGCCTCGCTGAGGAAGAATCATTCAGGGAAAACAATTACACCTTTTTTTGGAAGGGTAGAGGGCAGGCAGAAAAAAGGCAACATGGTGTGGGCTTTGCAGTGAAGAATTCGCTACTGGGAATGATTAATATCCCAGCTGGAGGTAATGAAAGATTATTATCCCTGCGCTTGGCAACCTTTTGTGGATTTGCCACCATTGTCACTGCATATGCACCGACACTTGCTTCCTCTGATGATGTGAAGGATATGTTCTATGAGCAGCTAGACTCTGTGATCAAGGCAGTTCCAAAATCCGACTACATTTATATGCTCGGTGATTTCAATGCTCGTGTGGGCAAGGACTCGAGTTCATGGCCAGTGTGCCTTGGAAAATACAACATCGGTAGCATGAATGATAATGAGCAAAGGCTGCTGGAGAATTGCACTAGAAATGACCTATGTATTACAAACTCCTTTTTTTTAAACAAAAGAGTTGCATAAGGTCACATGGAAACATCCAAGATCCGGCCATTGGCACCAGTTGGACTTCATTATCACACGGAGACAACATCTGAAACATACATCATTAACTCAAAGTTACCACAGTGCTGACTGTGATACAGATCATTCTTTGGTTGTTGCAAGGGTTAGACTGAGACCAAAGAGAATCTACACAGCTAAACACAAATCTAGACCCAGGATTAATATTATTAACACTCATGATCCTGGAAAGTGCTTTGAATTTCAACAGCAACTTGAAGACGCTTTCACTGATACATCAGAAAATTGTATAGTAAATGATAAATGGAGTAAACTTAAGGAAACTATTTATAAAACAGCGGTAGGGGTTTACGGCACTGTGGATCATAAGAGGCAGGACTGGTTTGCGGCAAACAGCCAGATACTGCAGCCCTTGATTGATAAAAAGAAGATAGCTCTCTTAAGAAACAAGGAAAGATCAACGCGTAACACTCTGAGTGAGCTAAAGCAAGCAAGGAAGGATGTGCAAAAGGCTGCCAGGCAGTGTGCGAATGACTATTGGATCAAGTTATGTGAGACCATTCAAATCGCAAGTGATAAGGGAAACATCAGAAGCATGTATGAAGGGATAAAGAAAGCTTGTGGTCCAACGATCAAAAGAAGTGCACCGCTGAAAACCTTGACTGGAGAAATCATCACTGATAAGAAACAGCAGATGGACAGATGGGTCGAGCACTATTTAGAGCTTTACTCAAGTGAGACCAAGCTAACGGATGATGCTCTCAACGCCATAGAGGCCCTGCCAACTCTTGACCACCTGGACACACTTCCCACAATAACAGAAGTTAAGTGTGCTATAAATGAACTTGCGTCTGGCAAGGCTCCAGGTAAGGATGTGATTCCAATAGAGGTAATCAGGAGTGTGCAAGACACACTCACTCTACAGATCCACAGGCTAATAGAGCTATTCTGGCGAGAAGGACAAGTCCCACAGGATTTCAAAGATTCAAACATCATAACGCTGTACAAGAACAAGGGCGATCGGAGCGACTGCAACAACTATAGGGGTATCTCACTT
The DNA here is from genome assembly GCA_963921405.1 of Cepaea hortensis. Lineage (NCBI taxonomy): Eukaryota > Metazoa > Mollusca > Gastropoda > Stylommatophora > Helicidae > Cepaea > Cepaea hortensis. The sequence continues at coordinate 47,597,042 of OY992876.1, forward strand.
CTGTGTATTGTTGGGAAAGTATTTGCCAGAGTTGTTCTGCGCAGACTTCAAGTCCTGGGAGATCAAGTCTACCCCGAATCACAGTGCGGCTTCCGCCAGAACCGGTCAACCATTGATATGATATTCTCATTGCGACAGATGCAAGAAAAATGCCGGGAACAAAATTAGCCACTGTTTATTGCCTTCATCGACCTCACAAATGCATTCGATTTGGTCAGTCGTGAGGGTCTGTTCAAAGCACTAAAGAAGATTGGCTGCCCACCAACTCTTCTGTCAGTTGTGGAATCGTTCCACACAGGCATGAAGGGTATAATCAAGTTTGATGGCTCAACTTCAGAAGAGTTTGAAATCAAGAGTGGAGTTAAGCAAGGTTGTGTACTAACCCCCACCCTCTTTGGAATATACTTTTCACTTCTACTGAAATATGCCTTTCGTGATCAGGATGACGGTATATACATTCACTCACGCTCAGATGGTGGCCTCTATAATGCTCAGAGATTGAAGGCCAAGACCAAAATTAGGAGGGTACTAATCAGAGAGTTGCTTTTTGCGGATGATGCTGCGATTACGACCCACTCTGAGGAAGAATTACAACATCTACTATCTGCATTCTCCAATGCTTGTTCTGAATTTGGTTTAACAATTAACAAAAAGAAGACACAAATTATGTCACAAGATGCAAATGGTGTACCATCAATCTTTATTAACGACGCAGAACTGGAGATAGTAGACCATTTTACATATCTAGGATCACAGGTAAATAGCACATTATCCCTCGATCAGGAAATCAACATCAGGATTGGCAAGGCAGCAACAACAATGAACATATTAGCAAAAAAGTCTGGGAGAACAGGAAGCTTACTGCCAAAACAAAAGTCCTCGTCTACCAAGCCTGTGTTCTTAGTACTCTTCTTTATGGCAGTGAAACCTGGACAACTTACTCACGCCAAGAGAAACGTTTAAACAGCTTTCATATGCGATGTCTGCGAAGAATACTTGGGATTAAGTGGCAAGACAAAATCACAAATACTGAAGTATTGGAAAGATCAGGTTGTGTGACGGTGTATTCCATGCTCAGTCTTCGTAGACTTAGATGGATAGGACACATTAGGAGGATGGATGATGGTAGAATACCAAAGGACATCTTTTTTGGTGAATTACAGACGGGTAGGAGATCTCAGGCTGGGAAAATGCTCAGTGACGAGAGAGATTTTGGTGCTCAGTGACGAGAGAGATTTTGGTGCTCAGTCACGAGAGAAATTTTGGTGCACAGCGACGAGAGAGATTTTGGTGCACAGCGACGAGAGAGATTTTGGTGCTCAGTGACGAGAGAGATTTTTGTTCTCAGTGACGAGATATATTTTGGTGCTCACTGACTAGAGGGATTTTGGTACTCAGTGATGAGAGGGTTTTGGTGCTAGTGACGAGAGGGTTTTGGTGCTAGTGATGAGAGTGTTTTGGTGCTAGTGATGAGAGGATTTTGGTGCTAGTGACGAGAGGGTTTTGGTGCTAGTGATGAGAGGGTTTTGGTGCTAGTGATGAGAGGGTTTTGGTGCTAGTGATGAGAGGAATTTTGGTGCTCAGTGACGAGAGAGATTTTGGTGCTCAGTGATGAGAGGATTTTGGTGCTCATTGACGAGAGGGTTTTGGTGCTAGTGATGATAGGGTTTTGGTGCTAAGTGACGAGAGGGATTTTAGTGCTCAGTGACTAGAGGGATTTTAGTGCTCAGTGACTAGAGGGATTTTAGTGCTCAGTGACTAGAGGAATTTTAGTGCTCAGTGACTAGAGGGATTTTAGTGCTCAGTGACTAGAAGGAAGTTCAGCAAAGTACCTGCAACATGATGATGAATCAACAACAATTGAAACTGTTCCAAATGAGTGACACGACGACCATTAGCAATAGCAGTGCAGGAGTTACACATTATCAATGACCTATGAAACAACAGCAGCAAACACATGAATGCACAATGTTTTGGAACACTCATCTATACGAATGAGAGCCGTGGACCTTTCCGGAATCATTAACTGACTCAGTTTCAAAGGATAATATATCGCCAAACGTGAGCTCCCATTTGAACAGATGGACGACATATCGTCATCCTAGGGTCATGGTATTATTTATTTTGTTTCAGTGCTCAATGAAAAGAAATTTACATGGTAACACTTGATCATTTGCTGGTGTACTATGTTATGCTACAGCGACCATAGATTAATCTTAAGCAATTTACATATAAAATTAAAGAAAGTCAAATATTCACCAAGAAGCACAAACTTTGATCTACAAGCACTGAACAGTGAGGAAATAAAAGATAAATTCAACGTAGAGGTAAAGAACAGATTCGATGCATTGTCCGATATGGGAATATTATTTCAAGACGTCAGTGACCAATGGGAAATATTAAAGAAATCAGTCAACCAAGCTGCAGAAACAACCATTCCAGAAATAAAGATAATAGGACGCAAGAAATTGATGACGAAAGACATCTTAAAACTCATGGAAGTAAGAAGACATAACAAAAATAACAAGGACAAATATGAAGAGATTCACATGAAAATTAGAAAGCTATGCAAAGAGGCAAAAGAAACATGGCTTGAGGAAAATTGCAAGGAAATTTAACATCAACACAACACCCGGAATACCAAATTAATGCACAAAAGAATTAATGACATCACTAACAAAAGCACACACACATCAACAGGTTGTCTAAAAAGCAAAGATGGCAAAATCATAATAGAAAAAGATCAGATTTTACATGCATGGTCAGATTATGTGAAAGACCTTTATGATGATACAAGAGAAGAACAATATGATCTTCGGAATAATAATGAAGGACCATCAATTGTGAAGATGGAAGTTCAGAATGCTCTTAACCATATGAAAACTGGCAAGACCCCGGGTACAGATAACATCACAGTAGAAATGATCAAAGCCTTAGAACAGGGGTCACCAAACTACAGCCCGTGGGCCAGATTCGGCCCGCGACGTCATTTTATCCGCCCCGCCCACGGTACTCGAACTTGCTTGATATAATGTATGGAACACGAGACGTTGTTACAAATTTAAATGCAAATATTATATTTAGAATAATAGGAGATCTTCATACGTGCGGAGATCCCCTGGCTTATTTAAAACACGTTACCATGTTACAACACACACACACACACACGCACACATCTTTCCCTCAGCCGCTACACGCTGCGGGATTTACTGAGGAGGTTGATCCGAGCACTTATGGACTGAAAGTTCGATGTGCAATGAGAATGATCTGTCGACTAACTAACTAACTAACTAACCTCATAGCCGCTATGTGTCTTACATTTACTATTTTCAATTATAAATTATTGTATCGAGATTTTCTTGTTTATTGTAATGTTTGCTCATTTCCTGCCATCTAGGCCCTTTCCCGGCTCGTGGTAGAGGCGGTTTACATGGCACAACACACACACACACACACACATTTTTCCATCCCCAGATGCGTTCGTCTATCAACACAGGTCCGATACTCCAGAAATATTGGCTTATTTTTGCCAGTCATCCATTGTATAAGTATGTAACAAGGATTTCTTTGTTTGACAGTGATAGATGAGTGAACTACAAGTGTGAAAGGAGGCAATAAAGTAGCAAACATAGCATCCTCGTGTTATTACGAAAATATTATCCCCAGCTCAGAAGAGTTACCCGGTCAATGTGTTAATCGAGCTGGTCCCGTGTTTTTCAACATTTCTGTTAGAGCAGATCCTTACGCAAATGTTTACTTTGCTCAAGGAACTCTGTGTGATGATCCAAGTGTCTGTCCTACTTTATGTAATAAACCAGATGGGCAGAAATGTTGCATTTATGCGATTTCGGTCTGTTTCGGCGGAACCCCTGGCTGCACTCGCGGAACCCCGGTTGAAAAACACCGCTCTAGGCTGTTTATTTAGGCCCGCCCTATTTATATATTTTGCACACCTTATTATGAGATATATTCTATTACCAAAGGTACCTATAAACTTTGTATGTATCTTTGGTGAGCCGTAGTTTCACCAGTGACCCCTTGTCCTCTGCTTTTCTTGTGTTTCAATAGGTCTTTAATTATGTTTCTAATTCAATGTCCTTTTCATTTTCAGATCCCGTGTACTCCACTCTTCATTATGGCTACTAAGAATAGAAAAATGGACGCCGATGGCCGCGTTTTCAATGAAGAATAAGGAGTAAAGTATTTCTTTGTGGAAATAAAGGACCAGAAAACCAGTTGCGTAATGTGCAGCGGAAGTGTTGCGGTTTTGAAAGAGAACAATCTTCGGCGTCACTAGGAAACAAAACATTCATCAACATATTCAAAGTTTTCTGGAAAGTTACGCTCTGGGAAATATGAGTCCACGGAACGCGGTTTAGAAACACAAAGAAGTCTCTTCACGAGAATGTTTGCTGAAAATCAATCTGTCACTGGCACAAGTTACAAAATAGTGCATAAGATGACAGAACAAAGAAACCCGTTTACTGATGGTAACTTTATTAATGAGTGTATGGTGGAAGCAACAAATGACATGTGTCCTGAGAAAGCCGATTTGTTTGGAACTATCAGCCTTTCGGCAAGTTCAGTTGTGCGAAGAACAGAAAAACTCGGAGAGAAGATAGTGCTACAGATACGCGAGAAAACTAGGAACTTGTAGTATTTTTTGGCGCTGGGTGAGTCTACTGATCTCTCGAGTACGTCACAATTTCTCGTGTTCATTCGGGATGTCAATTTGGACTTTCAGATAACGGAAGATTTGGCATACGTTTGCAGCATGCATAGACAACTGGAAGAGACAGTCACTTGCAAGACTATTAACCTTCAGTGGAATCAGATTCGAGGTGTTTGTCAAAGACTGCCTCATGATAGAACACCACCGGGACGTGGGGGTCAACCTCAGATTGAGTTGAGGGAAGATAGTGCCCGGGATCAGGGCAGGATAGATGATAGAAAAGGGGGACTATTAACTAGTCCTCACACGAAGGCGTTGACCAGATAGTTAGCACTACTGGTCACGACAGAATCACGCCTGCGTGATAGCAACGAGTAGCACTCAAAGCAAAGCCAGCTAAGAGGGGCGTGCTAACTGACCTAGCACGCAGGGAGCCGAAGGGCGTATGAAGGTCCTTCCGCGAGGCATGTAGCGACGCGAGTGAAGCAAGTCAGACTGGGGACTGACTCTGTAGTGTTCACATCGTGTAGAATAGATTTGTGTTTTCATATAGCCTAGTAGATAGAGAATAGCTATAGGGGTTAGGAAAACTATTGATAGAGAATATGGTGACTTTATGTGTGATTAGATAGCGACTGTTTTGCAATTGTAAAGAGCCAACGGCAATAAAATGTACCATTTCATTCCTCGCACACGACTGCAAGTCTCTTGTATGGTGTGGGAGAAGTAATCCGATGATGCCTGAAACATGAGTTGTTGACAGGCAATAGGATTAAATGTGGTGTCAGAAGTGCTGCTTGAACCTGAGTTCGAGCTATAACACTTACCCACGGCTCTAGACTAGGGTTACAGATAGGATATTACAAAGATTAAATGTTTAATTTGTGTCAGTGACTATGACGTGTGCAGACTAGATCGAATTGCCAGCAGAATTGTGCCTATCGTGATGAAATAATGTTTATTTGTGCTTATTAGAATGTTATATATTTAAATAATGTGTTTTTCAAAGTTGTAAGTATGCATATTATGTTCTTCTTTCATTTATTTATGTAATTATTTATTTATTTTTGAATAATTGTCACAAATGATTCATGGCGGAGCAATACAAAGGTCAGCGACAGTATTGATTTTTGCAAGCTAAAAATAGCGCTGCGCCTGTGACGTGGCACGATTGACAAACAGTTGGGCCTCGCCATTTGCAATCAGCATATCAGTGTTTACATACTGGCAAGCTGCTGCCTGCCTGAATCTTTACGATATATTAACTATTATTTGTTTATTTAAGTTAAAGAATGAATATATTTATTTATTTACACATTATTATTATATTTATATTTATTTAAAAGCAGTTATTGATTTTTTTTTCGTACTTTTCTATTTGTTTACCGTCACGAGGGCACTACTTTCGGCTAGGCAAATTAGAGTTGGCCTGCACGATACTTCCATAGATTAAACTAGGTTAGTAACGAAAGACATATTACGGTAGAACGAAGACAGGACATTGACATTAAATATTAATTAATCGATGTTCTGTTTGTTCGTGGGCATGTCAGTGTCATTGTAACAATTTGTCAAAAATCTATTTTTCGTTTACGAGTTGTTAATTGTTGCTGCTCTGTAAAACAGGGCGAACAACAGCTGAGTGATAACGTGAGTGTGTGCCGATGTGCCAAACAGGGTGACCTGAGTAGAAAACTCGTGTGTATTCCGGGGTGCCAAACAACGGGACCGGTGTTGCTAACGTGTTGTTCCTTGTTCTAGGGAACATTAAGTTGAGTAAAACCTACGTTTTTGGCATGCATTGTGATTAATAGTGCATCTCTTTTTCAGCGTGTATTGTATGAACAGACTTTGTGCTCTAATTTTTTGGAGAATACAATTTTCCAGAATGTAAACAAAGAGTACAATTTGTAGTGCTCAGATATTAAATAACATAGCATATCAAAGAATAATAACTAATTGAAGTAGTCAGTTCAGGTCAACGCGAACCTATTACCCAACAACATGGCTACTCTAGCTGACTTCATTAAAGCTGGCAAAGAATTGCAATACACAGGTAAAGAGCTAGAACAATATGCCGATAAGAAATTTAAAGAAGCAAAAGATGCAGATAGAGATGAACGCGCTCGAGAAAGAGAGCATCAAAAAGAATTAACACAACTAGCTGAGATAACAAAGCAACAACAATTAGAACAAGATAAGGAAATTAAACAGAAGGAATTAGAATTAAAACAAAGAGAAATAGATCTAAAGCAAAAGGAGATAGATGAAATGGTAAGAGTTAAGGAAAAACAAATACAAGTAGAATCAGAGACACAATTAAAGATGAAAGAGATGGATGTAGACTCACACGCAGAGATCTCTGCCACTAAACTTAAAAGTCAACAAGAAGAAAATAAGTTCAACAAATACAAAAATATTATCAAAGCATATTGTAAAGAAGATTCAATCTCTGCCTGGACAGAGAATGTCGAGTATCAGTTTAAATATCACCAAGTTCCTTTAGAGATGTGGGCTATGATTTATATGAAGAACCTGAGTGGTGAGCCCCTTAAAGTAATAGAATCTATACCAACCGATCTTAGATCTGACTACCAATACATCCGTGATAGGATTATGCAACACTTTTTACTTGATGCCCCTGGGTATCAGGTTCAGTTCTCAACTTTAAAACCTAAACCTACTGAGACTTTCATTGACTACGTCTCAAATGTTCAAAGTGTACTAAATAGGTGGCTTAAAGCGGCTAACATAGGAAAAGACTTTGATAAATTAAAAAACTTAATAACTATGGATAAAGTAATATCCACGATACCATCCTCTTTTGCTAAATTTTTGCAGCAGTCAGACATTGAAACCATAGAACAGTTTGAAAAGAAAGGGTCAGCATATTTTTCTTCAAACAGAAATATTTTTAAAACTTCAAATGACTCTGAAATAGTTTCCTTTGTAAAAGATCAATCTAAAAACTATCAGGGCAATAGGAAACCTTATAATAAATTTGACAAGAAAGATAGAAAAGTTTCAAAATGTATCCACTGTCAACTTTTACATGACACTTATTCAATGTGTGACAAATCGCCGAGTTATCCGGCACATCTTGAAAATGTTATTAAGAAGCAACAGAACAAAAGATCTGCATACCGGCGGGCCATTAAATGTTTTTTTTTTGTTCCAGCTACGGCCATTATTCAAATAAGTGCCTTGGCCGCCAACGTATGAAAGCCAACAATGCTATTTTACTTGATACATCTTCTGATAGTGGTAGTGAGACTGAGTGTGAGAATGAAAATGAGTTGCCTGTTAACCAAACGGAAGAGGTGTGTTGTGTAAACGATATGTTGAGTTTTGACAGTTGTGAGCGATGTCACCGGTTTCATGCTGACGGGAAACTAGAATGTGGACATACAGTTCCATTCTCATCTGAGAGTGTGAATACAGCCTTAGCCTCCAGAGGCAATCTAGAGTTCCACAATGCAATGGTCAATGATAGACCATGCCAATGTTTGCTGGACAGCGGGAGTACCCTTATTGGTCTCAGAAAGGAACTGGCGAGTCAAGAGGATTATACAGGTGACTCTGTCAAATGCCGAACCTTTTCGGGTAACATTGAAATTTACCCTTTGGCCAAAGCCCGTATTGACACTCCTTTCCTTTCGGGTACATTTACTTGTGCTATACTTGACAACCCTTGTACTGATTTAATTCTGGGTTGCTTACCTCAACTAAAACAATGTACTAGCGATGAAATATCTGCATGGAACCAACTGAATGCAGTTAATGCAACAACCAGAGCAGACACTATAAAACATCAAGACACGCTTCAAGATGAGAGACTGCTGGTGCTTTCTCCATCTAGCACTGATGATACCAACAGACAAAAATTCATAGAACAGCAGAAAGCTGATCCTAGTTTGTCTCCTTATTTAAAATTATTGAAAGAACGAGCCAAAATTACAAAGAACGCATCATGGTTCTTCAGATTAAATAATGACATTCTTACTAGATATTATACTACTGGTAACCATGAGATTCAGCAAACGGTGTTACCTGTACAACATCGCATAACTGTGCTAAAGATTGCACATGAGTCACCGTTTGCTGGCCATCTTGCATATGACAAAACCAGGGCCAGAATTCAGGCTCATTTTTATTGGCCAGGTTTTTGCAATGATATTAAATTATTTTGTCGTTCGTGTAATGTCTGTCAACAGTTAGTACGAAAGGGTAAACATGCTACAGCTGAAGTACAACCTTCTACACTGGCTTCTAGGCCATTTGAGAGTGTGGCGGTAGATATTGTTGGACCCCTGAATCAGGTGTCCAGCAAAGGAAATCGCTTCATATTGACGATGGTCGATCTCTGTACAAGGTGGGTTGAGGCAGTAGCTTTGAAGTACATCACCTCCAAAGATGTTGCCAATGTATTTCTACACCTGTTCTCACGATTCGGATTTCCACGGACCATTTTATCCGATCGTGGGACACAATTCATATCGGCTGCAACGCAAGCCCTTACAAAAATGTTAGGGATTAAACAACATTTCACGACAGCTTACCATCCAGCCAGCAACGGGATAGTAGAAAAAATTAATGGAGATCTTAAGCATATGCTGGCTAAGGTAACAGCAGAAAACCCATCTGATTGGGATACACTGTTACCAACAGTGCTGTTCGCCTATCGGGAGATTCCCCATTCAAGCACGGGTTTCTCACCGTTTGAATTAGTGTACGGGGCTAACCCACGTGGACCCCTAACCATTTATCATCAGGCAATAACAAATTCTATTCAAATTCCCGAACCTAAAACACCTTATGAAATGGTGACTGAAACACGAGATAACATCATGAAATCGTGTATTATAGCTAAGGCAGCTTTGGAGAGGAAGGGTCAAATCTACCGAGAATATGCCAACAAAGTGGCGAGAACAATTGAACTTGAACCAGATCAAGACATACTTCTCTTGCTTCCTGACAAACGAAATTTATTATTGACTTCATGGCAAGGGCCATTCAAGGTGGTACGTAAAATTTCAGATGTTGACTATGAAATATCAATAAACGGAAACTTAAAGATATTCCATGTCAACATGTTGAAACATTACTATTCGCGACAAGAGACAGAGGTAGAGACAGACGAACACAGTGCACCCACACCAAGTGATCAGACAACAGACATACACAACGCAACTACACTAGTTAGCGAGACTGGCATATCCGACGAGCATACACTTAGCGAGAATACAGAATACACACTTAGCACCACCACCGTACTGAATCAAGTAGACGACGACGGAATGGAACTACCAGTTCCTATTGTAGACAAGACTGCTACATTAGATAGCATACATATAGAACAGGAACTAACAGACAGTCAACGACGACAATTGGTAGAATTAGTGACGGAATACAAAGACATATTCTCTGACATTCCAGGTAGGACGGACAGAATCGAACACTCCATTCTTCTTTCGGACTCTAAGCCTATTAAATGCAGGCCGTACTCAATCCCACTAAGCTATAGGGAAAATCTTAATAAGGAAATTCTGAATTTAGAGGCTAGTGGGATCATCTAGAAATCCACCTCGGAGTACTCTTTTCCAATTGTTCTAGTTAAGAAGAAAGATTCTACAATTCGTCTGTGCGTGGACTATCGAAAGCTCAACAACGTCACCAAGATCGACGCAGAGCCAATTCCTTCCTGCGAAGATCTTATTCTTGACATGTCCACCTCCAAAATCTTTTCTAAATTAGATCTCACTAAGGGATATTGGCAAGTCCCTATGGAGTCTCAATCCATCCATCTTACTGCTTTTTCAACTCCTTTAGGACTGTACGAGTGGCGTTTTCTTCCTTTCGGACTTCGAAACGCTCCTGCCACTTTCGTACGATTAACTAGAGATCTACTTCATGGAGTGACGAATACAGTGACCTATATAGATGATATATGTGTCCATACTGATGACTGGACAACACACCTACTGAAACTGAGACATGTCTTTAATAGGTTGCGACTCTTCGGGTTCACTGTCAAACCGAGCAAAGTCGAATTGGGCCTAAAAGAAATAGAATTTTTAGGTCACGTCATTTCTCAAGGTCAACTAAAGACTGACCAGAAAATTATTACCAAAATTATGAATCTGACCATGCCTACCACCAAGAAACAGGTCAGAAGCCTTTTGGGGTTGGTGAATTACTATAGTAAATTTATTCCAAATTTAGCGGAGATTACAAGTGTATTTTCCAATGTTTTAAAAGCTTCTGTAAAATTGGATGTTAAAGATGCATTATTAATTTCTGCATTGTCAAAATTGAAAATTTTGTTTAGTAATGTTCCAATCCTCCGCTTGCCTAATCCGAGGCTCGTTTATTATCTTAGGACAGATGCCAGCAGGATCTCCATCGCTGCAGTACTATGCCAATTTTATGAGGGCATCTTCCATCCGATTTGCTACGTGAGCCGTAAGATCACACCCACCGAGTCCAGATATTCCATATCCGAGTTGGAAGCCCTAAGCGTCATCTATGCGGTGAGAAAGCTGCATCGATTCCTGTCGGGTGTGCACTTCATTGTCCAGACTGACAACTCCCCAATAACGGTCATGCAGAGTGGTGTACATCGAAATGACCGAATATACAGGTGGTCGCTAATACTGCAAAATTACACCTTTAGTATAGAACATATTAAGGGGAAAGATAACATCTTGGCTGATACCCTTAGTCGACCATCTGATGTAGCAATACCAGAAATTTCCACATAAGAATATATTGTAATATACGTTATGTTAGTACAGTCAAATATTCTATGTGAAATATGTTAGAAATACATGAATATTATGTGCTGAACTAAGCACCAAAAACATTGACCTGCTATGTGTCTGTAGACATCAAAAGTAAGAACTTTACTCTGGGAACAAATATATCACTTTGTGAACTACGACAGCTTATTACTTGCTAAGCTCCAAATATGTTCCAGTGAAGTAGTTGTGTTAAACAGAGAAAAACAGTGTCAGATGATTATATACATACAGACACGAGAACAGTGGTCTACAAACGAACTCTACAGGTCCAATATCCATAGAGCAAATATGACTGTGTAATGGATTTCAAATACCCAGAACAATTGTAGAGATATTATGCAAATGAAAGCATGTTTCTGAACATTAATGGCAACGACTAACCTGAGGTATTTAAAGACCATGTATATATAAACTTAATGTGATATTATCATAATGTTTTAATATAGTGATATATAAAATATAGATAGATTATGTCATTTTAATTTATAGTTAGATTTAGATAATATAATACTTTTTCATTTTAGTTTAGATAGATTATTAATTTATATATTTATTTAGCTTTAAAAGTAGATTAGGATAGTAATTTAAACATGACAACTAATTATAAGAAGTTTAGATAGGAATAGTATCATTCAGTTTATTATATTTCACTTTGTTTCATTTCATTTGATTTCATTCCATCTTAACCAATCCATTTAACAAACATTATCATTTAGTAGTATGATTAGATTACACCATAATAGAATAGAAATATTATACACTTAAAGATACATCAGTTACACCATATAGAATAAGAATATCAATCATATAGTTTGTTTCATGTAAAAACATTAGTTAGAATATGTTATATTTCACATCACCCATTTTATAAAGGGTCGTAACTTATTACATTTCACATTACCCATTTCACCAAGGGACATAATTCATCTCACATCAATTTCATTTCACATAGGTAAACTACATCTCTTAAATTAGATAAATATTAGGAGTAATGTAAGCTTATTTTAGGATTAATATGACAGATAGATTAAAATAGGCAACACATTAAATGTATATTTGTAGAACTAGTATTAGTATGTCATTATTTAGAATAATATTTCAGTAGAATAGAGTGGTTAATAATACCAGGGTACAAACCATCAACCCGTTTTTTCTTACATGTAAATATGTTGTAAATACTTGACGTATGCAACGGTTGATGCACAGTCATTAGGCTCAACTCTGTCAAACTGAGCCAAGTTTGTACAGTGTCACTCCAAGGTTTTTAAATAACAATGAGAGTGAAAGTTATGTGACAGAAATGAAGGTAAAAGATGTGTGACAAAGGTGAGGGTGAAAGATGTGTGACAGAAATGAGGATGAAAGAAGTGTGACAAAAATGAGGATGAAAGATGTGTGACAGAAATGAGGATGAAAGAAGTGTTACAGAAATGAGGATGAAAGATGTTTGACAGAAATGAGGGTAAAAGATGTGTGCCAATAGTGAGAGTAAAAGAAGTGTGACATAAGGGAAGGTGAAAGATGTGTGACAGAAGTGTGAAAGTAAGAGCAAATGTAAAATATACAGGAGAGAGTGAGAACAGTCAGCGGATTTTTTCTGCCGCTCAACAAGACTTTTTAATTTTGTTGCCGTCAAATGTTGGTTTCAATGTTGAAAATGTGTTGTAATGAATGTATTTTGTGTAGTTTAGTTTAGGATCTTAGTGAAAGTATTTTGAGTCTCATAAGACAGAAACGTAGTCACAGATTTGTATTATACACATGTTTGTGACCACAGTTAAATGAATTATGGCACTTGAAAAACTAACTTACATACACATGATAGTTAGATACACATGTTAGAGTGTAGATTATACATTTAATTACATCCAAACACACAAACAACCAGAAAAACAAACATATAAATTGCATACACTTTTATTAGATCAAAGGGAGATAACTCCGGGTCAGGGGACATAATAGACAACGAAACACTAACTTAACAGTGAAATGTGACTTTACACGCGGAAGCGAGATAGGTAAAGCCTGTCGCTCACAGCTTGTGTAATGGTTGTTTAATATTATATGGGGGACATGAAGCAATTCATGTGTTGACCTTCAGAAAGTCAACTTTGTATGGGTAGTGAGTTAATTTACTATTTGAGGGCAGGTCTTATAAGACAACGGTCCGGTTCAGACATACCTCTAATGAATATAATATTGCGGTGGAGAAGAGGGCTCACGCCAACCAGACAAGTTTGTGGCGATTGCCAGTAGCCAAGTAAAGTGATGCTACATTGTGACATTAGTCAGTAGGTCTATTAGGTAGCCCAAAGCCAGGTTATCTACAGTCTTTGACAAAAAAAAATTAGACACACTAATTTTTTTTAGAAACCTCTTGCGTCACAACCAATGAGTCAAAGTTGATGACGCAACACAGGAGGGGTGGGTGTGTGTCAAAGACTGCCTCATGATAGAACACCACCGGGACGTGGGGGTCAACCTCAGATAGAGTTGAGGGAAGATAGTGCCCGGGATCAGGGCAGGATAGATGATAGAAAAGGGGGACTATTAACTAGTCCTCACACGAAGGCGTTGACCAGATAGTTAGCACTACTGGTCACGACAGAATCACGCCTGCGTGATAGCAACGAGTAGCACTCAAAGCAAAGCCAGCTAAGAGGGGCGTGCTAACTGACCTAGCACGCAGGGAGCCGAAGGGCGTATGAAGGTCCTTCCGCGAGGCGTGTAGCGACGCGAGTGAAGCAAGTCAGACTGGGGACTGACTCTGTAGTGTTCACATCGTGTAGAATAGATTTGTGTTTTCATATAGCCTAGTAGATAGAGAATAGCTATAGGGGTTAGGAAAACTATTGATAGAGAATATGGTGACTTTATGTGTGATTAGATAGCGACTGTTTTGCAATTGTAAAGAGCCAACGGCAATAAAATGTACCATTTCATTCCTCGCACACGACTGCAAGTCTCTTGTATGGTGTGGGAGAAGTAATCCAATGATGCCTGAAACATGAGTTGTTGACAGTGTTACAGTTGATGAATGAAAAAACATGGCTGGAGTGAGGAAGATCTGATGGATCAGATCAGGATCAGTTGGAAGATTTGCAAATTCTGGGCGCCAGTTCATACACTGCACCAAATATCAGCAAACACTCTGTGGGAAAGACTTTTCTTGTGTATATTTCTTGTGTACTGAAACCAGTCGTTTCTGAAGTGAACTTCATTCCGGGACATAAACTCAATCACCGTCAGTTCCAGGCTTTTCTTGAAGAAATTGATTCTGAATTCTTTGATAACTTTTTAAAGTAAATAAATATGTTGGTTGTCTTTCTTTTTTGTGCATTGCACGCCACTCACCCATGATTAACTTAGTTTTTCGTCTTTTCCCCCAGAGCTTTCATTCTGGCTTGCAAGTATTGTTAAAGTTAGTTGCATATCCTTTACAGGACGTTTGCAGTCAACACCAGCTTTTTTGTTGCTGTTGTTGATGTCTTGGCAAGTTTACGTTCAGTAGTTTGCCTTTGCTTTCTGAAAGACCGACACCCATACCATAACGTAAAAAACTAGCGCAACGCGGTCTGCTGCCAAATCCTGCACAGCTATGTATCGAACGCGGGTATATGGGATTGCGAACCGCGTCCGTTAGACCTTCGCCACGGAGACGGCGCAAGTATTGTACAGAATGAGTATGCGGCCCGCGCTCGTCATTTTGTCAGTTATCCGGCCCGCCGTGAGAAAAAGTTTGGTGACCCCTGCCTTAGAAGAATATGGAATAGACCAAGTCACCAGACTTTGAGAACAAAATTTTAAGACGCATCTTTGGACCCATTAGGGATACACAAAGTGGAGAGTGGAAAAGAAGAAGTAACAAAGACATTTATGATCTGTTTAAGTCTCCGCTAATCACTGGTATCATGAAGGCTAATAGACTACAATGGCTGGGGCATATAGAAAGAATGGAAGATAATAGGGAAACAAAACTCGCTTACACTCAGGAAATAAATGACTGTAGACCCCGAGGTAGACCAAGAAGGCGGTGGAGAGATAATATACATACAGACCTACAAGCACTTGGAATCAATGACTGGCAAGAGAAGGTCCACCAGAGAGACGAATGGAGACAGATTGTATTTGCAGCAAAGAACCTAAATGGCTCGGAACGCTGAAGAAGAAGAAGAAGTCACCAGACTGCTGAACGCAATATATGATACTGGAGATATACCTCCTGAATTATGTAATTCTATATTTATTGCAATCCCGAAGAAATCAGGAGCCATGGAATGCGATCAACATAGAACAATTAGTATATTGAGCCACATCACGAAGATTCTGCTGAGAATTATCATGGAAAGAGTTAGGAAGAAAATACAACCCGAAATAGGAGAAGAACAATGTGGGTTTGTAGAAGGTAAGGGCACAGTAAATGCTGTGTATATACTGAGAACAGTAATTGAGCGTTCTATAGAAGTAAACAAAGATCTATATCTTTGCTTTATTGACCACACAAAGGCTTTCGATAAAGTGAGACATGTCGACAAGATAAGGATGCTTGAAGATCTACCAATCGATGGAAAAGACCTTAGACTTGTAAAAAAAACATATATTGGAAACAACAAGCTGCCATCTGCCTATTATGGTGTGAGATAGGGATGTATAATGTCTCCAGATCTTTTTTCCCTGTACATCATCATCATCATCATCATCAAGTGCCCTGCCAGCTGGCGTAGGCGTTCATGGCTCTCCACAGATCTCGGTCTTTGGTTTTCTGGATCAACTCTGCTGCTGATATTCCTCCGTGCCACCGTCTCAATCCATCCAGCATCATTTCTCTTGGTCTGCCTCTGCCTCTCTTCCCCTCGATCTTTCCAATTGTCACGATGTTCTCCAATGCCTCTCTTCTCATTACATGACCAAAGAAAGCCGTTTGTCTCTTTCTTATTGTTGTATATAGTGTTCTAGTTTCATTAGCCTGTTTCAGGCAGTCGTTGTTAGTTACTCTGGCAGTCCAAGGAATTCGAAACATTTGTCTCAGGAACCACATCTCTGTTGCTTCTAATTTCTTCTTAATTTGTTCATTTACATTCCAAGATTCACTGCCATACTGCAAAACTGGTTCTACATAGCATTTCAGCACTCTCTTTCTTATACTCAGTGATAGTGACCTATTGCACAAGATACTGTTCATTTTCTGAAATGTGGCCTTTGCTTGCCCTATTCTGCTCTTAATCTCTGTTGTACATCTTCCATCTAATGTTATAAATGTCCCTAGGTATCTAAAATTATCCACTTGGTTAAGAATTTTTCCTTTTATTTCTATGTCACATTTTGGTGTCACCATTTTCTTTGATATCACCATTGTTACTGTTTTCTTGATATTCAAGGAGAGAGAGTCCTTTCCTTGCACTCTCTGTTACTACAGTGTCCAACAGATGTAATAGGTCTGTTGATTTATCTGCCACCAATACTGTGTCATCTGCATAGCATATATTATTTATATTATAACCTCCAACTAGTATTCCTGGCATCTCTTTGATCTCTCTCATTATTACTTCGCTATATAGGGAGAAGAGATCTGGTGACAAGACACATCCATGTCGTACTCCTAGCTTTATGTGTTCGTAACTACCCTCATTATTTCCAATTTTAATTGCTGCTACTTGGTTCCAGTAAATATTCTTTATTATTCTTAAATCTTTCCCATCAATGTTGATATCTTCCAACATTTAATCAGTTCATCATGTTTTACTTTATCAAGTGCCTTAGTATAATCTATTAAGCATGTCTTTCTGTTTCTCTATTTACCTTTCTATTAGTGGCCGTAATGTATATATTGCATTGTTTGTGCCCTTTCCCTCCACAAATCCATACTGTTCTTCACTAATTTCCATTTTTATTTTCTTTCTGGTTCTTCTCATTATGATTCTGAGCAGAAGCTTAGTGATATGGTTTATGAAGTTAATTGTACGAAAATCTTCACATTCAATTGCTCCTGGTCTTTTTGGTATAGCTATAAATACAGATTTCAGCATATGTCGGATACGTTGTGATTGATGGCTCAATCCCAAAGAGATAAATGATGAAAAATCATTTTTCCCAATGTGATCCTGCCCGTTTAATTAATTTAGCTGTGCTGACTCAATTATTTGAGACCAGGAATAGAGTTTTAGAGAACCAAGGAATACCTTCAGGAAATAACTGACAAAGTTGTATTCCCTTTTATACCCAAAATATCCTTTAAGTGGTTCCTTGCCTCTCCTCTACCAACTAATTAATTCTATCTAGGGTAATTTAAAACAGTTTGACTATGACAAGTAAAATACAATCAATACATGACATGACCTCAGTTTTTATGATTTAATAAACACAAATATGGAGTTTGTAAATTGCATTCAAAATTAAAATTTCCTGTCATAAAATAAGGACATATACATATACATAATTATACAGAATTGATGTGCCAATGATAAGGTAGATATTAACAGTTATATTTTTCCCAGTGGCATGTAATGCTAATCTTTTACTAGCCTGGATGATCTGGAAAAAAAGAACTGTCTACAATCAGGATTCTCCACTTCCAGCTTTGGGAATCACTCTGGCTATCATTAATTGTAGTATTAGTGTTCCAGGGCGTAGTAGAACATAAGTTGGCTCTTGGTTTTCCTTTGGTTTGGCGGGTAATTGTTTAAATAAAGATTACTTCTCCTATGAGACAAATGGAATGGTTGCAGGTAGATAAGGTTCTGCGCTACTCTATCAAGGGCATCACTCAACAATGTGCTCACTCAACAGGTGCTGCATTCAATCTTCACCAAGGCAGGTCTGGATTGACATGAATAAGACCACTACCTGAAATTCCATCAATCACATAATTCTAATGATATAATAAATGTGAACATCAGAACTGAAATGTTTCTATATTTTTCTCAAGAACATCACAAAGAAAATACCCAAAAGAATTTTGCTCCTAGGAAATTAAACAGTAGAGGGTAAAGAGTCTTGGTGCTCTCAATTAGTTATCCACAACATAATGGGTTGCTCTCCATTCCATCTTCCATTATATGGTGTTCAAGTTTTAGACTAGCAGATGTGCAGTGTCATCTTCACCTATGCCTGTCCTCAGGTCTACCGGTTAAGTCATACCTTGATTGATTTGGAATTTACCACTATGTCTCCTATCCCATTCTGTTCCTAGTTAATTCTCTTATTCATCTTTTTTTATTCAAGAAAAGGGGTCTCATACATTAAGGACTTTCAAAAATCTGTTCCCATTTCCATGAGTATTTGCTTATAAACAAGATAAGTACATTCTAGTATTATTCTTGTATAGAATTCAGGTGTATTCTTCTTCATTAAATGCTTCAAGTGAGAAGATTTCTTCTATTCTCATGGATGTAAAACTTATTATCATCATCATCATCATCATGGTTTCCTTACATCATTGTAATTACAATCATTATCATTATTATCATAATTATTACATTGTCATTACAATCATCATCATTATTAGCATACTTATGATATTAGAAATCATTACATTATGCTTACATTATCCTCATAATCATTGTTATATCATTTTCATTACATTACAGTCATCATCATTATCTTGGTAGTACATTATTATCATCACAATAGACCATATGTGTTAACATGAACTATAAAGTGGGATTTTGCTTAAATTACAAACACAGATGCTGGTGCTATGCGTAATGTATGATATGGTTTGTGTCGTGCTTAGCGCACAAAACTAGATGATAGGAATATGAATGATATTTTATACAAAGTGGTGTTATGCGCCGGAGTGTACTAAATTATTTTTTTAGTTTATGGGTTACACCGAAGCATTTCTCTGGTGATAGGCATGGCATTCCACATCAAAGTTGCCGGCTATCATGAGATTGACTGTTGGCTTATACTCCCTCACTCTCACTCAGCATGTAACTTCACTCACTCACTCAACTCTGACACCATTCATATGTATGTATGATCATTTCACTCAGTATATAGACATATTCATATTGGTATGGGTGATCATATAGGAATCATTCACCACACATCCTTCATACTGTCATGTAAAGTGGGTACTTATGTGATTTCCAAATGACAACATAACATGTTTACACCATTGGCATCACAATGAGATCTCACCCATTCATCAGACAATCATATCTGTATTGATGACAATCATGCATATGTAGGTGCTTTATCCCTGATAAATTCACAGGTTCAATAACAATGATATTAAAATCAAATCTCCTCCCTCATCAGAAATTATAATATTTCCTGATTGATAATTAATCATTCATACTGAGGTGGTTTACAAATGATACATTCACATCTGTTTAACAATGATGAGTTCACACCTGAATCCTCACAGACATGTTATCAGCAATGACATAGTGATTATTGTGATCATTAGACACACTTAGGCAATTCACCCAGGATTTAGCAACATGAAATCCAGGAGTTATCACATGATCTCATAAAATACATACAATTTAGGTGATATATCCAATCCACCTTCAGGCATTATGAATCTTAACCATTCTAACATGCCGGTTGACTAAGTATTATTATGGTGTGGCACAAACATTAATTCCATATGTTTACAACATTGAAAATACATTTGACTCACTGCATGGGTGCCTTAACTCACCACACAAAATTATGATACCTGTAGAATCTGGTTCTCGTGGATTCATGAATTATAAGAAAACTATTTGGTTGTCCATGTGCTCATGTCACAATTCAATCTACTGATTAATTACACATTACACTAGTTTGACTTACCAGTGTTTACACATTTACAATAGTTTCCTTAAGTCTTAAGTTACTCATATTCATTGTAGATTGAGTTGCTTAAGAAATAAAATTTACATGTGTCTAATGCTTTATACATTAACTAAGTTGCTTAGCTGGGAGAAAATAAACACTGTAGTTTTCTCCTAATGTACAGTTTATCTTATGACTATGATAACTGAGTATAATATTATTTAGTTTGTACAAGATTAAATTCTTTAAGAACTCACCATTCCAATCATTGTAGATTGAGTTGCTTAAGAATTAAATGTACAGCTTGGATTAATGCTTTTTATACATTAAATCAGGTGTTTACTTTTGGAAGAAAATAAAATTCACTATGGGTATTCTTAATTAATAGTTTATCTATAAACTATAACAATTAAATTAAATTCTTAATTCACCACACGTGTTCAACGAGACTACTTACCAACTCATCTTCTGTGAAAATAGGCTCACACTTAATCTAAGATTTAAAATAAATTATATTCACCTCATCAAAACACGGCAGCTTCACAATGCGTGTCAACATTTGACATCACCAAGAAGTAAGGTCATAGATTTGGTTGTTTCCAAATACTGGCTGCTGGATGTATGGTCCTTCTCTTTAGACAATTTTCTCACTTAGTCTGGCAAGTTAAGAAGCTACCATTCTGCAGGCACATCTTGGTTTGTGACCAGTCGCTGTTTCGTTAGGACAATGAGGCCGGAAATCGATTGTAGCTGTTTATATCTCAGCTTTTTCCGTTTCATGTTTTTACTTTCCCGTGGACCATGAGTCCGTCCTTTAAAATATGGGATTGTAGTCATATGAAACAAACTTAGTATTTTTTGGTGGTGAACTCTGATTTTGTCGTCCAGGAAATAATTAATGCGATGTTACGTTTTGTGAAAATATATCACAGCATATCACTGGGTAAATATCCCCTGCTGTAAATATCATTTAACATTTTGGTTAATATATCTACTCCAAATTCTCCCAATACTTCTAATTCTTCTATTGTGATTTTATTTGGTCCAGCTGTTTTTTCCTTTCTTCATATATTTCTTAGCGTCAGCGACTTCTTCTTTTAGAAGAGGTGGACCTTCTAGGTTACTTTCTTCTGTTAATTCTTCCCTTTCCCCATCATATAATTCTCTTATATACTAATTCCACCTCTTCATTATAGCACCTTCCTCCAATAATATCTTTCCTGTTTTTGATTTCAAACACCCTGTATTTATTCTTATTTTTCTTCCCGTGAGCTCACTGATTTGTCTGTGCATGTTTTTTGTATCTTTAATGTCATTTAATCCAATTTTATTTGCACTGCTCATTTAAGCAACTTTCTTTTGCCTTCCAACATTTATCTTTTATTTCTTTATTTATCTTAGCGTATTCTTGTTTGTTATTTTTACTATGTTTTCTTTTGTCCATCAGCATTAAGATTTCTGCATTCATCCATTTTTTCTTAGCTATTTAACTTCTCTCCGGTAATATTTCTTTGCTAGTTTGATGAATGGAGTCCCTTAACATTTCCCATTGTTCATTTATACTCTGTATTTTAGCTATTGCATTATATCTATTTTTCACAGTCACTGTGTATTGTTCTTGAATTTCTTTATCTACTTTCAGAACTTCTTTATGAAGTCTCATGTTCCTAACCATTTTTCCCCTCTCTTTAATCTTACTTTTATTTGTCCACATAGTGGTACATGATCACTATTACAGTCGGCGCCAGGCATTGTTTTTACATTAATTAGAGCATTTCTAAATCTGTTATTAATTAGTATGTAGTCAATTTGGTTGCGTATTTTCTGATCAGGGCTTTTCCATGTGTATAGTCGTCTTTTATGGTGTTTAAACCATGTGTTTCCAATTATCATATCATTGATATTTGCCCATTCTATTAGCTTTTCCCCTCTTTCATTTCTTGTACCTAAACCATAATTCCCCACTACATCCTCCATTTTCCCCTTTCCTACTTTTGCATTAAAATCTCCAAGTATTATTTTTATTTCCTGTGATCCAATTTGAGCCATCGTCATTTCTATTTCGTCGTAAAAGTGTTGTATTTCTTCATCACTACTGCTTGTTGTTGGTGCGTATACTTGTATAATATTTATATCTATTGGTTTGCCTTTGATTTTGACCAAAACAACTCTATCTGAAATACACCAGTATCCATTAAGTGACTTGGCTGTTTTTTCGTCAAGTATTATTCCTACTTGAATAGGTATCTACTGGCATAGGATCTGTAAGGTGTGGAATGCGCCTGGCCCTGCAGCCAGCAGGGTTACGATCGGCTAGCCTCTCCCAGGAGGGGTGAAAGCGAAAATTAGTAGCCTGCCGATGACCCGCAGACTACACAAGTCAACCCCCACCTCCACGTGGTGCAGACCTGGCAACCATGACCGCGAGGTCATGGGCTAACGGGGCTATGGCTCGCCATAGGGGATGGACTCCCTGTGGTCAGATTAATGTCCTAAACCTGCGACTAGCCTAGCAAGCCGGCAGGGGATCTTCATACTGCTCGTAGAAAAACTAAGAAGCATAAACGGACTGACCCAAACGGCCCTCATTGGACAAATGGCACCAATACTAAAGAACAAACATGTATCAATAACTACTAAGAAAGCACTTTAGAACACAATCTTCCTACCAACTCTGTGCTACCAATGCCAAACCTGGACAATGACAGAAAAAGAGAAAAGAAAAATCACAACAACAGAAATTAGGTTCCTGAGAAGAATACTCAATGCACCAAGAAGAGATAAGATCAGAAATGAAGAAATCAGGACTAAAGTGGGGGTTAAAGCAGCACTAGATTTTATTAGAAAGCAGCAAGTCAAATGGTTTGGCCATGCAAGTAGGTTACCAGTCAACAGCATGCCACAACAAACAATGATGTACAGACCAGATGGAAACAGAGGAAGAGGCCGACCACGTAAACGTTGGACGGAGGGAATAGCAGAATCCATGGGAATGTCGATATATGAAGCCCATAATCGGGCACTCTCACAAAGTTTATACTTCACCTCGACACCGCAAGGTACAAGAGGAACATGATGAGATGAGATTATTCCTACACCTTTTTCATGTGTATCCCCTCCAGAATAAATTAATTATTGTGTGGTTGTCATCTATAATTTTGCCCGATCCCTCCCATCTCATCTCTCTAACGCCTAGTATATTCATTTTCATGCTATCCATTTCTCTTAGAACATTGTTTAACTTTCCTAGCTCATTTAATGTCCTAACATTCCATGTTCCTACCCTAAATTTATTTATTTTATTTATGATTTTGCCATCAGTAGCTGGATGACGGTCTGGTGTCACCTGTGGCTCATGACGAGGTTGTCCTAAGACAGCCATTAACGTAGTTCACTAACTCTGATATATGTTTTGCCATGAAGTCTTGGGAAGATAATGTGGTGGTTTCCCCTTGCCTTCCACATCCACATGGTGGTCTTTTACCTCTGCCTTTGACAGCCATTTCCGACTGTCAGGACAAGTGAGTGCCCTGCTCTGCTCAGCTGCAGAGTTGTCCACTGATTCCGGTGGATACTCGGTCCCCAGAGCTGTCTCATCCTATACCGCGGGGAGGTGCAGTTGGGATTTTCCCTTCATAAAGTTATGGTCTATGACCAAAACTCTCCAGTACTTTTTAGAGGACTTTTCCCTGTACAGTGAAAATATATTCAGAAATATAGAAGATATGGAAGGAATCAACATTGGGGGACGATACATCAATAACATTAGATATGCAGATGATACAGTCTTGATAGCAGACAATGAACAGGACCTGCAAAATTTAGTAAATGCGGTTGTTGCACACAGTTAACAACTAGGATTAGAACTGAATAGTAAGAAGACACAGATTATGGTCGCCACTGGGAAGAAGGAAATACCACAATGTTATATACGAGTAGATGGGTATATTCTTAAACAAGCGAATCGATACTGTTATTTCGGAACAGTAATAACATCTGATGTGAGATGCCTTGAAGAGATTAGAACAAGAATTACCATTGCGAAGGTATCCTTTTGCAAGAGGAAAAACATACTGACCAATAAAAAGAAATCAATTGAAACTAGAAAAAGAGTGTTGAGGTGCTGCATAGAACCTGTCCTTTTGAATGGATGTGAAGCGTGGACAATAAGCTGTCAAGCTGAAAAACAGCTGTGGAAATGTGGTTTCTGAGGAAAATGTAAAGAATACCATGGACAGACAGAAAAACCAATGAACAAGTCCTTCAAGAAACAAATGAAGATCGTAAACTGATTAGATACATTAGACATCCATCCATCCATCATGTGCCATGCCGGTAAGCGTGGGCGGTCATGTTCTGCCATCTCACTCGATCACCAGACATTAGACATAGACAGTAAAAAATTTTTAGGCATGTTATGAGAAGAAATGACTTGGAGAACTTGGTGACAACTGGGAAGATCGAAGAGAAGAAATCAAGGGGAAGACCCAAAAGTAAATACCTGGATGGCTTGGCCACGTGGCATGGAGAGCCAGGAACACGGAGCTGATCGACGACTCTGGTGATCGAGTGAGATGGCAGAACATGACCGCCCACGCTTACCGGCATGGCACATGATGGATGGATGGATGTTTTAAGATTGAGCACAACCCACTACTGGCAACGCTGATCACATTCCCATACGGATCTTGGGCCTTGTCCACGTCATTTTGGAAGCTACTATGTTTTGTCAAAACGTTTTTGTTTGGCACGGAATCAGTTAAATGATAAAATCGGGGCTTTCAAACTTAAATGTAAAAGAAAAATTCTTTAAATATCCTAGACCAAGAAGAAGAAAAGTGCTGACATTCTACGAGATTTGAACATCGAAGAAACGTGGCTTATAAACAGCAAAATGTTTGAGAAACTGAAGCACATAGGTTATATTACATGACATAGTGTTTCAGCAGAACCGCGGTGACATGTAGATTCCAAGAAGGAGAGGCAAAGGTCGATCAGCTCGACGCTGGTCAGGGGACATTGATGACATCTTTGGTATGAAAAGACAAGAGGCTGTGGAACTGGCATAGAATCGTGAATCTTTCGGCGGGCCGTGGTGAGCGCGACGCTGTGCAGCTAAATTATGATGATGATGGGTGAACGCAAGCGTAGTTGGTTAAATGGATAGATAGTTAGATCCACGGATAGACAGAAAGGCTGGCAGACAGAAATACAGGTAGCCGGCCGTAGGAGGAGGAGGAGGAGGAGGAGGAGGAGGAGAAGAAGAAGAAGAAGAAGAAGAAGAAGAAGAAGAAGAAGAAGAAGAAGAAGAAGAAGAAGAAGAAGAAGAAGAAGAAGAAGAAGAAGAGTAGGAGGAAGAAGAATGATCGTTAGTTATTGTTCTTCCTCATTGGAAGTTGATGTTATATAGAAGCTTTTACTATCTAGCATATACGTCTTATTTGTTTTTTCTTTCAACACATATATCTAGCCTGTTTTGCTAGCGCGTGACAAGCCTTTTATCTGGTAAATACATGATATGTAAATTAATCTGCAGACCCAAGCAGCGGGGATCAAATCCCGCTCTGAAGTGAAGATCAAAGGGTGATTATTATAACTAGTTTAAACCTTTGATTTGTTTCATCTCATCATTTCATCTCATCTTGTTCCTCTTGTACCTTGCGGTGTCGAGGTGAAGCTTAAACAGCGGGAGAGTGCCCGTTTATGGACATCATATATCGTGATTCCTCTGGATTCTGCTATTCCCTCTTTCTATCGTTTACTTGGTGGGCTTCTTCTTCTGGTCGTTTGGTCTGATCATTGCTTGTTGTGTATACTGTTAGTTGGTATCCTTTTTATATGGTCAAACCATTTAACTTGTTGTTTTCTGATGAAATCTAGCGCTGCTGTAACCCCCACTTTAGTCCTGATTTCTTTATTTGTAATTTTTTTTTTTTTTTTTTTTTTTTTGGGGGGGGGGGTCTTCTTTGACTTGCTTCGCTGACGGCAAATACAGATAGTTACATTTACATTGTACTTCAGATAAAAGTTTCACAATATTATTTAGCAACAGTTAATTCAGAAATCACCAATAGGATAGAAGGTTAACTGCTATGATCAGTCCAGTTGTCATTTATACATCGAAGGTCTGACTGCAATGATCATCCACATTGTCTTCTCACATTCTAATAATGCTGTATGTCGTATTTCCTAGTCTATTATGGTTTTATCGTCTGAATTCGCAATCTTGCTTTCCGCTCGTTAGAAACACAGCTGCAGACGATTTGGAAGCACACGGCTGTGAGCTGGTTTTCATGCAATGGGATGAGCGTGGGTCGTTCAGAAACAAACTACTGAACATAAACTTGCCAAGTAAATCACAAACAGTCAAACATGCTGGGGTTGAATGCGACTTTCTGTAAAGGACATTAAAACTAGAAAAGATTGTCTCGGTTTTCGTCGGTTGCTTCGGATTTCGTCAGAGTGCTCACGGGATCTCGCTGCTAATTTTGCGAAAACAAGGGAACCCACGCGTTCTTTTGCTCAGTTTGGCGTTGTTTCTCGTTGTGTGAGCATCACTGCAAATAAGTTACCCCTTTCCTGTTAGCTCCATCATGGGACACAAACAATTACCAGAGCCAGCAGCCCTTCGAAGAAGAAGGCCAGGTACACAATCGAGTTGAAGAAGGAAATCATTGAAAAATAGGAGAGCGACATTAGGATTACTGAAATCGGCCGCAAGTACGGGAAGTCGCCATCCACGATAATTTCCATTGTGGCGAAAAAGGAAGCAATACAGAAGGCTAATACAGCGAATGGCGTGAATGTGCTAACGAAAGAGAGATCGCAAACAATTGAAGATGTCTAGCAGTTATTATTAATTAGGATAAATCAAAAACAGTTAAATTTCGATTCTGTTTCGGGGGCAATCATATGTGAAGAGACCAGACTATTGTATACCGATCTCATTCAGAAAATGCCTGAGACGAGGGCTGGTATACTTAGTTATTTAAAGACCAGCAGAGGATGGTTTGAAAAATTCGAGGGGCGCACTGACATACACAGTTTTACTAGGCACGGCGTAGGTCAGCATGGCCGAATGGATAAGGGCGCGTGTTCTTAAACATCCGGCATGCTGATGCTGAGGTAAGGGGTTCAACAGTTGGACTAAAATGTTTACCTATCGTCCTTGACTTGGGCACGTAAATTACAAGTACCTCTGAAATCGGAATAGGTTCGTCTGATGGCGAGGACGTTGTTAATAGGGAAGGCTAATCCACACGCGAAATTCAGTCCAGCACTACTGGAAGTGGTGTGTATGGACTACGCTTGAGTTAAAAGCGAGCGAACGAAAATAACAAATAAAAAAACAACCAGGTACGGCGAAGGTACGAGTTCGGACAAGTCTGGGGCCGAAAAATAATATTAAACACCATATTTATTCTGTATAAAATGTGTTGTTAGTATATATTTTGGATTTAAATTGATTCATTTGGAAATAATTGCCTCTGTTTTCGTCGATTTCGGTGATTGTTTTTGGACGGATTATCGACGAAAATCGAGGTTATACTGTATGACTATGAACGAATATTCCTTGAGCAAGCAATAACCAATAATAGGAAATAATGATGTTCCATTGCTCGGTTTCTGACAAGCTTACATGGGAGTATTAAGTAAGTAAATAAGTGAGTGAGTAAGTACGGGAGTCATGTTGCATTCCTAAGGGTGTTGCTCAGTTTAGGTTGAGTCGATCTGGAAGCTCATGTCAATTCCCCCCACCCCCCACCCCCGTGTACTTCTGTATGTTTTCCGCTGTAACACCAGGAATGTTATCACAACCCCAGCCTCTGACTTTCTGACCTCTCCATTGTTCTGACAAATCGTTGGAGAACCAGTTCCGGTTAACAGGGTCGTGCATTATACATATAGTGGCAGAACTAGTTACAACCTAGAGAAACAAATACATATTTCACACGTTAAGTGCAAATATGGGGAGTTTTGAATGTGCCTTTCATCAACTTTCTCAGATTACGCCTTCATTATCAGGGTAAAATACTCTTTATGCCATGCAGTTCGAAAAGCTCTAGTCGAAATCTTGCCAGCATAGCATCGATTGTGTAATTTATTCGGCCTGTAACGGTAAATGAAAATCTGCCTACGTGACAAGAAGAGGATTACTAATGTCAGATTTAACTACCCCTCGCTGCCGTTGTTCATTGTTCTGAAAATAGATTTGTCTTCATAAGTTATTATAGAAGGTATGCCTAGCAAATATATTGTATACTTTATACAGGCAGTTTAAATACATAGTAGACAGAAGAGCTTCCTTGTTTGATGTAGTGAACTTCATTACGTAAGTACACACTATGAAGTACGTTGTGAGGTTGTGTTTCCTTTTATTTATTTATTTTCCAAGCAAAATGTCAAATGAGTAAATTACGCTAATCTTCTAAACCACAACTAGCGCACTAATATATAAACCGTTTAAAGAAATTAGAAAATAAGGAAACATTCATATTCTATATTTAATATTAATATATTATATATAAATGTTGATAGTATAATAATATTATAATAATAATACTAATAAATAGTATTAATAAATAATATTTTATTAATATTGTTATTAATAGTGTAATAATATAGTGATGTTTAAGTTTTAACTTAAACAATTGCATGATTGAATCTTAATCTTCTTCCAAATAAAATATACAATTCACATCCCATTCTACTATTGTTATTGTCAAGAACAGTTATCAGTTACCAACAGCCTATTAATAATAATATTATATTACTAGTGTACGGTCCAAGTGAGACGGTCTTCCCACAACACATCTTGTAAGGCCAAAGAGTTCAGTTTTTATGACAACAAAGGATTAGAATAGATAAGGTATTGTTTAATTAGTCTAATGATTTAAGTAAGTTAATTTCTTGTTTCAAGTGTTACTGTTATGACCACAAGGAAATCGGAAATAATGCTAAATTCTCCGATTATTTGAAGATAATCAAACCAACAATGACGATTGTGTATGGTGTTTCGCACCAATGTTAGACAAGTTAAAAAGTTCGAAGCATATGGAATACACACATTTGGATCCACTTTGTTGCAGTGGAGTTTGTGGACTGTATTGTATTGATATTCTCCCTGCATGATCTACGGGAGGAGACTGTAGTTGATCTATAAGAGGAGACTAGTTGATCTACGAGAAGAGATTGTAGTTGATCTACAGGAGGAGACTGTAGTTGATCTACGGGATGAGACTGTAGTTGATCTACGGGAGGAGACTGTAGTTGATCTGTGGGAGGAGACTAGTTGATCTACGGGAGGAGACTGTAGTTGATCTGTGGGAGGAGACTAGTTGGTCTACACGAAGAGACTGTAGTTGATCTACAGGAGGAGACTGTAGTTGATCTACGGGAAGAGATTGTAGTTGATCTATGGGAAGAGATTGTAGTTGATCTACGGGAAGAGATTGTAGTTGATCTACGGGAAGAGATTGTAGTTGATCTACGGGAGAAGACTAGTTGATCTATGGGAAGAGATTGTAGTTGATCTACAGGAGGAGACTGTAGTTGATCTACAGGAGGAGACTAGTTGATCTACAGGAGGAGACTGTAGTTGATCTACAGGAGGAGACTGTAGTTGATCTACGGGAAGAGATTGTAGTTGATCTACGGGAAGAGATTGTAGTTGATCTATGGGAAGAGATTGTAGTTGATCTACAGGAGGAGACTGTAGTTGATCTACAGGAGGAGACTGTAGTTGATCTACAGGAGGAGACTAGTTGATCTACGGGAGGAGACTGTAGTTGATCTATGGGAAGAGATTGTAGTTGATCTACAGGAGGAGACTGTAGTTGATCTACAGGAGGAGACTGTAGTTGATCTACAGGAGGAGACTGTAGTTGATCTACAGGAGGAGACTGTAGTTGATCTACAGGAGGAGACTGTAGTTGATCTACAGGAGGAGACTGTAGTTGATCTACAGGAGGAGACTGTAGTTGATCTACAGGAGGAGACTGTAGTTGATCTACAGGAGGAGACTGTAGTTGATCTACAGGAGGAGACTGTAGTTGATCTACAGGAGGAGACTAGTTGATCTACGGGAGGAGACTGTAGTTGATCTATGGGAAGAGATTGTAGTTGATCTACAGGAGAAGACTGTAGTTGATCTACGAGAGGAGACTGTAGTTGATCTACAGGAGGAGACTAGTTGATCTACGGGAGGAGACTGTAGTTGATCTATGGGAAGAGATAGTAGTTGATCTACAGGAGGAGACTGTAGTTGATCTACGGGAAGAGACTGTTGTTGATCTATAGGAGGAGACTGTAGTTGATCTACAGGAGGAGACTGTAGTTGATCTACGGGAAGAGACTGTAGTTGATCTACGGGAGGAGACTGTAGTTGATCTACAGGAGGAGACTGTAGTTGATCTACGGGAAGAGACTGTAGTTGATCTATAGGAGGAGACTGTAGTTGATCTATGGGAAGAGATTGTAGTTGATCTATGGGAAGAGATTGTAGTTGATCTACAGGAGGAGACAGTAGTTGATCTACAGGAGGAGACTGTAGTTGATCTATAGGAGGAGACTGTAGTTGATCTACAGGAGGAGACTGTAGTTGATCTACAGGAGGAGACTGTAGTTGATCTACAGGAGGAGACTGTAGTTGATCTACAGGAGGAGACTGTAGTTGATCTATAGGAGGAGACTGTAGTTGATCTATAGGAGGAGACTGTAGTTGATCTACAGGAGGAGACTGTAGTTGATCTACGGGAGGAAACTAGCTGGTCTACTACTAGTTGGAGGTGACTGTAGTAGCACTTATGAAAGTTTTCTTGTGCAATGAACAGTGATCCTTAACCTAAAACCTGAAAATCTTTCCAGTGCAAATTGGTTTACTGTATTTGTTTCATCTGTCTTTCCTTATTTACATATTAATGTTATTAAGTTTTACTGATTTAAGAGGGTCTTCTGTATCTCACTATTGTATCATTGGTGGCTTGACAACTGGCCTAGATGACTATGCTTCTCCACAGCTTAGGATCTTCAACAGCCTGTATCAGTTCATGTGCTGACACCTTTCTGTGCCATGACAAAAGGCTGTCAAGAAACTTCTTTCTCTGTCTTCCTCTATCTCACATTCCACAATTGTTTTTGGTTGTTATATGTACCATATTTTCTCCTCATGATGTGACCAAATAATGACGACTGCATCTTTTTAATGTTTGTGATAAGTTGTCATTGTATCTTGGCCTCTTTCAAATAATTTAGATTACTCATTTTGGCTGTGCAGGAAATTTTAAGCTTTCTAATATTATTTCTGCACACCTCAACGAGTACTTCACCACCTTGGACAAGGCGTCATATGGTCTTGTGGAGGGAAGGAGATGCCTTACTTCTCCTTTGATAGTAGATACCAGTCATCCAAGGCTGTTTCCCTCGGGTCTGATTGTACACAAGTGGAATTCAAGTAGCCATGCATGTGCTAGATAAAGATATGGGAAACCACATAGAATCCTGATTATCCAGAAATGATATGGCTGTCATTCACCAGAGGGTCTATCACCCTGTCTCTACCTCACACCTCTAACCACTGTATTACCACATCTCTGACACAGTAAGCACCTTTTATTCAACAATATTTCAATTTTGACACATTAACATTGTTGAGCATTCAAGTGTCAGTGTTTCTTCTTTGTTCCTCCTAGTGTCATTGATTTATTAACGTGTTTCACTTATAATATTTGTAGAGAGAGTTAACTAACAACACTTTCTTGGTGAAGTGACTGGTGAGCTGTGCACATCTGGTGACCACCATGTCTTTGAGTGAAGTGCAGGAGAGAGTACTGCAGCTAGAGAGTGCCATCAAGCGCTTGGATATAGTCAAGAAACACCTCAACCGAAATGCTTCAGATGTAGGTTTGCATTTATGGTATTCTGTATATTAGACTAAGATGTGGGTGCCTTAACAGTATTTCTGTGTATTGACCATATGCCAATTGTAGACTGTCTTAGCGATCAATATTTATGTATTGTCTATATGCCATTTGTAGACTGTCTTAGCGTTCAATATTTCTGTATTCACTATATGCCAGTTGTAGAAAGTCCTGGCAATCAATATTTCTGTGTACTGGCTGAATCTGTGCCAATTGTAGATAGTCAGAATGATCAATATTTCTGTGTATTGACTGTATTTATGCCAATTGTAGACTGTCCCAGCAATCAGTTTTTCTGTGTATTGACTGTATTGATGGTTTCGTCGCCCTGCTACTGAGTTGAGTGCTTGGTGCTACACTGTGAGCTGTGAATTTTGTTTAGAATGTTTTTACATCTGTCTGCGTTTGTTGTAGTGTGAACTGCATGTTCGGAATGATGGCGATCGGCCTGTTGCTTGGAATTCACTGGATTGCCTTTTCAGATCACGGGTGCATTATTCTCGGAGACTCCTGGGGGTCGTCGCTGAAGCTACAGTGTTCGTGCTTTGTGCGATGCTTTCAGCGGACCACCCTGCTGAAGGGGACCGAGCCATATTGTATATATCCCGGGGCAATGAAGTAGATCCTCTCGACTTTTAATGCAGTAATGTGTGGCTGCTGTTTTTCTAGTGACCGCCGCTTCCATCGACAGTGAACTGTATTTTCCATGAAGGACTTTTGTGTTGGCATTCTGGTGGTGGCATTATGCACAGTGTACCTGTGCGGGCTGTTGGCTTGTCAAGACTCCTGTCTGTTGCACTTTTCATATAGGGCAGTGAGGAGCATTTTGTGTGATATTCACTGGCACAGGACTGGAGCATAATGGGGATGACCCGTTGCCGTGAAGTTGGAACCGCAACTAGCTAACTAACATGCCAATTGTAGACAGTCCTAATGATCAGTATTCCTGTGTGTTGACTATATATGCCAATTGTACACATTCCCAGTGATCAATATTTCTGTGTATTGACTGTATCTGTGATAGTTATAGATCCTCCCATAGAACACACTATTACGTACTGTTTGTTAGATCTTGTGTCACAGATAGCAGAAATTGTTTTCATTTTTTAATATCTACATAAGGTCAAGGCTGAGATACATGCAAGTGTTAGCCGCAACCTAGAATGTCTACGAAACAGGGAGGTCACTCTACTGCGCCAGGTAGATCAAGTGTTGAGAGTTAAAGAAGAAACTCTGCAACGCCAGCAAGCCAGGCTGAATCAGACTCTCGGTGTCTTGCGGACCGGCCTGTCCATGATGCTCGAGCACACTGCGTCTGAGAGGCAATTGACTGAGACACTAGAGAAGTTAGTCACTAATGATAATGTTGAGTCTTCACTTTGTTTTACTGAAATATTCACTTTAATTTACTTGAATATTCATTTTGTTTTACTTGAATATTTTTTATATTCATTTTGTTTTATTTGAATATCCATTTTCTTTTATTTGAATATTCATTTAGTTTTATTTGAATATTCATTTCTTTCATTTGAATATCCATTTTAACTAACTTCAATTTTACATTGCTAATTAATTATGAAAGCTCATTAATTTTTCGAAATTATAAATGTATATAGAAGGAGAATCATGTCTAGTCGTTAAACTTTAACAAACAAACAAAATGTAATAGATCATACAACTTTCAGTGCGGGAGTCTGTTGCGAGGTGGTCAAGCCGTTTGACTCAGGCTCAGAAGTTTGTGGGTTCGATTCCAGGCCACGTCTTTCAGTTCACGAGTGAAATTTTTCGGAAACTCCCGTGGGTCGTCGCTAGAGCTACAGAGTTTGTGCTTTGTGCGACGTTTTCCGCACTGCGGAAAGAGATTGAGTCAGATGGGATAAAACCCAGTGCAATGAAGTCAACCCTGTTGCCTTTTAAGCGATTTTTTAAATACAACTTCTTCTTCT
Source organism: Cepaea hortensis (assembly GCA_963921405.1). Classification (NCBI taxonomy): domain Eukaryota; kingdom Metazoa; phylum Mollusca; class Gastropoda; order Stylommatophora; family Helicidae; genus Cepaea; species Cepaea hortensis. The sequence goes on from OY992876.1 coordinate 47,631,144, forward strand.
TCAGCGTTCCGAGCCATTGAGGTTCTTTGCTGCAAATACAATCCGTCTCCATTCGTCTCTCTGGTGGACCTTCTCTTGCCAGTGGTTGATTCCAAGTGCTTGTAGGTCTGTACATGTATTATCTCTCCACCGCCTTCTTGGTCTACCTCGGGGTCTATGGTCATTTATTTCCTGAGTGTAAGCGAGTTTTAAATACAACTTTCAGTGAAAATTCTATCATCTTTGTCTGGGATAAACAAAACAAAACTCAACAAATCACACTTATGGTTCCCTGCACTTGGACTCTGCCTTGTTTTGTTTCTGCTTGAACACTTCGATCACCATTATGACCATTTGTCTGTCTGTGTGTCTTTCTATCTAGCTAATTTATCTATCTATCCATCCAGCCTCCATCTATCCATCTAATCTATCTGTCTATCATCTTTGAGAATCTGCTCTTGTTACTGCAGCCATTTATTCTGGCAGTTCCTTGCGAAGTTCTGTTCAGAAATATCCTCCTCTGGATACATCCCAATTCCACACTTCTTGAACCTTTGTAATATGAGTAGCTGTGCTGGTGTTTGTAATGGAATAGAAAACTCAGAGCTGATTTCTCTCTATCTTTACTTTAGTCTTTTCTTCTGTTTCCTGTAGGCATTAATTCTGTTGATAATGACCTTGCTACTGGTAGAGGAGGAAAGATGACCAACCTTGACCTACTCCCAATCAGTCTGTAACCTTGTCAATAAAAATAAAGAATTCTGAAATAAAATAAACCACTGAATTTAAATATCTAGGGTCAATTTTCACTTCAGATGGGGGAATGGATAGAGAAATCAACACACGTTGTGCAAAGGCAAATTAGGTTCCGGAACAACAATTGCCACTTCTGTCACATAGAAAGATACCTATAAGTACTAAAACAAATCTCATAGGAACTAATGTTTTGGCGGACATTATGTTACAATGTCAAACATGGAGGCTTACTACAACTAATGTGCACATAGTCAACAGAGACAAGATACCTTAGAAAAGCTGCAGGAGTAACTAAGAGAGATAGGAATTAGCAATGAGGACAGACGACTTGTTCTGAAACCAGTCATGCACTTCACTAAAGGGCAACAGATTAAATGGTTTGGCCACCTCACAAGAATGCCCTGGTACCATCTGCCACAAAGATCCACATTAAAGAAATATATTGAATACAGAGAAGACCATGTAAAAGATGGAGTGATTGTATCAAGAACAACCATAGAGAAATGAATACCATCTTCCAAAGAGCATTAGAAGGAGCACATAAAAGATCTGTATATCTCCTTCCTCCTCTTCCCCTCCCCCCACCCTCTCTCTCTCTCTCTCTCTCTCTCTCTCTCTCTCTCTCTCTCTCTCTCTCTCTCTCTCTCTCTCTCCACTGAGGTAAATGGAGGAAGGGAATACGAAGAAGAAATGGTAATTTACCTATGTTTGGGTTTTGTTTATGATTAAATCTGCTTTGTTTTTTAACCTTATATCCCTAATTTAAGCACAGGCCCTCAACCAGCTGACTCCCAGCCCTACTGGCCTGGGCTATCCCAGGCAGCTCTGTCCATGTCTTACTATATTATTCATGTCTGTTTCTACTTTACTTTTCCATGTGTTCTTAGGTCTTCCTCTGTTTCTTTTGCCCTGTGACATCCAGATAAAGGCCTTTCTAGTTATACTAGTCTCAGGTGTTCTCAGTGTATGTCCTATCCAGTACCAGCATATTTTCTTCACCTCTGGATTCACTTGTATTTGTCTGGTTCTCTCCATGAACTTCATGCTGCTGATTCTATCATAACATTTTATTCCTTCTATTTTGACTATTTTGCAAAACACCAGTTAGTGAGTGTCTGTAGTTTGTAATCTTTGTTGTTCTGCATGTTTCTGATTCAAACAGTAGTACTAATTTAACTTTAGAATTGAATATTCTTTGCTTTTGATTTCTGTCTAGATTAAACAGGATTGAACTGTCACCAGAAGAAACCCCGTACATTTCATTCAGGGCAGATCACGTGAAGCTTCGTGAGTCAATTCTCCATTACGGTCGGGTTGATGCCAGTGGGCTTCCAACTCTGATAGCCTTTGATGACCCAGGAAATCCGTCTGCAAGTTTGCCACGTCATGTTGAGGAGTACCACGATGTTGACCATCATATCTTCTATAAGACTCTAGAAGAGCTCAAGAGAATAAAGTCCTCAGCTTCGGGTGTGCGGAGCGTTGTAAGTGTCTTTACAGACTTCGTTATGTGGTAATAACCATGGGGTAGCGGGGTGTCTAGACACTTGTCTGCTGGCTTGATGGTCATGGGTTCTGGTCCGCATAGGGATGGATTTATACATTCGCCTGGGCATTGAGACAGATTTGTAACATTGGCTTGGGCATTGGTACAGATTTATAACATTCGCCTGGGCATTGGGACAGATTTATAACATTGGCCTGGGCATTGGGACAGATTTATAACATTGGCCTGGGCATTGTGACAGATTTATAACATTGGCCTGGGCATTGGGACAGATGTATAACATTGGCCTGGGCATTAGGACAGATGTATAACATTGGCTTGGACCCCCAGATGGACACAGTCTCACATCTAAATGACTTGGGGAGTGCTGATTTCTCTATAAAACTGTGTGTAAAGGGGGTCCCCCGCTTTGTCCAGCTGTGGGACAGTGATGTGTTAGAGCCATCATGTTGTGTAGGCTTGAATGCACAGAGCAATAGATGACAATTGTCAGGGATCGGTTGGTTAGGTGTTACTTGTTGGAATCAGCTTGACTGTTATTGGTTGGTTTCGGTTCGTCATCCAAGAGTTTGTTCTCTGCGGATTCAGCTATTCTAACCTGTTACCAATTCACCTTTGTTGTCCAGTGATTTGATCTATGTTTTCGTCCAGGAATTGATTCTGTTTTGTTATATATTTGGCATTCAAATGCTATGTGGGCCCTTTCACTTCCTCCTCCATCTGAGCATCATGAGCAACACACTAATTATAAAAATCTTCGCATGATACCGTAACGTATCTTATTATATATTGCCTTCTTAAATTAACAATCATATTCTCAGTAAATACACTTCACACATTCAGGGTATACTCCTTTAAACTAATTATAACATACTATCTCACATGTTGGCAATATATGATTTGCCATCGCCAGCCCGACTTCCAATCATTGTGTCTCCTACGACGGTCTGAGCTCGAGTGTCCCTTTTTTCTCTCTCATTTTAATTCAAAGTGTGCAGTTCGCTCAAGGTGTATTGCACACCCACAACTTGACAAGAGCTAACTTTGGTTGTTGATAGCAATCTCTCCCTCACCTAGCGAGACGATGAGCTCATGACATTATCAATGCAGCTCTCTAGCATTTACTTTTACAACTGTCGTATATGCAACTCTCTCTGTAACGGAGTGTTTCGGGTTCACCTTGGGTAGTGAGAGTGAACCACACCCGAGGTGTCTCTAGCACTCCCGTGTATTCTAGCCCCAGGGGTTGGACGAGCAGATACACTTTGTTTCTCTGTGGTTGATCTCAGGTTATTTAGTTACGTCTACACACCCCTCCAGATTCTAGACCCCCACTAACTACCTACACCTGTTGAACAATGAACACTTAGGCATCGTCCGAGACCACACTCAATCATTATACAAAGAGCAAGTCAACTTACATAAAGTTTATTCTACCCTTGAGAATATAGAACTGAAATGAACTTCCTGATAGAAGAATCTATTTACACCAATAGAAGATAGAGTAGAGAAAGACTTAGAGATGTAGGTGTCTTCATCGAGTTGAGAAGTAGAGTGGATGCAGATGTCCCGTCCAGTCGGTCCGCCACTCACCCGGCTTCCTTCCAGTGAGATGACTAGAACCTTGGAGACCACTCCGTCTCCCGAACGTGGAACCACAACAATAGAGTCACTGCTGGACCACACTTCACTGGACCAACTGCATCTATAACACTCCCACGGAGTCACTGGTAATACAGTTCTCGAACACAACCGAGTTGGAGACAATCTTCCTGGACTTGGCTCCAAGTATTGGTTACTTCGATGAACTAAATATCACTGACCAACCGAATGGTCTGTCACTCCTAGCACAGTCCCTCTGCAGAACCGATATGGCATTGACCAATTCAATGGTCTCTTACAGTCACACTTTGTAGGATCAGATATGGCTACTGAAAAGTTACTGAGTCCTTCTAGAACACAGTTGATGATCTGGATACGGAAACAGTACATGAATAGAATCAGACATCTATTTTACGGAAACAATTCAGGGTGGACTATAATCCCTAGTCCCTTCCACCGGGTTACACTTGACACACGTCCATACTGGTGTAGTTCTTCTCAAGACCTGCCACTCGAGCTGTCCAAAGAACCATTCAAGTGTCTGAAGATTAGTTACTTCGGCGTTTAGGCAGAACCCCCGTCAAACTAGACGGACCGGTGTTCCCTGTCGAGCATGATTACTCAACATGCTGAAATGTTCCTGGCAAAACAGAGTATCTTCTATTTAAACGATCACCAACCATCACTTCCCACACGTGCACCTTCAGGGCAGTTGTATGTCTTGAAGCAAACTTCACGCATGGTGAATCACATTGGGTACCTGGTGTGATGGAGTCTGGCGTGATAAGTAAAGAACTGAACCCTTCGCTCTGTCACACGAAGTGGTTTCCTGCCAACAACAATTATAGTTGACTGGTTCCTCAACAGGCAAACTCCTGAAAAGGAAGAGCGACCGGTGAGAGTATACTGGCCCAAACATTAGTCCACATGCATCCTACCAATAACTACTCAACTCTCAGTCATGCTAGTTCGTTATTCATATAACCAAAGCATTATCTCTATATGGAGAGTAGTCAAGCATGGGTTCACAAATGTCAGCTGGCCTCACAGAACAGCCCGTCAAACAGAGCAAGAAATCAGAATGACGAGTCTGATCATTGGTCTCACCTATCCCTAATCATCTACCAGTCGTCGCTAACGTCAGTAATGATACAAGGCTGTTATTGTTCTAATTTAATCGAACTAAACAAATAGGTAAAGAGTCCCTAGACTCGTTCCTAACATCATCAATGTACATTAAGAAACATAAACTTGATCAATATACCATCCCTCGGGATATAGGAATAGTACATGATCACATCCAATATGTACACAAGCCTGTTTGCTGGTGGGACCACCTGCCCACGCCACAGCAAACTCTTCTTATCAGACTCTGCCTTAGAGTCAAGAAGCCTTCTTGAGAATACATGTTCCCCCCCATGTTCCAAGGGTACTGTTCCAGTTCTGTCCTCCCAAGTGGTTTAGCCTTGGCCTGGACTGAACTTCATCGTTGGTTTGGTCTACCAACCCATACTTTCATAACTTGCTTTCACATCCCCCATATTCCATATTTCTCCAGTCTCATACAGCCTCCTGCATCCTTCCATACTTCCAGCACCTTAGCATTCACTCGCACTAGCGCCAGTATGAAAGAAACAGGATAGCTTAGACAAGATTTCAGAACGCATATTTACATCGCGACGGCACGCAGTGTTATCACGCGTCGATCTATTCGGCGTTCGGAATTACCCCAGGAAGTATCACATGCCATGACCTAATATATATACACAATGCCACATCATATATATAGATATAGCACCAAAGCCACTTACCTTTCCACAGAAATCCGCTGTTCCACACAATGAATTCACTATTAAGTTACTACACAATATTTACATCATTCTTGGTGGCACAGAACTAAGTTCTTCCTTTACTTAGTAACTAAGCACAATCTTGTCTGAATCTCCACCTACCAACTTACCTGGTTTTCTAACCGTTCTTCTGGCTTCAGCCACTGACTGACATAATCTAAGTTTCCATCCGGCACAAGTAACTAGGTTTTATTCTAACACAGCAACCTAATAGATGCAACGATTGGCAATATATGGTACATATATTTGGAACCCAAATCGCCCACATCACATTACGGCGTTCCTAACAGCTGATTCGCGAGCACACGGTAAACAAACCCACGATTAATTGTCACCTGCGTTATCGATCGGTTTGCTAATTAGTATGCAAGGACATCCGCATAGGTAATGAGGTTAGAACAATGGCGTGTGGAACACACGTACAAAGTTAAATGATTTAACCAAATTTCTACCTGGATGGTGAAACCAGCTCTCCAGTCAGCTTCCGAACTGTTCAAGGGCTTCTCAGCTGCCTTTTCATAACAGTCAGCCGAATCATGGTTGAGGTGAGACGCAACACCAAAAATGGCTCACATTCAGGCCAGCGTCTGTTCTCTTCGAACAAAAGTAAGTGAATGGCTGGTTTAGCCAATTTCCCGCTTCGTGCCAACTCGATGCGCACAAGAAGCGAGTGCTTCTTGAGAAAAGATACTTTCTCGGGAAAACGTCATTCCCCGCCTAGAGTTTCTAGATCTCTCTGCACGGGAAGTTAGAGCGATACCCAACATCACGGGTTACTCGACTTCCAGTGTTTCGAGACGATTCTAGATAATAAGTCCTCCATCGGCTTCCCTCAGTCTATTTTTAGCTGGGAAAGTCCCCGATGACGCGCCAAAATAGTGCGGGAACTTGACGACCCAAGACAGATAAACGCGTTTCGTCACATAGGCCCCCACTTCAAGAGGATCGACCCCGTCGTTCCACTTCTACGCAGAAGCTGTCTATGTCGTTCGTTCTTCTTTCTAAGAGACCGGATGGCGGGTGAGGAAGTCTAACCCGTCAATATTGTATAGAATACTTTTACCACATTCGGTGGGGTGACAAGCTATTCAGTATCACGGGTGATCAACGCCTACTCCGCTACTGCGATCGGGCATCTCGCAGTATCTTGCGGACCAGAGCTCCCGTCTCGACCTGATTTAACGATCGTTCCTGCCAGAGTTTACTGGACTTCTGCAACTCCAGCTTCCCCTTTCGAGGACCCAGCTGGACTGCAGTCGGTCGGATTGAGGGACCAAGGGTATGTGTCCGTTCCGACACAACCCACCTCTTCCTACCTCGGTTCTCAGTGTAGCTAGCACTGCGGGTGTTCCTTTGGCCGGTCATGTTCCCCCGAGCACCGGGCTGAACCGAAGAAGGTACCTGCACATACATATAGGACTTCCTATGGTGTGACAGGCTTTCCGCTACCTGACCTGAACCCCGAACCGTTCTTTCAGCGAATCTCTGCGCCCTTGGGCTGGTGGACTTATCATCGGGCTTCCCCTCATAGCGCATGAGGAGACTGGAATGGAAAGTAGTAGACTTTCCCAGGATCACCACTCCATAGTGCTTGTGGAGCCCCACTTTATCCACTAGGAATGGGCCCTGCCACCCGATTTCGAATTCGTTCCCCTCGATTGGGAGGAGTACTAGAACTCGGTCTCCAACCTCTAAGGATATCTTCGTCTTCGTCCGTTTCTCAGGTGTGCATTTACGGCACTCCGGACAAGACCTAATATACCTGCGCACGTCGCCTGTCATTCCCGGCCACCAATAGTAACGGGATAGACATTTACTGGTTGTCCCTACAGTCAGATGTCCGGTTGGGGACCTGACATGTACCGTTCGCAGCAGATTAGCTCTGAAGCTCTCAGGAACCAACTTACGTTCCCTCTGCCTTTTCTCTGTCCCAGTCTGAATTAATGGTGACTGGTTATCAGAGTTGAACTTACCCTGAGTTAACGGGTTTTCATTGTTGGGCAACCATTCCGAACAAGGACACTCCGTCGCATCCTTGCTCCGAGCATTACTCATTCTATCCGGGTGAGGATTTCGGAGACTTACCTTTTCGAGACCCTCTTCCTCTGTATCTCTGACCTGCCTAGACTTATGGATGCTAGGGTGTTCTGGTTCGCCCAGAAACACGTACTTCCGGCCTAGAATTAGGGGATAGAGAGGATCCGGTACGACTGCCGCCTGAATGCGTCCAGTAACGTACTTGCTCCGAATCTCCACATTGGCAATCGGGCAACGTAGCGCTACAGCACTCCTACTGGCTGGCTGTATCTCCGTCATCTCCCCGGTGAGTTGCTCTGGGCCTGTCAGGTGGGATGCAATTACCGCTGAAAATTGTAATCCCGTGTCGTAGAGGCACAACACCTGTCGCCCATTCACTTCTACTCTCTCAACCACTGGAGGTCGTCTAGTTTCTCCATTCCCATCAACCGACTTCACTTTCCTGCAAGATCTATCCCTAACCTCTGCAAGACAAGCAAAGTGAAAGTCCCTGGGCTTACTCTTACACTCACTCGTATTGTGAGTGCTGGACTTGCCGAATTTGCACCATCGTTCACTCCACTTCCTCTTTGGAGAACTAGGTGGGCTATTCTTACCTTGGTTGACGTTAGAGATCTTCTCTAAAGAGCCTACCTGTTTCTTTGGTTCCTCAGAACCTGTGGTCTTCTTTGACTTCTTCTTTGACTTACCTTGATCCGGATCTTTCGATCTCGGATCTGTTGGACTGGTGTCCCCAGTCTCGCCATAGACTTCAACGTATCTTTCGGCTAACTTGGTGACTATATCCAATCTCTCAGCCCCATTCTCACCTAAGAAGTTTCGCAAGGGTTTAGACATTTGCATTCGCATCTGATCTACAACCATCAACTCACGCAAACTTTCATACTCCTCATTAAATCCGGCCAAGGCCATCCATTTAAGAAGGTATGAGTTCAATCTCACACTGTATGCTGAAAACAGTTCACCAGGTTCTCGCTTCGCCGTTCGAAACTTCCTTCGGTATGAGTGCGCTGTGATCTCGAATCTCTTCAAGAGAGCCGCTTTCAATGCCGGGTAATCATTCTGTAAACCCGGTGGTAAGCGTGCATACACCTCATAACCTTCGGCACGGAGTCCCTGGGAGAGTTTCAAACACCATTTCTGTTTGTCTAGACCCATTGCAATAGACATGGCTTCATACTTCTCTAAGTATTGGTCTATCCGTTCCTTCTCGGGTTCGAACGGCTGTAAAGGCCATTTCATAGCCTGGTAGTCACGTCTACTGGTTGACTCTGAGCCAGGAGGTACACCTCCTCCCATAGCTCCATCAGTTACACCTGTAGCAGGCCCTTGTGCCTCAAGTAGCTTCATTCGATACTCATGGTCACGTTTTTCTTTCTCGGCTTCCAACTCAAGCCGTTTCATTTCAGTATCAGCCGCTATCCTCTTTTCCTCAAGAGCCACTTTACTGGCTTCCAGTTCTCTTTCTGCTCTCCTCCTCTCTCTTTCCTCTTGGCGAAAATTTCTTTCCACCTCTTGGACATAGGATTTCAAAGCATCTCCTTCAAGACCAGACTTACGTCCAGTTTCCTGAACTTTGTCCAAGTCTATCTCTTGGGTAGACATGTTGACTATGATAGGTGGGTACTCAAGTATGTGTGGGTGAAGCAATACAATGAATCAATAATCAATAGTACTAACTAATCACCACAACACAAATGTCCGTCAGACAGTTAGGAAATAGGTAGAAGTAGTAGAATCTTATGTAGACTGTAGTAGAGGATAAAGACAAAGTCCCTATCCCTATGTGAGAGGTCTACAACACACAAAGATCTTGGAATAATCCCGGACGAGCCCCCACTCTGTAACGGAGTGTTTCGGGTTCACCTTGGGTAGTGAGAGTGAACCACACCCGAGGTGTCTCTAGCACTCCCGTGTATTCTAGCCCCAGGGGTTGGACGAGCAGATACACTTTGTTTCTCTGTGGTTGATCTCAGGTTATTTAGTTACGTCTACACACCCCTCCAGATTCTAGACCCCCACTAACTACCTACACCTGTTGAACAATGAACACTTAGGCATCGTCCGAGACCACACTCAATCATTATACAAAGAGCAAGTCAACTTACATAAAGTTTATTCTACCCTTGAGAATATAGAACTGAAATGAACTTCCTGATAGAAGAATCTATTTACACCAATAGAAGATAGAGTAGAGAAAGACTTAGAGATGTAGGTGTCTTCATCGAGTTGAGAAGTAGAGTGGATGCAGATGTCCCGTCCAGTCGGTCCGCCACTCACCCGGCTTCCTTCCAGTGAGATGACTAGAACCTTGGAGACCACTCCGTCTCCCGAACGTGGAACCACAACAATAGAGTCACTGCTGGACCACACTTCACTGGACCAACTGCATCTATAACACTCCCACGGAGTCACTGGTAATACAGTTCTCGAACACAACCGAGTTGGAGACAATCTTCCTGGACTTGGCTCCAAGTATTGGTTACTTCGATGAACTAAATATCACTGACCAACCGAATGGTCTGTCACTCCTAGCACAGTCCCTCTGCAGAACCGATATGGCATTGACCAATTCAATGGTCTCTTACAGTCACACTTTGTAGGATCAGATATGGCTACTGAAAAGTTACTGAGTCCTTCTAGAACACAGTTGATGATCTGGATACGGAAACAGTACATGAATAGAATCAGACATCTATTTTACGGAAACAATTCAGGGTGGACTATAATCCCTAGTCCCTTCCACCGGGTTACACTTGACACACGTCCATACTGGTGTAGTTCTTCTCAAGACCTGCCACTCGAGCTGTCCAAAGAACCATTCAAGTGTCTGAAGATTAGTTACTTCTGCGTTTAGGCAGAACCCCCGTCAAACTAGACGGACCGGTGTTCCCTGTCGAGCATGATTACTCAACATGCTGAAATGTTCCTGGCAAAACAGAGTATCTTCTATTTAAACGATCACCAACCATCACTTCCCACACGTGCACCTTCAGGGCAGTTGTATGTCTTGAAGCAAACTTCACGCATGGTGAATCACATTGGGTACCTGGTGTGATGGAGTCTGGCGTGATAAGTAAAGAACTGAACCCTTCGCTCTGTCACACGAAGTGGTTTCCTGCCAACAACAATTATAGTTGACTGGTTCCTCAACAGGCAAACTCCTGAAAAGGAAGAGCGACCGGTGAGAGTATACTGGCCCAAACATTAGTCCACATGCATCCTACCAATAACTACTCAACTCTCAGTCATGCTAGTTCGTTATTCATATAACCAAAGCATTATCTCTATATGGAGAGTAGTCAAGCATGGGTTCACAAATGTCAGCTGGCCTCACAGAACAGCCCGTCAAACAGAGCAAGAAATCAGAATGACGAGTCTGATCATTGGTCTCACCTATCCCTAATCATCTACCAGTCGTCGCTAACGTCAGTAATGACACAAGGCTGTTATTGTTCTAATTTAATCGAACTAAACAAATAGGTAAAGAGTCCCTAGACTCGTTCCTAACATCATCAATGTACATTAAGAAACATAAACTTGATCAATATACCATCCCTCGGGATATAGGAATAGTACATGATCACATCCAATATGTACACAAGCCTGTTTGCTGGTGGGACCACCTGCCCACGCCACAGCAAACTCTTCTTATCAGACTCTGCCTTAGAGTCAAGAAGCCTTCTTGAGAATACATGTTCCCCCCCATGTTCCAAGGGTACTGTTCCAGTTCTGTCCTCCCAAGTGGTTTAGCCTTGGCCTGGACTGAACTTCATCGTTGGTTTGGTCTACCAACCCATACTTTCATAACTTGCTTTCACATCCCCCATATTCCATATTTCCCCAGTCTCATACAGCCTCCTGCATCCTTCCATACTTCCAGCACCTTAGCATTCACTCGCACTAGCGCCAGTATGAAAGAAACAGGATAGCTTAGACAAGATTTCAGAACGCATATTTACATCGCGACGGCACGCAGTGTTATCACGCGTCGATCTATTCGGCGTTCGGAATTACCCCAGGAAGTATCACATGCCATGACCTAATATATATACACAATGCCACATCATATATATAGATATAGCACCAAAGCCACTTACCTTTCCACAGAAATCCGCTGTTCCACACAATGAATTCACTATTAAGTTACTACACAATATTTACATCATTCTTGGTGGCACAGAACTAAGTTCTTCCTTTACTTAGTAACTAAGCACAATCTTGTCTGAATCTCCACCTACCAACTTACCTGGTTTTCTAACCGTTCTTCTGGCTTCAGCCACTGACTGACATAATCTAAGTTTCCATCCGGCACAAGTAACTAGGTTTTATTCTAACACAGCAACCTAATAGATGCAACGATTGGCAATATATGGTACATATATTTGGAACCCAAATCGCCCACATCACATTACGGCGTTCCTAACAGCTGATTCGCGAGCACACGGTAAACAAACCCACGATTAATTGTCACCTGCGTTATCGATCGGTTTGCTAATTAGTATGCAAGGACATCCGCATAGGTAATGAGGTTAGAACAATGGCGTGTGGAACACACGTACAAAGTTAAATGATTTAACCAAATATCTACCTGGATGGTGAAACCAGCTCTCCAGTCAGCTTCCGAACTGTTCAAGGGCTTCTCAGCTGCCTTTTCATAACAGTCAGCCGAATCATGGTTGAGGTGAGACGCAACACCAAAAATGGCTCACATTCAGGCCAGCGTCTGTTCTCTTCGAACAAAAGTAAGTGAATGGCTGGTTTAGCCAATTTCCCGCTTCGTGCCAACTCGATGCGCACAAGAAGCGAGTGCTTCTTGAGAAAAGATACTTTCTCGGGAAAACGTCATTCCCCGCCTAGAGTTTCTAGATCTCTCTGCACGGGAAGTTAGAGCGATACCCAACATCACGGGTTACTCGACTTCCAGTGTTTCGAGACGATTCTAGATAATAAGTCCTCCATCGGCTTCCCTCAGTCTATTTTTAGCTGGGAAAGTCCCCGATGACGCGCCAAAATAGTGCGGGAACTTGACGACCCAAGACAGATAAACGCGTTTCGTCACACACAAGCTAGTTATTTTCATGCAGAAAATCATGTCGCAACTGCTGGTTTTTGTTGTTTTAAAAGTACAATCTGGATCTGCTACATGACAATTATTTGCTCAGACTTTTTAAAGACCTTTTTGATATATATATGCAAGCTGATGTAAAGAACTAGGTAATGTTCATCTGCAATGTTTTTACATGACATCCCTGAGAATGAATTGTCTGCAGACATGGGTTAACAGTTTTTCATGCTAGCTAAACAGTTGTGACAAGTCTGCTCATAGAGAAACATTTGCTGGTATTTACTAAACACTTTGTTGACAGACAATATTATGGTGTTTACTCATCAGTGATAAGCAGGCGGAGAAATAGTTGTAATGCCAGGCAGTCAGGCCTCAACTCCAGGTTTAGCTTCTGAAGATGTTCTTACCTGTCAGGGATACAATTTTACAAACACCTGGCCTACATGTTGTGTGGTCCAAGCAAGGGTCAGTAGCCTTGTCACTTCAGCCTTCGAGCTCTTCCTGTTGACAAACAGCAGTGGAGAACATTCTGTAATGTTTTGCATTCTAATTGCAGGTTAGCATCAAACAGAATGTTACATTTTGAGAATTAAAGTTAACTCCTCGTAGTCTTTCACAAAAACTAAGAAGTCAGGATGTTATCAGAGTCATGACTTGTTTGTTGATTTCATAGCTGATTAGTTTCTTCTCACTGCATTGCTTGTGTATTCATTTATCAACAGATTAATGTTACAATACCAAAACTATCAACACACGTTGAGGACTGGCTGCAGAAGAAAACACCAGTTATCAAGACCAAGACTGAAGTTCTGAAAGCTCCAGATAGACGGCAGCCAGCCACCCGTCCCAGCTTGCTGACTAAATCAGGTGACATGCCAGTCATTGGTCTCTCAGACACTCCCACCCCGGGCAGCTCTTGCAGTCTGAACAGCTGGTTGAGCCTCATCAAGCAGCACGCTGATCTCGAGGAGGAGCATGATTTTGAGATTGTTGATAATTCTTGCTTGCAAAAAGGTGAGTTTTGCCAGGTATTTTTAGCTGTCCAATGTTTTTTTTTTTGCATATTACATACTATTTCTAATTAATTCTTATTTAGTATTGCATATAGCATTACTAAAACCACTTTTGCAAATAGGCCGAAAAGAAGAGAGAACAAGGTTTGTAATTATGGCATACTGAAAAATGTTTATTTCTTTTATCATACACATTTTTAGATGGTGTGTAGAATGGACAAAGGGAAAACACATATGAGTAGCGCCATGTTAGGAGATATAATCAAAACATTTTGACCTACAATCAGAAAAAAAAGATCAGAAGAATACGTGACAGCATGCAAATTGCAGTTTTTTTTAATTTTGATTCTGTGATCTGCCATTGTGGCAGTGTCTGCTAGAAGTCAGTTGGCCTCTAGGTATTGAGTAGAGTGGTATATAAATAAACCCATCTGATCATTAGGACAAATTGTTTGAATACTATTAAATATGAAAGCAACAGTTTGCCATGTGTGCATGCCCACAAGGCATATTATGGATGTGGTGTTTTGCCATATGTTCTGTCAACACAAGGAGTCATACACTGAGCATCACGCTGTCTGCCTTTGTTTTCCACAAATAATGTGTGGTACACACATTCAGTTGGAACAACCCCAGGAAGATAAACTACTATGGGGGTTGTGTCACCGCCACAGTGTTGTTCAGCCAGTATTCTAACTGCTATGCTACAATGATTAGTTGGAATCTCCATGGCAAAGTGCCTGTTTGCATTGTGCTGTGAAGGTCGTGGGTTCATTTTTAGAGTCTGTCATTCAGTTCACGAATGCAACTTTTTTGTGAAAACTCCCTAGAGTAGTCTCTAGAGCAGGATTCATGTTATGCTTTTGGCAGTATTTTTTGTCACGTTATGAGAAGAAATAAATGGGAGAACTTGGTGACAACTGGCAAGATCGAGGGGAAAAGAACAAGGGGAAGGCATAGAAGTAAATAGCTTGATGGCTTGGCCATGTTCTTTGGTCGAGACAAGAACACTGAGCTGATCCACGACTCTGGTGATCGAGTGAGATGGCAAAACATTATCTCTCACGCTTCCAGCATGGCACATGATGATGATGCTTTTGGTAGGTCTCTCAGTGGAAAGAAGAGCAAACTATTTATGATAGTTATATATATATAAACTATATATATTTTATATATAAACTATTTATGATAGAACCAAATGCAGTGAAATGTATCCCCTTGCCTTTACAAAGCTTTATGATTGAAAACTAACCAGAAACTGAAACTTTCCTCACTTTGTAGCTGCATCAGCCATCTACTTTTCTGCAGCAGAAACAAAGTCACCAGTCACAAACAGTGAAGCTTCGCCAGCATCTTCTCAGGCCATCAACAAGGATCTCAGGAGTTGGCTCTTTAGTGGCAGCCAATCTGCTGCCAAGTTTTCATCGACTTTCTTCAATCATGTTCCATCTGACAACAAAGTAAGTTTGTTTCTCAGTAGCAGTCTGTCTTAGTTATATCGGTGGTTTGAAGCCACCTTTTATTTCTCAGTAGAAGTCTATGTCTTAGTTATATCAGTGGGTTGTAGCCACCTTTTGTTTCTCAGTAGAAGTCTATGTCTTAGTTATATCAGTGGGTTGTAGCCACCTTTTGTTTCTCAGTAGAAGTCTATGTCTTAGTTATATCGGTGGGTTGAAGCCACTGTTGAAAGTTCTGAATTCTATAAAATTTCATTTTAAAAAGCCAAAACCTTGGAATTTTCAAAGTGAATTGATACTGTTATCTCGGCACAGTCATAACATCTGATGGGAGATGCCTTGAAGAGATTAGAACAAGAATCGCCATTGCGAAGGTAGCCTTTTGCAAGATGAAAAACATACTGACCAATAAAAAGATATCAATTGAAACGAGAAAAAGAGTGTTGAGGTGCTACATAGAACCTGTGCTTTTGTATGGATGTGAAGCGTGGACAATAAGCAGTCAAGCTGAAAAACATCTGATGGCTGTGGAAATGTGGTTTCTGAGGAAAATGCAAAGAATACCATAGACGAACAGAAAAACCAATGAGCAAATCCTTCAAGAAACAAATGAAGATCATAAACTGATTAGACCGAGGGGAGACCGAGAAGTAAATACCTGGATGGCTTGGCCATGTGGCATGGTCGAGACAGTAACACGGAGCTGATCCACGACTCTGGTGATCGAGTGAGATGGCAGAACATGACCGTCCACGCTTACCGGCATGGCACATGATGGATGGAATTTACAGAGAAAATGCACAATTCAGATCTGTCAAAAAACTGTCATTTACTATATAGTACCTTGCGGTGTATGTCAAGGGGGTCTTGAGCCTGAGGAATTAAGACCGCCTGGCTAGTGAACTGTGCAGGTTAGGGTTTTCTTTTTTCATTGTATACATCCCTGACATAAGTTACTGTTTTAGATGCCAGTCAATCAGGTGCTGCCTCCACAATGAAGGTTGGCTGCAAAGAATCTCCAATGATGTCTGTCTATCGTCCTGACTGTACATTCTGTCAGATTGCTGTTCATCCATCTCTTGATGTTATCTTCCCACTTGTATCGTTGTGTACCTCTTGCTCACTTGCCTTCAACCTTACCTTCCAGTATGGTATTTGTTGTCAGGGACAACTAAGGAGGGTTTTCTTGGGGTTAGCTACCCCATCCCAAAGAAAATTTTAGCTGCAAAATATAACCAGCCATAAAGAATTCTACAGATCAGGAAACAAAAAATAATCAGCCAACCAAGATGGAAGGAGGTTCCTCTAGTATAGGTGTGATTTGATGAAGATTGGCATAAGTCTCGATCGCCAACTTACCTAATTTCACCCTAGAAAAACCTTCAGAATGGGCACCTGGAATGTTACATGTTAACTAGAATGTAGGAATTGGACAGGTGAAGTCGAGGGATACCTAAATTCACATGGAGAAGAGAGTTGGAGACAGAGGTGAATAATATGCAGACATGGAGAGAGCTTCAGGATATAGCAAAAATTAGGATGGCATGTGTTGGTTGAGGTCCAGTGGTCAAATGGGAGATAAAGGGCATAAAAAGCTGAAGATTGTTTTGCAGTTTGCACAGTTTGTTTTTACTTGTCCACACAACTGTGCAAACTCTACCCGTGTGACTTGTTAATTGTTGACATGTATGTTGGCTAGAAATTATTCATTGTCAATGGCAAGTGGATGTTTCCAGATCTCTTTGTATTTCTATCAGTCCTGTACAATTTTCTCTGAGCAAAATTAACCCATTCATGGCTTGATTGACCAGTCCCAGATTCTGGGTATCACCAGGTGTACGCAACCCTTATGAGCCTTTGTTGCCTGTTTCCAAGTTATGCCACTTGAATGTAGGATTTGCCAGTTCATTGGCAGGTTTTCACATTTTTCTGAAGAAGATGGACATGAGATCAGAAATAATACCATGAAGCAAGTGGGCTCAGTGTCAGTAAGGACAAATCAATTGGTTTGGGCACCGTTCAGAATTGTTCAGCTTGCAGAGGTCAGCTCTGCCAGATGTGACCTGAGACTTATGGACTTAGAGAAGATCTGACAAGTGATGAGCTAGTGGTATAACAGAAACAACTCACCATCTTGTACGCAGCCCACATGAAGGCCTTGTTTTAAAAGCTTTTCCTAATATAATGGTCAAATGGGTAAGAACGAGTGTTCTTAAACATCCGTTGTGCTGATGCCGAGGTAAGCAGTTCAACCCCTACACCGGACAGCTGGACTAAAATGTTGACCTATCGCCCTTGACTTAGGGACGTAAATTACAAGCACCTCTGAAGTTGGAGTGGGTTCACCTAGTGGTGAGGGACATTGTTAATAGGGAAAGCTAATCCATGCGCAAAAAAAAATGCTGAAAGGCATAGTAGAGAAACTGGCTGTTGCTGACAGCTTTTGTTCTGAAATTATTACAGCTGAGATGATAACATGTCTGAGCTAATTGTCTTTTTAAATTATAGTTATGGTTGTCCCAGGCCGGCCGGCAGTTAACCAGCCTTGATGATTTGAAGCATCAGGACTTCTTCAAGGATGTTAGCAGCGAGCCGTCTACATGGCTGTGCTCACAGGCAGATGGTACACAGCAGCTGGCATCTCTTGGTGGAGGCGATTGCCGCAACATCACCACCCAGGATCAGGAAGACTGCTGCCTGCAAGGACAGGTTAGAGTTTGTTCTCATGGAAGTCTGTGATTAGTATTCTTATTCAGTAATATCTATCTAAAAGTATAACATTTAGCTTTTCTTCTTCTTCTTCTACTATTTTTCCTCTTATTCATAAGATGGTGACATTTTCCAATGTTATTGCAAATAATACTTTACTTTAAAGTTCTGGACCCCAAAACATATTCTGATAAAAATATAAATGTATTTTATGGTCTGTTTTGAAATCAATCAAGTGCCATCTTCGCATGAAAGGCCAGCTGTAATGAATCCCCAACACCCTCAGTCCTGCATCTTCATGAGACACATGCTTTCAAATGCATCTGATTAAAGTCTGTCCATAACCTATAGCTTTTATTTTATCAGTAACGAAGGACAAGAGTTCTCTGATTATTTTAGTTTCCTAGGGTTCATAGAAACACAGCTTCTATTATACATTTATGAAGATCCTTTGGGGTTCTTAGTTATGTGTCTCAATATCCAATGTTCCTTGTTGGTGTCCATGGAGTCCGAATAACTTGATAGCTAGAAAGTCCTTTGCAAAACAGGAACACCAGAAAACAGTCAGAGAAGATATTCAGACAGATAAATGATAATTGGTAGACATGTAGAGAACTGAAAGCGATAGCAAAGAGATAGGAAGACTAGATGTCAGTTGGTTGAGGGCCTGAACTTACATAAGGATAAAGTGTAGAACAAGAGCAGGGTCCATATAGTGTGAATCCATCCATAACTTGTGATTTCTTAGAGGTTGTGATGTCAGTCCATTGAGGCTGAAGCTCTCCTTGTAAAAGTCACTGAGATTTCAAATTGCCAGAAAGGGCACCTATGATCTGTAATATACCTTACTGGGGCAAATACAGCAGTAGTAGAAGACTCACACTAGGGGTATTACACTACATTCACATTACTGGAACATAACCACAATTGATGTTTAATGAATACTTTCATTCAGAAATTATGTATTTTTGTGTATCTCAGCATCTGGTAGGTGGCATATTCAAACAGCACAACATAAGTCATTCAATTCATGTCACGAATACATTTCCTAACTTTGCAGGGATTCTTCTTCAGCGTTCCGAGCCATTGAGGTTCTTTGCTGCAGATACAATACGTCTCCATTCGTCTCTCTGGTTGACCTTCTCTTGCCAGTCGTTGATTCCAAGTGCTTATAGGTCTGTATATATATTATCTCTCCACCGTCTTCTTGGTCTACCTCAGGGTCTACGGTCATTTATTTCCTGAGTGTAAGCGAGTTTTGTTTCCCTATTATCTTCTATTCTTTCTATACGCCCCAGCCATTGTAGTCTATTAGCCTTCATGATACCAGTGATTAGCGGGGACTTAAAGAGATCATAAATGTCTTTGTTACTTCTTCTTTTCCACTCTCCACTTTGTGTATCCCTAATGGGTCCAAAGATGCGTCTTAAAACTGTTTCGTAACAAAATGGTTTTTACAAAGGTGGGGATGTTAACCCCACGCTTCAACCCCCAACCTGGAGGACCAGGGTGTTTCTCTTTGTCTGTTCTCTACCCTTTGACCTGTCCAGCTTGGGAGGCCCTGCCGGTAGCTATGCTACCGCCGGCATAGCTCTCAGGGTATTACTGAATATTATTATTATTATTGCAGGGATTACTGAATATTAAACATATTTTCTAATAAACAAAGGCTTGGGCATAACACACACTAGCTCTGCCATGTAAATCACAACTACTCATTTTCATCACACATAGCATGAAATGTATGTACAAGTTCACACGTCATACGTGTCAAGTTGCTGCATCAGATATTTTCTTGTACCAGTGTCACTTTCAGAATAAATTATTGTTAGGTTCCTGTAATGTTATCTAAGAACATATCTTCCTATCTCCATGTTACATCAAGCATCCTCTGCAGGCATTTGTCATGCTCTCATTTCTTAATTTTTTTTTCCTTTGCTGTCATAGGATAGGGAGCAAGTAGTGCTGCATGGGGAGGTTAAAGCCGTAGGGATGTGTGTAAAGGAATACCCTGTACCTCACCTAGGACGTTAGCGAGCTCTGTACCTGTTGTACAGATACCCCATGCAAGTCTTCTGCCAAATGGTCATCATTGGCCTAACCCTGCAAGTCGTCGGAGGATTTAAGTGTTTCGGTAAAAAAGCTAAAAGAAAGGGGAGGAGAATAGATCGGTCAACGCGGGTGATTAACACTCAGGGCAGATAATCCACCTCTATATTGAAAATAACTTCAATAAGGACTGAATGTTAGGCTTGCCCAATTTTTAACCCTTTAAATGTAAAGTTTGTTTCTTCGTTCACTAAACATCTGTGGCTTTAGACAAAAGGAAGTAACAATTTTATGGAAACATCATCATCATGTGCCTTGCCAGCTGGTGTAGGAGTTCATGACTCTACACAGATCTCTGCCCTTGGTTGGTTAGTTAGTCGACAGATCATCCTCATTGCACATCGAACCATTCAGTCCATAAGTGCTCGGATCCCCTCCTCAGCAAATCCTGCAGCGTGTAGCGGCTAACGACACCAGTTCTGTGTCGGTTTATCAATCTTCTTTGGCTTCCTGCATAGTGTTCTGTCCTTGGTGTTCTTGATAAAATCTGTTAATGATATTCCTCCATAACACCATCTCAGCCATTCCAGCATCATTTCTCTTGGTTTGTCTCTGCCTCTATTTCCAACTATTTTTTCTAGTTGTCATGACATTCTCCAAGGCCTCTCTTCTTATCACATGACCAAAGTATGTCTGTTTCTTATAGTTGTATATAATCTTCTTGTTTCATTAGCCTCTTTCAATGTAATCGTTAGTTATTCTGGCTATGAAAATATACAACATAAAAATACTAGGACTAGCAGATTTCATAAAAAAGAGGACAGAATATGAAAGAAATACATGAAAATTACATTATGACAAGAAGTGGGGTGAACAACGGGACAACACAGAGTTGGGGAATCTATTTTATCATTTATCAACTATTAGCCAAAAACATTGACAGTTCACCTTACGACTATAAGAGTTAAATCATACCAAACATAAATACAGATACAGACCAACTCCTGTTGTCTTATACCTGAGATATATGATTGGCTAAAACGTATCGCACACAACAACCTCAGAAATAATAAATTCAAAGAAAATGAAAGATAAGAAGATACAAAATTAAACAGAACAAGGGATAAACACAGCATTCAACCAACAAAGAGAAAACTGGGAGAACATCTAAAGCTGGCATTATTTTAAAATAACACTACTGAAGATATTAGAAAGTAAATGTGGCGTTATAAAGAAAGGTGTCGTAAAGGAAATAAAGAACTATACAGTGGAACGAGCAAGTAAAGGATGCATTGAAAGATAAGAAGACCCTATGTAAGAAATGGATAAAGCAAGAAATTATGATGGCTATACTATAAACCAACAGGCCAGGCTCCCACCAAGAATATAATAAAACGATCAAGAGAAGAATCACTATCTAAATATAGAAATATCCTGCCACGGACTCTTTACAAACTTATAACCACATGCATGCACTCATGGATACACACCCAAACATTGATTATTTCCAACACTCTTCGCTGGCTGCTAAGGATGGGGACGGAGCACTTATGGGAATGCCCCGAATGCTGTGATGTCGATTCCTAAATTAATCAATCAGTCAATCACATTGATTATTTATTGATATCTACATCTTCAGGAAAGTCAATTTATTATGGATTGCTGCACATTTTGTATGTATTTCTACTTCACTAACCTAGTCCAGATTTTATAAACATTCACTTATTTGAGAATACTTTATTTCCAGTTGTGTCAGTTATTTGTCTACATAATTGATTAAAGTAAAATAGAAATAGACATAGGAAAAACAGTTTCACATTGCCCTGTCAGCATAAAATGCAGCAATCCTCATAGAATTCTTCTCCTTCTTCTTCTTCTTCTCTACACCTTTCGGCCAACACATCTAATTACTGCAGGTGTTTGTTGGCCGGGTTACTTTCCCGGGCATAGAATTCAACTTTCTGAACCCCCATAGTGTGTCAGTATATGTAAATAAGTGCTTGTTAGAATATGCAAATAAGTGCTTGTTAGAATATGCATATAAGTGTTTATTAGAATATGCAAATAAGTGCTTGTTAGAATATGCAAATAAGTGCTTGTTAAGATTTGCAAATAAGTGCTTGTTAACCCTGCCAGACCTGAGGCCCTAACCCTAACTGTCCCTTATACCTGGGCTCCTGAACATTAAAGAGAAAAAACCAACATGATGTAGAAAAATGTTAGTTACATGCAAACAAGTGGTTAGAATAAGATGTAACTTGGAGACATAGTAGAAAATAGGTCTACCTTTCATCTAGCGCTGATATTCCACCTTTGTGTGCCAATCCAGTCTGAATAAACCAAAGTATCGATCACCTGTTGGACGGTGAAAAGCCTAGACCTACTTTGCTTTCTTGTTGATGTGCTTGGTTCATCTAACACTCGTTTCATTGTGAATTTTCATAAATTTTTCGCGTTAGTCCACACAAAGTCAATTCAAACCTATGGGGGAAGACATTTGCAATGGCTAAACATGAGTTTTGACCACGATTGGTTGGTTATTTTTAGTTTGTGACACATATTTATCACGAAATAAGCAAAATGCCGAAAATTAGGGACAGCAGTGTAGCGGCAGATTCGGAAATTTCTGAAAATCGGTACAGCAGTCTGGTAGGGTTAATATGTGCAAGTACTTTTTCTTCTTCTTTGGCTGTTTATCCCCCATTGATCAAAGACCGTCAGCCAACTCAGTGCCTATATTTTGCTATCTCCTGCAGCTTCCTCCATGTCATCTGTTTCTAATTTTCTTCTGTGTGTGATTTTAGGTCTTGCAGTATGTTGTTTGTCCAGTAATTTTAGGTCTTGCAGTATGTTGTTTGTCCAGTATTTTTAGGTCTTGCAGTATGTTGTTTGTCCAGTATATTTAGGTCTTGCAGTATGTTGTTTGTCCAGTATTTTTAGGTCTTGCAGTATGTTGTTTGTCCAGTATTTTTAGGTCTTGCAGTATGTTGTTTGTCCAGTATTTTCCCGAGAAAAGACTTCTAGTTCTACTATTTTCAGGTTTTCTCAGTGTGTCCTACCCAGCGCTTGCTTCATTTTCTCACCTTTGATTTGCTGTAATCTGTCTAGTTCACTCTCTAAACTCCACGTTAGTGATTCCGTCATAATTTAGTCCTTCTGGTGTGCACAGGCACCAGTTAATGAATGTTTATAGTTTATCAGTAAGTGTTTTAATCGTTCTCTGTGTATCTGATCTACACAACACTACGGATTTAATGTTAGGGTTAAATATTCTAAGTTTGGTACTAGTTTTCATTTTCTTTTATTTCCACAAGTTTCTAAGTGCATTGCAATATTCTCTTGCTTTTTATATTTTTATTTTGATATCTTTATCGGCTCTTTCATTTTTGACTATATTGCTACCTAAATACAGTTGCATTTTTCCACCACTTGAAGTGAGGTTTCACCACGGGAGATCAGAGTATCATCTGCTTGATTTATTCTCACTATCTTTGTATCAGGCTTAGAAAACATGATAGTCCTAGTACTTCTTCTTCTTCTTCTTCGTTCATCCGGAGTTTGTTTTTTTTGATGTGATTGCGTTGTGCCTGTTTACAGCAGAGCTGCGTTCTTGCGCCGTTAGGCCGACACATCCGACTTCTGCGGGCATTTGTTGACCGGGTTAACCTTCCCGGGGGTCCTAGTACTTCAATTATGGGACTTTTTTGTGCGTGACCATGTGTGTTTAGAAACTTAACACAGTTTGATCGAGATTATAGCATGGCGTGTGTAAAAGATGTTAATGGGGGTGTTCTGTGTACTGACTTGTAGTGTTCGTTTTATTGTTATTAATTGTTAGTAAGTTGTTAGTTTGTGTTGAGTATTTGTGTTCTGTTGCCAAAGAGTCCATATTGTTATTTTTTAGTTTCAGCGTGGGTTAGGAGGTGGCTACGTTCATCTGTTAGTGCCAATAAATGCCTGTTAGAGTGAAGACAGAAGAGTGCTGGGTGTTTATCAGGCAGAGGTAACCTGACTTGTGATGTTCATACAGCATGTTTCAGGTTAGACTCAACTTGTAACTGCTCAAAAATTGCTAATCCAGCAGATGTTGTGACTGTGTCACACAGAACTTCAGCAGTAACACTGCCAGTTTAAAAGCCAGTACCACACACAGTTTAAAGTATGTATTACCCTTATCAATTGATGAACGCTTTAATATATCTGTTTATTTTTCTTCAGGACAAGGCATTTAAAGTGGAAAGTGAAGATGCAATTGGACAAACTGACAGAGCAGGCCATGCAAACAGTAGTTGTACCAACAGCTGTACTAATGAAACTAAAGGGAAATGGTTGCTGCGCCATGTGGCAAGTGCACCCGCCTTCCAACTGGAGGATATATGTCAAACCAATGATGCGTGTGGGAATATGTCCAAATGTGGCTCACAGTCTGACTGTCTCAGGGGAAAGTCTCCAGTGTCAGCTGTTGTAGATCCTACTCATTCTCTCAAGTCTTTGTCTGCGGCATCACGTGAGTGGCCTTCACTGATATCATCCCAGAAGCTGGACAAGAGTCCATCCACCACTGTTGTAGATCCTACTCATTCTCTCAAGTCTTTGTCTGCGGCATCACGTGAGTGGCCTTCACTGATATCATCCCAGAAGCTGGACAAGAGTCCATCCACCACTGTTGTAGAAAAGGAAGATCTTAATTTGTTCAGCCATATACCCAGTGCACACAACTCTATGTGGCTGATGAAATCCAACACGCAGTCTTCCCCTGAACTAGGCAAGAACCAGTCGGATATGCTTCAGAATGGCAGACAGGAGACAAGTCTTTGGTTGCAGAAGAGATGCTGTGTCAGTGTACCGGATTCAACATCTTACTCCTGTGCTAAATCAGGCTCTGTGTCCACAGATTTTTGCATATCTGACTGGCTGATGGTTCCGGCTAAAGAGGATGGATGCCATGAAGAGCTTGACCAGAACAAAAATGAGTCTGAGATATGAGGTCAATGATTGCTTAGAAATGTTAACAGCCAGGTGACTTTTACGGTGATGTGTAATTATAGCTCTAACTTCTGATTAGTTTAGGTCATCCTTGAATCTCCTGATTGTTATAAATTTATTAAATTGTATTGTCATGTTTTTACCAGGTGTATCTAACACTTAATGAGACTGGGAATAAAAGTTGTTTGAAGTAGTTCCCTAAGACAAAGCCACAAACCACCGAAGACATAGCTCTCACTTCTGGTGGCAGTGTTTTTGAGTGAGTCTCTTCAGCTGGTCTGTCATCTTTTGGGTGTTGTTAACAAGCAACGACCTATAAGGTGGAGTTTAAGCTTGGAGAAAAGGAAGAAGTTAAGCAAACTCCATCAGACAAGTATGGGGGAGGCAGCACCACTGGCATACCTAGTTTCCAAGAAGTTCAGTCATGGGTATAAAATTTTCATGTGTCAAATCTGATACTTAACACTGTCGAGTTGAAACTTGCACTGAATTATTGATGGATATCTGGGTGTCAGGACATGGCTACTATGTTGCAGGTTTTCATGTGGTCATTCTCATTACTAAATCACACACATCCGCACTTGTGAAATGGGGTGCCTGAGGAAATCTGTCACCTTAACCATCTGAAACAGGTTCAGAAATGATTATATCAAACAGACAGTGGGATCAATACCTTGTGCCACATATACTGAAAGGCACAAGATCAGTTGCCAGCACTGGCGCTACACCAAAGATTATCTGATACGAGTGCAAGAGGACACCTGAGGAGTAAATGGATTGGTGACCTTAAAGGCATTGTACAGACACATGGAATGATACAATCCAGGCCACCCATTGGTCGCTGAAACGTCAACTATTCCTCCCCACAACACTTGACAGCAAAAGTGGAAGGCAATGATGATTCTCATTACTGTTTATACACACCTTGCCTCTATATTATAAGCTGCTTTCTGTTGAACAGAACAAACAATATTTATAATCTCTGGTCATTTTATTATGTAAAGTTACAGCATGTACAGAGACCAGTTAACTCTATACAGTGTTAAACAAATGTATGTACAGATTTATTTACAGTTTGTCCACTAGAGATGCCAGTAATTCTATCTGTAGTTTTTCCAGTTATAAACAAATATTGTTCTTGTCTTATTAAAAATATTGATGATTGTCAAAGTCATTTATATATAAAGTTTTTGGGGGGTAACAGTGGACATTGGAAATGGCAACAACCCGGAAATTGCAATTCAGAGTTCCAAGATTAGGAAAACTTGGGAAATTGAATAAAAATTGTGTAAAGCCATGACATTTATGCACCGGAACTGGAAAATCCAAAATGAAATAAGAGCAAATTTTACAGTTGTGGATATTTTGCCTGCCCGCGTTGTTCCCATTGTGGTGGTAGTACATGCGCAGTGAGAGGTTGATTTAGTTCCACTGTGTGTCCTACTTCAGATTACAACTAAACCATGCCTGGTTGCTGATTTCAGCCGAAGTGGCTAGATAAGTCCCAGTATAAATATGGCCTGGCTGGGATTGGATCTAGGTTGGTCATGTTTCCCCCACAAGACTGAGGTACTTCAATGTCAGCAGACTCCAGTCTCATGCCCAGGGAAGACTTATATCCACATGCACATCAGAAACCCCCTCGACAGTTGTGTGTTGCTCCAGTACCTGGTGCATCTTTCATTTCTGTCTGTCATTGGTGCAGTGTGTAACTGGATGTAATTGTGTCATCTCAAACATGTTGGGGGATGGGCGGGAATGTTACAGCTGACTCATATTGTCATGGTCTTATATGTATGTAAGAATGTAAGTGCCGGTATGTAAGCGAGAGTCAGTGTAAGCATAGCTGAGGTCAAGGGCAGTAAGAGACATCACGGCGTGGCTAGCGGACGGTCAGGCAAGAAGCCCGTGAACAGAGCCACGTGATGTGGGAAGGTCAACGAGGAGAGAGGCAGTGTGTGTGAGGCAGCGAACAGGGACGGACGTGTGGAGAGCTATAGAGCGATAGAACGATAGAACGATAGTGTATTGTGATGCATAGATGGAGATGAACGTTGTGTATTGATATTCGAGGAATGTGCGAACTGTGGTTGTGCGGGATGATGTGAAGTTGTGATTGTGAATGATCATACGGGCGACAGTGTCAAGATCGCCATTGTGAGCTAGCGAGTGGTTGTTGGTGGTGAACGATTGTTTGAGCGTGAAGTGCGACCATATTGTCAACTTGTAATATAGTG
The DNA here is from genome assembly GCA_963921405.1 of Cepaea hortensis. Classification (NCBI taxonomy): domain Eukaryota; kingdom Metazoa; phylum Mollusca; class Gastropoda; order Stylommatophora; family Helicidae; genus Cepaea; species Cepaea hortensis. The sequence goes on from OY992876.1 coordinate 47,658,394, forward strand.
TAATAAATGCCAGTTTCCGATTGCATTCATGTGTTATTAGTAGATGGTTCGTAGATGTTGTAATTTGCCTGTTCAAGTCCAGTGAGCGAGCAAGCGCCACATAAGTAGGACTCTGACAGGTATAATGGTGTCAGAAGTTCACATGAACCGCAGTCCCATGTAAATTGCATAAAAGAACGCTACTTTTGAAAAGAAGAAGATCAGTTCATAATTTTATATAAATCAGAGATTTGTTAACAAAGTTAGAACGAAAATAACATCATTTCTTTCCACAGCAGGTTTCAGTTCTACACAGCGACCGGCGTAACCAGACCAGGTCAGCGGTAAACAACACAAGAATCACGTTCCTGTACATCAAGCGTTCGAGTAGTCAGCAGATAAAGATAAGTTGATTGAATTTTGATTGCTAACCACCCAAATCTGCATTCTTGGATTTGTTTGAATAGATATCATCATTTGTACATTTAAATATTAAGAAACAGAAAATGAGTTCAGATGATGAACACAGGCCAGAGCAAGCATGTTTCTGGGGGACAGATCATTACCAAAGTTTGCTAGATTTCTTTAATAGTACACGAGCACACAATAAACAAGCTTGTAATATAAACCATGATTTAATACATGATTGGACACAAAAATTTGAAAAGAAAATGCAAGACTACAAAATCCCAAAATATTATTGGGGTACATGGTACAGAAGACACGTACCAATAAAATACAAAAAACTTGAAGAGATCATACCAGATATGGCAAGCGAAAACTATGAATATTATAAAACAAGGATATTGACACACTATCAAACTTCGTCCGAGACTCTAAAAGTAGAGATACAAAAGTTGAAACCAACTACAGACAAGGCATTCACCCAGTATATAAGTGAATTAGAAGAATCTTTCAGAAAACTAATAATGGTAATTAAACATTCAGACAACAATCAAGGAGTCATAAATTTCTTGCTAATAGAAAAGCTAAAAGCAACACTACCAGCTGAATGCGGAAAATATTTAGAACAACATAGCAAAGAACCTATCAAAAACTTATTAGAAAAATGCCGCGAGTATTACAACCAAAGTGTAAACCCGGTTAAGAACACTCAACAGAAAAGTACTGTGAAAGCAACGGCATCTGCAGCCACAGATTGTCATAACAAACCACAGAAAACAAAACCAGTACTGTGCAAACATTGTAGCACCCCACATATAGAAACTGGAATATGCGATAAGAATCCCACTTATCAAGAATACCTAAATACTATCATAGCACAAAAACTGGGGAAGGTAAACCAAAGGAAATATAGAACAAAATGTCATTTTTGCCTTGCGTATGGGCATAGACGATTCGAATGTGAAGGAGTAAGAAGAATACAGAAAGCAAAAGCAAATGCAGCCTTAAACATTACAACAGACAGTTCAGCAAAGAACTTAAAAAAAGTAAACATCACAGAGACGAAAATAAGACCAAACACTGCAAAGGCAGAACAAACTGAGTTTCATTCATCAGACTTTGTACCATATTTTAATAGTGTTGTTAACATCACTCAACCTCATTCCTTATATAAAGAAAGCAATACTAAACAAGAAAGTGAGGAAATGAACAAAACCTCAAGACTGTCGTTAGGAAAACTAACGTTCCATGAAGGATACATCAATGACACGACATGCATATGTGTACGCGATACAGGTTCCTGTCTTGTCGGTCTTCGAAAGACCCTAGCTGATCCTAAAGACTACCTAGATGAGTACATCTATTGCAGAACTGTTTCAGGAACAGTAGAGAAATATCCTATGGCATGGGCCAATATAAAATCACCTTTCCTATCAGGCAGAGTAACTTGTGCCTTATTAGACAATCCATGCTGTGATTTATTAATTGGAAATGTATTGAATGTGACAGACGACACAGATTCCAAAACACACACATGGCAGAAAGTTAACACCACAACAAGCACTGCTTTAACTACACCACTCATCATACAACAACATGATGAACAAACCAAAGTACCACACCATACCAACTTGAGTACCATCTCACAACAAGAAACAAAAACTGGTGTGTATCATCACAAGGAAAAAGATACAGAAAACAATCATATCACAATGGCAAGTAAAGATCACAAATCACCATGGTACATACTATACCTCCTGTACTCCCTGGTAACTGCACGCATGATTAAGTCCACACAGTGGATGGTTATACTCGCACTACTCATTGTAAATACAAAACAAATGTCTTCACAGACAGTTTTATTCACACAACATCATGACGCAACACAGATGATATTACTCATGACAAACCAGCAAACTTTGTTACTTATATCATTACTGTTGAACCAAAGTTTGTTTTTACCACTGATAAACTCTATGTCAAATCAACTCAGACACATATTTATGCTGAACAATGCAAATCATCAGTCAGTGGAATTACTGACAAAAATCATCAACAAATTATCCTACATATTTTGGAAAATACACACAAATTGCAGAAACGCATACAAACATGCACGATCACATTTCAAAATTATACATGGTGTATTATTATTATTTGAACTATTGAATGTATACACACATGTACGAGTGCAGGTTTGGAGATAGCACTCAAAATGATCTCAACATAAAATTTGTAAATCCCCACCCTTCGGAAAATGTTAACCGTAACCCACTTTATATCCTTAGATCCAGTAACTACAGGGTTGCCTTGTCTGCTGTACGACTCCAGCGCTATGATACTACCGCATTCCATTGTATAGACCAACATGAAAGGTCCTCCAACGTGAAAAGTGTCACCAGCGGAACAGTAAGACGCAACACGCAGTTTCAAGTATCAAACAGTAAGATTTACCCATATTGACTTTGTTTCAAACGAGTATCTACAGAATCTACCTTTTGAAATCGACCAACAACAACAAGGACGTCACAGCACAGACAGTCATTTCCATGGATCAGTTTAATGAACCAGATGCCAACCTATAAACTATGGCAAAGACAGTCACAGACGGACGCACCATGGCCACACTCAAAATTATTTCTCATTTTATACGTGTGAATTCCAGTAATTTTATAGAACTATGTATTTATAAATTATCCAAATGTTGTGCAGTCTTAAATACTATACAGAATGAGGGACAATAGCATGATTTGCAGAAGACGTCAATAATCGGGTGAGAAAGAAGACATGCCAAACATTCCAGCACGGAAATGAACATTGAACACTGTTAATTGAATTGCGTGTGCGTAACTTCCACAGGACAAGAACTATACGTGCATAAAGACAACGATGATGTATATTTTATTGTATATGTATTAACTGTATGACATCGAATGTCTAATTTTATTTTTTTTAATGTGATATGTTATATATTATAATGTGATATGTACATATGAGCGTAAGTATAGTGGCGAATAGAATAAGTTGTAATGCTGAGAATCAACGCCTGGCAATCCCAATGCGCGAGTGTTACCAAACTTGCCGTCGCGTATGGTGGATGGCCCGACGAATGACGCTTAGCAATAGCGGTACATGATTAACATCATAATATTGTAACAAGAAAGAACATACCAACAGGGTGATGCTAACCAAAGAGATTAATAACAAATCTCCATAACAGTAAACGAGGTGTGCTCAAAAAGGGAAACAACTCACGGTCCGACATAAGATGACGTAAGGGGGACTATGACATACATGAATTATATTCGAACCATGACCACAACATTGACATAGTGTGTTCATAAAGAATCGATGTAAGTGCATTAAATAGAGACGAGGGTAACCACGTCTGCATAGAGAGAAAATTTAAGAATGCTGTAAGAGGAAGTTGTAGCCTTATCTGAGGCATAAACCAATGGAGAATCCTTAAACCAGCATAGCCACATTAACTATGAGATGAGAATGCACAGACAATCGATTGAGAAATATGAACAGAATGTAATGTCACGGATTGGTGGTTGAATAATATAACGAGGTATGACAAGTAGACCCAACCACAACATTTGTCAGACCACGACAAAACCTTGAGAGAAACCTCAGTACTGAAAAAGAGAGAACAAGGGTTATAGTGAATCTCGTAAAAGAACAGAGCAAAAAGGGACGCAAGCATATGCTTATGATCATATAATCCCCTGACAAGAGTAGAAAGATGTACCAAGGCTAAGAACAACAGAATGTGTCACGTTTCTAAGAGTAAGTGCCACATTGGTTGTGCGGGGGGAGAATGTCATGGTCTTATATGTATGTAAGAATGTAAGTGCCGGTATGTAAGCGAGAGTCAGTGTAAGCATAGCTGAGGTCAAGGGCAGTAAGAGACATCACGGCGTGGCTAGCGGACGGTCCGGCAAGAAGCCCGTGAACAGAGCCACGTGATGTGGGAAGGTCAACGAGGAGAGAGGCAGTGTGTGTGAGGCAGCGAACAGGGACGGACGTGTGGAGAGCTATAGAGCGATAGAACGATAGTGTATTGTGATGCATAGATGGAGATGAACGTTGTGTATTGATATTCGAGGAATGTGCGAACTGTGGTTGTGCGGGATGATGTGAAGTTGTGATTGTGAATGATCATACGGGCGACAGTGTCAAGATCGCCATTGTGAGCTAGCGAGTGGTTGTTGGTGGTGAACGATTGTTTGAGCGTGAAGTGCGACCATATTGTCAACTTGTAATATAGTGTAATAAATGCCAGTTTCCGATTGCATTCATGTGTTATTAGTAGATGGTTCGTAGATGTTGTAATTTGCCTGTTCAAGTCCAGTGAGCGAGCAAGCGCCACATAAGTAGGACTCTGACAATATTTACTGCTAGAACTGCTGAATCTTTTTTTCGACAAGTTGGTCTGCATTTGCTATTGTACATGTCACATTTTAAGGATGTTATATAATGTGCATGAATATTTTTACAAATTGCATTTAGCTATTTTATGTAATCTTTGAACAAAAAATACCTTAGTTAATTTTATTTCAAAAGTTATAATGTTAAGTCATTGTTCAGGGCTTGTTTAATGTTACTTTTCCAGCATGTTGCTGTGTCCCATTCCTTCTCTTCTGGCAATGCCAGGAACCGCTCTCAATCATCTCATCTCGTATACCCAGGGGTTTCAGTGGCGTGGTGGTCGAGCTGCTAGCCTTTTACTCTGAAGCTATTTTGTTTTGTTTTCTGACCCCGTTATTCGGTTCATGGGTACAATTTTTTCAGAGACCCTTGAAGGTCGTCACAGAGCTTCAGAGTTTGTGCTCTGTGTGACATTTTTGGCAAGACGCACTGCAGAAACAGACCCAACTCTATTGGATAAACCTGGTGCAATGAAGCCGATGTTCTTACCTGTAAAGCCTCTAAATCTCATAGACCTCAGTCTTCCTCTCATAGACCTAATTCTTCCTCACATAGACCTCAGTCTTCCTCACATAAACCTCAGTCTTCCTCTCATAGACCTCAGTCTTCCTCTCATAGACCTCAGTCTTCCTCTCATAGACCTCAGTCTTCCTCTCATAGACCTGTCTTCCTCTCATAGACCTCAGTCTTCCTCTCATAGACCTCAGTCTTCCTCACATAGACCTCAGTCTTCCTCATATAGACCTCAGTCTTCCTCTCATAGACCTCAGTCTTCCTCACATAGACCTCAGTCTTCCTCACATAGACCTCAGTCTTCCTCTCATAAACCTCAGTCTTCCTCTCATAGACCTCAGTCTTCCTCTCATAGACCTCAGTCTTCCTCTCATAGACCTCAGTCTTCCTCTCATAGACCTCAGTCTTCCTCTCATAGACCTGTCTTCCTCTCATAAACCTCAGTCTTCCTCTCACAGACCTCAGTCTTCCTCACATAGACCTCAGTCTTCCTCTCATAGACCTCAGTCTTCCTCTCGTATGTTTTTGTCAGAGACCAATTTCCCTGAATAAAGATGGTTACAAGGGGTAACTAATGTAGAGCTCTATATGTTGGCGTGTGGGTGATGGGGGTGTCAATGGTTGTATATTACATGTTACAAGAGGCTGGTATACCAGCTGAGCAGCTGGAACCAAAGTACCTGACTGTCCACTGTGCAGATGTGTTAAAAATGTACTTCCTGGAAATAGGAAAACATTATTGAGTACTTAGCGGTTAGAAAGTGCTGTAGATATATACTGGCATAGATAGCCAGTGTATTCACACATCACTGAACCTAGTCATTAATCTGCTTCAGTTGTTTATGAAATCATCTGGTATATCTTTATGTAATATTTTCCTCCCAGACTGCATGACTATATCTGCACAGCATTTCCATATATTTAAAGAACAAGTTGTTTCTTATCATGAAGTAGAATTTATTTATTTGTGTGCGTTGTGTTGATCTGAAAACTGTCTGTGTCATAATAACAGCAATAAAATATGTGTGCTACATTATATGAAGTTGTCTTTATTTGTCTTATTATACACAGAAAGATAAGATGTGATAATTTGGTGCTCTAAATCTACAATTTCCTGATCATATTTGTCATGTCATCGCCAATATTTATCAACAGGGAAATACAGGATAAATCCCTTCACACAGGACATCTTTTGTGCACCAAGTTGCACATTGTGTCCCCCTCATTGTTTTCTCTAGAAGGAAATCCTGGCCACCTATTTCCCCATCCATCCAGGCCTACAGTGTGTTCTGGTCCTATCACATCACAGACCTCCATACATCCAGGCCTACAGTGTGTTCTGGTCCTATCACATCACAGACCTCCATACATCCAGGCCTACAGTGTGTTCTAGTCCTATCACATCACAGACCTCCATACATCCAGGCCTACAGTGTGTTCTGGCCCTATCACATCACAGACCTCCATACATCCAGACCTACAGTGTTCTGGTCCTATCACATCACAGACCTCCATACATCCAGGCCTACAGTGTTCTGGTCCTATCACATCACAGACCTCCATACATCCAGGCCTACAGTGTGTTCTGGCTCTATCACATCACAGACCTCCATACATCCAAAATTCAGGGATATCGAATTATAACCATGCAGAATACAATAGGCAAGCTGCTGGAGAAGGTAATTGCCAGGAAAATATCAAGCCAACTAGAGAGGCAAGGTGTTTTCCCACCTACCCTGGGTGGGTACCGTCCAAAAAGAGAAACCTGGACCAATGCAGCAGTCTTTGCCCAGGATGTCTATGAAGGTTTCCACTCAGGCACTGAAACCGTTGCTGCAGCGATTGATCTTGAGGACGCATACAACAGAGTACCACTGGATTTTTTAATGTTTCAGCTTCTTGAACTAAACGTAAGTCCATTCCTCCTTAGTTGGATCGCTGCAGCCCTCTTCCAACGGAAAGTAGTTTTTAGATGTGGCAGTTGGACTTCGGAACCAACAACAATATATCCTGGCCTACCACAGGGATCACCATTATCGCCGGTACTGTTCAACGCCTACACAGTGAGAATCACCAGTGAGCAGATCACTGGACCTGGCAGGACATTGTCATATGCCGATGATGTTTTAGTGTATCGTCAGGGTAAGGATAGAGAGGAGGTTGCTGGGGAACTACAAACCGAACTCAATCGCATAAGTACTTGGTGTGATGAAGCTGGGGCAATGGTTAACCCAACAAAGGCAACAGTGACTTGGTTCTCGTTGAATAATCATATTGTCAACAATCCAACACCAACTGTAATGCTGTGTTCAGAGACGGTGGAAAGAAAGCAGGCAATGAATTACCTGGGGATACGGTTTGATCGAAGCCTTGCTTATAATGTGCACATAGACCAGGTGATAACAAAGGCCAAGCGGGGTTTGGCAGCGATGCGGGTGATGGCGGCAGCAAACTGTGAGCAGCGCCATCTATGTCTTCTGTACGAGGGGCTGGTCATGTCTGTTTTGGAGTATGCAATGGCAATCTTGACTCTCAGCCATAAGCAGATAGAAAGGATGGAAAGGATACAGAATGAAGCTATGCGCATTATTCTTGGATGTACAAGAGATACAGCATGCAGGGCGATGCGCTACCTTCTTGATTTTCCAACCATTGAAGAGAGAATACAAGTTTGCAGGGCACGCGCCTACCTCAGAATTAACGCAAACACACAACATCCACTGCATAGTGAAATTAGGAAGGTGAAGGGCAGCAGGTTAAAAAGAGGACGGTCGTGGATGGGTCAAGCCGAAGACATTCTTCAACAGGTGTGTTCACTTGAGGACTTAGAACCTGGCGAGGAGTGGGTGCAAGTGCCAACAGACTTCTGCACATCCTTTTCAGTTTGCATCCAATTAGATAGAAAATGCAGACAAGAAAATCCGGCTGCTGTTGAGGCTGAAGTACAAGCGTTGATTTTCGAGAATTCGCTAGACGGTGACGCGGTCATCTACACAGATGGGTCGGTCGTCCGACATGTGAGAAGCTCATGGGCCTTTACAGCTCGGGCCGGAGGGAGAATTGTGAAGGAGGACTCTGGTGCTTTCACTGAAACCACAAGTAGCCTGACCATGGAAGTCATGGCAGTAAGTAAAGCAATAACATGGCTCGAGACACAGACATTCACCAGGGCTTGTTTCCTTAGCGACTCAATGAACATGATCAAGAGGATAGAGGAGGGGTCGATCCGAAGAGAATGGTTGCTGCCTCTGAAGCGGTCTCGGCTGGCAAAGATTAGTTTCATCTTCGTGCCAGGGCATGCGGGAGTACAAGGAAATGAGCGGGCTGACAAGCTCGCAGGTGAGGCTACTGTGGAGGGCGGACGCGCCATGGACCAGGCTGACATTCTGAATGCTCTACGTGATGTGAGACTTTTGCGAGAACCAAGTGATGACTGTGAATCTACAACAATGGCCAGACTGCTAGAGCATCAAATTAAAAGAGGTGTGGCCAAACAAGAACACTACGCAGGAAGCCAAAGAAGATTGATAAACCAACACAGAACTGGCGTCGTTAGCCGCTACACGCTGCGGGATTTGCTGAGGAGGGGATCCGAGCACTTATGGACTGAATGGTTCGATGTGCAGCGAGGATGATCTGTCGACTAACTAACTAACTAACTAACATCCAGGCCTACAGAGTGTTCTGGCCGTATCACATCACAGACCTCCATACATCCAGGCCTACAGAGTTTTCTGGTCCTATCACATCACAGACCTCCATTCATCCAGGCCTACAGAGTGTTCTGGTCCTATCACATCATAGACCTCCATACATCCAGGCCTACAGAGTGTTCTGGCCTTATCACATCACAGACCTCCATACATCCAGACCTACAAAGTGTTCTGGTCTTATCAAATCACAGACTTATAGTAGTTCCCTGTTTTGAGACGTGTTTTATTTTATTAATAAGTGTATTTTTTGTTAAGAACAAAGTGAGACACGAAATCCATCCATCCATCATGTGCCATGCCAATAAGCGTGGGCGGTCATATTTTGCCATATCACTCGATCACCAGAGTCGTGGGTCAGCTCCATGTTTCTGTCTCGACCATGTCACGTGGCCAAGCCATCCGGGTATTTACTTATCGGTCTTACCCTTGGTCTCTTCCCTTCAATCTTGCCAGTCGTCACCAAGTTCTCCAATTCATGTCTTTTCATAACATGCCCAAAAAATTGTGACTGTCTATGTCAAATGTCTCTAATCAGTTTGCGATCTTCATTTGTTTATTCTCTCTTCCCATTTATTATTTGATGTTATCCAATTTTCCATCTGCATTCATTGTTCTGACATTCCAGGTTTCTACTTTTAACGATAGTAATCTTTTGCACCTAGTAGCCTACTAACAGTCTGGGGTCACCTGGCGCACATGACTATCCCTACCGGGTGAGGCTGCTCCTATGGAGCACCCATTTACGCCTTTTCTATGAATGTCGATGATATTGCAAAACTAATGATCTTGGCATCTGTAAAGAAGGTAGTTTGCCATTGCTTCCCTTTTACCAGTGACCATACTGATCAATAACAGTAGCCATTGTCTCCTCCAAAAAAAAAGAGATCCTCTGCCTACCGTCGGGAACCTGGAGACCATAACCCACAACTATCTGTTGGCTGCTCTTCAACCTCATCCACCACCTGCGCTCATGGCTTCACGTAACCCTCATCGGGGGGGGGGGGGCTAAACGGGTACTCCACCTTGCCCAAGGGTGTCCCGTAGGCTAGCGGAGGGAAGGAGGCACCTTACTTCTCCTTGATACCCTATCCCCGCCACCCTAGACACGAAATGTATTTCTCAAATTAATAAAAATCAGAAATAGTAAGACATATATGACAACAGATGTATTTATGAACGGAGAAAAATTACAAGAAGTTTTAAATAGCTAGGTTCTCCACTGAAGGACCATGGAATAGTGATGAACAGAAAGTAGAAGATGAACAAATATTGCTGCACTACAAAAACTAAAGCACTTAAAACTCTATACATAAATATCAATTGGGGAACCCTTTGAGACCACTAAGACAATTCATAAATAAACACACGTATTGCTTGGCGCTCATAGAATATGAAGAACCTAGTTTCCGAATGCCGCTCTTGTTCGGAACAGCTCTGACTAGGTAGTTCTCCGAATGTCTGTCGTGCCTGGAACAGCTCTGACGGGCGCAACGACAAGCACATGTCCGAAAACTCGCTGACAGGATGCCGTCTGCAAACCTGTCTGGTTTGTGCGGGAATAGCCCGGGGCAAACGAAATTACCAATATATTGAAGTGAGGATTTAAAGCAGCCATGAGCAGGACGTGACGATTTCCCTCGGTGAGCCCAGAAACGGGGCGCTATGTGTCGGCCCTGCAACTATGGAAGCAACCTTGGATGGCGGAAAATGCTATGGACTGTCCCTGCCTTCCTTTGAGGGATGACCGTTGTATTCGACCGTTCAACCTTGGCCAGCAGGTTTGTAGATGGCACCACAAAAGTGAGAGTCTCCCAGGAATGCTACCTGGTCAAAAAAGCACGCTATTGTCGAATGTGTTGGCCTACGGGTTTCGGCCCAAGGGCGCATAACAGACACACCGCAATCACATCTGAAAAAACACTCCGGATGAACGAAGAAGAAGAAGAATATGAAGAAAGACGCAGCGACTAGAGGACGCACTAGATACCTAGTTGGTCATTCGTCGAAATAAACTTGTTTCTGCAGCAATACGCCATCGTCGTTGGGAGGTAACAGTTGTGAATCCCGGTCAGTGACTATAGCACTATAGATTTCAATGTTTCTGTTGTCTAGTGTGTCTTCTAGTCTCTGCGTCTTTCTTTACCTTCTATGAGCGCCAAACAGTACCTGTGTGTTTATTAAAAATCTGTATGGACTGAAACGGACAGAGGACAGTTTACTGAGAGCCTGCATGTTTCATACGGGTGCGAAACTTGAACACTTAACAAATTCGCAGACCAGCAGATATCGGCTTTTGTAAATAAATGTCACAGAAGAGTGTTACAAATACATTACACGGAAATGAGACCAAACAGATCTATCCAACAAGGACTCATTATTGGCGAAGATTCCTGATTAAGATAAACAAGAATAAGGAAAACTGAATATTTTGAACACATAAAAAGAAAGTCCAGAGGAACCAAAATTATTATAGAGGGAAGAGTACTGGGGAAGCCGAGTGTAGGAAGACCACAGAGTAGATGGATTCAAGATGCTATGGACAATTTAAAATAAAAACAGGTTTGTGAAATTCCTGTTGGGGGGAGGGAGGTTGGAGAGAAATAATAATAAACGGGGGGGGGGGGAGAGAAATAATAAACACAGACACAGTGAACAAAACTCACAACGAACTCAAAACCCTGCAAGCGCAAAACACAGGGTTAAAATAACAATAGAAAAGGGTTAAAATAAGTTAAACATAACACAACGAATCGACGTTTCGATCATAGTAACCTTTATCGGGAATAACACAAACAGATCTGAAGAAAAACACGAAATTAGACAATTGTATTGAAAATTAAAAAGTATAGGTATGAAACGTTGTTAGGTCACTGCACATGCTCCATTTCTAGGAAGACTGGAGGTATTCTATTCAGTTGTGAATGGTGCCAAATAAGAAAAGGTGGAGCTGAAGCGGGAATGGCGGTGCAAACGATTACTATCATTGAAAGTAGGAACTTGGAATGTTAGGACAACGAGTGCAGATGTAAAATATAAAAAAATATCAAACAAGAAATGGAAAGAAAGAAGATTAATATTTTAGGAATGTGCAAAATGAGGTGGAAAGGGGCAGGGATCAAGACAGGAGAGGATTGGAAGATTATTTATTCTAGGGGAGAAGAACGGCAAAGAGGTGTAGCCATTATATTGGATCGTCAAACATCAAATTCTGTTAAAGGATATTGCGCCGTGTCAGACAGAGTTCTGTTAATAAAATTAAACGGAAGACCTTTTAAAATAAATGTCATTCAAGTATGTGCTCCAACAAGTGAATGCAGTGAAGAAAGTATAGCGGAATTTTATAATGATATGGAGTCTGCTTTGAAGAACTGTAAAAAAAATCAGAAATAAATAGTATAATGGGTGATTTCAACGCAAAAGTAGGAAATCAAGGCTGTGGATGCAGAGTAGGCAACCATGGTTTGGGAGAGCGAAACGAAAAAAGGATACAGACTTGTAGAATGGGCAAAAGAACAAGAAATGGTTGTAGGACACACCTGGTTTAAACAGCATCCTAGAAGATTATGGACATGGAGGAGTCCAGACAACAGGTTTAAAAACTAGATAGATTACATCCTGATTAGAGAAGGTTTCTAAACGTGTTAACAATCGTAAAAACAGTCCCCAACTGCCGATTGTTACGGTGATCACAGATTAATTACAGGCACATTGAGGGTAAAGTTAAAGAAAGTCAAGTATACAACAGGAAACCCTAAATATGATTTGTGCAAATTGAAAACTGACAAAGAAATACAAGATAATTTTAACATAGAAGTAAAGTTTGAATAACGAAACACAAACAATAGATTGCACGATTTATTGCCTGGCATATTTCGCTGCATCTCGACAGGTACATACTGCAGAATTCACACAACATAAAGTTAAATAATTAGATAACTCCTTCAATCTGAAAATGGAAGTAAAGAACAAATTTGACATACTGTCTGATCTAGAGATCCTATTTCAAGATGTGGATGATCAATGGGAAATGTTGAAGAATTCAATCAGTTGTGCTGCAGAAGAATCTATTCCAAAATTAAAGAAAGTGGGTCGTAAGACATGGATGACTGAAGAAATTTTACAACTAATGGAAACAAGAAGACAGAACAAAACTTATCTTGCCAAATATGAAGAAATTCACAGAAAAGTCAGAATATTATGTAAGGAGGCAAAAGAAGCATGGCTCGAGAAAAAATGCATAGAAATTGAAAAACAACACAACAGTAAAAATACCAAACTAATGCACAAAAGTATTTTGGAGCTTACTAATCAAAGGACACATACATCAGCAGGCTGCTTAAAGACAAAAGATGGAAAAATCATAATAGAAAAAGATCAGATTTTACATGTATGGTCAGATTATGTGAAAAACCTTTATGATGATAACAGAGAAGAACAGTATAATATTCAAAATAATAATGAAAGCCCATCAATTTTGAAGATGGAGGTTCAGAATGCTCTTAATCATATGAAATCTGGCAAGACCCCCCGGTTCAGACAGCATCACAACAGAAATGATTAATGCTTTAGAAGAATATGAAATAGATAAAGTTGCCAGACTGCTGAATACAATATATTATATTGGAAATATATCTCATGAATTATGTAACTCTGTATTTATTGCAATCCAAAAAAAAAAATCAGGAGCCTTGGAATGTGATCAGCATCGAACATTTAGTATAATGAGTCACATCACGAAGATTTTGCTAAGAATTATCATGCAAAGAGTTAGGAAGGAAATACAACCTGAAATATGAGAAGAACAAAGTGTGTTTGTAGAAGGCAAGGGTACAGTAAATATTGTGTATATACTTAGAACCGTAATTGAATGTTCTATAGAAGTAAACAAAGATCTATATCTTTGCTTTATTGACTACACAAAGGCTTTCAATAAAGTGAGACATGTCGACATGATAAGGATGCTTTAAAAATGTTTTGCATATCCTTTACAGGACATCGCTGTCAACATCAGCATCTTTCAGCTGTATGTTGATTTCTTGGCAAGATTACGCTCAGTAGTTTGCCATTGCTTTCTGAGCGGCCGGCTCAGTTATCCCGCAAGTCACCAGCGGGGGTCGAACCGCTCCCAGCTCTCGCCCGCTCCGAGACTCTGCGTGATAAACGGGATTACGGAGAAAGTGTTGTAACCCCTCGGCCAGAGAGACCGGCTAAGGATGCTTGGAGATCTACAAATTGATGGAAAAGACCTTAGACTTGTAAAGAACATATATTGGAAACAACAAGCTGCCGTAAGAATTTATAATGAAATAGGTCAATATCAGCCTGTTAAGATAGGTGTGAGACAGGGATGTGTAATGTCTCCAGATCTTTTTTCCCTTTGCGGTGAAAATATGTTCAGAAATATAGAAGATATGGAAGGAATCAACACTGGGGGTCGATGCATCAATAACGTTAGATATGCAGGTGATACAGTCTTGATTGTAGACAATGAACAGGACCTGCAACATTTAGTAGATGCGGTTGTTGCACACAGTGAACAACTAGGGTTAGAATTGAATTGTAAGAAAACACAGATTATGGTCGTCACTGGGAAGAAGGAAATACCACAATGTAAGTACAAGTCAAAACTGTCATTTATTGCGTATAGTACCTTGCGGTGTAGGAAATGGGCATATTCTTAAACAAGTTAATCGGTACAGTTATCTCGGAACAGTCATAACATCTGATGGGAGATACCTTGAAGAAATAAGAACGAGAATTGCCAATGCGACGGTAGCCTTTTGCAAGATGAAAAACATACTGACCAATAAAATGATATCAATTGAAACGAGAAAAAGAGTGTTGAGGCGCTATATAGAACCTTTACTTTTGTATGGATGTAAAGCGTGGACAATGAGCAGACAAGCTGATGGCTGTGCAAATGTGGTTTCTGAGGAAAATGCAAAGAATACTATGGGCAATCAGAAAACCCAATGAACAAGTCCTTCAAGAAATAAATGAAGATCGTAAACTGATTAGAGTCGTTAGACGTAGACAGTCAAAAAATTGTTGGTCATGTTATGAGAAGAAATGAATTGGGGAACTTGGCGACAACTGGCAAGATCGAAAGGAAGAGACCTAGGGGAAGACCGAGAAGTAAATACCTGGATGGCTTGGCCACGTGACATGGTCGAGACAGAAACACGGAGCTGATTCACTACTTCTGGTGATCGAGTGAGATGGTAAAACACCACCGCCTATGCTTATAGGCATGGCACATAATGGATGTATGAAAGCGGGAATGAATACTGTTGTAGATGCCACTATATAACTCTTCTGACTCCCCTCTATATATCCAATCTAACTGTTTGAACACCTTCAGTTCCACATTTCCGCAGCATTCAAGTCTGTCAACTTAACCAAGACGACAGAGAAATTAGACGTAGGCAGTCACAGTTTCTTTTGACGCGTTACGAGAAGAAATAAATTGGAGAACTTGGTGGCAACTGTTAGGGGAAAAGAATAAGGGGAAGGCAGAGAAGTAAATACCTGGATGGCTTGGCCACGTGGTATGGTCGAGACAAGAACACAGAGCTGATGCACGACTCTGGTGATCGCGTGAGATGGCGAAACATGACCACCCACGCTTATCGGCATGGCGCATGATGATGATGACTAAGAAGCCCGGACATTTCACCCTTGTCAAAGAAGGCCAGACATTCCGATCCACTACGCCAAGATCAGGAGGCGAGTAAATTGAAACAAAACCACAGTACTGAGAACCTCCATGTGCCATCTATGCGAGGAGACTGGGGCAAAAATATATTTGTTTAAATCTCAAAAGACGAGAGGGTGGGCATCATTGCACCGGGTTTTATCCCATGTAGCTCGGTCTCATTCCGCAGGGCGGCCTGTCGAAATCGTCACACAAAGCACGAACTCCGTAGCTCCAGCGACGACCCCCAGGAGTCTCTGAGACAAATGCACTCGTTAACCGAAAGATGAAGCCGGAATCGAACCCACAACCTTCGGAGCGCGAGGCAGACGGCTTGACGACTTCGTCACATGGAGATATCTATGTGCCATTAACGGGAGATATCTATGTGCCATTAACGGGAGATATCTATGTGCCATTAACGGGAGATATCTATGTGCCATTAACGGGAGATATCTATGTGCCATTAACGGGAGATATCTATGTGCCATTAACGGGAGATATCTATGTGCCCTTAACTGGATTCGTAATCAAAACTTAATACTAAGAACAAGTCATGGGTATGGAACCGCGTCGTATTGTTTTTTTTATTATTATTATTATTATTATTATTATTATTATTATTATTATTATTATTTGATAAACTAAAGCCTAAAATGGGCGCCAGGAAATGTCTTGGAAAGTGTCAGCTGTTGTCACATACCCTAGGCCACAACATAAGCTGAGGTGGTTGGTTCCTTTCCTCGCGGTCTTTCCTTTCAGAGATAATTCTCAAAAGGTGCTTCAATTTACCTGGTACCCACTTTATGAGAGTATATCTACCCCAGAACCGTACTGGTAAGAATAAAACATCCGCCGCTTAGGCCTTGGCAATTAAATACACTAACTACTATACCAGCGCGGCCCCCGATGAGGATGGTTATTCATGTAAATTGAAACCAGTGTCAGTCTAGTATACCCCGGTCCACATAAGCAAACGGTGCACACACAAACAGCAGACATGTTGGTTTCAGTTTAAGTATCTCGGTTTTCAGAAATGGCTAGCTATCTCAGTTTAGAGAAATGGGGAGCTAAGCTGACTTCGAAAGGAACTCAGAATTGCTCTAGTTTTAAGAAATCGTTGGATAGGTCGGAAATGACGATATCGTCAGCATGATTGTGTGCAATTGAGTGTCTGCGTAACGACTGTATTCTTTTACTGTTACACTTAATGCCCTGGATTATTGCATAACTTAGTACCCTAAATGATTGTATTGAATATACTGTAAGTGATCAAGAACGTAACTGAATATTCATTCGACTTGGGGTCCTTATTGTACTGGAAAACCTACTTAGTTCAACAGATCATCATCACTGCTCATTGAACTAAATAATATTAGTCCATAAGTGCCCTAGATCCTCTCATGAGTATCTCATTCAGCGTTTAGCGACCGACGACACCAATACCAACCTGGCTGACTATTCTTCTTTAGCTCCACACATGGCGCTCTAGTCTATCTTGAGCCCGTTTGACTTGATGATCGTGCAGTCTGGTCACAGTTGTAGAATCACATCCATCCCTTGAGTCATTTACTTGTCCTAACTCCAGAATTACATTCAGGATGTCGTCCGCTCCTTACAGCAGCCATGCCCACAGGTTGTCTGCTCATTCGTTTCTTCTAACTCAGCCACCTGTAAACCTAGTCTGTAAAACTACACAATAGATCACACAACAACATGTAAACATTTACTGTAACACTACACAATAGGTTCTGCAACCACTTCTTCACCTAGACTGCAACACAACACGATCGGTTATGCAACCACATGTCAATCAATCAATCATGTGCCATGCCGGAAAGCGTGGGCGGTCATGACTCGCCATTTCACTCGATCACCAGTCATAGATCAGCTCAGTGTTCCTGTCTCGTCCATGCCATGTGGCCAAACCATCCAGGTATTTACTTATCGGTCTTCCTCTTGGTCTGTTCCCTTCGATCTTGCCAGTTGTCACCAAGTTCTCCAATTCATTTCTTCTCATAACATGTCCAAAAAATTGTGACTGTCTACGTCTAATTTCTCTAATCAATTTACGATTTTCATTTTCTCCTGTAGTACTTGGTCATTGGTTTTTCTGTCCGTCCATGGTATTCTTTGCATTCTCCTCAGAAACCCCATTTCTGCAGCCCTCAGATGTTTTTCAGCTTGACTGCACATTGTCCAAGTTTCACATCCATACAAAAGAACAGGCTCTATGTAGCACCTCAACACTCTTTTTCTCGTTTCAATTGACATCTTTTTATTGGTCAGAATGTTTTTCATCTTGCTAAAGGCTACTTTCATCATGGGGATGCAACCACATGTACTTATATACGAAATTAAAAATTGGCCAATCAGCCATGTGGAAATATAGATTGACGTGGCAGACAGCAGATAGCACTCCAAAATGGCCCTAAATATGACATATCTAACAAAACCTCCTGGCCCAGAGAAATAACAGTGGAAGATAAACTCCGTGAACCACTGTGTAAACTAAAAAAAAAAAACGAAATTCATACAACATTGCAGATGTAGACACATTTCAAGTGAACGAAATTAGAAGAGAAAGGAGACAGTTAACTTAATGTCCTGAATATTTGTATTTGTCATGCAGTAAAATATCCAAAGCGGAAATGTATTTCTACTCGGCTTTGTGTCCTTATTGCAGTGGGAGGAAACATGTCTTAGCGAAGTGAAGTAGGGGATACACAGCAATGCTTAACATTCATGAGATTACATTGAAAGGCCCACGTGATCAGCTTGTAAAAGCAGACGCCCAAAGAAACATATCGTACCTTTAAATAATGATCTGAAGCGTCTTTGATGTGGAAGCTGTTTAGTCTGATAGCACATTAGCAGTGTTTATAATGTTCTGAATCATCGTCTTATCATCGTTACCATCATCATCATGTGTCCTGCCAACTGGCGTAGGCGTTCACGTCTCCCCACAGATCTCGGGCTTTGGCGTTCTCGGTCGACTCTACCGATGACATTACTCCATGCCACCTTTCAGCCCATCCAGAAATATTTCTCTTGGTCTGCCTTTACATTTTTCCCCACTGTCTCCAGTTATCGCGATGTTCTCCAGTACCTCTCTTCTCATCACTTGACCAAAGAATGAAATCATTTGGTAGTATTATAATTAGCAAATGGAAAGTGAAATGTTACAATTTTACGAAGGTAATTTATTTTTTTTTAAAAAGCATACCATCGGAAATTCATCATCATCGTCAAGTGCCGTGCCGGCTGGCGTAGGCGTTCATTGCTCTCCACAGATCTCGGTCTTTGGTGTTCTGGATCAGCTTTGCTGATGATATTCCTCCATGCCACCGTCTCAATCCGTCCAGCATCATTTCTCTTGGTCTGCCTCTGCCTCTCTTCCCCTGGATCTTTCCAGTTGTCACGATGTTCTCCAATGCCTCTCTTCTCATCACATGACCAAAGAAAGCTGTTATAAATAGAATGATGAATTAAGAACCTGTGGCTCAATACGGTCAAACAATTTGAAATACAATTTTTGAGAACATGAATATTTCCGGTGACAACTTATAGATGTCAATCATAGACCATTTCGCAATAACCAAAGAAGAAAATGTGAGTATTTGAACTGACTGTAGAAC
This sequence comes from Cepaea hortensis, assembly GCA_963921405.1. Classification (NCBI taxonomy): domain Eukaryota; kingdom Metazoa; phylum Mollusca; class Gastropoda; order Stylommatophora; family Helicidae; genus Cepaea; species Cepaea hortensis. The sequence continues at coordinate 47,677,770 of OY992876.1, forward strand.
AACTCTAGGAATACCGTGGACCAAGAAGAAGACTTCTTCTTCTTTCTTCTTTCGTTCGCCTAAATTATGTTTATAACTGCAATGTTGTCTCTTGTATGAATCTAACAGTCTTTTTTAGTTCATTCAGCGGTCCATAGAGTTTATCTTCCACTGTTGTCTCTCTAGGCCAAAAGGTTCGCCTGGATATGTTGTAGTTTGGGCAATCCTGGAGTATGTGCTCTGCTGTCTGCGACGCCAAACCACATGTGCACATGGCTGAGTCACCAATCTTGAATTTTGTATACATGTGGTTGCGTAATCTATTGTGTCCTGTTCTGAGGCGCAGAAGAATGACCTGTTCTGGTCTGTCCATAACGTGGTAGTCGTCTTGAGTAAGGTTTGGTGGCCTTCTGACTGATTTGATCATTCTTTTCTTTTGGTGGTATGTAATAGTCACATCTGGTTGTTCTTCTTGTGCTCCTTCCTTAGCCAATCGATCAGCTCTGTCGTTTCCGGGGATTCCACAGTGGGATGGTATCCACTGTATGGTGATCTTACGATGACTGCTAAGTTCAGAAAGTAGTGTCCTCAGAACTGGCAATTTCCCAGACAGGAGCGCCTCTATTACGGATTTTGCATCTGTCAATATCACAACAGGTTGTGTACCATGGCTGGTATTTTGTAATTTCTCTGTGGCTATCTTGATTGCCTCACTTTCAGCATCATAATTATGGCAGTACTTTCCTGTTGGAATTCTGGCCGTGTCTCTAGTGTTATTTGGGTATTCTATATACACTCCCGCTCCTCCATTTCGAACAGCATTTTGTGCTGACCCATCTGTGTAGACTCGGATCCAGAGGTCCTGTGGGTATTCGTCATCAAGGAAGCTGAGAGTGGCTGTTCTGCGCTGAAAAACTGTTCTGTTCTTCCTTGTCAAATATTCCTCTCACTTTTGACTGGATTTGTAGTGATATTCTATGTTCATCTTTCCACGGGGTTCGCTCTGGAATAGTTGTCAGGGGGATATCAACTGTGGGAAGATCGATGGTTTCTCTGCAGAGTTGTTTGGCCTGGTGGATGAAACTACTTCTTTTCAACCGCCCCATAGCTAAGTTTTCAAATCTGTTCTTCATAGGGTGGCCTGGCAAGCTGAGAAACTTTTCTGCTTGTATTAGTGTTTTTGTATCTCTGCGTTCTCTTAAACCTTGTGTCCTCCCCATTTTCTCCATTGACAACAATTGTAACACGCTATGTGGAGGGTCCCAAATAACTATGTCTCAATTTTCTCATGTATATTTCATAGCCCTGGCTTTAAATAGGTCTTTCCCTGCCAACCCTCCTCCGTTTTCCCCCGGACTCACTGTCACTCTCTCTTCGACCTCAGGACCTATTTCCTGCAGGGTCGTTCTGGCTGACACGCATACAACATGACGTTCTTCAACATATTTGTCATTGTAAATTTAATAACTCAATACATAACAGCACCGAAAAAAAATATCTGACGATTAACTCATAAACATCTACACACAATCTAGAGAGAAAACTAGTCCATACAATATCAACACAAATATAAATATCCTAGATCATCGTTTTCCATATTGTCCCATGAATTCACAACCCTCTCACAGCAAGTTCTCTGGTCTTTATTTCCCGCGTAGGTTGTTCGAACAACAGGGTTCCATAGATCCAGGATTCCAAGTTTCCGTGGCCTACACGAATGTAGTGTGTCCAATGGTTAGGGAAAGTGCCCTGGGATCACGTGGCACAATTTTGGTGGGGAAATACTCAAGGAGCATAAATAGGATATATGTACGGGTGTGTCAGTGACTTAGGCGGGATCTAGCCCAAAATGCAAACATACTCGATCCCAGCTCAACGAAAAGCCTGCCGAGGTGTCTGAAAGTATTCGTTCGGGCCCGCCGTGGTTCTATCTGGTATAGCCCAACAGCAGCAGGGACTTCATAGTAAACATGATGTTCTATGTCTATGCTCTGTCGAAACTTCCGGCTATATTCGCCGTCAAAAGAAGAAGACAAATACTGACAATGTACGAGATGTGAACATGGAAGAAAACTGGCTCATAAACAACGCCTTGTCTCGTAAACTGAAACACTTGTGCCAGGTTACATGTCACAGTGGTTGGGGGAGAATAATGTTGGCCATCATAGTATCTGGAAGACAATCCAAGGGTCCATCAGCACGAAGATAGAACAAGTAACATTACAGTTAACACATTTGTTGCAGGAATGTCCAACGTTTGTAGAACAGAGAAAACTGTTTTGGCCTACACCAGTTTCATGTAAATTCAAGCTCAGTGGAGATGTCAACGAGCTCAAATTTACTGCTGCTTTCCTTGGATGTACTCATGCAGGCGTCTGAGGGTGTACCAAGAAGAAGACAATCCTATGCTTGCAGGCGAAACTGGCCCTCAACTTTCCGGATCATGTTAAATGAATCACTTAGTGCGCAAGCATATATGTAGTTTTGCGACTGAAGCCAACCTTCAGCTATTGTTACCGCCGACGCTTCAATTGTCACGCTGTTTAGTGTTTGTGGTTATTGTGATCACAGTAAATGTACGGCTGGCTTCCTTCACGATTTTATGTCATGCTTGTGGTATGTTGTAGTTTTTTCGAACGACGTCATTGCACGTTGGGCATTTCCTTGCGCGTCCAGTCCTCCGATGCAGCACCCATGCTAGGTATTTGTGCTAACTGTTCCCATAAGGTCTTGATTATGGCATCTTCTATCTTCTTTTTTTCAAAGACGGGGTGGACGTGACTGACCAAGTCTCCCCCCCCCCCCCCCTCCAGTTCGTGTTATCGGATTAGCGCCGGAGCCTAGTCAGTATCCCCCTACCGAGCCCCTGCTGCATTGATTATATCGTCCTTGTCCATGCTTCTTCCCGTGTGTATTAGTGCATTATTTGTCAGCTGGTCTGCGCGTTCATTACGTTAACTCCAGCATGCCCCGGTAGGTTCATCCAGGTGAGTGACGTAAGCGCGACTTCTGGGATTCTGTCTATCCATTCGGGGCGGATACTGCGATTGTCTGTATCATGTTTATGGAGGCTGATATGATTATCGTGTGCTTGACTTTTTTTCTATTCTGCTGGCCATGCGAGTTCTCTGGGGGCAGCACTGATCTCCATAGTTAAGCTGGATGTAGTTGTCTTGAACGCTCGCTATCTTCTTTGATTGTTTTCCTCATCTGTTGTGTTGTGCAATTCCAAGATGACCTTGAACCGCGCCTCACGGACCCATCTTAGTAGCTGATGATATCTTCTGGACACGAATGCTGTTCAACAAATTCCTTTATCTCAGAGTCGACCGATGCAGGCAACTGACCTTCGCAATATCTCCCTAGTATGATGACTACCTGAGATTGTTGTTACAAGTTTACAGGTGTATCAGTCCATTCTTATCCGTATAGAAGATTGCCCATGTCACAGACCTACTTGATTATCTCTTCAGCTTCGGTCAACCAGAAGCGACCTCTTTCGAAGCGCACTCCCCTTCTGTCACCAATAAAGCTGTACATGGAGTGTTTGTTATCAGCGGATTTACTCAATCCTTCTGTTAGTGCGCACGTCTGCACGCTTGTGATAATGTTCTACCGATCTGTCTGTGTGTGTGTGAGAGCTTCCTCGTCGTTCCAGTTGTCATTCATCGGATCTTCTTCTTCTACTTCTTCCTCCTTTTCTTCTTTTGTCCTACTGCGTTTGCTGATAGAGGTGGGCGTGATTTTCGGTTTTTCTCTGGTCTTGTTGCTTATGCTAATGCTAAAGTCATATTTAATCTCTTCAGTATCTCTTGTACTTCATCTAACCAACTCTTTCTGGGTCGTGTCAGCGTGTTGTATGTCTAGGTATCTGAGCTCGGGCTCATACAGGCAACAATAACTCAGTTAGCTATAATATCTAACATTTATTGTATTTCAATATACAGTGCGTTGGCGCATATCACAGAGGTTTAACATCATCACATAGTTTAACATCATCAAACATTCTAAGCATACTATCTAGCATAAGTCTATAAACCCCACATGGGTCTAAACTAGAAAGTCTAAACTATTGAGTCCCTCTAAGGCAGGCCCTGTTGCCTCTTCGATGTCCCGTCTCTCTCTGCCGATCCACACGTGTCGCAATCCGACACGGGTGGTAACTCTGTTCGAGTTCCTCGTGGACCCCGCAATAGGCGGGCCACATCAGTGTCCACGGGACAGTGGACTCACTGACCAGTCCTTCGAGAAGGTTCTGGAATACTCTGGCCTTCGAGGGTCTTACTTCTTTCCCTTTGGGCGGGAGTTGTAGCCCTTGGCTAATCTAATGTTAGTTTACCAGATAATATGACTAACGTGAGACTGTGACAGGATTCACCCTCTCCCCTGATTGGATGTGTTGTTATAGGGTAATTAGTTCTGCACTAATTCTGTCACAGAATCACCTACGGATGGTATATGTAGTTTGGTGGACAGTAACTTGGTAACCTACATACTGGCATCAACACTCATGTATTCTCCCATACACCACTTCTCTGATTTGGTGAAGAGATCGCTCTCTCTCCTGTGTCCTTAGCTTTGCTTACCCGACCGAAGTTGCGTGACGTTTACTAGTTGTGTTTACAACCCGTCCTTCTCATAGTACCCCACTGATACCAAGATAATTAACCTCTGTTTTAAAGAGGATTAACAAGACAAAAGTCTTGGCTAATTAAGTACACCTTCAAATCTTGTTCAGTGTGTGCATTTCAATACACTTTTACTCTCGTATGTTGTATAATGCTAAATATGTAGTTACGTTGTTATTTTATCCCATCTGACTACATGTGTCCCTGTTGGCTTGTTAGTGTGTTTACTAATAAGTTGATGTTACTAATAAAGTGACTGTATTTTAATTGATAGTGTTGAGTTTTGAGTTTTGTGTAAATGTGTGCTGAATGTGTGGCTTATTTCCAAGCGTCACGAGTTGGGATATCCTTAATCATGAATTACCCACTGTGTGCAATACATGATCAGGTATTCCAAGCAGTGGTGCTTAGATGTAGTATCCTAACTGCTAAACTAAGAGTACTAAACTAAATGCTAAACATGTATCAATAAATTAGACAAGTAGTACAATTTACATGAAAGACGCAGACAAATTAAAATAAATACGTTTTGCGTACAATTTGTCCGCTCAGTATATCGCTCTCTCATTTAATTCTTTCACACAGCCATTCACACATCTTTTATTCAAAATAGTATTTGGTTAAAATATATAAGTAAAGTTGAGGTAAGTGTTATTTCCCTTAGAAAAAACGGAATAGGCGATATTTTCCCTTTAAGATAATACGTACTTTTTGTACGATGACTCAAAAATGGTTTCTAAATTACATAGAGAAAATGGTATAGGCAGGTTATTTAACCTATGAATGGAAATACCTGTAATAATATAGTAGAAAATGTACAAATTACAGGTTAACACATTTTATATACACAATAATATAATACATATTCAATACTAACTTAATTAATTAACTAAGTAACTAAATCCAACGATGATGTGCGCGTTGTCCTCCTGTTGTTAGCATATCGTGCCATGAATGTTAATAGTTAGTATGGCTGTCTCTTGAGTGTTGTCGTTGATGTAGTTCTATTTCGGCTGTTAGAAAAGTCTATTAGCCCTAGCAAGTATGGAACGTTCTCAATATCCAGTATAAGTGTTCTTCATGTTTTCGTGATCAATGTCAGTTCACTAGATGAAATCATTTCATAGTTAATGTTTCTTGCTCGGATTGGTCTTAGAGCTTTGATAGATGATCGTATAGTTCTCAACATTTCACGTTTGTGGGTGTTCTAAGTAACCTATTCACTGAGGTGTTATTACTTTTAACTGAAAGTTCTCTAGCAGGTGTAGAGTTACACTGTTATATGGTACGGAATAAAATATCACAATTTCTGGTATGGCGAATGGTAAATGTGCCAAATGTTATTCTGCTGGCGCATTCGTCTGCCGCGATAAAATATCAGCTATAATGTTATCAGTGCCTCTGATATGGCGGATTTCGAAGTCGAAATCTTGAAGTAGAAGACACCATCTTTGTAAACGATGGTTTTTGGGAACACCTTTCTTCAGTACCAATAATGGCGAATTGTCGGTGAGTACAACGAAGTGGGCACCTAAGAGGAACTTAGACAATCTGAGGATACAGAATAATAGACTCAATGCCTCCAATTCCACTGTAGAGTAACGGGTCTCTGCTTTCTTCAGCTTACGGCTTACGTAGAGAATTGGGTGTCTCACTCCATCCACTTCTTGCATTAAACATCCTCCAATGGCGATAGCACTCGAATCTGTGGTCAAAATAAAGGGTAAATCTATGTTTGGTAAATGTAAGACTGGTGGATTAGAAAAAATACGTTTCAATCTGCATATTGCATCCTCCAAGCTGGTACTTTTACAAACTTTTGATGGATGATCTTTTGTTAACATATTCGAAAACACTGATGTAAGTTCTGCCCAATTTGGTATAAATTTAGAATAGTAGTTTATAAGACCTAATAAACTTCTTATTTGCTTCTTTGTGGTAGGAACTTCTAAATTGAGTATCTTCGACACAATTTTCTCGTCTGTTAGCAGTTTGCCTTCAGAAATTCTATGACCAAGGAAGTCTATTTGTTTATAGCCTATTTCAACCTTGGAAGGTTTGATAGTAAGACCGAAAAGAAAGATTTGGTTGAAGACTTGTTTGAGTGTGAGTAAGTGAGAAGTTATATTAGAAGAATGAATGCAAATATCATCAATATAAGCTTGGACATCTTTAATTCCGTGTAATAGCAATCTAGTTAATCTCACAAATGTGGCGGGAGCGTTTTTCAGACCAAATGGAAGATATGTCCATTCGTACAAACCGAGAGGTGTGGCAAATGCTGTTATATGTCTAGAAGCAGGGTCTAGTGGTACTTGCCAATAACCTTTCGCTAAATCAACCTTTGAAAATAAGGAAGATTGAGACATGTTCAAAATAAGGTCTTCACAGCTATTCATCGGCTCTGCATCCGTGGTGGTTATTGTATTTAACCTTCGATAATCGATGCACAAACGAATTGTCTGGTCCTTCTTTTTCACCAGAACAATCGGTGAAGAATATTGAGATATAGATTTCTGAATTATTTTATTTTTCTCTAAATCCAAAATTTCCTTGTCTAAATTTGCTCTATAATGCAGAGGAATAGAATATGGTCTACATTTGACCAGTGTCAGATCTGTCAACACAATTGAATGTGTAATTTTGTCAGTCCGTCCAGGTTTGTTAGAGAAGATAGATTTATACTCGTTAAGGAGAGTCAAAATGTCTTGGCCCTGCTGTTGTGTCAGAGTGTCAGAGTTTTGTATGTCCTTTATACTACCGTCGTCATTCATAATGGGTACTGGGATTTCAGTATTGTCTCCGTCTGTCTGATTTATCACAGATGCTACTGTTTGTAAATTGTCCTCAATGTCATTGTCGTCGTCGTCGAGATTAATCGTTGTCAATATGTCGTCAAATTGGTCGTCGCTGTCGTTATCACAGATTGTCGGTAATGTACATATGTCTTCGTCGTCTTTGTTGTCGTAAGAGTGCGTCGTTAACGATGCTTCGTTTGTCGAGATGTCACTCAGTTGGGTCACTGTCGTTTCGTTTCTGTCATCCGTTAGTTGCGTCTGCTCACTCGTGTCAGTGTCCTGTCTAGCATAGTATGGTTTTAACATGTTTACATGGAATATTTTCATCTTTCCATTTAACGAAATTTCGTAATCCACTTCCGAAATTCTTCTAACAATTTTAAAAGGTCCCTGCCAAGAGGTTGATAGTAGATCTCTCTTGTCAGGTAGCAGTAGTAAAATATCCTGACCTGGTTTTAATACAATTGTTTTTGCACCTTTGTTGGCGTACTGCCTGTACCTAAAACATGGTGAAAGTGTAGGATCTGATTTTTGTTCATTTCCAAAATTAGTGATGGTAGTGTTTGGTGCTGCAATTTCTAATGACTCCTGCAGTTGGTCGGTGTGAGTTTTGCGAGTTGTCTGTCGTGTTATTGCATTCGTGTGTTGTGTGTGTTGTTGCACATCTACAGGCTTTGTACTTGGTAGATCGGTGGCATCCTCAATTCGAGGTTTTAAATTGGTCGTATCATTGACCGATTCGACCGCACCTGCATCATACAACTCGGTGAATTCTTTCTGAATCACTTCATTGGTTGTCTCCCTTGTCCTTTTGGCAGATTGAGACAAGCATGAATGGTGTTTCTCTTTCGGATCGCTGTTTGAGTGTTGTATACCGTTTTTTCGCTCCCAATCTCTGATTTGCTTTTCAGAGCAAGGTCGTATGTTGGGCAGGTTCCCAAGTATAATATCGGCGACCGGATTTTCTAGGGCAGCGCACAATACTAGTCCTGATATGAACGGTGTTCGAATTTCGACAAGAGCAAGGGGGTATTTCTCTATAGTGCCTGAGAATGTGCGACAAGTTACGTGTTTGTGTGTGTAGTCTTTGTCGTTGATTAATGTTTTCCTAATCCCACAGAGCGTTGCGCCGGAATCACGAATTAATGTGCACTTTTTGTTATTTACAAACCCTGTTGAAAAATTAAGCTTGCCTGTAGAAGATAAGGCAGCATTGGCTGTTTCATTTGAAATAGGGATAGTGTGGCCACATAGTAATGTTGTGTCAAGTTGGAATTTCGTACAGGTGTTACAATTACTGTCTGTAATGGTGTCAATAATGTGCACTGCATTCCCTAGCTCACTCAAACTTTCGCTTTGATTGTCACACTCATTTAGTAACTCAATATCTTCCTCTGGGGAACTTTCAACCAGTGCAGCATTGGCCTGTTTTAGTAATTTTCGGCCTTCACAAAAGCGACTATAATGCCCAAAGCTGCTGCAAAAATAGCATTTGACCGCTCTCTGGTACGAATTTCTTTTGTTTTTCTGCTTCTCCACAATCATTTTGAGGTGATGAGGATAGTTCGGCGATTTATCGCACATAGAGTATTGTTCGTGCGTCAAACCACATTATTGGCACTTAACTGGCTTCCTGACATTTGAACGTGGTTTAAACTTGCTTTCAGCTGGTTTAGAGTATTTAGTATTTACCACTGCTGCTGTTTCGTTCTGACCTAGGTTTAATTGGAAAATGTCTCTGTTCGCTGTGAAAAATGCGTTCCCCTTTGTCTCTACATCCTGAATACTCCTACAGTCCATTTGTTTCAAAAACTTAGCAAAAGGTGTGGGGATTGTACTAACTATTTTATCAATAATAATGAGTTCTTTTAGTTTGTCATGGCTATTGTTAGTCTTAGCCGAGTTAATCCACTTTGTGCACACATCCTGAACAGTAGATACGTAATCTATGAAGGTTTGATTTGGTTGAGGGGATAATTTAGCGAACTGTTGTTGGTAACCTGCAGTATCTAAAGAGAAATGTTGGAGAATGCGTTGTTTTAAGTAGTTGTTTTAAGTAATCCTTTCTCATTTCCTGTGGCACTGTTTCTATTACTTTCAATGGTTCTAGAGCTAAATTTCTCATTAAAATAAATGACCAATCTGATTTCATTATCTTATGGTAGGACATTAAACACTCAAAATTTTCCAGGTATGCACTGATGGAATCTCCTGAGCAGAAAGCTTTCACGAGGCCTTTATACTTATTGTATTTCTGTTCCTCCTCTTTGCTTCTTAGTTTATTTACAGATATTTCTACGTTGGACTCAATCTCCATCTGTTTTAATTTTATTTGTGTATCGGCATTCAATTGGGCTTGTTTGGTCGCCGCCTCAAGCTCTAATTGTTTCTCTTGAGCCTGTAATTGCATTTTCTTCTCTTCCGCTTGTAGTTGCATCTGCATCTTTTTCTCTTCTGCTTCCATTTGCATCTTCTTTTCTTCTGCCTGCATTTGCGTTTGCATTTTCTTCTCTTCTGCCTGCACTTGCCTTTGTTTTTCTTCTCGTTCTATCGCTCTTTCTTCACGGGCAATGTTCTCTGCGTGCGTCTTCTGTGCCCATTCTGATAGTTTCTCTTCTTTATAACCTAATTTAATACCTTGCTCAATACATTTATCTAAAGTAGACATGTTGACTTTTACTTGTTGGTAAATTTACTGAAGTTAAATCCCTTAGAAAAATGTTGGGGAGTAGAAAATTTAGTTATCTCCCTTATTAAATTAAATGTGCAAATCCAAATGCAAAGTTATGTTGGTTACAAGGTCATGAATATACATACAAATCAATGCAAAGCAACATGATACATGGATGGATGGTGATAAGTACCGCTTAGGGTTGCAATGGGCATGATGTGAAACTTATCTTATGATCCCAGAACTTGTGAATGTTGTCTTGTACTTTCGCCACTGTTGGATAGTTCACATAGGCTACACACCACACAAAAAGGTCTCACACTTCACGGAACAATCTGCTCGTAGATTGAGAAAACATTAGTAACAGTCAAAAAATGTTACAGTTATGTCAAAATAATTTATATTATTAACATCATTGAGAGACTAACTGCAGAGGGACTCATATTAATACTAGTTGATCGCTAGATAGGTGCACATTTGTTAAACTTCTTGAAACAACAATTTGATATGATTAATTTACAATTTTACTTGGCAATTAATAGCCGTTGATATGTAAAGCTTATGCCAAAACCGGAGCCTAGCCCCCAAAAAGCCTGTCAGCGTGTTGTATGTCTAGGTATCTGAGCTCGGGCTCATACAGGCAACAATAACTCAGTTAGCTATAATATCTAACATTTATTGTATTTCAATATACAGTGCGTTGGCGCATATCACAGAGGTTTAACATCATCACATAGTTTAACATCATCAAACATTCTAAGCATACTATCTAGCATAAGTCTATAAACCCCACATGGGTCTAAACTAGAAAGTCTAAACTATTGAGTCCCTCTAAGGCAGGCCCTGTTGCCTCTTCGATGTCCCGTCTCTCTCTGCCGATCCACACGTGTCGCAATCCGACACGGGTGGTAACTGTTCGAGTTCCTCGTGGACCCCGCAATAGGCGGGCCACATCAGTGTCCACGGGACAGTGGACTCACTGACCAGTCCTTCGAGAAGGTTCTGGAATACTCTGGCCTTCGAGGGTCTTACTTCTTTCCCTTTGGGCGGGAGTTGTAGCCCTTGGCTAATCTAATGTTAGTTTACCAGATAATATGACTAACGTGAGACTGTGACAGGTCGTCTTCTCGCCTTTTACCCGATGTTCTCAGTCTCTTTTACTTCATCTAACCAACTCTTTCTGGGTCGTCTTCTCGCCTTTTACTCGATGTTTCAATGTCTCTTTTACTTCATCTAACCAACTCTTTCGGGTTCGTCTTCTCGCCTTTTACCCGATGTTTCAGTGTCTCTTTTACTTCATCTAACCAACTCTTTCTGGTTCGTCTTCGCTTCGGAGGTCACGGGTAGCAAGCATCACCTGGATCTTTTCTCCTGGGCATGCCGGTGTGCGGGGGAATAAACAGGCAGACAGATTGGCTGGCTTGGCAGAACTTGGTGGAGTATTGATGCATGACAAGGCAGATGTGGTTGCGGCCTTGTGGGAGCACGTGTACACCTCGGAGGAGCAAATGGATCACCATAGTCTGGTTAGAATGAGGCAGCGAGGAGTGACGAGGGGATCTGGCCGACGCTCGACGCTCAGAGGAAAGGCGAGACGGACATATAATCAGATTGCTACTGGAACTATTAGTGTTGGAACTCTTTGCTGGTTGCTGAGGATGGGGACGGAGCGCTTATGGGAATGTCCCGAATGCTGTGATGTCGGTTCCTAGATCAATCAATCAATCAATCAATCTGGTTCGTCTTCTCGCCTTTTACCCGATGTTCTCATGTATACTCTCTAGCAGCTGAATGATCTTGTTTCATTTTATATAAATTCCCAAACCATGTAATCGTTTGGTGTTCTATAAAGTCAGTAATCGGTGGTATACCTTCACTTGTTCTTATTTACTCATTTGTCTCTCTGTCTTCTTGTTTTTCCCACATGCATCTTATCTCACATTATACGTGATTTTTATGTCTGTATTGACATAATTGGGGGGGGGGGGCCGGGGTTGACCTCTATATCTAGTCACGTAATGGGGGGGGGGGGGCGGGGGGTTGACCTCTATATCTAGTCACGAAGTATAACTCCTTGCAACGAATTTTAGAACATTCATGAGTCAATGCTTTATTATTTTTAAATGCATTTATTTAAAACGCGGGAATCTTACTACACTGTTTCACAACAGTAAATATTGCAATGTTATCTTTCGCTCCCCCTCATTATCTCTATATTTCCTACCTCTCTTCTTTATTTCTCTCTTGCATTCGCCAGTAATCTTGTTTCTGTTTGCAAACTGAAGGCACTATAATGGTGAATCGTTGAGCGTAAAGTGCCCACGAACTGGAGCTATTTTAAGTAGCAGATATCCGAATTCTGAGAACTTCGGATATTCCCGGAAGCATCGGCGACGAAGGTGGTGTTGTGGGGGTGGGAAGCGGCGGGTATTGCCTAGACGTGAGTGGGACAAAAGCACATAAAGAAACGAAATTCCTTATCGAATCGTACGTCACGAGTGTTCTTATTACTGTTTTTTTAACCCGCATTACAACTAAGCTATACGCCTTAAGATTGATGACTTATATATTACATAGCTCACTAGTGTGACTTCAGTGTGATTGCAACCCTGGCAACTTTTGGGACGTGGTGCTTTGTGTGTGACCTCACGTGTACAGCTGTTTGAATTCTGTCTGTGGTAAGTTGCTAAATGATGTGTTTTCATTTTTATCGTAGTTACTAGTTACGTTATCTGTCTGTCTACCCGACTATCTGTCTGCCTGAGGTATATCACTCCACCTTACTCACTCTGTCTATTTGTCCTCTGTATTGGTCTAGGTCTGGCTGTCTGCAGTATACGACTCCATCTAGCTCCCGCTGTCTATTTGTCGTCTGTATCATATAGACGACAAATAGACAGAGGGAACTAGGCGGAGTGGTATATTACAGATAGACAGCCAGACCTAGAGCCATATAGTATATAGACTATATGGCTCTAGGTCTGGCTGGCTGTCTGTAATATACCACTCAGCCTAGCCCCCTCTCTTTATGTGTGGTCTAAATGGCTCTAGGTTTATGTGTGTATCTAGCACTCAGTGTTATGTCTGTCTATGTGTATATCTAGCACTCAGTGTGTATGTCTGTCTATGTGTATATCTAGCACTCAGTGTGTATGTCTGTCTGTGTGTATATCTAGCACTCAGTGTGTATGTCTGTCTATGTGTATATCTAGCACTCAGTGTGTATGTCTGTCTATGTGTATATCTAGCACTCAGTGTGTATGTCTGTCAATGTGTATATCTAGCACTCAGTGTGTATATCTGTCTATGTGTACATATTGCACTCAGTGTGTATGTCTGTCTATTTGTATATCTAGCACTCAGTGTGTATGTCTGTCTATGTGTATATCTAGCACTCAGTGTGTATGTCTGTCTATGTGTATATCTAGCACTCAGTGTGTATGTCTGTCTATGTGTATATCTAGCACTCAGTGTGTATGTCTGTCTATGTGTATATCTAGCACTCAGGGTGTATGTCTATGTGTATATCTAGCACTCAGTGTACATGTCTGTCTATGTGTATATCTAGCACTCAGTGTGTATGTCTGTCTATGTGTATATCTAGCACTCAGGGTGTATGTCTATGTGTATATCTAGCACTCAGTGTGTATGTCTGTCTATATCTAGCACTCAGTGTGTATGTCTGTCTGTGTGTACATCTAGCACTCTGTATGTATGTCTGTCTATGTGTATATCTAGCACTCAGTGTGTATGTCTGTCTGTGTGTACATCTAGCACTCAGTGTGTATGTATGTCTATGTGTATATCTAGCACTCAGTGTGTATGTCTGTCTATGTGTATATCTAGCACTCAGTGTGTATGTCTGTCTATGTGTATACCTAGCACTCAGTGTGTATGTCTGTCTATGTGTATATCTAGCACTCAGTGTGTATGTCTGTCTATATCTAGCACTCAGTGTGTATGTCTGTGTATGTGTATATCTAGCACTCAGTGTGTATGTCTGTCTATGTGTATATCTAGCACTCAGTGTACATGTCTGTCTATGTGTATATCTAGCACTCAGTGTGTATGTCTGACTATGTGTATATCTAGCACTCAGTGTGTATGTCTGTCTATATCTAGCAGTCAGTGTGTACGTCTGTCTATGTGTATATCTAGCACTCAGTGTGTATGTCTGTCTATATCTAGCACTCAGTGTGTATGTCTGTCTATATCTAGCACTCAGTGTGTATGTCTGTCTATATCTAGCACTCAGTGTGTATGTCTGTCTATGTGTATATCTAGCACTCAGTGTGTATGTCTGTCTATGTGTATATCTAGCACTCAGTGTACATGTCTGTCTATGTGTATATCTAGCACTCAGTGTGTATGTCTGACTATGTGTATATCTAGCACTCAGGGTGTATGTCTATGTGTATATCTAGCACTCAGTGTGTATGTCTGTCTATATCTAGAAGTCAGTGTGTACGTCTGTCTATGTGTATATCTAGCACTCAGTGTGTATGTCTGTCAACGTGTATATCTAGCACTCAGTGTGTATGTCTGTCAATGTGTATATCTAGCACTCAGTGTGTATGTCTGTCTATGTGGATATCTAGCACTCAGTGTGTATGTCTGTCTATGTGTATATCTAGCACTCAGTGTGTATGTCTGTCTATGTGTATATCTAGCACTCAGTGTGTATATATGTCTATGTGTACATATTGCACTCATTGTGTATGTCTGTCTATTTGTATATCTAGCACTCAGGGTGTATGTCTATGTGTATATCTAGCACTCCGTGTGTATGTCTGTCTATGTGTATATCTAGCACTCAGGGTGTATGTCTATGTGTATATCTAGCACTCAGTGTGTATGTCTGTCTATATCTAGCACTCAGTGTGTATGTCTGTATGTGTGTACATCTAGCACTCAGTATGTATGTCTGTCTATGTGTATATCTAGCACTCAGTGTGTATGTCTGTCTGTGTGTACATCTAGCACTCAGTGTGTATGTATGTCTATGTGTATATCTAGCACTCAGTGTGTATGTCTGTCTGTGTGTATATCTAGCACTCAGTGTGTATGTCTGTCTATGTGTATATCTAGCACTCAGTGTGTATGTCTGTCTATGTGTATATCTAGCACTCAGTGTGCATGTCTGTCTATGTGTATATCTAGCACTCAGTGTGTATGTCTGTCAATGTGTATATCTAGCACTCAGTGTGTATATCTGTCTATGTGTACATATTGCACTCATTGTGTATGTCTGTCTATTTGTATATCTAGCACTCAGAGTGTATGTCTGTCTATGTGTATATCTAGGACTCAGTGTGTATGTCTGTCTATGTGTACATCTAGCAGTCAGTGTGTATGTCTGTCTATGTTTATATCTAGCACTCAGTGTGTATGTCTGTCTATGTGGATATCTAGCACTCAGTGTGTATGTCTGTCTATGTGCATATCTAGCACTCAGTGTGTATGTCTGTCTATGTGTATATCTAGCACTCAGTGTGCATGTCTGTCTATGTGTATATCTAGCACCCAGTGTGTATGTCTGTCAATGTATATATCTAGCACTCAGTGTGTATATATGTCTATGTGTACATATTGCACTCATTGTGTATGTCTGTCTATTTGTATATCTAGCACTCAGTGTGTATGTCTGTCTATGTGTACGTCTAGCACTCAGTGCGTATGTCTGTCTATGTGTATATCTAGCACTCATTGTGTATGTCTGTCTGTGTGCCTAGCTCACAGTGTGTCTATGTGTATATCTAGCACTCAGTCTGTGTGTCTGTCTATGTGCCTGGCTTATAGTGTATCTATGTGTATATTTAGCTCTCAGTCTGTGTGTCTGTCTTTGTGTCTATTTATTGTCAATTTATATGTCTGTATGTGTGTATATCTAGCTCACAATCTGTATGTCTATCGTTATGTCTATCTAGCCCTCAGTGTACCTGTCTATATGTTTATCTAACTCTCAGTCTCTCTATTTACCTCTCAGTTGTTATGAAAGTATATCTATACATCTATGTAGCCCACACTCTGTAGGTCTGTCTATATGTTTATCTAGCTCTCAGTCTGTATGTCTGTCTATATCTTTATCTAGCTCTCAGTCTGTATGTCTGTGTATATATATCTAGCTCTCAGTCTGTATGTCTGTCTATACGCAGAGGTGAATCAAGAACATCACAGCACTCAGGATATTCCCATACCTGCTCCGCCCACGTCTGCAACAGCCAACGAAGAGTCCCAATACTATTGGTACCAGTAGTAGTCTGATTATGAGTCCGTCTGGCTTTTTCTCGGAGTTATGAGTGTCAGTCAGATCCTCTGATCACTCCTTGCAGCACCATTCTCTCCAAGCCATGAGGATCTACCCGTTCTTCTGCACTATACACACAATTCCCAAACTGCCCCAGCTACATCTGCCCGCCAAGTGGTGCAGAACCAGCCAATCTGTCCGCCTGCTCGTTTCCCACCACACCAGCATGTCCGGCTGGGAAAAACCCAACAGCTGCTCTCTATTTTTTAATGTTGATTGGAATCCTGCCACTATGTCTGAAGCAAGTCTGTCTTCACTTTTCTGTATTTCCATCTAGCTCCATGTCTGTATATCTGTCTATATGTCTATCTAGCCCACAGTCTATCTATGTTTGTCCAAAATGCCTATCTAGCTCTCTGTCTGTATATATGTCTATATAATTGTATACCCCCCCCCCCCCAGTCTGTATATAATGTCTATATGTCTGTATATATGTCTATATAATTGTATATCCCCCCAGTCTGTATATAATGTCTATATGTCTGTATATATGTCTATATAATTGTATATCCCTCCAGTCTGTATATAATGTCTATATGTCTGTATATATGTCTATATAATTGTATATCCCCCCAGTCTGTATATAATGTCTATATGTCTGTATATATGTCTATATAATTGTATATCCCCCCAGTCTGTATATAATGTCTATATGCCTATTATCCCCCAGTCTGTATATAATGTCTATATGTCTGTATAGCTCCCAGTCTGTATATAATGTCTATATATCCCCCGTCTTTATATAATGTCTATATGTCTATATAGCTCTCAGTCTGTATATAATGTCTATATAACCCCCAGTCAGTATATGTTGTTGTTGTTTGTCCATCAAGAATGATGATGACCATTCATTTCATCCAGTGGGGTTGAAAGTATGGAGCCGTGAGTTCTAAGATGGCTGATAAGGCCTATTTTGGCTCGAAATGTTCTTTGACAATGTGGACAAAGAATGCTTGACGTTTCTGGAGGTTTTTCTGCAGTGGTTTTTCTGTTCTGTCTTTTCTTCACAGCTCTTGCAGTCCTGGTTGCCTCACAAGTGACTGCACCCTTTCGTAATGATGTACGCCACGAATTTCGGTCTCTGGCTGCAGTCTCCCAGGTGTCATGATTAATTCCAAAAGCATTCAGTGAGATTTTCAGTGTCTTTAAAGCGTTTCCTCTGGCCATCTTGGGAGCGTTTACCACAACGCAACTCGCCGTAAAAAAATTCGTTTAGGGAGCCTGTGATCTGGCATGCGAGTCAAGTGACCAGCCCAGCGAATCTGATTCTTCATTAGTAGAGTGTGGATACTGGGCATGGACGCTCTTTCTAGGACTTCGGTGTCTGGGATCTTGTCTTGCCATTTAATCTTCAGTAACTTCCTAAGGCAGACTGTGTGGAAGTGGTTTAATTTCCTAGCGTGTCGCTGATAAACAGTCCAGGTTTCACAAGCATATAGCAGTGTGGATAATACAACTGCTTTGTAGACTTTCAGCTTTGTTTGCAGGCTTATTCCATTTCTGTCCCATACATTCTTGTACAGTCTGCCAAAGGCCGCGCTGGCCTTGGAGATTTTTACATTCACTTCATCATCAATTGTGGCAGCCAAGATAGGTGAATTTGTCCACAACACTTAGTCTATGATCATTCACTTTGATATTCGGTAGTGTGATTATTCCCTAGAGCTGGCTGGTACATAACTAGTTTTCTCCAAATTGATATTGAGCCCAAAGTTGGCACAGGCATGTGAGAAAGCTGAAACATTATGTTGCATGTCCACCTCTGAGTTGGCGTATAGAGCGCAATCATCAGCAAACAGGAGCTCTCTGACGGTGTCGCTGTCAATTTTGGTTTTAGCTTTCAGTCTTCTGAGATTGAATAACTTTCCATCCATGCGGTAGTTGATGTCTATTCCAATGTCGTTGTTCTCGAAGGCATTCGTCAGCATGGCTGAAAACATGAGGCTGAACAGTGTTGGTGCCAGGACACATCCTTGTTTCACTCCATTGGTGACAGGAAAGGGTTCAAACAGTTCACCATTTTCCTGTACTCTTGCCTGCATACCATCATGAAATAGCCGCACTATTTGGACAAACTTTCGTGGACAGCCATATTTTGCCATAATCTTCCACAGTTCTTCTCTGCTGACTGTATCAAAAGCTTTGGTAAGGTCAATGAAAGTGGAGAACATTTCGCAGTTCTGTTCGTGACATTTCTCTATCAGCTGCCTTGCAGCGAAAGTCATGTCAACAGTTCCACGTTCTTTTCTGAAGCCACACTGGCTCTCGGGAAGAAGACCTTGATCGAGATGGGCCGTGAGGCGATTGAGAAGAATTCTGGCGAGTATCTTCCCTGCAATTGAAAGCAAGGAGATGCCTCGGTGGTTGTCACAGGATTGGCGGTTTCCTTTTCGTTTGTAAAGGTGGACTATTGACGCGTCCTTGAAATCTTGTAGCATGGTCTCGTTCACCCATATGTTTGTAAAGACTTGGTGAAGCTGCTCTGTTAGGACCGGCCCACCTGCCTTGTATATCTTTGCCGGGATGGAGTCAGGACCAGGTGCCTTGCCGCTGGAGAGTTGCTGGATGGCTTTGTTTACTTCCACTATGGTTGGCAGGTCATCAAGTGTCTCATTGGTAGGAACTTGAGGAAGGCAGTTGATGGTTTCATCATCGAAGAAGGAGGTTGCATTTCAGATGTTGCTGAAATGTTCTGCCCATAGCTGAAGGATGTCTTTCTTATCGGTGACCAATGTTACCCCATCTGCACTGAGGAGGGGAGCTGTGCCTGATGATGTAGGACCATAGACCGCTTTCAGTGTGTCGTAAAAGTTTTTCATATCATGTCTGTCAGCAAAGCCTTGAATTTCATCAGCTTTGCTGCTCAGCCAGGAGTCCCGCATGTGCCGAAGTTTCTGCTGCACTACTCTCTGAATGTTCTTGAAGGCATCTTTTTTTAATGTTGACTTCGGGTCATTCAAAGGTGCCTTGAGGAGAAGATGTTTCTCAGCCAGCAATTGGTTGATGTCTTCGGAATTTTCATCAAACCAGTCTTTATGCTTTCGGGGGGTTGGACCTAGGATTTCCATAGCAGTGTTGTAAATTATGTCCTTTATGGCTCTCCACTCTGTTTCTGTATCCTGTTTAGCTGCAGCATTGGGCTTGAGGCGGTCTTCCAGCATATTTTCAAACGACAGCTGCATTTTCTTGCTGTTTAGGCAGGTGACATTTAGTTTTTTGTGCATTTTCACCCCTTGAGGACGCCGTGGTGGTTTGATGTGAATGTTTATTTTCGAGATAATGAGACGATGGTCTGTCCAACATTCGGCACCACACATGGACTTTGTCACCCGAACGTCTTGTCTGTCACTCCTCCTGACGATGACATAGTCAATGAGGTGCCAGTGTTTCGATCGAGGGTACATCCACGATGTCCTGTTTCTCATGGGGAGACGGAAAATTGTGTTGGTAATCAGGAGATCGTGTTCGGCACATGTCTGAAGAAGGAGGAGTCCATTGCTGTTACAATTTCCGACTCCGTGCTTTCCAATAAGGCCATTCCAAGAGGTGGTGGCCGTGCCTACTCTGGCATTGAAATCGCCAAGGAGTATAAGTTTGTCTCCTTTGGGGACAGATGTTAATACATTGTGCAGGTCCTCATAGAACTTGTTCTTGACATTATCTTCATTGGTCATAGTTGGTGCGTAGACACTCACAATGGTTGCATGCTTCCTTCCATTCAGCAGGGGCAATTTAATGGTCATGAGCCTGTCATTTATAGCCTTTGGAAATCCAGCTAGTTTGCCGACCAGGCAAAATGGCAAATCCCACACCGGATTGGCGTCTTTCCTCGCTTTTCCTTCCACTCCAGAAAAATGTGTAGCCGGCACCTATTTCACAGATTTGGCCTTCTTCTGCAAGTCGTGTCTCGCTCAAGGCTGCAATGTCGATGTTGTACCTGCCCAGCTCTCTCCCAATCAGTGCTGTTCGTCTCTCTGGACCCGACGCGCCGTCTCTGTCAAGTAGGGTGCGTACATTCCAAGTTCCGATTGATAAGGGAATATGGTTTGCTCTTTTAGCTTTACCTGTTTTTTCTTTCTTTGTATGTCGACAGCAGTTTAGGGTACTCACCAACCGCGGCTAGCTGGTTAGGTAGTGATGGAGCAGACAATGCTTATGGCACCTTTTCTAGCCCCTTCCTCATGCTATGGAGGTAAGCAGTGTGTTCCTATAGAGGGCTGCTCAGTCGCTCAGGGGGCTGCCGAATCCCACTGCTGCTCCGGTCAGTAGAGGACGACCATATGGCCTGAGCCGCCTGTGTGCAGGTCTGCGACTATGGCTGCCAGCGTACCCACGCCTGCCACTTTGCCGCTCGCCCATCGCCACAGGGCTTGAAGTGGATGAAGAATGACTTGCACGATGAATTGGATTAAAGTGAGGAAGAGTTGCGCAATTCGTCGACCTCACTCTCTCTCTCCTGAGTCCATCTGAATCCAGTGGCAGGACAAGTCAAGACGACTGGAGACGAATACAGGTGCAGTGGATGACCAGGGCGCTCTACGTGCCTTGCCGTGCTCATTACGTTCCACAACGCTTTGCAGGTAAACGCCGTCTTGCCCGTTGAATCAGGAATGATTTCTTCCGCGCAGTCTGCCGGATCCTGTCTTCACATGCTGGGTAGGCATACCCTACTTCACTGCTTGGTTTGACACCAAATCGGCTACCCGCGCCTGGTTTAGCCAGCCTCTCACAGCTGTTGCCCGTGTCGCATGCTGACAGCTACTAGGAGCCACAGGCGTGAGCTGGGTGTCAGGCTTTGACCAGTGGGGGATGGGTCCTGAAAAGGGCATGAGAGTCATCCTTACCAAAGGTGCTACCAATACCTGACACCCCGTACCTCCCAATCAGTATATAATGTCTATATGTCTAAATAGCTCTCAGTCTGTATATAATATAACTCTCGCTCGCACGCCTTCTCTCTCGCTCTCTCACTAGCTCTGTCTCTCTCTCTCTCACCCTCTCTCTCTCGCGCGCTATCTCTTGTATATATTGTATCTGAATGAGTATGGATTTATGCAGGATATTCCCAAAACCTGTTTCAGGGTGAGTATTTGCAGCAAAATGCAATAAATCTCTCTCTCTCTCTCTCTCTCTCTCTCTCTCTCTCTCTCTCTCTCTCTCTCTCTCTCTCTCTCTCTCTCTCTCTCTCTCTCGCTCGCTCGCTCACTTATTGCAGTGCAATACGGGAATACATCTAAAATATCGAACTCCCGACGACCCGTCTGATTTTCAGGCCATAATAAACGTTTGTTGCAATCAACCCCAGTCACTATTACCTGCTTGTCATTCACTGTGCAAATTTACGTTCAGTAGTTTGCCATTAACTTCTCAACGACAAGTCCAACTGACCGGCGTGTGGGCGAACCCACTGCCCCACCGCACGAAGAAAACGCGTGAGCGTGTTAAACCTCTCAGCCATGTCGATCTCTTCTACATTATTTCACCGCCAACAAAAATCCGTTTTAAATTATTTTTGAAAAAAAACTCGGATAATTTATTTGCTGGTCAAATATTTTCACTTTTGCAGTGACCAAGCCTTTAAGACATCTAGTACGTGTTATATTGTGCCGAACGACGTCACTGCACACTGGCCATCCCAAAGTATGGCTGCTCACTGTTCCCATTCTGTCCCTCGAAGTTGCTTATGGTATCCTTTCTCCGTCCCTCGAAGTTGCTTATGGTATCCCTTCTCCGTCCCTCGAAGTTGCTTATGGTATCCCTTCTCCGTCCCTCGAAGTTGCTTATGGTATCCCTTCTCCGTCCCTCGAAGTTGCTTATGGTATCCCTTCTCCGTCCCTCGAAGTTGCTTATGGTGTTCCCTCTCCGTCCCTCGAAGGCGGCATAGTGTCAACGGTATCCGTCGAGTGGGTTAAAAAAAAATAGTTGCATATCCTTTACGGACGTAGCTGTCAACCCCAGCATTTTTTGGCTGCTCTGTTTCCTGGGCAAGTTTACGTTCAATAGTTTGCCACTGCTTTCTGAACGACCGGCACTCATGCCATTTCATTTTTTTAAAAAAACATAGCTGTTTCGAACGCGGTATGCGGGATTACGAACTTGGATCCGTAACCCCTTCGGTACTGCACTGATTATACCAGCCGTGTCCATGCTTCTTACCGTGTGTATTCTCTGTGTGTGTGTGTGTGTGTGTGTGTGTGTGTGTGTGTGTGTGCGCGCACACGTGCACGCGAGAAAGGTACCAAGAGATGTGTGTATATGTGTGGGAACATGCTGACACGAAGCAGCCCAATGTCGATCATGTTATTTGTGACCACTAATTCTACATTTACATCTACCAAGGACGCACGCGCACGCACACGCACGCACACACACACACACACACACACACACACACACACACACACACACACACACACACACACACACACACACACACACACACACACGAGAGAGAGAGAGAGAGAGAGAGAGAGAGAGAGAGAGAGAGAGAGAGAGAGAGAGAGAGAGAGAGAGAGAGAGAGAGAGAGAGAGAGACTGACTGACTCACGTGTCTGATTCATTGACATAACGTCTACAACCATACAGCCCCTCAAAATACATCCGATCGGGAACAGATGGTTTTCCCAGAAAAGGGAAGCAGACAACGAAATCAGACTGTGCGTGGAAACTTATCGATTCGTACGGGAGTTACGTCGCTTGTTTTCAGCAGCAGGTACGTGGCGCTATTTATAGAATGGGAAACGTAATTTGTCTTTATCGTCATTATTCTTGTGCCACGCCGATTAGCATGGCAACCATGGTTCACTAACTTACGCGGTCACCTGTCTGGCATCAGATCTGTGTACTGTTGCTAATTATGCATTTGGCCAAGTCACGAAGGTACTTATCTCTTTGTCAATCCCTGCCTTCTCGCACAATGTTTGCCAGCTGTAGTAAGTGTTCAAGCTTATTGCCCCATATAACATGTCCTGGATGTCATGATTGTCCACGGCTGATTTGTCTTCAGCGTCAAATTGAACACAAAGACTGAGTATTTTGTCTTCAGTGACACATTGAACACAAAGACTGAGTAGTTTGTCTTCAGCGACACATTGAACACAAAGACTGAGTATTTTGTCTTCAGCGACACATTGAACATAACAACTGTAGTTTGTAACTTGGTGTACTTTTATAAGATACAATGTTTTCTTTTAAAATAATGTTGTTATTATTGCTGATGCTGCTGCTGCTGCTGCTACTACTGCTGCTACTACTACTACTACTACTACTACTACTACTACTACTACTACTACTACTACTACTACTACTACTACTACTACTACTACTACTACTACTGTAGAACAAAAAATAAATGGGGAGAACCGTTGAGGCCACTAAGACGATTACATAAATGGACACACATAGTATTATTTGGCAGTCACAGAAGAAGAAGAAGGAAATAGAGATTAGAAGACGCACTAGACAACATAAAATTTGAAAGCTATAATAGTTACCAACCGGGATCGAACCTGTGAGTGCCAAATAATACTATGTGTGTCCTACTGTAGAACAGCATCGATTCGATTTGTTTACTCTTGTACGCATTTGAAGAATGTGGAGACTGAGGTCTCCTTCTCACGTCAGGGTATGCATTGAATATATAGCCAGCTTCATATTTGTAGACCGGCCGTCACTCGGTGGCTGATGTGTTCAACTATCACGTCGTCCGCCTGTGTGTGCTAATACCCAATATATGCTGGTTGACCTGGCAACCTAAGTCCATTCTAAAAATCTGCCTCGATGTGAATGCGAACCCAAGATCACCGAACCGGCAATCCCGCGTGCTGACCACTAGGCCACTACGGTTCCAGTGACCATTTGGGTCATTGCTAAAACTGAAGTTGCTGCTCTATTATATGTGGGTTTGCTTGGCCAGGCTACAGAGCCGTACGTTGTCCTCAGGAAACCTAGGAAAATATCGTTTAAAGTTCGTTTCCTTTTATGACACTAAGCTTGGTTCATTTCAGTGTATTGTTTGTTTTTCTACAAGTATATTGTTAGAAAATACACGTGTAAGTGTGCATGAAACAGATTTTTAAAAAAAAACCACAGCTCGACATGTGGGCGTTACTCATTCATTCATTCAGTAGCATGTCCTTTGCAGAACCTCGCGCCCATAACAACCTTCCGGAAAACTTCTCGATCATAAGCAAAATGTCCCGCGTCTGATACACCCATCTGGAGATCATCCGCCACATCCTGCACCCATCTTCTCTTTGGCCTTCCTCTTCCTCTCTTCCCAGGCATATACCCTTCCATTATTGTTCTCTCCAAACTTTCGTTACGTTTCAAGTGACCGAAATATTTCAATTTTCTTTGTTTTATCGTCTTTAATAGCCAACCTTCTGCAATATTCAACTCTTGAAGTATGGATGCATTTGTTCTTTTCTTTACCCAAGATATTCTTAGAACTCGTCTATAACATTTATATTCAAAGGTGTTTATGCGCTGTTCAGCTTGTTTAGTAAGTGTCCATGTCTCACAGGCGTATGTAGCAATCGGAAAGATGCATGCTCTTAAAAATCTAATTTTTGTAGTTCTGTCTGTCCCACTCCATAATTTATTCAAAATGGAACCGCCCAGGTTTGGTACCTGGAAATATAACTGCAAAATACGCCGGATGGTGAGCCACGGCGAAACTAAAACCTGTCCTGCTGTGGAATTGCGCATGGGCCGACTTTCAGTATTGTATAATTATTAGCAACGCAATAGACTAAATTATATAATTCCATACAATAGCAAAACAACATGATTCACGCTTGGGCAGCATGTAGAAGACATCACAGCATATCACATCTGGGCAGTAGAGAAGACACACCATAATGTCTCACATCTAGACATAAGAGAAGACACATCTAAGTGTATCATATCTGGCTGTAGAAGAAGCATCTCATATCTATTTAAAAGACCATTTTCCATAGTACCCAAGACTATATATTTAGACCAATCGGCAACACAGGGTGGTGTGATAAATCATGTTTACGCCCCAGAATATTTCCTGGTAGCCATTTTAAACTGTGTCGACCTGGAAGCCCGTGGTAAAATTTGATAAAAATCCCCACATAGGGGAGGGAACCACACACGTGGCCAGCGGGCCCTCCGGCAATGCCTGCTGACCACCACGCTCCCGCGGACCCTACAAATACAGATCCACTCACACAACAGTGACGGGAACACATATAATGTAATAAACATATACTCATGTAGCTATGTGAACCTATTACTTTGGACAGCTGATAGTTCATCAGTTTCATTTTTGTAATTACACGAAAGCGTCGCCATCTACATCACGATATACTTATTGCTGTCCACAACAGGGCGGACATTTAGACCTGCTTATCTGTTCTGAAAGAGATCTATAAAGGGAACTGCCGGTATCAGAAGAAAATATCTGTTTCTTAGAAACGAAAACTCCAGCATGAAAATATGTCCTTCTCGTGAGCTTCTTGTTGGTCATTGTTTCGTTTTCACATACAAGAAGATAACACTCATAAAAGTTACTATGTGTGAGTAACTGAGCATTTGAAGATAGATATTCAGCAGTCGACAGTTTAGCGAACTGAAACTGACAGTATTCGAGATATATCTGTGTATGGGATAACTAACTTCAGCAGACGGTGCTTGGGATATGTCTGTGTATGGGGTAACTAACTTCAGCAGACGGTGCTTGGGATATGTCTGTGTATGGGATAACTAACTTCAGCAGATGGGGTAACTAACTTCAGCAGACGGTGCTTGGGATATGTCTGTGTATGGGGTAACTAACTTCAACACATAGTACTCTAGATGTCTGTGTGTGGAGTACCTTAACTTCAACAGACAGTGCTCGGGGTATGTCTGTGTATGGAATAACTAACTTCAGCAGGCAGTACTCAAGATATGTCTGTGTATGGGGTAACTAATTTCAGCAGAAAGTACTCGAGGTATGTCTGTGTATGGAATAACTAACTTCAACAGACAGTACTCGAGATATGTCTGCGCATGGAATAACTAACTTCAACAGACAGTACTCGAGATATGGCTGTGTATGGGGTAACTAACTTCAGCAGACAGTACTCGAGGTATGTCTGTAATCGATGTCGTGAACTTTATTTCACGTCCTTGTATAACCGCTGTACACATTGTACTATTGGTGAAAATTGTGACATATTAGACTAGCGCGGTCTTCATGGTTACACTTAATTGGTCTGTATTGATAACTTGCAGTACAAATACTAAAAATAGGTTGAGTTGATGATTTCTGGTGTTATTCGGGTATGAAATTACAAAATGAAAATGCGTTTGAAACGAGAATTTCGTACGCTTTATGAGCGCGCCATCTGTAGGAAATTGGGTTAATAAAAGAGGAGGAAGTGTGTGAAGCAGTGATTCGGCGCACAGGTAAGTAGGAGCTGACCATACTTTGAACACAACCTCTGTTCTGAAGTTAAGATGATCTACCTTTACTGTTGCAAGTTTCCATCATTTGTTGGCTGATAACAGAGTTATAGTTGCTATCATACATGCTAATGATGTACGTTCTTTTCCATTTGCTCACAAACAACACCTATCTCGAGAGAGCGTCCATCGTTCAGTCTTTAGACTTAGCTTTCTCACGTTCCCACAGTTGGCACGTCCCTACAGTGGGTTGGGTAGTGCTTTGCATTTTTCATTGAATGATCACGCTTGAAGAACATAGTCCATCGATGTTTACCCGCTTCACATAGATATATATCTGGTTGTTCATGTTGGTGAATAGATGGTGTTGAATCAGCGATGGCCCGTCCGCAGCCTGAAGATACTTACATAAGTTAATTAAGTTACTTTTCAATAAGTAGTAGACGAATCATTAGATATAAACACGATTGTGTCAGCAGGGATAGAAGGTTCTGCTGTTTAAGGTTATCTTTTATTTATTATTTGATGCTGACAGTTCTTGAATCAGTCGTAGAGGTGGCATCTCTCGCCATGTCAGCCATGTTTTATGCTGCAAAACCGACATGGTCACGTGCACTTCCTGTCTGCATATGTCATACTGCAGTATAGTGCAGCAGAGAAAACCGAAAAATGGATATTTCCGTTTGACGTGCCGATATTTCCGGTCATTATTATGTCATCGGGCCTCGAAAGGATATAACAAAATATAATATATTTTAAAAGGTGTTTTCACCACATTTCAATTCGCTGCCTCCTTGATCAGAGCTATATTCTGATTGTAATTAATATTATCTCAACGTTGTTTTGAAATATATCATAGTTGTGCTCAGCGGAAAGAATTCTTTATCTTGGAAGTAGACGCTGATCTACAAGTGTCTAGTATAGACTAATCGTGCCACCAGAATTTGTCAGTGGTTTGTTTCACTTCGCTGTAGCGCTAGTTACCACAGTTACTGCTGCTGAAGCCATAACACAGTCTCAATTGTTTATTGCTCAACCGGACTCCGTCGATTTGTGAGTTGCTTTCCTTTTTCTGTTTAATCTTAAATATTCTTCTCGCTATTCACGGTCTAGTGTTATTTTTTTTCCTTCTAAATCTGTTACACTTTTCACGAATCAAGGATTATTTTCCTCTTTAATCTTTTTAACTATTCAATATACAAAATATTTTGTTTCTTTTTAATCCCTTTAACTATTCAATAATCAATGTGTTTTTTTTTCTTTTTAATATTTCTAACTATTCAATAATGAACGTTTCTGTTTTCCTTGATAATCCCTTTTTAACTATTCAAGAATCAAAGTTTTATTTTCTTTTTAATACTTTTAATTAACTATTCAATAATCAAAATATATTGTTTTCTTTTTAATCCCTTAAACTATTCATGAATCAAAGGTTTTTTTCCCCTTCTTTTCAATATTTCTAATTATTCAATATTCCAGGTTGGGGGTTGAATCGTGGGGTTAACATTCCCACCTTTGTAAAAATTATTTTTTTACGAAACAGATAAATAAGCCTCGAATTCGGACGGCTTGTTGTATCTGCAGCAAAGAACCTCAATGGCTCGGAATGCTGAAGACGAAGAATTCAATAATGAACGTTTATTTTTTCCTTGTTTATCCCTTTAACTATTCAAGAATCAAAGTTTTATTTTCTTTTTATTACTTTTAACTATTCACAAATGAACGTTTTTCTCCCCTCTGTAATACTTTTAACCATCTAAGAATCAAAAGGGTTTATGTTTTCTCTGTAATCCGTTTAACTATTCAAGAATGAACGTCCCCCCCCCCCCCCGCGTTTTTTAATCCCTTTAACCATCTAAGAATCAAAGGGTTCATGTTTTCGTTGAAATCCGTGTAACAATTCAAGAATGAACCTGTTTTTTTCTCTCCCTCTTTAATCTTTTTTACCATCTAAGAGTCAAAGGGTTTATGTTTTCTCTGTAATCCGTTGAACTATTCAAGAATTAACGTTTTTACGCTGTGTAGTCTTAGATGTTCTGGTAAACTATTCGAGACTGAAACCATCGCCCATTCGTAGACTGTGAACACTGAGTAAAGAGCCCCTGTCCGCGCCATGAAGCAAATGTGATATGTGGTGCTTGTTCCATATTTTTAGACTAATCGGTAGATGATGTGATCAGTACCGTGGCGGTCGTCTTTACTTTCCAGAGAATTTTCTTGTACCCATTATTAGGTCGACCTGAGCGCCCAGGTTATTGAAACAAAAGTCCCCACAATCGCTGATTGTAAAGATACCCAAATATGTGGGACTCTCTGTTAGTCTACTTCGGAGTGTTGATGTGGATCGTTTAAAAAAAAGTAAGTTGCATGTCCTTCACAAGACGTAGCAGTCAACCCCAGCATTTTCGCTGTTCGTGATTCCTGGGCAAATTTTACGTTCAGTAGTTTGCCATTGATTTCTGAAAGACCGGCTCCTATACCTTTTTCGAAAAAAAAACCAGCGCCGCTGTGTTTCGAACCCGGGTATACGGACTCACAAACCGCGTTCGCAAGCCCTTACCCAAATATAAGGGAGGATTTAAGACTCTTTTAGCCTACTTTGGTGTGTGTACGCAGATTGTAGAGGTACCCAAATATGAGAGAGGTATTAAGACTCTCTGTTAGCCTACTTGGGAGTGTGGAGACAGATTGTAGAGGTACCCAAATATGAGATAGGCATTGAGACTCTCTGTTAGCCTACTTGGGAGTATGGAGCCAGATTGTAGAGGTACCCAAATATGAGATAGGCATTGAGACTCTCTGTTAGCCTTCTTCGGGGTGTTGGTGCTTCCATCATGGTACCTCTACAACTGTAACTGGGCGATGGGTTGCATGGAGTTGTGTTGAGGAAGAGCACAATAACAGATCAGTTAAAGATCATACAAAATGGACAAGTTCAGTCATCAGTATTAGAACACTAGCACTCAATGTAGGCCTACCATCTAGAAATAGCATCATGGAAGCAGCAACGCCCAATGTAAGCTAACCATCTAAAAATACCACGCAGGAAGCATCAATATTCAGTGTAGGCTAACTATCTAGAAATACCACGATAGAAGCATCAACACTCACTGCAGGCTTACCATCTATAAATACCATCATGGAAGCATTAAAACTCAGTGTAGGCTAACCATCTAGAAATATCATGATGGAAGCATTAACACTCCGTGTAGGCTAATCATGAAGTCTTACCATGAAGGGAGCTCCAACACTTCATGTAAGCAAACCATGAAGACTTAACATGTTGGGGGCTCAAACACTCCATGTAGGTAAACCATGAAGACTTACCACGATGGGAGCTCCAACACTTTGTGTAAGTAAGCACACCATGAAGACTTACCATATTGGGGGTTCCAACACTCCATATAGATAAACCATGAAGACTTACCACGATGGGAGCTTCAACACTTCATGTAAGCACACTATGAAGACTTACCATGAATGGAGCTCCAATACTCCATGTAGGTAAACCATGAAGACTTACCACGGTTGGAGCTCCAACACTTCATGTAAGCAAACCATGAAGACTTATCATGATGGGAGCTCCAATACTCCATGTAGGTAAACCATGAAGACTTACCACAGTGGGAGCTCCAACACTTCATGTAAGCAAACCATGAAGACTTATCATGATGGGAGCTCCAATACTCCATGTAATTAAACCATAAAGACTTACCACAGTGGGAGCTTTAAAACTTCATGTACGTAAGCACACCATGAAGACTTTACATGTTGGGGGATCCAACACTCCATGTAGGTAAACCATGAAGACTTACCACAGTGGGGGTCCAACACTCCATGTAGGTAAACCATGAAGACTTACCACAGTGGGGGTCCAACACTCCATGTAGGTAAACCATGAAGACTTACCACAGTGGGAGCTCCAACACTCCATGTAGGTAAACCATGAAGAGTTACCACAGTGGGAGCGTCAACACTTCATGTACGTAAGCACACCATGAAGACTTTACATGTTGGGGGTTCCAACACTCCATGTAGGTAAACCATGAAGACTTATCATGATGGGAGCTCCAATACTCCATGTAGATAAACCATGAAGACTTACCACGATGGGAGCTCCAATACTTCATGTAAGCAAACCATGAAGACTTATCATGATGGGAGCTCCAATACTCCATGTAGGTAAACCATGAAGATTTACCACAGTGGGAGATTCAACACTTCATGTAAGCACACCATGAAGACTTACCATGATGGGAGCTCCAATACTCCATGTAGGTAAACCATGAAGACTTACCACGGTGGGAGCTTCAACACTTCATGTAAGCAAACCATGAAGACTTATCATGATGGGAGCTCCAATACTCCATGTAGGTAAACCATGAAGACTTACCACGGTTGGAGCTCCAACACTTCATGTAAGCAAACCATGAAGACTTATCATGATGGGAGCTCCAATACTCCATGTAGGTAAACCATGAAGACTTACCACGGTGGGAGCTTCAACACTTCATGTAGGTAAACCATGAAGACTTACCACAGTGGGGGATCCAACACTCCATGTAGGTAAACCATGAAGACTTACCACAGTGGGGGATCCAACACTCCATGTAGGTAAACCATGAAGACTTACCACGATGGGAGCTCCAACACTTTATGTAAGTAAGCACACCATAAAGACTTACCATATTGGGGGATCCAACACTCCATGTAGATAAACCGTGAAGACTTACCACGATGGGAGCTCCAACACTTCATGTAAGCAAACCATGAAGACTTATCATGATGGGAGCTCCAATACTCCATGTAGGTAAACCATGAAGATTTACCACAGTGGGAGCTCCAACACTTCATGTAAGCACACCATGAAGACTTACCATGATGGGAGCTCCAATACTCCATGTATGTAAACCATGAAGACTTACCACGGTTGGAGCTCCAACACTTCATGTAAGCAAACCATGAAGACTTATCATGATGGGAGCTCCAATACTCCATGTAGGTAAACCATGAAGCCTTACCACAGTGGTAGCTCCAACACTTCATGTACGTAAGCACACCATGAAGACTTTACATGTTGGGGGATCCAACACTCCATGTAGGTAAACCATGAAGACGTACCACAGTGGGGGCTCCAACACTCCATGTAGGTAAACCATGAAGACTTACCACAGTGGGGGGTCCAACACTCCATGTAGGTAAACCATGAAGACTTACCACGATGGGAGCTCCAACACTTTATGTAAGTAAGCACACCATGAAGACTTACCATATTGGGGGATCCAACACTCCATGTAGATAAACCGTGAAGACTTACCACGATGGGAGCTCCAACACTTCATGTAAGCAAACCATGAAGACTTATCATGATGGGAGCTCCAATACTCCATGTAGGTAAACCATGAAGATTTACCACAGTGGGAGCTCCAACACTTCATGTAAGCACACCATGAAGACTTACCATGATGGGAGCTCCAATACTCCATGTAGGTAAACCATGAAGACTTACCACGGTTGGAGCTCCAACACTTCATGTAAGCAAACCATGAAGACTTATCATGATGGGAGCTCCAATACTCCATGTAGGTAAACCATGAAGCCTTACCACAGTGTTAGCTCCAACACTTCATGTACGTAAGCACACCATGAAGACTTTACATGTTGGGGGCTCCAACACTCCATGTAGGTAAACCATGAAGACTTATCATGATGGGATCTCCAACACTCCATGTAGGTAAACCATGAAGACTTACCACAGTGGGGGATCGAACACTCCATGTAGGTAAACCATGAAGACTTATCATGATGGGAGCTCCAACACTCCATGTAGGTAAACCATGAAGACTTACCACAGTGGGGGATCCAACACTTCATGTAGGTAAACCATGAAGACTTACCACGGTGGGAGCTCCAACACTCCATGTAGGTAAACCATGAAGACCTACCACGATGGAAGCTCCACCACTCCATGTAGGCAAACCATGAAGACTTAACATGTTGGAGGCTCCAACACTCCATGAAGACAAACCATAAACACTTACCATGATAAGAGCTCCAACACTCAATGTAGGTAAACATAAAGACTTACCATGGTGTGAGCTTCACAACTCCGTGTGAGCTAACCATGACGACTTACCTTGTTGAAAGCTCCAACACACCATGTAGTCACAAATTGAAGAATTACCTTTATGAAAGCTCCAACACTCCATGTAATCAATCAATCAATCCACGCCGGAAAGCGTGGGCGGTCATGACTCGCCATTTCACTCGATCACCGGCGTCGTGGATCAGCTCAGTGTTCCTGTCTTGGCCATGCCGTGTGGCCAAGCCATCCAGGTATTTTCCTCTCGGTCTTCCTCTTGGTCTGTTCCCTTCGGTCTTGCCAGTTGTCACTAAGTTCTCCAATCCATTTCTTCTCATACCATGTCCAAAAAATTTTGACTGTCTACGTCTAATTTCTCTAATCAATTTACGATTTTCATTTGTCTCCTGTAGTACTTGGTAATTGGTTTTTCTGTCTGTCCATGGTATTCGTTGCATTTTCCTCAGAAACCACATTTCTGCAGCCATCAGATGTTTTTCAGCTTGACTGCACATTGTCCAAGTTTCACATCCATACAAAAGAACATAGAGTATCCCCTCAATACTCTTTTTCTCGTTTCAATTTACATCTTTTTATTGGTCAGAATGTTTTTCATCTTGCTAAATGCTACTTTCGCCATGGCGATTCTTGTTCTAATCTCTTCAGGGCATCTCCCATCAGATGTTATGACTGTTCCGAGATAATTGTACCGATTCACTTGTTGATGAATATTCCCATTTTCTTGTATATTACATTGTGGTATTTCGTTCTTCCTAGTGACGACCATAACTTGTGTCTTCTTACAATTTAATTCCAACCCCAGCTGCTCATTGTGTACAACAACTGCGTCTACTAATTGTTGTAGATCTTGTGCATTGTCTGCAATCAATACTGTATCATCTGCATATCTAATGTTATTGATGTTTCGTCCTCCAATGCTGATTCCATTTATATCTTCTACATTCCTGAAAATGTTTTCACTGTATAGGGAAAAAAGATCTGGAGACATTATACATCCCTGCCTAACACCTCTCTTAATAGGTTGATATTGTCCCACTTCATTATCAATCCTTATGGCAGCTTGTTGTTTCCAATATATGTTTTTTATACGTCTAATGTCTTTCCCGTCAATTTGTAGATCTGCAAGCATATCTACCATGTTGACATGTCTAACTCTATCAAAAACCTTTGTGTAGTCAATAAAGCAAAGGTGTATATCCTTGTTTACTTCTATAGCACGTTCAATAACTGTTCGCAGCATGTACACAGCATTTACTGTACCCTTTCCTTCTACAAACCCACATTGTTCTTCCCCTATTTCAGGTTGTATTTTCTTCCTCACACTTTGCAAAATCTTTGTGATGTGGCTCATTATACTAATTGTTCTATGTTGATCACATTCCAAGGTTCCAGATTTCTTTGGTATTGCAATAAATACAGAGTTACATAATTCAGAAGGTATCATGTATCATATAATGTGTTCAGCAGTCTGGTGACTTGATCTAGTCCAAATTCTTCTAAAGCTTTAATCATTTCTGTTGTGATGTTATCTGCACCGGGGGAATTGCCAGCTTTCAAATGCTTAAGAACATTTCGAACCTCCATCTTCAAAATTGGCGGCCCTTCATTATTAAGCAAACCATGAAAACTTACCATGAGCTTCGGCACTTCACGTGGGATAGCCGCCTGGATATTTCAGTGAGCAAGAGATGTACCTTTCACATCTTTCTTCTTATTTCTTCATTTGTTTTTCATCCCCCATTGGGGCATGGACCATCAACCAGCTCACTCCAAGCCGTCCTAACGTTTGCTATTTCCTGCAGCTCTCTCCATTATCACGTCCTCTCCATATAGTTAGGTCATCTCTGTCTTCAATTCTCTTTCCCATGTTTTTTCGTCTCTCATTATTTCGTTCTCCCTGATGTTTGCTATTTCCTGCAGCTCTCTCCATTATCACGTCCTCTCCATATAGTTCATCTCTGTCTTCAATTCTCTTTGCCATGTTTTTACGCCTCTCATTATTTCGTTCTCCCTGATGGTTCCAGATTAGTTATAATGTGCTCATGTTTTCTCAGTGGTGTCCTATCCAGCGCTGCACGTTTTCCTCACCACTGGAATTTGTGAAGTTCTCTCCATGAGCTCCACATTTGTGATTCTGTCATACCATTGTAGTCCAACTATTCTCATCAGACACCCGTTAATGAATGTTTGTAGTTTATTTGCGATACTTTTAGTTTGGCATCCATGGATATAGCCTCCCTATTCACTAATGTTCCATTAGAGGAGACAGTGAAAATAATAAGGGAACGCATTGAAGACAAACAACTAAAATTAGGCATACCAACACCTATTCTGGAGAGGCTACTAATACTATGTACCGCCAACATACAATTCAATTTTCTAACTAAGTCATACCGCCAAATTGACGGAGTGGCCATGGGGAGTCCTCTTGGTCCTATTCTAGCGGACAACTTCATGGCACATTTAGAAGAAAAGAGATCCTCAGACATCAACAACTTGGCCTTTTACCGTCGTTATGTGGGCGATATACTAATTATCACCACAGACGAGCTACAAGCAACGTCGTTCCAGGCCACAATGAACGAGACACATATAAACATCTCTCTATCTATGGAACACGAACACAACGAAGCGTTACCGTTCCTAGATATTCTAATGACACGTAGAGCAGACGGCACAATTCAAAGATCGGTGTATCGCAAAGGAACATGGACTGGCCAATACCTAAATTTTCAGAGCTTCACACCTGTCCAGTACAAACGGGGCTTAGTACGGACCCTGTTTGACCGTGCCAGAAAGATATGCACCCAGGACACACTGACAGAGGAATTTAAAACTCTGAAGAATGTCTTAAACCTGAATGGGTACTCCACAGGATTTATAAAGCGCCACTGCCAACAGCCCAAACCAAAACCAGACGTAACTACAGTTTCTAAACTCAAGGTATTCATCCAGCCAACCTTTCGAGGGGATGACGTAATGCAACGTCTATAAGACCGGCTTACTACAGCAGTAGGCCGAACATTCTGTGCTGCAACTCCAGTCATTAGATATAAAACCGTACCGATTCCTACACCATCAGTCAAAGAGCCTGTTCCTCTGTACGCCACAAACAATTGTATTTACAAATTCACCTGTAGATTCCTGGCCTTCTACATTGGTAGAACAAAGAGACAGCTTAACAACCGAGTGTCAGAACACATACCTCAATGGGTCAGCAAGATACAACACACAGGAGATGCTAGCCTCGTAGGGCCGACACACCAGAAGCTCCCGGCGTCTTCAATTGGTAGGCACATTATCGAAAGCGGCCATGTGGTTGACAGAGACACTGCCTTTCGCGTGTTGTTTAACACACAAAATACTCGCTTGTTAAAATTTGCAGAAGCAATTATGATCAATCAACGCAAGCCAGAATTGTGCAAACAGAAAGACATGTTAGTCGGCTTAAAATTACCGTGTAGATAAATGACATTACTGTGCGAATATGTGTATATTTCAACTTGAAGGATTTATCTAGTTAATTCACGTAAGTTGTGTGATTTCTGCAGTATGTACCTGACGAGATGCAGCGAAATATGCCAGGCAATAAATCGTGCAATCTATTGTTTGTGTCTTCGTTATTCAAATACTTTTAGTTTTTTTGTTTTTTTTTTTATGACCCATACAGTAACTGGGATTTAATATTGGAGTTAAATATTCTAAATCTGGCACTAAGTTTACTTTCCTTTACTTCCACCAAAATCCAAGTGCTATTTTCTCTTGCCTTCTTTAGTCTTATTCTAATATCTATATCTGTACTCCTATCCGTGTCCCACAATGCTTCCCAAATAGGTGTATGATTCCACCGCTTGAAGTGGTTTCATAAAGAGAAATCGGGTTAGTATGTGCTGCATTTAATGTAATTTATCTCTGCCTTTTCTCTACGAATGTTTGAACCTAATTGTTATGATCACTCATCAAGTATGGTTAGTTTATTTTGTAACTGAAACGTGTGTTGACAGAGGTGCAATGCTACTGGCGAAGTCCAAATCATCAAGTTGCTTTGTCAGAGTCCATTGTATTTCATTTTCTGGTGGTAGTTATTCTTCTTCTTTCGTTTGCTTGAAATATGTCTATAACTGCAACGTTGTCTCTTGTATGAATTTAACTGTCTTTGTTTAGTTCACACAGCGGTCCATAGAGTTATCTTCCATTGTCGTCTCTCTAGGCCAGAAGGTTTCCCTAGATATGTTGTATTTTGGGCAGTTTTGGAGTATGTGCTCTGTTCTCTGCGACGCCAATCCACATGTGCACATGGCTGATTCACCAATCTTGACTTTTGTATACATGTGGTTGCGTAATCTATTGTCCTATTCTGAGGCGCAGAATAATGACTTGTTCTGGTCTGTCCATAATGTGGTAGTCATCTTGAGCAGTTGTTCGTGGCTTTCTGACTGATTGGATCATTCTTTTCGTTTGGTGGTATGTAACGGGCACATCAGGCTAGTAATTTCTCTGTTGCTATCTTCTTGATTGCCTCAATTTCAGCATCATAGTTATGGCAGTACTTTCCTGTTGAGTACAGTGTACAGCGTCTGGCCGTGTCCTTAGTATTATTTGGGTATTCTATGTACACTCCCGCTACTCCATTTCGAACAGTATTTTGTGTTGACCCATCTGTGTAGACTCGGATCCTGAGGTCCTGTGGGTTTTCTTCATCAAGGAACGAACGAACGAACGAACAAACTTTATTTTCAAAGGGTTAAGAATTGGGCACGCAGGCCCGTCTAACATTCTGCCCTTCTATCACTCTCTTTCATACATTATTTCATTCACACATCATTCAAGGCTAACAAAGAACAGTAACAATAGGTGAGATGGAAGATGAGGACAGATGACAACAAGGAAGATGAGAGTGGCTGTTCTGCGCTGTGCATTGTTCTGTTCTTCCTTGTCAAATATTCCTCTCACTTTTGTCTAGATTTGTAGTGATAGTCTATGTTCATCTTTCCATGGAGTTCGCTCTGGTATAGCTTTCAGGGGGATACCAACTGTGATCGGGGGTTTCTCTGCAGAGTCATTTGGCCTGGTGGATAAAACTACATCTTTTCAACCACCTTATAGCTACGTTTTCAAATCTGTTCTTCATAGGGTAGCCTTGCAAGCTGAGGAACTTTTCTGCTTGTATTAGCGTTTTCATATCTCTGCGCTCTCTCAGTGCTTGTGTCCTCCCCATCTTCTCCATCTCCACTATAGGGGTTGGTCTCATCCCTCCTGTGGTGACTCTAAGTGCTTGATTTTGCACCTTGCCCAGCTCTTGAGTGTGATTTTTGATGCCGAACACGACGCAGTTGACCCGTATTCCAGGTGCATTCGTATGCTCTGTTGTTAAACTTTGCTAAGTATTTTCCCACTGGCTCCCTATGTGGTTTCACTTAGTTTTCTCAGTATGGCTATTTTCCTTCTGGCTTTTGCTACTGCTTTGTTGATGTGCTTTCTCCGTGTCAGCCTGCCATCAAATGTTACTCCAAGGTATGATGGTTCTTTATCTTCTCTAAGGGTTATTCCATTTATCTGGATGATCCCTGCCTTTTGTTTTGGAGAGAGGGTAAATAGAGTGGTGCTGCACTTGTCAGTGTTTATGCTGACACACCATCTATTTGCCCATGCAACAAATGCATCTACAGCACTTTGTAGCGTTCTGGTGGCCACTGATGCATGTTCATTTGTGCTCCATAGAACCAGCGTACATTGCTTTAATTCCATGCGGTAGATTATTGATGAAGATTAGAAAAAGTGTGGGGGACAAGACTCCGCCCTGGGGAACACCGTGACGCAGTAATACTTTTTTGCTCTTGAGTCCGTCTATCTGTACTCGGGCTCTTCTGTTGGGCAAGTATGCTTTCACCCATTTGTACATTCTTTCAATGACTTTACACTTTCTCAGTTTCTTCATCAAACCTTCTTTCAAGAATTTGTCAAAGGCTTTCTTCAGACCTATCCATGCAGCAAGCACCAGCTTCTCTCGGAATGCATTCTCAATTTCTTGAGAGAGGTAGGTTGTCTGATCTTCCGTAGAGTAGCACTGCCTAAAGCCAGCCTGCTGTGGCACAAGGATGTTTTCACTTTCAATGTACCACTGCAGTCTGTGATTGCTGATGCGCTCGATTGTTTTGCAGAGACAGCTGGTGATGCTAATTGGTCTGTACCTGGAGGCAGTGGAACTATATTTCCCTGATTTTAGGAGGGTTATCATGATTGCTTCTCTCCAGGCTTGTGGAACACTGCCTAAGGTCCAGCTGTTATTGAAGATCTACAACTTCTGTAGTTCTGTTGGCTAGCTCCAGTTTGCTGATTGTGATAGGTGCCTCCAGAATCTCATGTACTGTTTCATTCTGTCCTGTATGTTGCCATTTGTCTCGAATCTCTTGTTGTTTCTCTTGGCTTATTTCGATATTGTTATCTTGTATGAATGAGTCCGCTAAATGGTCAGCTGCTTGCTTTCCTGTTAAGAAAGATGTCTTTATGTAGTGCAATTTTTGAGTTTCTCCCTGTGCCCTCATCGTTAAGTTGTTTTATTAGCTTCCACAACTTCCTTGTGTTTCTGTCAAAGTTCAGTGACTCTGTTTTCTCCTGCCAGCTTTTCCGTCTAGCCTGCAGCTTGGCCCTTTGAAATTTGGCGTTTGCGTGCTGGTATTTATTGTGGTGCTGTTGGCTGGGTTTGGTCTCTGCTTGCTTTCTACACACTTCCACATCATTAAGCAACTGTTCCAGTTCACTACTCCAGTAGGATTTATAATGTTTACGGGCTCCTCTTGGTACTGTTTCTTGTGCTGCCTGTAGTATGCATTTCCAAACCTCTTTAACTACTTTATGTCTTTCTCAGTATTCAGGTTTCTAACCAGTATGCTGTGCGATGCTTGTACATTGTCCAGTCTGCTTTCTTGTAGTTCAACCTCGAGAGGGTGCTGCTTTCACTTATAGCCTCATTTTCTACAGTTAGAAAGACTGGCTGGTGGTCATTGCCATCATTTGTTTCCCAATAATTCGTGTAATGTTCCATTCCAGGTCTGGTGAATGAAAAGCCAGATCAAGTTTAGTTGTAGTGTGCCATGATCTCGAGTAGAAAGTATGTGGGTCGGACGGCTTATTAATCAAGATGAATCTATTCTCATCCTGCCAGTCTTCTAGTCTCTCTCCTCTCTGGTCCATGTGATCATAGCCCCAGCTCTGCGAGTGGCTGTTGAAATCGCCACACACAATTATTTTTTCTTTTAATGGTAGTGTATCCAGTGCCTGTGGGTGGTCACTTGGGCAGTAGCAATTGATCAGATGAAGGTCTGTATTGCCTGTCTTAAGTTTAAGTGTCTGATACTCAGCCCCTTCCGTGTAAACTTCCATTTGGGAAGCAGCGATGTTATTTTTTTTTAGAAGGGTCAGTATCCCACCCTTTCGCCTGTGCTTTCGGTCAGATCGGTAACACTAGTAGCCTCTGATCTTGAAGGCTATATTTTCGTTGAGGTGAGTTTCTTGCAAGCAACATACGCTTACTTTTTCTTGGTCCAAGATGCTTTCTAGTTTTTTTTTTGTTTTTTTTTTGCTGACTCCCTCCGCATTCCAGTGCATTATTTTTAGTCTTTGTTTGGTATAGCCAGACGCTCTATTCTCAGGTCCCCTGGCTTCACAGGACATTTGATAAGGACCCCCGGTATTTGTGGTTGGACCCTTTCGAGGTATAGGGCCCGGTACTGCACCTGCCTGGGGGTCCAAAGCAGGGCGAGCACCATAACATTTAGCAGTATTCGACATATTTCATGGCGTGATTGCGTGGCATCCTGATTTTTGTGGTGCGCTTCCTGGCTGGTTGCCTCCGTCTTCAGCACCTTTCTTCTGCTAGAGCAGACTGTGGTCTTACTCGAGTTTAGGTGTGTAGGCACGCACATAGGTGTCTGTGCGTGCATGTACGTGCATACACATCTAGAGCGTTCTGGTTATTTCTCGGCGCCAGTGACTTGCCGCCGCCCCTTGTCCTGTTGGTTAAAACAGGTCCGCCACGTGAAGGCCAGGAGTTGGACTTTTGCTGCAGAGGTGATGAATGCACGAGCCATTGGGATATTTATGCAAAGTTGAGCGCTCACCCCAACCCCACCCTGGCTACATAACAGTAACATTTGGAACCCGTGGTAGTTATTATTTTCTATGTAACTTAGTCTATAGTCAGTAAGAATACTAATGATGACAACAAGTATTCCTATCGCACTCCAGGTTTAATTTCAAATGTATCTGTTAATTTTCCCTCATGAAGAACTGTATATTTCATACCTTCACATGCTGCCTTTGTTGACTTAATGATTTTTGTGGCATCATCGCATCAATCTCCTAATGTGTTCCCTGTCAGTGCGATCAAAGACCTTTTTGTAATCCACAAATCCAGTATACTGGCTAATGCAGTTCAATAATTTGCTCTATTCCCATGCATGTTATTATCTGGTGAGTTCAGGTTCTATTTAGTTGGACGCCTGTCTCTTAGCCGCTTGTCGATAGCATCTCTTAATGTACCCGGGTTTTCCTGCTTACTATTTTCCCAGAAAGTGAGTACAATATTCTTCTTATATAGTTTCCACAGTCCTGTAGGTATCATTTTAGGCTACTTTACCAGACAGCATTCTCTGTAGTCTTCTGGTGTTTCATC
Organism: Cepaea hortensis; assembly: GCA_963921405.1. Lineage (NCBI taxonomy): Eukaryota > Metazoa > Mollusca > Gastropoda > Stylommatophora > Helicidae > Cepaea > Cepaea hortensis. The sequence continues at coordinate 47,719,346 of OY992876.1, forward strand.
GGTGTCTCAGACTCTGCTAAATAACACTGGTTTACACACATCTGGGTGTCTTAAATTGTATAGCTGTTCGTGTGCAGTTTTGTGTTTGCTGATTCTAAAAATGTAGTCCGATTTTTTTCCATCAGCTCTAGTTTTTGAGATAACTAAGAATGGTCTTCTTAGTAGGGCAATTGTTATGTTAGGTGCTGTCAGTGGCATTTTGACTGCAATCTGCATTGATACTATATGTAATTACTGTGCATTTATTACCTTCATATAAAACACCAAAAACGTATTAAAACTGTATCACAATCATTGTGTTATCTATAGTCTACACACACAAAACTTCTTTTCGAGGACTTCCTGGAATATGATATGCCCGGACAGTCGCGTATAAAGGTCCAACATTAATCTGCCATCATATGGGCATCCCAAAGTCCCTAGTATCTCTCTTCCGTTGTTCTGTTATATTTGTGAAATCTTGCACCTTGTTCCTCACTAAAGTCGCCAAGATTCTTGGGAGAGAAATGTAAATGGTTATGGAAATAATGCAATTTTATGCTCATGTTGCATCGAAGGTTATACAAACTCCACGACATTCAGAATTATTGTTACCAAGAAAGTTTTGCACAACCAAAACAAATGATGACAAGGCTGTGGACTCTGTTTTGTTCATCGAATGAATAAAATTTGGATCGGTTATTAACTTTCTAATTTGAGTTCCATCAAATATTCCACCTTTAAATTTGTCTACGCTCGATTACAGAATCTTTCTCCATATGTAATTAGAACAGTTACTATCTTTGTTCAGTACCTTAACAAATTGCTTCATAAAGCCAAACTTTATATGTGATGGTGACAGTAGAACTCTGTTTTGGAGAGATATAAATCTCGGATTAGATTATCTAGTTCACGCTGGTCGAAGCGTTGAGCAGCTGGAAAATCACTTTCGAAATCACTGTCACTTGTCATTCCTTCTGTCACTGCTGTCTCATCTTCTAGCAGGGAATCCTAAATCTAACTGAAAGTTGGAATTGGTATGTCATATCCGTGTGGAACAGGTCGTCTGGCAGAATCTAAATCTGGATATTTAAATTTTGTGATTTGTTTCCATTAATTTCTTTAATATTGATAACACAGAAATAGCAGTCATCATAGTGGTGCTTGGGCTTTCTGTAAGTAAACAAGCAGTTTCATTTTGTAAGCGACTAGATAGCAATGTTTTTTTCACCAGAGCATTATACAGAAATTACTGTAATAATATTAATTAAATACTTAAATGCCCGTATCTCAAAACCTAGAGCTGCTACAGACACATTGTGTGCTATTTGGATTTAGCAGGCCTCATTTATGCAACATCAAGTGTAAAATGTTTGGCACTCCAAAAAAATGTTTTTGTAGGGCTGTGTAATTTGTGTAGCAATTCAGTTGGGGCGTCTATGCTGAGTTTAGTAGCTTCTGCTGTGATAGCATTTGGATCAGCAGCCTTTCCATCTTTCATTAGCTTGATTTCTTTTCTGATTTCCGCTTTGGGTGATTTTTGGCATTTGATATCCAGCTCCATTTCTGTTGGCTCAATGTTAGAATGGTAATTTGAGACTTGTCTATTCAGAAGTTCCTCAAAGTATTCAACGCAAGTGTTCATTTGATCTTTAATATTGGTGAGAACTTTCCCATTATTATTTTTTTTAAAGTCCACTTGGTTGATAATATTTTCCTACCAATTTCCTTGGGGTGCTGTTAAGGTTTCTGAAGTGTCCTATTGCTGCTGCATCTTCTGTCTCTCTTGATATGGTATCTAAATATGGTCTTTTATCCGCTCTTATACGGTTCTGAACCTTTTTGGTAGCATCAGTGTATTTACTTGGGTTTTGATTTTAGTGGCTGTGATTTTACTAATAACTAAATTTTCTATTTTTACTTTTCCTTACTTTTATTTTCTTTGGGATTGTCGGTGTTATCCATGATTTATGTTTTCATTTCTGTTCCCCAATGACCTACAAACACGAGCCACTCAAGTGTTTTTTAACCCGGTGCTAACAGTAGAAGCAACGTAGAATAACGACAAATGCCCATACAAACAAATACAGAATTACCGGGTACAAGCGTACAGCAGCTGGGTGTTTACCATATTTGTATAGACCAAACGACACTCGTAGCGAATGTAGTCAACATCACACCGGGATCACTTCCCAAGACATTTCCTGGTACCAATTTCAGGTTGGTCGATCTTGGAACCAAGTCAATTTTAAAATCCCCTTCGGGAGACACGGATTTGAACCCTTGACCGCCGAGCGTCTAGACACTGTGCTACCATGGCTCCCGTTTGTGACATGAGTTGAGCTGAGTTCAGAACTTATATCACAGCACTCATGGTATTCCCTTACGCCCTCGATCCCCAACTTCAGCAGCCAGTGAAGATTTCCAATAATAATCGTGCCTGTTATAGTCTGGTCTTTCCTCGGACTGTATTTGTAACATATGCTGCCATACACCGCAAGGTCCTATACTGGCAGTAAATGACAGTTGACATGACTGCTCAAAGAAATCTGGCATAAGAATTGATAACCAAATTCGAATGCTAAAAATACAAAACAAAGTATTAGCCAAGGATGTGTGCTGTCACGAGATATGTCAACTAGTTTAGTTTAGTTGACGGAGCAACATCATGCACACGGGTGTAACCCAAAAGTGCTCCAATCTACTCCTAACTCAAACCTGAATCCGGAGAATCTCAGCTCAGTGCACGAACTCCATAGCACGGCGAGGGTCCTGAAATACTTTGGATAGATTTTTAACTCGAAATTTTCCCCGGGCAGCGCCGTTAGGCTACTCTTTTTCGATTTTCAACTGCCAAGGGAATTTTTAGGTGCGCAGCAATAAACACTGGTGTCCGATCTCACTACCCAGAGACCAGGAGAAATTTAGTTACTAGAAGTCCACGTGAAAAAAATTCCGGCCCTCACCGGATGGAAACTGCTTTGAAGAATTGTAAATTTTCAGAAATAAATATCATAATGGGTGACTTCAATACGAATGTAGGAAATCAATGCGGTGGATGCACAGTTGGTAAACATTGTTTGGGAGAACGAAACGAAGGAGGATACAGACTTGTAGAATGGGCAAAAGAGCAGAAAAGGACTGTCGGAAACACCTGGTTTCAGCAACAGCCTAGAGGATTATGGTCATGGAGGAGTCCTGACAGCAGGATTAGAATCCAGATTAATTACATCCTGATAACCAGAAGGTTTCGAAATGCGTTAACAATCGAAAAAACAGTTCCCAATGCAGACTGTTACAGTGATCAAAGATTGACTACAGGCACACTGAAAGTAAAGTTAAACCATGAAGCACTAAATATGATCTGCGTACATTGAAAAATGACAAGGAAGTACAAGACAATCTTAACATAGAAATAAAGAACAGATTTTATAGATTGTCTGATAATCTGATTCTATTTCAAGATGTAGATGATCAATATTAAATGCTTAAGAATTCAATCAGTTTGGCTGCAGAAACAACTATTCCAAAATTAAAGAAAATGGGTTGTAAGAAATGGATGACTGAAGAAATTTTACAACTAATGGAACCAAGAAGACACAACAATAATAATCCTGAAAAATATGAAGAGATTCGCAGAAAAGTCAGAACATTTTGTAATGAGGGAAAAGTAGCATGGCTCGAGAAAAATTGCAACAATTAGTAAAATGAGCCATATCACGAAGATTTTGCTAAGATTTATCATGCAAAGAGTTAGGAAGAAAATACAACCCGAAATAGGACAAGAACAGTCTGGGTTTGTTGAAGGCAAAGGTATAATAAATGCTGTGTATATGCTGAGAACATTACTTGAACGTTCTATAGAAGTAAACAAAGACCTACATCTTTGCTCTACACAAAGTCTTTCGATAAAGTAAGACGTCACCATGATAAAGGTGCTTGCAGATCTACAAATTAAGAGGAAAGATTTATTAATAACATATATTGGAAACAACAAGCTGCCATAAGGATTGATAATGAAGTAGGTCAATATCTGATCCACGACTCTGATGATCGAGGGAAATGGCGAATCTTGACCGCCCAAGCTTATCGGTTTGGCACATAATGGATAGATGAAGGTCAATATCAGCCTATTAAGAGAGGTGTGAGATAGGGATGTATAATATCTCTAGATCTTTTTTTCCCCTGTACAGTGAAAATATTTTCAGAAATATAGAAGATATTAAAGGAATCATCAATGAGGGACGTAACATAATAGTATTAGATATGCGGATGATACAGTATTGATTGCAGACATTGAGCATGATCTGCAAATTTAGTAGATGCGGTTGTTGCACATAGTGAACACCTAGGTTTGGAATTAAATTGTAAGAAGACACAGATTATGGTCGTCACTAGGAAGAAGGAAATACCACAATGCAATATAGATCATCATCATCATCTTCATCATCATCATCATGTGCCGTGCCGGTAAGCGTGGTCGATCATGTTTTGCCATCTCACTCGATCACCAGAATCGTGGATCAGCTCAGTGTTCTTGTCTCTACCATACAACGTAGCCATGCCTTCCAGGTATTTACTTCTCTGCCCTCCCCTTGTTCTCTTCCCCTCGATCTTGCCAGTTGTCACCAAGTTCTCCAGTTTATTTCTTTTCATGACGTGACCAACAAATTGTGACTGTCTATGTCTAATGTCTCTAATCAGTTTACGGTTTTCATTTCTTTCTTGGTCATTAGTTTCTCATTGGTCATTGGTTCTCCTCATAAACCACATTTCTACAACCATCAGATGGTTTTCAGCTTGTCTGCTCATTGTCCACGCTTCACATCTATACAAAAGTACACGTTCTATGCAACACCTCAACGCTCTTTTTCTCGTTGCAAATGACACCTTTTTATTGGTCAGTATGTTTTTCATCTTGCAAAATGCTGCCTTCGCCATGGCGATTCTTGTTCTAATCTCTACAAGGCATCTCCCATGAGATGTTATGACTGTTCCGAGATAACTTTACCGATTCACTTGTTTAAGAATATTCCCATTTACTTGTATATTACATTGTAGTATTTCCTTCTTCTTAGTTATCCTCATTATCATCATCATCTTCCACTTCTGCTGTCAAGCGTCGTGGGGAGGAATTAATTGCGCTCCAGCGCTCGGTGGGCGGCACTGGATAGTGTCATTCCGTGTGGTTGTACAATGTCTTTGATGTCGTCAGTCCATTTTCTTCTTGGACGTTCTCTTGGTCTCATCGTAGATGATCTTTGATGTAAGGCCAGTGTTGGTAGTTGTTGGTGTTGCATTCTAGCGACATGGCCGTGCCACTTGACCTTCTGTCTTTCAATAAATGTGGGACAAGGTGTTGATCCAACTGTCTGTGTCTGTTTTCTTCTTAGTGACGACCATAATCTGTGTCTTCTTACAATTTAATTCTAACCCAAGTTGTTCACTGTGTGCAACAATCGCATCTTCTTAATGTTGCAGATCCTGCTCATTGTCTGCAACCAACACTGTATCACCTGCACATATAATGTTATTGATATTATGTCCCTCAATGATTATGCCTCTCATATCGTCAACATTTCTTAAAATACTTTCACTGTACAGGGAGAAAAGATCTGGAGACATTACACATCCCTGTCTCATACCTCTCTTTATAGGCTGATATTTATCTACTTCATTATCAACCTTTATGGCAGCTTGTTGTTTCCAATATATGTTTTTTACTAGTCTAAGGTCTTTTCCATCAATTTATAGATCTGCAAGCATCCTTATCATGTGGACATGTCTTACTTCATCGAAAGCCTTTGTGTAGTCAATAAAGCAAAGATGTAAGTCTTTGTTTACTTCTATAGAATGTTCAATTAATGTTCTCAGAATATACACAGCATCTACAATATCTACAAACCCACATTGTTCTTCTCCTGTTTCGGGTTGTATTTTATTCCTAACTCTTTGCATGATAATTCTTAGCAAAATATTTGTGAAGTGGCTCATTATACTAATTGTTCGATGTTGATCACATTCCATGCTCCTAAATTCTTCGCGATTGCAATAAATATAGAATTACATAATTCAGGAAGTATATCTCCAGTATCATATATTGTGTTCAGCAGTCTGGTGACTTGGTCTATTCCAAATTCTTCTAAGGCAGTGATAATTTCTGTTGAGGTGTTGTCTTGACCCGGGGTCTTGCCAAATTTATATGGTTAAGAGCATTCTAAACTTCTATCTTCAGAATTGATGGTCCTTCAGTATTACTTCGAAGATCATAATATTCTTCTCTTGTATCATCATGCCCGCTTCCTGGCCTAGAGGTTAGCGACTTTTCGCCGTAATCTCGTATACTCTCGTAAGCAACGTGACGACGGTGAGAATCAGCAGTGGTTCGAATCGCGTCGGTAACTTACAGTGTATGCGAGACGGCCGCTCAGAAAGCATTCGCAAACCACTGAGCGTAATCTTGCCAAGAAATCAACAATCAGCTGAAAGATGCTGATGTTGACTGCAATGTCCTGTAAAGGATATGCAAACAATTTTTTGTATCATCTTAAAGGTTTTTCACATAATCGGACCATGCATGTAAAATCTCAGGTTTTTCTATTATGATTTTTCCATCTTTTGTTTTCAGGCAGACTGTTGATGTAGGTGTTCTTTTATTAGTAAGCTCCTGAATTCTTTTGTGCATTAATTTGTATTTTTACTGTTGTGTTGTTTTTCAATTTCTATGCAGCTGTTTTCAAGCCATACTTCTTTACATAATTGTCTGACTTTCCTGCCCATCTGTTCGTATTTGTCAGGATTATTTTTGTTGTGTCTTCTTGTTTCGATTAGATTTGAAATTTCTTCAGTTAACCATCTCTTACGACCTACTTTCTTTACTTTTGTTATAGTTGTTTCTGTAGAAACATTTATTGAATTCTTCAACATTTCCCATTGATCATCCACATCTTGAACTAAGATCTCTAGATGAGACAATATATCAAATCTGTTCTTTACTTCTATGTTAAAATTGTCTTGTATTTACTTGTCATTTTTTAATACACACAGATCATATTTAGGGTTTCCTTGTGTATTCTTAACTTTCTTTAACTTTACCTTCAATGTGCTTATAATCAATCTGTGATCACTATAACATCCTGCATTTGGGCTATTTTTTGCGACTGTTAACGCATTTCGAAACCTTTTAATCAGGATATAATCGATCTGGTTTCTAATCCTGCTGTCAGGACTTCTCCATGTCCATAATCTTCTGTGATGCTGCTTAAACCAGGTGTTTCCGACAATCAGTCCGTGTTCTTTTGCCCATTCTACAAGTATATATCCTCTCTCGTTTCGTTCTCCCAAACCATGTTTACCAACTGTGCATCCATCACCTTGATTTCCTACTTTCGCATTGAATGTAATAAACAAGAAAATATGAATATTCTTAAACAAGTGAATCGGTACAATTACAGTCATAACATCTTATGGGAGGTGTCTTGAAGGGATTAGAACTAGAATCTCCATAACGAAGGTAGCCTTTTGCAAAATGAAAAACATACTGACCAATAAAACGATGTCAATTGCTACGAGAAAAAGAGTGTTGATGGGTTACATAGAGCCTGTACTTTTGTGTGGATGTGAACGCGGACAATGAGCAGATAAGCTGAAAAAACATCTGATGGCTGTGGAAATGTGGTTTCTGCGGAAAATGAAGAATACCATGGATATACAGAAAAATCAATAACAAGAAACAAATGAAAATCTTCCACTGATTAGAGAAATTAGACGCAGGCAGTAAAAATGTTTGGTCACGTTTTGAGAAGAAATAAATTGGAGAACTTGACGACAACTGGCACGAACGAAGGAAAGAGAACAAGGGGAAGACAGAAGTAAGTACCTGAATGGCTTGGTAACTTGGTTTGGTCAAGACAAGAACACCGAGCTGATCAACGACTCTGGTGATCGAGTGAAATGGCGAACCATGACCGCATACGCTTATCGGCTGGCACATGATGAATGAACACGGTATGCTAGGTGATGGACATATTGTAAATAATCTGAGATATAATTAGAACACAATTTTGATCCCAGATGTGACTAAGCTACCGTATAACAGTAGACGGTACTATAGTATGTCCCGAAAAGAATGCCTTCATTCACGATCAATTATTTTGAAAACTGTTTGGTGCATCGTTATGAAATTTTTCCTGCCGTCTTATATTTACCCCCACCCAAGGAATGTGTCTTTGATAGGTCCAAAAGCAACTTAAATCATCGAAAGCGAAATTTCTTTGATGTTTTGCTGAAAAACTAGTGATTTCTCGCTAACAAATTTGTGTTTACAGTAATGGACGCTCCGCCAATTCAGATGACACACAAGGCGTATCCGGATTCGTATGGGAGTGGGTGCAATGAGATAACTAGCTTAAAAGTCGACAGGGTCGGCTGCATTGCACCGGGTTTTTATCCCATATGGCTCAGTTTCTTTCCGCAGCGCGGAAAGCGTCGCACATAGCACGAACTCCGTAGCTCCAGCGACGACCCTCGGAAGTCTCCGAAAAAAATGCACTCGTGAAATGAAGGACGCGGCCCGGAATCGAACATATAACCTTCGGAGCCCGAGTCAGGCGGCTTGACTACTTCACCACGGAGAATCCCGAGAGGGGTGCAATGTGTAATATTAATAAAGACAGAGAATTTACAGAGGCATGGGGTAAATAATTTGTAAATTAACAGGAAAGTAGAAGGAATATATTTCTTACCTTATTTTTCATTTCCTTCTTGTTTCTTCAGCTGCTGGTTAATAATTGTACACAAGTATTCATGTTACTAGGATGAATTTAGCTTTTTATATTGAGTTCGTGATAGCTTCCAAATAGCTGTGCGTTAATGTGCGTATTGGGTGACCAAAAATGATACCGCAATTTAGTCATCATGTGTCCATTTTTAAGGATCTGTTCAGCTGTCTGTGTAGTTTGTTCACACATACACATGTGTGACAGACCCGCTTTGAGTCTTCATGAAAGATTGTCTACTCTGCTGTTTACTGTTCAGAGACGGAACATGATTACCTGTTTTGCACTATGAAAATAGTTGTCAGTGTCTGTGTAGTGGGCTTTCTTCTTAATGACCAAGATATTGGTCCTCTTTTCATTGTAGTTTATAGATTGATTCGTATGCACGTGTGTTGTCCCCTAATTTGGCAACGTGTTTGCTCTCACGTTTCTTGTTATGCCACAATATGTCAGTTTCCACCGCAATATTACTCTTCTGTTGGTATTCAATGCGCTTAGTGTGTTTGTTTGTTTGTTTTGTTTTGTTTTTTAAATACCAGTTGTTTGTCACCGCTGAGGGCTTGCGGAATTGAAAATTCATCACTATGGAATACAAACTGTTGCCATTGATAGTGTGCTAATGCTGTAATGTTTAGGGCCTTCAATTCGTCTGAATGGTTGGAGCAAAATATCCCAGTAAGCATGCACGTGGATTAAGGTCTGCGATCTGATCAGACCTTAATCTGTGTCGGACGATTCCAGTAGGTTGATGACTGCTCTCGGTTGCATAAAATTCAATCTATCCTTTCTCCAATAGTCCTCTTCCTCTTTCAACACATGGTCCTCACATTTTCCCAGTAACTTTTATCAATATTTAATAGCGCGAACTGGATTAGTATCTTGACGACAGACAACTTGAATATAGTATTGTCAGCTGCCACCTGTCCTTTAATTTTAGCCCACACAAGTTCTATAGGGTTAAAATGAGAGTGGTACGGCGGAAGTCTCCAGCAACCATGACGATGCTCTTCTATCAACTTGTCGATTTGATATTTCTTGCTTTTTTTTGGCGTCTGTTTTACAAGGGACAACAATTCTAGCTAGAAATACCTTTCTGGAAATGGTATGTTTTCCATTCGGAGCCATATCTTTATTGCTCCCTTTGAGCTCGATGCTGTAGGTATTTTGTCTTCTTGGGCAACAACATTGATATCATGCATTGTCCATAATTGGACACGACGGTCTATCTAGGGATGGGAGCACAATATTCTCGAGCCAATCTCTAAATACATTACCATTCATCTTATTATGATAATCCCTATTGTCTGTATGCTTTGATACGAACACGAGCCCAGCATTTTGTTGTAAGCCATTATGCTTATTACCAGCATGGGCCATGACCAAATGATGTCCTATACTACTGGGCACATATCGCTTTATCTGTCCATCCACTAATTGCCATTCCTTATCACTTGTGTGGTGCGCATTGATCCACATTTCATCCAAATACACTATGCCATAATTTTCTTTGCGCATTTCCCTTATTTCCCTTAGGTATCTGCTTCTCATGGCTCCTTAATGCGGTTGCTCGCAAAGAATATTTCTACCTCCCTTGTACTTTCTAAAAGTGAAGCTAATGTCCTTATAATTTTCCACAAAGTTGTTTTGGATAGCTCTATGTTATTGTTCTTTCTCAACCAAACCCTAAGTTTTCTTACAGTCACTGTTTCTTTGGCATCCAGCATTTTTATATGCTCAAGATTGCCCAATCGCCGCGACCGACGTCCGTCAATCGATGGGACCCGAACGATCAGGATTTCTCACTGGCAAGGAACACCAGGCCTCCTAAATCCAGTGAGCAATAATCAATTGATTATTGTCCACGATGGGTAGCGTTGTGATGTTCTGTTGTGATAATTTGGTGTGTCCAGTGTGTGCCGCGTGGTTACACACCCGCTTCACACGCGTGATCCGGGACTGTTTCCGGATCCGGTCAGGGATATGCACTACTGACGAGCTCAAACGAGGGCGAAACTCGAGTATAGTGCTTCCATATTGACGTGGATATGCCTTAGGTTCATACCAGAATGCGATCGGCGTTGCCAGTAGTGGGTTGTGCTCAATATTTAAATTTCAAATCCCGAAACAACCACATAATCAATATTCTTTCTATACCAAAGCAAATTGTGAATTTCGTGTTGTTGACTGTGATTCTTGTCATTTATATTGATCATTCTGGAAAGAACAGTGAGCAAAATGATGAGATAAAGTAGGTAACTCGGTAGACTAAAGTATGGCACGTTAAGAAATTGTTCAACGGTATTAGTCTGACAGAACTGAAAGGGAATACCAAGCCTAAGGCCGCTTCTGCTTATGTCAGAATTATAAACTGCAGACGATGGTCTGAATACCTTTGTGTCTTATGATAAATTGCCACTCCCCCCCCCCCTTCCGCATAGCAAGATCGTTATTGACAATATGTTACGATAATGTGTCACATTGTCATTTGTTATTCGCAGATGAAGACACTGTCTCCTGCAAGTGGAACTCGTGGCAAGTGTGTTAAAATGCCTCCCATACGCGGTAATACATCCAAGAGGCGTGGAAACAGCCAGGATAACAAACGGTGCAAACCTCGTAAACTACTGCGAGTTTTTTTGGAAGAGCTTTTAGATGAAGGGCAATGTCGAGGGCTTCAGTGGTTAGATAAACCAAGTCACGTGTTTTCTGTTGCCTGGCGTCATGGCTCAAGTAGTGGCTTCAACCCGGAGGAACATTCGGAAGTGTTCGATCGCTGGGCCCTGCACACAGGTAAGCCGAACACACGTTTTATTGTTTTTGTTATGCTCAAGCTGTGCTTCTTGAGACGATTGTTGCGAATTCCTTAGACTGACAGAGTAACTAACAACGACTGCCTGAAACAGGCTCATGAAACTAGGACATTATATACAACAATAAGAATGAGATAAACAGTTTTCTTTATTCATGGGATGAGAAGAGAGATATTGGGGAACATCATGGAAAGGTCGAGGCAGGGGCAGACCAAGAGAAATATGCTAGTTGGACTGAGACGGTGGCATAGAGGAACATCATCAGCAGAGATGATCAAGACCACCAGAGACCGAGATCTATGGAGAGAAATGAACGCCTACGCCAGCAGACAAGGCGCTTGATGATAACGCTCCGGCTGCCCCTGGGCTTCCGTCCTTCTACCCAAAGCCATGTAGTGATACTAGCAATAGTTCATAACTGGTGTATTTCTCCGTAAATTTCGTTTATCTTTGGTGAAAGTAACAACATTCTTATATTTGTAAGAACCCGACTCCCTATAAGGTTATGTTCAATAGGCTTGTGGGGTTATTTACAAAGTATACCGTGAATTGAGCCCTGATTTGACCCTGTTGAAGTGCGTGGTGTGATTAGTTGTGTCTGAAGATGTGTTCTTGTCTTCGTTTGTCAGGTAGTATATGTTGTCATTGAGGGCCAAGAATATTTGTATACTTCCTTCCTGGTGCCTCCAGTGGTCCAGCTGTTCAACCAAGTTTCTGTATTTACAGTTCTTGTGTATTAGCTTCTTGGCTGTTGCTTCGCTCGGTCTTTGTCTACATCCCTTGTTTGCTAGTCTGTCTACCTTATCATTACCAAGCTTGGTGTCGAATCAACTGCGTGGGTATCCTAGTGCTGTGATGTGTGGTCACCTGGTCTGCGGCTAGAATTAGCTTGCCGAGTTCAGGGAGCCTGGTAATTTCATCTATTGATTTGTCTTGTTTTAATATTGAGAGCACATGTGAATTTTCCCTGGCTTTTTACAGTTTTCCACATCAATCAATGAGGTGCCGCCTCAACAATGAAGATGGCTGCAATGGATCTCTAAAACTGTCTGTCTCTCGCCCTGACTGTACATTTTGTCAGATTGCTGTTCGCTCATCGCTTAATGTTATCTTCCCACTTGTCTTGTCGTCTACCTCTTGCTCGCTTGCGTCCAACCTTATCATTATGGTTTTTATAATAGTGTTATGTCTTTTAAGGTGGGTGAAACATTTCATTTGTCTCTTTCTTATTTATGCCATCAACTCTCTTTTCACTCTCAGTTTTTCTAGAACCTCTGTATTTAATTTTCCAAACCTCCATGTCTAATTTATTAAATCTATAATTACTTCTTTCCCAACCAGACCTAGGTGGGTAAACATTTTGTTGTGGACTTTATCGGGTCCTTGGGACGGACTTTCCATGTTTTAATTATCTACAGCTTGCCTTTGCTCGTGTTATGTATTGCACTCATCAAACATGCAGCTAGTGAGAGGTGTTTTTTTCTTGTTTCTGGTCCCTCAAGTGTCCCATACGTCTACGGCACATCTGCGTTGGTTTTTCACTTCTGTTCACGTTAATATTATGACTTCTTTCTTGAGATTTATTTTCAGTTCCAGGTATTAGCTGTACTTATTCTATCTGCCGCAGTGTTCAAACACTCATTCATAAGTTAGTTATTCAGTAGTTACTCATTCATTAGCTACTTATTTATTAGCTAATTATTCAATTGCTACTCATTTGTTGTACAGTTATGGTGAAGATTAGTGGAAGTATGTCTTCTTATTCTGTCTTTCATCTGTCAATGAGCAAAGGCCCTGAACCAACTCGCGCCAAGTCCTTAGAAGCTTGTTCGTGATTGGTTGGATTGTGCTGCTAAAGTTGTCTACGGGGTGCGGTAGCCAGCTTCACACCAACCTTCCTTAGTCTTCTCCTACGACATGCATGTATGGTTGGTTACATTGTTTACATGCTATGATTTTCTTGTGGGACCAAGTAACACACAGGCGCGAAGTCTGCCTACTGACCAAAAAATATCAAAGTGATTTCATGCTAAATCGCACAATATTTCGCAACCGATGATCCAGGGAAACTTATACCTTAAACCACATTGGTAAAAATGGGTGGTCGTGTTCATTTCTTTCAAAGACAGAGCATATTTCGCACTTCATGCTGCAATGTCTAGCCAGATTTCCATATTTCCTCAGACCAAACGAAAAAGATACGTATAATAACACACCACGAATTGAGAGATGCACACGGACAATAGTTCATAACACGTAATGCGTTGCTTGGGAAACAAAAGTAAACACCTTTATTTTTTAAAATAATAAGTTTTAACTTTTGCTCGTTGTTTGATCATACAAAGAATTTGCTTGACCAGAAATTACAATTCATTCATGGTGTATCGCAGATAAACTAAAGGACGGCGGCGTTCTGGACCATTCAAACAATAAAAGTACTTTCAGGTGTGCCCTACACAGCCTGAAGGACTGCATCGAACTTACCAAGGAAGGTGACAAAAAGGGGGCTTGTGCTAAAAGAACATTTCAGTTCATCGATCCTGGACATCCTGAATACGACAGTATGTTGGACTTTCTGTCTTCAGCATGTGCCTTTTTGTTGTTGTTGTTGTTGTTGTTGTTGTTGTTGTTGTTGTTGTTGTTGTTGTTGTTGTTGTTGCTGCTGCTGCTGCTGCTGCTGCTGTTGGTGTGGGAATAGTTATTGAACCACGACTAGCAAGAAGAATACTAAATAATATTGTTTGCATATCCTTTACAGGAAATTGCTGTCAATATCAGCATCTTTCATCTGGTTGTTGATTTGTTGGCAAGATTACGCTCAGTAGTTTGCCATTGCTTTCTGAGCGGCCGGCTCACATACCCCGTAAGTTACCGACGCGATTCGAACCACTGCTGATTCTCAACGTCGTCACGTTACTTACGAGAATATACGAGATTACGGAGAAAAGTCGCTAACCTCTAGGCCAGGAAGCCGGCAGAGGAATACTAGACATAAAATAAATATCAGAAAGAATCATAACAGTGAGAATAAAAGAACAAACAATTACAAGATATGTACACATATACGCACCATGTAATATAAACAATAATGAGCAACAATGCGAGGACTTCTACGAAGACATCCATGACGTGCTAAATAAAATAGATAAGCAGGACAACATCATAGTTATGGGAGACTTCAATGCAAGACTAGGACATAACAGTGCGGGCATAGAAAAACATCTTGGAGCATTTGGAGACCAACATAATGAAAGAAATGATAACGGAAGTAGACTGATAGAGCTATGCAGCCAACACGACTTCTATATAACAAATATATTCATATCCTATAATTCACTATAAACAAGACTCACAAATATACTCCTGGTATAAATGGAATGATCTAGATACTAAAAACCAAATTTATTTTATATTAACAACAAATAACAGAAAGAGAAATATATTAGATGCAAGGGCAGTCCCCAACTTAGGTATAAACACAGACCACAAAGCAGTCGTTGCCACAATAAGAATCATCAGTAGAAGGAATCAAAGACCAGGAAAATACATGCCATGCGAATCAGTAAACTTAAAATACCTCAAAGACGAGGCAGTGAGAAAAAATTATGAAAAAGAGCTAACTTAAATCTTTGTAAAATTACCTATAGAAATAAAGACAGTGGAAGAAGAATGGGAGATGTTCAAATCAAGCATTTTAAATACTGCAAAGATAACATGTTGAACCATGAAAAAACGCAAAACACGGATAAAGAAAATAACAAGTTGGTGGAACGCAGAAGTAAAGAAAGCTGTAAAAGACAAAAAGGAAAAATATAAAAAGTGGTTGAAAAGCACGCGGGAATGCGACTACATAGAATATAGAATAGCGAGAAGACATGCAAATAGAATAGTAAATAGAGAAAAACAAAAAGACTGGGAGCAGTATGGAGAAACTCTAAATAAAAACTACAAGGAGGCAACTAGAACTTCTATAAAAAGATAAGTGCACTGAGAACCAGAGGAGAACCCTTTGATCCAAAAGAAATAATTAACAACGAAAATGGAGAACGAATAAGTGAACAAAAACAAATCCTAATAAGATGGAAACAGTATTTCGAACAACTTCTCAACATCCCATCAGATGTCACAGGAATTCAAGAAACCGACACAGATGCCACCGAAGAACTAGAACCAGACATACTGAAGGAAGAAATTATAGAAGCCGTCAGATTAGCCCCATTGAACAAATCACCAGGACAAGATGAAATACCAAATGAATTAATTAAAGCAGCAAGAGAAGAAGGAACAGCATGGCTACATAGCCTATTAAACAACATTTGGGTAGAACAACAGACACCACGAGACTGGGGAAACGCCATAATTATCCCAATTTGGAAAAACAGAGGCAGCAAAAGAGACTGCACACAATACAGAGGCATTTCACTGTTGAGTCATACTGGGAAAATATTTTGCGAAATTCTTGAAAAAAGATTAAGAACTATTATAGAACCCCAACTAAGCGAAACACAACTTGGAGTTAGGAAAAACAAAGGATGCACAGATGCCAATTTTTCTCTTAGACAACTTATAGAAAAATCAATCGAATTCAATGAAACACTCTTCTTAGCCTTTGTCGACCAAGAAAAGGCATTTGATAGAGTAGATAGAAACAAACTGTGGGAAATCCTTAAACAATATGGAGTGAGTACACATTTAATGAACCTATGTAGAAGCTTATGCAACAACAGTGAATTCATAGTGAGAGCATCTGGAGGACACTCAGAACCCTTCACCATAAGATCCTGAGTACGACAAGGTTGTGTCCTGTCCCCTCTCTTGTTTATAACATATATAGACAACATATGTAAAGAAACCATCCAAACAGAGACCGCAAGAACACCGCATGATGAGAACACAGAAGAAGAACCATCTGCAAATCTAACCATTAGAGAACTCCTGTTTGCGAACTACCAAGCACTAATAGCAAAATCAGAAGCTGAATTACAAGACCTCATGATTAGTCTAAACGAAATGTGTAGGGAACACAACATGAAAATAGCACAAATAAAACAGAGGTACTGACTATAACTAAAGATGAAAAAGCAACAACGATTTACCTAAACGAACATCCCTTGAAACAAGTAAAGAATTTCAAGTACCTAGGAAGTATAAAATCATCAAATGGCAAATCAGAAGACGAGATCGAAAATATATGCAACAAAGCAAACCAACTCATTGGACAAATGGCACCAATACTAAAGAACAAACATGTATCAATAACTACTAAGAGAGTACATTACAACACAATCTTCCTACCAACTCTATGTTACCAATGCCAAACCTGGACAGTGACAGAAAAAGAGAAAACAAAAATCACATCAACAGAAATGAGATGCCTGAAAAGAATACTCAATGTATCAAAAAGAGATAAGATCAGAAATGAAGAAATCAATTCAATTCAATTCATCTTTATTTTAAAAGGGTTACAAATTGGGCACGCAGGCCCGTTCAGGACTAAAGTGGGGGTTACAGCTGCACTAGATTTTAATAGAAAGCAGCAAGTCAAATGGTTTGAACATGCAAGTAGGTTACCAACTAACAGTATACCACAACAAGCAATGATGTACAGACCAGAGGGAAACAGAAAAAGAGGCCGACCACGTAAACGATGGACGCAGGGAATAACAGAATCCATGGGAATATCGATACATGAAGCCCATAAGCGGGCACTCTCCCGCTGTTTATACTAGAAGGCGCTGTACCTGATTTGTGCCTCAAATACCTCCCCCCTTACTACTATCACTGGCAACATTATACATTTGTAACTGCAAGACCACTTTAACTTTTAAAACCCTGTCATTTGTTACTGCTGTTGAGACACCTGGTTTATGCTCCCAAGAGTTGCCATCAAAATATATATTAAATTCAACAATATCGAATTATGACTACAAATTGCCTTTAATGAAATTATGAATTACACTGCCTTGTGGAGTATATTTTGTTGAATTGTATACATTTACGATCATGTTTCAAAGCATTGATTGCATCTCCCTCAACAGGCAAGAGAAAGGCCAAGTCCACGAAGAAGAATAAGGTAAGATTATGTTCAATATGCAATTTAAAAATAAATTATGCACATTGTGTAGCTTGATGATTGTCTGAATAGATGAGGGGTGGAATATAAGAACAAAGATAGTGTGTGCCTCGTTTAGCTGACCAAGATATAAAAGCTATTGTTGGTAACCATTCTACCACTTCTTCTCTTTTGCCCTTTATCCCCCTATGGTAGGGTTGCCAGATACATGGGCACCAAAAGGAGGATATAATAAGACAAAAACGAGGACAAAGGAGGACATATTGAATGTTTCATTTGAATCGTTCCAGATTAAAGTCACAATCAGTACAATTAGTTAGTTAGTTAGTCGCGGTTCCAACTTCACGGCGACGGGTCGTCCCCATATTGCTCCGTTCCTGTGCCAGTGAATATCACACAAAATGTTCCTCACTGCCGTATGTGAACAATGGAATAGACAGGAGTATCGGCAAGCCAACAGCCCGCACAGATACATTGTGCATAATGCCGCTGCCAGAATGCCAACACAAAAGTCTTACACGAAAAATACAGTTCATCGTCGATGGAAACGGCAGTCATCAGAAAGACTTCATTGAAGCGGGTTTTATCAGTACAATCAGTAATTTTATCAGTACAATTGTATTACAATAGCTGTGAATAAGTGTATCTTACTCTTAATGAATCGACCAAGAAACAATCATGTTAAATATTAAAAAATAAATAAATAAATATTGTTAAGCAATGGTTTTTTTTTTATAAAGAAGTAAAAGTAAATATCAAAAGAGTAATTAGCCAGATACAGATAGCAGTTAGAATTACTATAATCGACTAGTTAGCAGAAATGCATAGACGTTGTTCATTTTAACAATGTAAACATACGGTAGCGTTTAGATACATTATAAGGTGTAACAACAATACATAAAAAAATTATAACATAAAATATAAGAAAAGCCGGACATTTTAAAGGTTTT
This sequence comes from Cepaea hortensis, assembly GCA_963921405.1. Taxonomy (NCBI): domain Eukaryota; kingdom Metazoa; phylum Mollusca; class Gastropoda; order Stylommatophora; family Helicidae; genus Cepaea; species Cepaea hortensis. The sequence goes on from OY992876.1 coordinate 47,737,935, forward strand.
TAGCTTTGCCTGCCTGACGGAGAATATTAGGCTAAACATGAGGACATGTCCTCTTTTTGCCGGACGTCTGGCAACCCTACCCTTTAGGGGGAATAGGCCCTTTACCAACACTGTTCAAACTGTCTTCATGTCTTTCGTTATCTCATGCAGCTTCGTCGACGTCCTCCTTCCCTCTTCCCCACGTTATTCATGTATGTCTCTAATTCTCTTCCCGGTGTATTTTTAGGTCTTCCTCTATTTCGTTTCATGTCTTTCGAGCAGTTGTGATATTTCTATTGTAGTCTACACATTCTTTGTGTGGTTGGCTGGCTGGCTGGCTGGTTGGTTGGTTGGTTGGTTGGCTGGTTGTTTGGTTGGTTGGTGGTTGGTTGGCTGGCTGGTTGGTTGTCTGATTGGTTGGCTGGCTGGTTGGTTGTCTGGTTGGTTGGTTGGTTGGTTGATGAATTATCTGGAAGACAAGTCCTTCTTAAGTCTAATGCACTGGCCTTTAGGACGGTTCGGCCCTGAACAGGACTTGCGGCCATCGGACTGCAGTTGATATAGAGACTGTTCCCCCACAATGTACAGAAGTACCATCTTCACGGGAACTGCCTTGTATATCTCTCCTTCCCCTATCAAAACTAAAAAAACTAGAGAGATACGAGTAAGACCTGTTCCGACACTTCACATCCGTGTTATACTGTTACTGTTTCATACTGTGTGGGTTATACAGCCTTGCTGGTTCTGCTTTTATACTTACAGCGTTTTTTTTTTTTTAAATCGTACGTCCTCTTGCAGGGCATCGCAATCAACCCCAGCCTTTATTGGTTGTTTGTGATTTTTCTAAACAATTTTACGGTCAGTAGTCTGCCAATACTTTCTGAACGAGACGTCAATATTAAAGTCCGTTTGACCCTGGTATTAAATTAACCCACTACGCTGCCGTCAGCAGAGACAATTTAAACGTGAGTGTGTTAAACGTCTCGGCCACTCCGACCTATAGCTTTTTAATAATTGACTTACAATTATCGCAAGTTGGCTCTACAAGAGTGACCCTTGTATATGAATTTTCTGTTTTGTTGTTGAACACTGATAGTAATCTGAAAGAACAGTTTAGTAATGTTTATATGACAATTTTTATTTGACTCTCCATCAATGATGATTCTGAAAGTAATTTTGTTTTTATAACTTCAGATTCAACTAAAAGAGGAAACTCTTGACTGCACATCTGGCACAGATGAGCAAGATACCTGGACACTGGACTCTGAGCATGCGGTCGCTGACCAAGATACGAGTACCCTGGAGTCTCCGCAAAATATAGAGATACTGGACATTGAGTGTGAGACAAGCACATGGTCAGATCTTCAAGAGGGGACCGACAGATCAGCATCAAGTACGCTTCTATCTTTGCCTCTTGTAGTCGGGGAGATCCATGTGGATACAACATATATTGCTGGAGACAGCTTGGTTGCACAGAATACTGTCAGGGAGACAACTCCACCAGCAGAAATCCCTGTAGTAATGGATATCGTACCTCTTGGCTTGCATGGGGATATTGAAAGAAGCTTGTCTGCTCCAAGTGTTGATCTGTTGCTACGATTTCTTCGCAGAGATGCACAAGCCATAGATCGACCACAAACAAATGATGTACTTGTTCAGGAGCTCGAGCTAACTGATGCTGATGATGAAAGCACTCAGTTGGACACTGCTGCTACTCGAAGCATGCTTCCGGTGTTCTCTGCACTTGGTGTGTCAGATGAGTGTAAGTGTAAGTATTTCTTCTAACACGTTACGTGTAACTCTGTCATTTAATATTTAAATATTGAGCACAACCCACTACTGGCAACGCCGATCGCATTCTGGTATGAACCTAAGGCCTATCCACGTCAATATGGAAGCACTATACTCGAGTTTCGCCCTCATTTGAGCTCGTCAGTAGTGCATATCCCTGACCGGATCCGGAAACAGTCCCGGATCACGCGTGTGAAGCGGGTGTGTAACCACGCGGCACACACTGGACACACCAAATTATCACAACAGAACATCACAACGCTACCCATCGTAGGCTATGCTCAACCACATAATCAATTGATTATTGCTCACTGGATTTAGGAGGCCTGGTGTTCCTTGCCAGTGAGAAGTCCTGATCGTTCGGGTCCCATCGATTGACGGACGTCGGTCGCGGCGATTGGGCAATCTTGAGCATAGCCTACGATGGGTAGCGTTGTGATGTTCTGTTGTGATAATTTGGTGTGTCCAGTGTGTGCCGCGTGGTTACACACCCGCTTCACACGCGTGATCCGGGACTGTTTCCGGATCCGGTCAGGGATATGCACTACTGACGAGCTCAAATGAGGGCGAAACTCGAGTATAGTGCTTCCATATTGACGTGGATAGGCCTTAGGTTCATACCAGAATGCGATCGGCGTTGCCAGTAGTGGGTTGTGCTCAATATTTAAATTTCAAATCCCGAAACAACCACATAATCAATTTAATATTTAGATTTATGTCATGATTTAAAAATCACACAGACATATGTAAAACAGAAGTTTGTCTTTTTCCGCAACAAACTAACTTAAACTTCACAATGAAGATCTTTGGCTAAAACAATGGGAAATTACAATGGATTATTTTGAAAGGTGAAACAATTTTATTGGTTTAGTGGGAGTGGGGAGGGGTGACACATAAGAAAGTTATAGAAGAACTCAATATAAAAAAGGCGATGGTGAAGGGATTTACAATTAGAAACAGAAGGTACTTTGGTCACCTCAAACGACATGACAATCTACTTTATACAGAGTGTATTCGTAATGTCGAGGTTTTTGAAAATATTGCCGTTCCAAGTTTTGTATTTACCTTTTGTGTGGCATGAACTCCACAGAGGGTGAATACAAAACTTGGAACGGCAATATTTTCAAATACGAAGTGACTATTCGCAATGGAATTGCGAATATAAAAATATTATATTCGCAATCGAAGTAGGTCACGTGATTATTCCTATGCGTGTGTCCACATTACAATATTTTGTTGATCTGTTAACGTGTCCTCAGTAGCATAGTGGTTAGTGTTTTCGCCTGGTGCACGGGAGCTCCGGGTTCGATTCCCAGATCGGGAGGTGACGTTTTTTGTTTTTTTTCCATTTTCAGGAGTTAGGTGACACCAATGCTTGTCTGATGATTTCGCTTTAGGCGTATGTTTTCTACGGATTTTGTGTATTAGGTGTTGTTTATCTTGCTCCGCAGGAACCTGCACACTTGTCTTTGTGTTCTTATCTGTCCTCTACTTTTGTTAACTTGGGAAAGGAGCTTAGCCACCCGAACACGAGTTCTCTCTCTCTCTCTCTCTCTCTCTCTCTCTCTCTCGCTCGCTCTAAGTCTCGATCTCCCACCTCTCCCTTTCTTGTCTTTACCACTCTTTAATGTCTTTCAATACATCTTTCTCATATCTCTGACTCTCACACTGTCTTCGTTATCTATCTTTCTCCTCTCTCTTTTCCACTTGCTTCAGATATACCGGGTTTTCCTGCACTTTATAATATGCGTAGCATTTCCTTTTCCTTGTTTATTTATTAATTAATGAGGCCAGTCAATCGAAAGCCTGGTGTTTGAATTGCCTAATCATGTCTTGCTGTGGCGAAGCATATTACTGTCAGCTTGGACCAGAACAGAGTCACTCAGATAGGATGCAATGGAGGCCATAGAAAGTGTCAAATTAAGAGAATCATCACTGCTGCGATATTATCAGGACATAAACAGTAGGAGGGTAACGTAAACAAGCATGGATGCCTGGTAACAGTAAGTGTACAGAAACGAAAGTTAACAATTCTTGAACTCGCCTGGTGATAGAATTATTTGTAGAGATCGTTATTTGTATTGGGGATACCTGTTCTGAACAATTATTCTTGATATTTAAACAGGACTAACGTAATGTAAAAATAAAACGGGATGCCAAAAGAACGAACAGAAGTAAGATGTAAGACGAAGAGTGATTCATTAATAAATACGGAGAATTCGGCAGAATTAAACTCGCAACAGTGAACATTCCTATTTAAATTAACCTTCTTAGACTTCTTAATGGCCCAAACTAAAATTGACTAGTAAGCAGACGATGTGACATGTTTGTTACTTCCCGCAAATCGATTGCGAATATAATTTTTTTATATTTGCAATTCCATTGCGAATAGTGCCTCCCTTTCAAATATGCCAGTCATTAAAAATACACCCTATACCATAAGGCAGTAGAGGGGAAGCTGAGGGGAAAAGAGCTTCTTGGCGTCATATAAACGGACAGACATCATCAAAATAATGGTCAGGATACAACATAGCATATTGTACAGTTGCGGCTCCGGGCAGAAACATCTTCTTCTGTCCGTTATCCCTTGTTCGGACACATAGTTTCGAGTTCTCTTTCTCACTAAACATAAAGAGAGTGAGCACCCAAGTTGTCATTCTCACTCATCATCATCATGTGCCATGTCGATAAGCGTGGGCGGTCATGCTTCACCATCCTACACGATCACCAGAGTCGTGGATCAGCTGTGTGCTCTTGTCCCGACCATACCATGTGGTCAAGCGATCCAGGTATTTACTTCTCTGCCTTCCCCTTGCTCTTTTCCCCTCAATCTAGCCACTTGTCATCAATTTCTCTAGATTATTTCTTCTCATACCGTGCCCAAAAAGACTTACTGTATACGTGTAATTTATCCAATCAGGTTGCGGTTTTCATTTACCTCTTGTGGGACTTGCCCATTGGTTTTTCTGTCTGTCCGTGGTATTTTTTCCATTTCCTCAGAAACCACATTTCCACTGCCATCAGATGTTCTTCAGCTTGTCCACGGTTCCCATCCATACAAATGAACAGGTTCTATGTAGCACTTCAACACTCTTTCCTCGTTGCAGTTGACATCGTTTTAGTAGACAGTAACTTTTTCCATTTTGCAAAAGGCTACCTTTACCATAGCGATTCTTGTTCTAATCTCTTCAAGGCACCTCCTATCAAATATTATGACTATTCCGAGATAGTCTCACTAGAGATATTTAAAACATCAGCAATCAACTAAACCACCTCAAGCAGTCCTATCGTTTGCTATCTCCCGCATCCCCCGCCCCCTCTCCCCCAATGTTCTCCCAGTATTACTCAGCTCAGTCTACAATTCTCTTCTCCGTGTGTTTTTAGGTCTCCCGCTGATTCATTCGTCTTGTTAGTTCCAGACAAAAGAGAGTCTAGTTGTACTGTCCTCAGATTTCAAGACAGAAACTGCTGAACATCTATTACTGCCAGCCTTCGGTGTGAAGATGGCACTAAATAATCACGATGAAGATAAGCTATTAAGCATAATAACAACATCTTCTTCAGCGTTCCGAGCCATTGAGGTTCTTTGCTGCAAATACAATCCGTCTCCATTCGTCTCTCTGGTGGACCTTCTCTTGCCAGTCGTTGATTCCAAGTGCTTGCAGGTCTGTACATGTATTATCTCTCCACCGCCTTCTTGGTCTACCTCGGGGTCTACGGTAATTTATTTCCTGAGTGTAAGCGAGTTTTGTTTCCCTATTATCTTCCATTCTTTCTATATGCCCCAGCCATTGTAGTCTATTAGCCTTCATGATACCAGTGATTAGCGGGGACTTAAACAGATCATAAATGTCTTTGTTACTTCTTCTTTTCCACTCTCCACTTTGTGTATCCCTAATGGGTCCAAAGATGCGTCTTAAAATTTTGTTCTCAAAGGTTTGTAACAAGGCTTCGTCTCCTTTCGTTGTACTCCAGGTTTCAGAGCCATACAGCACAACTGGTCTGATCAGTGTTTTGTATATTGTGATTTTGGTGTTACGAGATAGCGCCTTTGATTTTAGTAGATGTTGTAGTGCATAGTATATCTTATTTCCAGAGTTGATTCTAGTTTGTATTTCTTCCCTTATGATGTTAAAGCAGTTGAAGATCGTACCCAGGTATTTGTATGTTTCCGTTCTTTTAATGGTCATATTATCTATTTGTATGTGGCCAGAGTTTCTAGCCATTCCGTCTCTTGAAATTACCATATATTCTGTCTTATCTTGGTTGATAACCAGCCCCATCTGTTGGGCTTTTCCCTTTAAGTGAGTCAATATTTCCAATGTCTTTTGTTCACTTTGCCCTATAATATCTATATCATCTGCATAACCAAGCAGCTTGGATGTTCCTCCAATATCACATTCCTCCTTTACCTTCCTTACAACTTTCTCTAGAGCCAGATTGAAGAGTAGCGGCGATAGTGCATCACCCTGTTTCAAGCCAGATGTTATTTGGAAGGGGTCTGATTTCCTGCCTTTATATGTTACTATATTATAAGTATCTTCCATGCATAGTCTGGTCATGTTGATTAACTTCCTTGGTATTCCAAATTCCTGCATAGCATTCCATAGACTATTCCTATGGACACTATCATAAATAATAGTGGGACATAATAATATATATACATTATGTATAATAACAACATATACATTAAAATATAAACTAGTTAATCAGTTCAACATTCTTGCATATTTTCGTCAATTAACGTATTTATTAACTTATTTCTGCAGATGAAGCTCCCTTTTGCCACACTGGGCTCACTTCTGGAGGCAATGTCAAGGTTAATAAGAGTACACAACCGAGCTTGAGTTCTCAAGAGATTATCATAAAACATTCATTATGTGTTGTAAGTGTTAACAAATAACTTGATAACTTATCTGATTGCATTCTAATCTGCTCATAATACGTGTGAGATAGATCATTTGATTGTTGATTTTATTTTTGTATCTCTAGTCAAACAGACAATTTGAGTGTTGAAAACTGTCGATATGTCTAGTGGGATAGAGAACTTGAAGACTGTTTATATGTCTAGTGTGACATGAAGAAGACTGTTTATGTGTCTAGTGTGACATGAAGACGACTGTTTATATGTCTAGTGTGACTTGAAGACAACAACTGTTTATATGTCTAGTGTGACTTGAAGACAACAACTGTTTATATGTCTAGTGTGACATGAAGACGACTGTTTATATGTCTAGTGTGACTTGAAGACGACTGTTTATATGTCTAGTGAAATAGACAACTTGAAGATTGTTTAAATGTCTAGTGTGACTTGAAGACAACTGTTTATATGTCTTAAAAGTCGCTTAAAAGTCGACAGGGTCGACTTCATTGCACCGGGTTTTATCCCATATGGCTCGGTCTCTTTCCGCAGCACGGAAAGCGTCGCACAAAGCACGAACTCCGTAGCTTTTAGCGACGACCCACAGGAGTCTCCGAAACATTTAACTCGTAAACCGAAGAGCGCGGCCGGGAATCGAACCCACAACCTTCGGAGCACGAGCCAAACGGCTTGACCACTTCGCCACAGAGACTCCCTGTTTATATGTCTTGTGAAATATAGAACTTGAAGACTGTTCATGTGTCTAGTGTGACTTGAAGACTGTTTATATGTCTAGTGTGACTTGAAGACTGTTTATATGTCTAGTGTGACTTGAAGACTGTTTATATGTCTAGTGTGACTTGATGACTGTTTGTATGTCTAGTGTGACTTGAAGACTAGTTATATGTCTAGTGTGACTTGAAGACTGTTTATATGTCTAGTGTGACTTGAAGACAACTGTTTATATGTCTAGTGTGACTTGAAGACTGTTTATATGTCTAGTGTGACTTGAAGACTGTTTATATGTCTAGTGTGACTTGAAGACTAGTTATATGTCTAGTGTGACTTGAAGACTAGTTATATGTCTAGTGTGACTTGAAGTCTAGTTATATGTCTGGTGCGACTTGAAGACTGTTTATATGTCTAGTGTGACTTGAAGACAACTGTTTATGTGTCTATGTGACTTGAAGACTGTTTATATGTCTAGTGTGACTTGAAGACTGTTTATATGTCTAGGGTGACTTGAAGACAACTGTTTATATGTCTAGTGTGACTTGAAGACTGTTTATAATATGTCTAGTGTGACTTGAAGACTGTTTATATGTCTAGTGTGACTTGAAGACTAGTTATATGTCTAGTGTGACTTGAAGTCTAGTTATATGTTTAGTGTGATTTGAAGTCTAGTTATATGTCTAGTGTGACTTGAAGTCTAGTTATATGTCTAGTGTGACTTGAAGTCTAGTTATATGTCTAGTGTGATTTGAAGACTAGTTATATGTCTAGTGTGACTTGAAGTCTAGTTATATGTCTAGTGTGACTTGAAGTCTAGTTATATGTCTAGTGTGATTTGAAGACTAGATATATGTCTAGTGTGACTTGAAGACTAGTTATATGTCTAGTGTGACTTGAAGACTACTGTATGTCTAGTGAAATAGAGAACCTGAAGACTAGTTATATGTCTAGTGTGACTTGAAGACTAGTTATATGTCTAGTGTGACTTGAAGAAGCAGCTCCCGACATTAAAAATACTTCAGAATAATTCAATGACAGTAACAAGATTTTTATTCGAATGATATGGCACAGAAATGTCAAGCATAAGTCTAACACCATAACACAACACAACACACGTAGTTTCAGCTGTAAGGTCACATAGATCCTTAGTGTAAACAAACATGGCATGGCTTGAAAATACAAGTCACTCTCTCTCTCTCTCTCTCTCTCTCTCTCTGTGCGTGCGTGTGTGTGTGTGGTTTTTTGTTTTACAGAATTCATTTTTAAAATGTTTGCTTGTTTTTTTATTTTTCAAATGTAATATTTTTTTTTTTTAATGTTTGATCCCTTACGGGACGTTGCAGTCAACGCCAGCATTTTTCAGCTGCTGTTGATGTACTAGGCAAGTGTTACGTTCAGTAGTTTACCATTGCTTTCTGAACGACCGGCTCCCATACCAGTATGTTATAACACAACGCGACACGGTCTGCTAAATGTAATATACATGACAGATAATTATCTTGGTGTGCAAAAGATGAGTGAAGGGCCAGGCGTTTATGATCAGTTTGTGACCCTTTGAAAATAAACTTTGTTCATTCATCCATCCTCTCTCTCTCTCTCTCTCTTTTCCCCTTTTTCTTTCTGTATGTGAGTTTTTGTGCTAACAAAGATGATAAGATTGTGGCTGCAGTGTGCCATGTAAAATTATGTGTTATTACATTGTAGCTCAAAAGGCAGATTTTCCTATCTAATCTCATACAATATCTTCAACAGAATCCTACAGCTCCAGCCACTAGGTCTGTCAGAGACTACGCAAGTTCGGCAGAGACTAGTTATGGTAAGTAACCTCATGCAGGATTGAACGATGAAAAAATAAATAAATAAATAAAACCAAACTTGACTTGGATCACAGACTTGGTAAACAGAATAACAAACGTCAGGACAATTGACGAAAATAATAAAATAAAATAATAATATAATATAACAGTAACATAAGGACTACATTTAACTGTGGACTAAAAATAAAGTGAAGGATGCTTTGATACACCTTAAGGCGTATTGGAGATATGGTACTAGACCCGTATTTTCATAGACCAATCAGCGCTCAGTGGGTGGTGTGATGGATATCACACCGGCCACCTTCATTTCCCATGACACTAGCTGGTACCTATTTTAGACTGGGTCAACCTATAGGGTGTATTTTTAATAACTGGATTTTGAAAATATTGCCGTTCTAAGTTTTGTATTCACCCTCTGTGGAGTTCTTGCAACAATACAAGGTAAACACAAAACTTGGAACAGCAATATTTTCAAAAAGTCCAGTCATTACACCCTATAGAAGCCCAGGTCAATTTAAAAAATCCGCCATGATGCAGATTTAAACCCTTGACCACCAGGCAACTGGTGTTAGTTATTAGCTGTGACATGCCCAACAATAGTTGCGCTTTTGTAACTCTTATGACGTAACTCCGGTCTCCCTGGCCTAGGCGCTAACGTCTTTCTCCGTAATCCCGTATATTCTCGTGAGTAAAGTAACCTGCACGAGAAATGGTAACGGTTCTCGCCGCGTTGGTAACTTACGGGGGTATGTGAACCGGTCGCTCAGAAATCAGTGGCAAACTACTGAGCGTAATCTTGCCTAGTACATCAACAGCGGCTGAAAAATGCTGGTGTTGACTGCAACGTCCTGTAAGGGATATGCAACATTTAAAAAAAGGTATAACACTTCTCGTGTATGTGTGTGCGCATGCATGCAAGCACACACGTTTATGTATGAATGCATGTATATGTATATATAAATGTGCGTGTGTGTGAAAGAGAGAGAGAGAGCGAGAGAGAGAGAGAGCGTGGATTCTATCTCTTTAAAATGACACAAGGTTGTTAGAAAGAACTTTATAATGTAATATGTATGAGGTTGTAAATATATATATTAACACACACACAAAATAATGGAACCAAATTTCATACCATTTCAAAGCTACACTTAGCAACAGTAGACTTGCTCAAGAAGTTACTCTTCTTAACGAAAAAAACTTAAATTACTGACTGAATTATTGTCTGATGTGCATATTTCAGATGGTTTGGGCATCGATTCCATGGATGTTAATGAAGGGGTAAGTTTCTGTGTGGTATACTATAGGTTTCTTGTCAGTGCTATAAAAAACTAGCATGTTTCTGGGCACTATTACTATTACGTATTAGCCGCCGGACACTGGTGCATAGGGGGGGGGGGGGGGTGTTGGAGATATCTGAGTACCTGTGGACTTGTCTGAAGTGCAAGGTCAAGGGTGATTCCCCAACAGATAACAAAATAGCATGTTTATTTTCAGTAACTTTATGATACACTGGAACAGTTATTTGTGTGTATGCTTGGATGCCTATTTCAATTACATTTTGTTTCTCAACATTTGACAGATTACATATCCTTATTATTACATTTAAATGGACATTCATAAGAAATTTCCTGTTTTTTCTGTTTTCAGATGGATTCAAATAGTGCCGAAGAAATTGAAAGTCTTGACAATAGTAAGTTAAAATCATTGCAGCAGATCAGCTTTAAATTAAAAAAAAAAAAAAAAATAGAGTAGATATCAACATCATACCATTAGCTTGTTTCATCATTTGTGAAAATCACATGAAAGGAGAAAATATTTACTTGTAATTTCTGATTCGTATTATTGTTTATGATTACTTTTTTTATGAGTGTTAAGTCGGCTGGTGTTTTCTGTCCATCTCTGAAGTCGGAGTGTGTTCGCCTGATGGCGAGAGACACTGGTAATAGCCTATTACTATGAGGAGGCTTCAAGTGAAAACCTGATTATTTTTTTTTTGGGGGGGAAGGGGGATATATTCTGAAAAAGTAAAGAACAAATGTGTCATTTTTCAATGTAGTTACCACTGCGTTCAATGAAAGTCCTCCAGCGCCAATAAAGTCCTTGGATTCCTGTAGAAACAATGTCTCTTCCTCGCGTGTGTAAACCACTCATGCACTACCTGTTGTACCTCTTCATAGGACCAAAATGTCTCATGAAAGTATCTATATATAACACTAAGAACATAGATAATCCATCAAAGTAATTACACTCTTTCACTCCAATGCCTTTTGTGTGTCAATTCCAGTGTCATTGGATGAATACCTCTCAGACTTGCAGCATTCTCCACTGGCAGAGGAGACCCATGTGGCCAATTTCGCTAATTTTGTGTTCGCAGAGACAACTGAGAGTGCTGCAAGTGAGGTAAGCAGTGCACATATTTCACATGTCACAGTCAGATATTTTTTTGTTGGTGTTCACTCGTTTTGAACTCAAGCGTAGTCCATACACATGCTACTATTTCTAGTTCACGGGACATATTTTTTGTGTGGATTAGGTTACTCTACCAATGTCCTTCACCATCAAGCCAACCCACTCTGACTTCAGAGGTACTTGTAATTTATGTTCCCAAGTCAAGGACGAGAAGTCAACATTTTACTCCAACTGACCGGTGTAGGGATTGAACCCGCTACTTCACCATCAACACACCAGATGTTTAAGAACAAGCGCTCTTGTCCATTTGGCCATGCTGACCTCTCATCATCATCAAGTGCCCTGCCAGCTGGCATAGGCGTTCATGGCTCTCCACAGATCTTGGTCTTTGGTTTTCTGAATCAACTCTGCTGATATTCCTCCATGCCACCGTCACAATCCATCCAGTATCATTTCTCTTGGTCAGCCTCTGCCTCTCTTCCCCTCCATCTTTCCAGTCATCACAATGTACTCCAATGCCTCTCTTCTCATCACATGACCAAAGATAGCTGACCTCTACTTTGACAAATTACTTTCTTTCTGTTTTGTCATGATCATCTTCTTTGTGGTAAGGGCAGCTTGTGTCCTGAATCTTTTTTCATAATGATGAAAAACAAGAGCGTGCATGTTAAAACACCCACGACAACTGGAAATTATAATGATGAAAAACAAGAGCGTGCATGTTAAACACCCACGACAACTGGAAATTGCCAAGAGTAGGCCACAGGGTCGCTGCCCTGACACAATAGTTCAGACAGAAAATCTACCCATGGGTAGACAGCCCATGGCCGTGGATGGGGTCTGTCCAGGGGAGGCAAACCTGACACAATAGTTCAGAAACAAAACCTACCCATGGGTAGACAGAGCCCGTGACCTTGGATGGGGTCTGTCCAGGGGAGGCAAACCTGACACACACACAAGCAGAAGTCAGATGCACTGACCTTTGAGGTGCATAACTAGGTCAGCTGCACTGCCCTTGAACAGAGGAACAAAGAAGATCTCCCACAGAGAAAAAGTCCTCAACCGTCTCATGCCTAGCCCTACTATCTTTGTTATCTCTTGTAATTCTGTCCATCTCTTTCTTAAATTACTCATCTCTTTTTCATAGTCTCTTAACAATTGTTTTTGTCTACCAATACATCATTTTGCCTTGTGGGTTCAAAGGAAATCTTGTTACTGTGGTATAAAGTCCACACAATGCCCCCCCCCCCAACTATTTCCCCCTCTTCTCTGTTAATTTCCTAATAACCAAACTAAAACTAAAAATGTGTTTTGAAGTCTCTAATCCATATGCTTTTCTCCCCAAACAGAAATTGAGGGCTCCAAAGGGACATCCTGTTTACTCTTAGGCATGAATGTGGGTGTGTGTGTGTGTGTGGGGGGGGGGGGGGAGGTAGGGAAATAATCTAAACATAGGTCAGTGTGCTTTCTCACAGAAAATAAACAGTCCTCCACCACAACAGTTAGAGGCACTGAAAGCCAAACAGTGTTTCAATAAGAACTGACTATTCAAAGGTGACATTTTAAAAATATGGCTGCTATAGTTGGGAAAGAAAACTAAAGAATTAAAAGAAACTGAATCAAAGTGAGAACCTATTGTTCATATAAACATATGCATTATTCCTAACAACCCCTACAACTGCTCATCATGATGCTAACACTTCATTTTGAGTATTTTAAACAGCAGTTATCTGCATTTGATTGAAAATGTTTTAAGAGACGTATGTTTCAAAAACCATTGACAAAAATATATATTTTGCTTGAAATTAAATCACATGTCAATGATAGATTGAAAACTAATTTGCATTTTATTTCCAGATTTTTTGGTCTGACAAATAATAAGACTACAGCCCACATGAGGAAACAGGCATGATTTTCTTCAACTACACCCCACATGAGAAAACAGGCATGATTTTCTTCAACTAACCCGGTGTTTATTTTAAAGAGGATTTTCAAGTAGCATATAGAAAAGCAAGCGGGACATCTTGCTTAAGATCAAGGGGTTTTCTGGAAGGTTGTTATGGGAGCGAGGTTCTGCAAAGGACATGCATGAATGAATGATATAGAAAAGCAAAGAAGAAGAATTGTGAATGAAACTTTCAACTACATATTAAATATTTTTGTTACTATATTATTTTTATTAAAGGGCATGCAAATATATGAGGCAAAGGAGTGACAAGGATCTAGAATCTTTCCATTGGGCTGTAATAAAAGCAAAGGACTTGCTACACAATGACCATTTTCACATTTTTTTTTATAGTTGTAAAAAAAAATAAGGAATGATGGTATTCTTGCTGTATGGTCCTCTCTTATCCCTTTCAAAGGGCATCATTCAGTCTGGTTACCACCACATGTGGAAATAATGACGTATTTTCAGTGTACATCCTATATATAGGGTACATTTTTAATGACTGTGGGGTTTTTGAAAATATTGGCGTTCCAAGTTTTGTATTTACCTTTTATGTTGCATGATCTCCACAGAGGGTGAATACAAAACTTGGAACAGCAATATTTTCAAAATCCCCACAGTCATTAAAAATACACCCTATATAACAAGACTGCATCCTGCACATACAAGGGAAGTTTCTACCTACGACTGGAACAAAGGCAAGACAAACATTTGTCATCTGGTTTTGCAAATATTTAGTTCATCATTAATGAATTAAACACAATCAGCAGGCATAACTCGCATACTGAGAATGAGCCTTCTTCCCCCAGAATGCACAGCTGCTGTTATATTATTTTAAATGTTGGAACTTACTTCCGCTAGTTAGTGTGCTGAGCACTTTAACCAGTGTATTTTCTTCAAATTGTGTACCCAATGAAACCACTAGATCTTTATTTTGATTCCATGTTTCTCATAACTGTTGAGATATTTATTTGCTGTAATGTTGAAATGTAACATTATGATGTTTGCTGTTAATTGCTTCTACAAAATCTAACATCACGAATTAACCTTTTTTAATCTGAGCTTTCTTGTTACACATCACTTTGTGTAGACTTTGTTAATATGTATTTTATTTATGTTATTTGCATTTGTAAAAAACAGAATGATGGTGATCTTGATGTATGGTCCTCTCTGGCCCCCTTTTAAACAGGCATCGCACAGTCTTACCACAGTAACTGGAATATATGATGACGGTATGACAGAATGCTGAGCTTTGCAGTGACAAATACATATTAGCTACATTTCAGAAAATGATTTATTCCCATTCTCAGACATGCATACTAGTGTGAGCGCGCTAGCACACACGCATGTATGAATAAATATTTCTCATTGCGCTTGTGGGGGAGCTGGGGTTGATAAGATGAGGTGTTTGCCTTGAACTAAAAATTACTGGGTTTGATCCTTATCAGCCTAAGGAAACACGGCAAAATCTCAGCCCGGACTCCCCCTCAACATGTATTTAATCCACTGCACCTGCATTCTCCAATAAGCAGGTTACTGAAC
Organism: Cepaea hortensis; assembly: GCA_963921405.1. Taxonomy (NCBI): domain Eukaryota; kingdom Metazoa; phylum Mollusca; class Gastropoda; order Stylommatophora; family Helicidae; genus Cepaea; species Cepaea hortensis. The sequence goes on from OY992876.1 coordinate 47,753,011, forward strand.
AGTTACTGAGTTTTCATAAACTGAACTGGATTATGTGTTGTCAAGGTACATCCTTGATAAAGTAAGACTGTGTCCTGCACGTTTGAGGGGATTCAAACTGGAATAAAAGCAAGATTGCCACTGTCTGTTGTTGAATGAGTGAATCAACGAGAAGTGGAAACAGCTTGACAAGAACACAATCGCAAGTGAGAGAATGGACGTTGCGGCTAAATAACCTTCATCAGCACACACCACAAACACACTGATCAGTTGTATCAGTGTCTGATCAGTTGTATCAGTGTCTTTGTTGTTCCTGTGCTGATGAAGGTTATTTAGCCACAACGTCCATTCTGTCACTTGTGATTGTGTTCTTCTCAATCTGACCTCTTCTCCTTTTTTGGTTGATTTACTCATTATACAAGGTATTTGTAAAGTCTCACTACACTTTGTATGTAGAACAGCTGTTTGTTGGAGAGTATGTTTTCCGTCTTGGAAATGGAAAACATACTCTCCAACAAACAGCTGTTCTATATACAAAGTGTAGTGAGACATTACAAACACCCTGTATTTGTACAGCTTTACTGCAGTTTTATTAATTTCATCTCTGTTGTTAAATGTGCAGTTTATAAAGCTGGCTTTATGTACAAGAACAATCAGTGGAAAATCGCTGATTGCACTCGTAGAAATCGCAGTGTGAAGTAGATTAGTTCTGTTCATGAAGCTTGTTACATCATATTTCAGTAAAATATACTGAGTCATGTTAGACTATTCATCCTGACTTCCACATAACATGACAAATAAATGTAAACACAGAAGCTACAAACAATATGTTGCATGATTGATTGCCTGGCATATTTCGCTGCATCCCATCAGGTGCATACTGCAGAGTTAAATACCATATGAAGTTAATACATTAATAATACTTTAGCTGGAACACTTAAAACACATAGTCACAGATATTGCTCGAATGTAGAGCATCTGTTATCCCCACTGTAATTTCAAATTTAACACAAACTCTTTTTGTTTGCATAAAACCAGTTGGAACTGTCTAATTGCTAACACCTCACTTTATTGTTTAAATTACTCAAATATAGTAAGCATTAGTCAGTTTTATGCAAACAGAAAGAATTTTAAATTAATGTGGGGATAACAGATGCTGCACATTCGAACAATACCTGTTAGTGTTTTAAGTGTTGCAGCTAAAGTATTATTCATGTATTCACTCCATAAGATATATAACTGCAGTATGCACCTGACGAAATGCATCTATATATGCCAGGCAAAATATTGTGCAACATGTTTGTGGCTTATTTAAATTCACTAAGGAAACAAATGGTTTTGTATGAAAAATAAACACACAGATATTGAATTGGCAGTCGTAGAAGACAAGGGAATGGGGCAGAAATCAGGCATGCTTTGACTTAAAGCGGCCACTTTCATAATGATGACAGCACCAGACAGAAGGAACAAGTGCGCATGCATTCATGTACGGCCAGCAAGACACCTCTTAAAAAGATGTTATCATTTGCGAGTCCATGCACCTCAACCTACAACTATGGAATATAGATTTCTGTGTATTTAATTCTCATGTTGTTTTAGTGACCTCAAAGGTTCACCTATGGTGGATATTTCTGCTAAAATTCAAAGTGTGACATGTAAAAACTTGTAATAAGGTCATTGGGTACATAATTCCTGTATGTTTTTGTTTTAAATTATACTTGTTACTTCTGTACACATACTTACAGTAACTTTAACAGTACAGAAGGAAAAATGTTGTACAATTGTCTTGCCTGAAAACAATAGAAATAACTGAAAATATAATTATATATACACATGTATATCCCTGTGTATTTACACACGTACATGCAAATTCATTTTCCCATGTTTGTAACATACTGATCCACACAAATGTATATCCAGAAACACCCACATCGGTATATCTACAGGAACACATGCATACACTTATATGTACATCAACATTTGTATGCATGACTGCGTATATGTACAGATACAAGTGTTTATAGATAGACTTAGGCTACTGAGGTTGACAGACCATGAGCAGACCTCAGACAGGCCAAAATTCTAGAGCAACATTTCATTGTCAGGCCAACCTACAGACTGGATCCCCTTTTTCCATGGGTCACCATTGTTTCTCCGCATATGTGAAGTTTCAGTACCAGTGTTTGCACACCCCACCGATTCCTGAGCTCAGAGAAGGGTGGGGAACTTCGCAACACAATCCCTGTACAGAGGATACTTTGGTACTAGATCAAGGTGGTGAAGGAGTTGCAGACGCAGTTTGTAATTCCGCGTACCCGCGTTTGAAACACAGCTGTGGGCAGTTTGGCAGCAACTATCTTATGTTGGTTTTTTTTTTTATGAAATGGTATGCGTGTCGGTCATTCAGAAAGCAAACTACTGAACATAAACTTGCCCAGGAATCACGAACTGCCAGCCAAATCCTGGGGTTGATTTCTACATCCTGTAAAGGATATACAATCAGATCAAGAGGAAAGTTGCTGAACCAACACTACTCCTGTAGATGCAAGCCCTTTTAGGTTTCAAGGTACATGAACATTAAGCACTGGACTCAAAGGCTTGCAGATCATTGTTTTCAAACAAACCAGCAGATTTACATATGTATGGATTTGTATATGCTACAAGTATATGAGTGTGTAGTTGCATGTACATCTGCGTGTGGGTATAGATATGTTGGATTTATGTGTACATGTGTATTTGTTAGGCTAACTGCTATCAATTATCCACGGTTCTGTATTCAGTTCCTTCCTTCCTTTTATAAAATGGTATGAGTGCCAGTCAATTGCCAAAAAATAACTTACAGCCAAAATATGCTGTGGTTGACTGCAACGCCCTGTAGAGGGTAAGCAACCAACTTTTTTTTAAAATATCACACATATTCAGTAGTTAATTTTCATTCATTATTTCTTTTTATATTTGGTGTACTTTTTGATTTCTTTACATACTATAAATAACCAAATAAACATTTAAAAGTCACAATTGTGCTTACAATGAGTTTATTTTTTCTGTGCTTCCAATTGCAGAACTTTCAAAATATGTAAACAAAATGCACACAAAACACTTCTTCTTCCGCTCACTTGAAATTTGTCTATATCTACACTGTTGTCACACAAAACATTTCTCTTACATGTTTGCACGTACCCACTTTATTAGACCAGCATGTTTATAAACATAATACATACACGCTTATTCTCTCTATTATGTTCTCATACATGCTTATATTTACAATACAAACAACATCTTCCCTATAACAAACAAGATTCTAAAACATGACACCACAGAAGTCCACATGAAGAGAAATGTTTAATCATGTCAAAGAATGCCCCAATAACTATTGTAGACGCATGCTGCGTACAACACCTGCTCGAATACCTGAAGCCTCTCCTTGGTATTTGTTTATTGCCGGCCGATACTCTCGAATCTGTCGAAGATAGTACATCAACTGTTATATATTGCCTGACAGGGGTAACAGATTATTGTGATGCAAGCTGCCTGCATTATAAGTGTGAGCGTAGCTATCTACATCTGTCTGTCAATCCATGTTTAGTTTTTTTAGTTTAGTCGACGGATCAACATCACAGCACACATATGTGCTTCGTTCTACTCCTAACTCAAGCCTGAGTCCGGAGAATCTTAACTCAGTGCATGAACTCTGTAGCACTGGCCAGGATCCTGAAAATACTTTGGGTAGAATTTTATCTCGAAATTTTGCCCGGGCAGTGCCGTTAGACTACTCTTTTTCGAATTCCAACTGCCAAGGGATTTTTTACGTGTGCAACAATACACATGGGCGTCCGATCCCACTACCCAGAGACCAGGGGAAATTTTTCTTACTAGAAATCCACGTAAAAAAATCCCGGCCCTCACCGGGGCTTGAACCCAGGACCTCCAGCACTCGAAGCGGACACCATACCTCGAGACTACTCAGCCCCCTGCATCCATCTGTCTGTACAGTCAAAAGGCAACCAAACAAATAAGCAGTTTCGTGGCGGGTAATATTTTTGAGATGTGAAATTTAAGGCTTTCACATATTCTTAGCTGCTGCATTAGATAAGGTGACTAATTCTTCCTCACCAACTGTCCATCATAGAGATACTCAAAACTGTTATTATGAGGGGGCTTCAAATGAAAACCTTAAAAGTGTAAAGAAATTACAATAACCATGCCATTGTCTTGTAACCTGTCAATAATCTTGTTAAGGATGTCAAGAGTGTTAATCATGTGACATCACAGTGCAGACGAACATGGCGACTTCTTAAGAACAATTTAAAAGGTGCCACCCCAATTTTGACATGCACCAAAGAGGAGCAGAGTTACGTTATCCATTTGTTGATCTGTTAAGGGTTGAAACCTATAGAAATTCATTGGAAAATGAAGGCCCAGGATGGTGATGCATGCCTGTCAGTCTAGCAAGTATATGAGTGGAGTAGGAAGTTTCAAATGACAGACTGTTCATGACTGGGTCAGGCACAGTGAGTAGTGACCCCAGAGTCGATTGCAGCCGTTGAAGGCCTCGTACAGAAAAACCGCCAAGTGACTGAGTGACATTGCTGCACATCTTGACCTCAGTCATGGTTCAGGAGACCACATCATCCATGACATGCTACAGTACCGTAAAGTGTCTGCAAGGTGGATACCACGGCAGCTTACTCCAGAATTAAGATGACGCTTGTCAAGGACTTTTTCAGTACTTTGAAGCAGAAATTGATTGTTTCCTATCAAGAATTGTTACTGGAGATGAAACATTTGTTCACTACCATGAGCCTGAAACCCCCCCAGGAAGGTTAACCCGGTCAACAAATGCCCGCAGAAGTCGGGTGTGTTGGCCTAACAGCGCAAGAACGCAGCTCTGCTGTAAATAGGCACAACGCAATCACGTCCGAAAAAAAACTCTGGATGAATGCAGAAGAAGAAGAGAGTGAGCAAGAAATGGTGCCATCCCTCCTCATCAAAACCAAAGAAGTTTTGCACGCAGCCATCTGCATGAGACACATGATACCTCAAACTGTTGAAACCAAGTCTGAGGATGAAAAACACCTAACCACTACCCAGAGATCAATCTTGAAGGAGGATGGCATCAGCACATTTTTCTGAAACACTTGACCGTAGGTCACTGTCCTTAAATGGATTCAAACCCCAGACTTTTTAGTTAAGATTTGAATGTCAATCCATCTCATGTAGGATAATAAACCTACATGCTTACTCATCCTGTAAAATGGGACACGCTCTTTCTTTCTCCAATGTGTGGTGTGACGTTCATATGCGAGAGTCTATCAATTACCTGTTGAGATAAACTAACATGAAACATGAACACAAACGTCCGAAGAGACACAAAAGCATCTTGCAGGCATTTAAAGAATATTTGAGAGGAAAACCAGAGAATATCTGTGAGGGCATGCACAGAATATCTGTGGGGTAATCTATAAATAAAATCTGAGAGGGCATCTGCAGAATATCTGAGAATTCAACTATAGAATATCTATAAAGACATCTACAGAAAATGTGTAAGGGCATCTTTAGAATATGAAGGCATCCATAGAATAACTCATGACATCTACAGAATATCTGTGAGGGCATCCATAGAATAACTCATGACATCTACAGAATATCTGTGAGGGCATCTAAAGAATAACTCATGACATCTACAGAATATCTGTGAGGGCATCCATAGAATAACTCATGATATCTACAGAATATCTGTGAAGGCATCCATAGAATAACTCATGACATCTACAGAATATCTCTGTGAGGGCATCCATAGAATAACTCATGGCATCTACAGAATATCTGTGAGGGCATCCATAGAATAACTCATGGCATTTACAGAATATCTGTGAGGGCATCCATAGAATAACTCATGACATCTACAGAATATCTGTGAGGGCATCTAAAGAATAACTCATGACATCTACAGAATATCTGTGAGGGCATCCATAGAATAACTCATGACATCTACAGAATATCTCTGTGAGGGCATCCATAGAATAACTCATGGCATCTACAGAATATCTGTGAGGGCATCCAAAGAATAACTCATGACATCTACAGAATATCTGTGAGGGCATCAATAGAATAACTCATGACATCTACAGAATATCTGTTAGGGCATCAATAGAATAACTCATGACATCTACAGAATATCTGTGAGGGCATCTACAGAATATGAAGGCATCTATTGAACATCTGTGAGTACATATCTAGAAGAATTTGTAGTCTACAGGTCAGCGTTGAGGGATAGTATAATAACAACATTGGAAGACAATATTTCTGAAGAGAAACTCGTAGCATTACCTTGCCTCTCCTACGGATCTTTGCCTTCCTGAATTTCTCTCTGTTTTTCACACGTGGATTGTTTGGGGCTGTTTTCACCTTCGGCTTGTTCTTCTCAATCTAACAACATCAAATTGCAGAAGTAAAATAATTTATCATGAAACCTCAGTGACCTCCAATACATAAACACATACAGAAGTAGAAGTACAACACACGTTAACAGAAGTAGAAGTACAACACACGTTAACAGAAGTAGAAGTACAACACACGTTAACAGAAGTAGAAGTACAACACATGTTAACAGAAGTAGAAGTACAACACATGTTAACAGAAGTAGACGTACAACACATGTTAACAGAAGTAGAAGTGCAACACATGTTAACAGAAGTAGAAGTACAACACACATTAACAGAAGTAGAAGTACAACACATGTTAACAGAAGTAGAAGTACAACACACGTTAACAGAAGTAGAAGTACAACACATGTTAACAGAAGTAGAAGTACAACACATGTTAACAGAAGTAGAAGTACAACACAAGTTAACAGAAGTAGAAGTACAACACACGTTAACAGAAGTAGAAGTACAACACACGTTAACAGAAGTAGAAGTACAACACACGTTAACAGAAGTAGAAGTACAACACACGTTAACAGAAGTAGAAGTACAACACACGTTAACAGAAGTAGAAGTACAACACACGTTAACAGAAGTAGAAGTACAACACACGTTAACAGAAGTAGAAGTACAACACAAGTTAACAGAAGTAGAAGTACAACACACGTTAACAGAAGTAGAAGTACAACACACATTAACAGAAGTAGAAGTACAACACATGTTAACAGAAGTAGAAGTACAACACATGTTAACAGAAGTAGAAGTACAACACATGTTAACAGAAGTAGAAGTACAACACATGTTAACAGAAGTAGAAGTACAACACATGTTAACAGAAGTAGAAGTACAACACAAGTTAACAGAAGTAGAAGTACAACACATGTTAACAGAAGTAGAAGTACAACACAAGTTAACAGTATGTCAACTAGACAGTAGTGACCAGTACACTCGCCTGTGCCTGGTGAATATGTGTTAAAATCCCCATCATGGCACGATTTATTATTCCACTGACGTTGACTGCCAGGTCGACTCAGTCTAAAATGGGTACTTCCTGGGAAGTAAAGGCGGCCACCATGATACTGACCAAATCAGCCGCTGAGTTGCGATTGGTCTATACAAATGAGGGCTAGCACCATATACCCAACTATGTAAAACAATCCTGTATTTTACTTTAGTACAGGCTAGATGTGCATTATTAAAACTACAGCCAATAAAATCAACTGTGCACATGAAGCCAGATATTAGAAAGTTATTTTTAATAAAAAATACAAACAAGTTATCCTTTCTTAAGTTTCACAAATTAAACTCAAGCTACATTACATAAAGTGGTATAAAATTATATTTGCACCACACAACATAACAGCAAAATATAAACAAGTACAGGATCATTGCTGAAACCTGTATTTATAGCTTTACCAAAGAGATAAGGAGCAACTAAATGCAAAGAATTGCATACAATCAACCTCATAAACCATGTCACCAAACTTCTACTCAGAATTATAAGAACAAAGAAATTACAGATGGAAGTTAGTGAAGAAGAGAATGAATTTGTGGAAGGAAAAGGAACAAACACACATTCCAAACTCTATTGGAGAGATCAATTGAGACACAGAAAGACCTACACTTGTGCTGTATAGAATGCACCATAACATTACATAAAGTGATGCATGATGAAATGATCAAAATATTATAATATACTCAAATTGATAAAACAACTTTGATAGCCGACAACGCTTAACATCTGTAACAACTGTTGGACATTGTAAAAATATCCAGCCCAGGAAGAGAGAAGAAAAAACATGCAACAAATCACATGCTCACGACAATATCAAGTCTGTGTAACATGTAACAAGACAACAAAAATAACATGCCAGGGACTACATTGTCTGTATTCACAGCAAGTCCTATGACAATTTTAATTTGAGTATTTACTAACGAGAAGGCCACAGAAGATAGGTCTTGAAATTCAAAATCTAATGGTGCCTCAATGATGCCTGTATGTCACTTATAAGTGAAGATATTAACATTTTTGTGAAGGTGAGACGAGTTGCGATTTTTCATGCTATTCACCTGTAAGTGGAACTCTCTAGTGTGTCCATTACCTCCCCCAGCGGGTGTGCGTGCGAGATTGTCTCAAATGGTTGTATGAAAATTGACTTCAAAAATATGTTCTGTCATGTTAAATTATTAAAAGATAGTACAATTATACAAATAAATTATTAATAATCTTTAAACTTGTGTTCTCTTTAAATGTTGTAGGTCAAATTGCACGTTTTGAGTGGTGAAAACTGAAAATGTACATGCCAATTCGATCGATACGTGCATGCGCAGTCACCATGGCACATGGCCATTATCATGCCATGCGTTTACCCATTCACAAAATCACGCTTCGCCAAAAATGTTTTTTTTTCATCCACAAAAGAGCTAGTACAGCGATGCAACTTTCCAGATATATTTAAAATTGTAGGCAAAGTTCAAAAATACATCTATAATTGATGCAATTCTATCAACAACGCCAGAATAGTGTTACAAAGTGCACACGCCAGTCGGATCGATATGCACAAAGAACAAAAACACGCCTCTGGAGAAAATGTTGTTTTTCTCCACATTTAAAGCTAGTACAGCGATGAAACTTTCCAGATATATTTAAAATTGTGTGCAGAATTCAAAAATACATCTATAATTGATGCAATTCTATCAACAACACCAAAAAAAAATTAATTACGGTAAGTATGAAATATATTCATATTTATATAAAAGTTCACCATGATTTCAACCAATCGCCGTGCACGGAATATTAAGCCTACCTTTCCTGGAAAACCCCGGATGGCGTGTGTTATTGTCACGTGAGATTTGAATGAATGAATGAATGACGTTGAAAGAATGCATGGTAAATTAGACAGCGTTTTCCGGGATGAGATTTTCAATGGCGGGACGACTCCGTACATGATTTTTGTCTTTACTTCGGGTAATGGCACGATCGAACACGCTAGTATTACATACAACTAAACAAAAATAACATGCTAGTGACTAAACAATCTTCTAAAAGTACTGGACCATAACTTTAGGAAGGAAAAATCCCAACTGCACCTCCCAGTGGTAGAGGATGGAAAACACACCACAGTGTGGCAAACACAGCCCTGGGTACCGAGTATCCACTGGGATAAGTGGACAACTCTGCAGCTGAGCAGAGCAGGGCACTCACAGACAGTCAGAAATGGCTGTCAAAGATTGAGGTAACAGACCCCCATGTGGATGTGGAAGCAAAGGGGAAACCACCACATTATCTTCCCAAGACTCCATGACAAAACACATTTCAGAGGCTGTGAACGGCGTTAATGGCTGTCTTAGGACATCTTCGTCCGGTAGGGAGGTGACATCAGACCGTCATCCAGCTACTGATGAGTGAATTAACGACTTAACTTACATACAACACAACATAAATTAACATTCATGTAAAATAGACTAGATGTAATCATCATCAGGCTATTAGTGTTGTTTTCCTTTTTTTTTAAGTGTTGTTTTGGTACATGTAACACAGACCAAGCATAAAACAAAATAGCATGCTAATGACTAAACCAAGTCTGTTTTACACGCAACCACACAACATAAATAACATGCTAGTTAAATACAACGTGTTATTATTACCACTGACCTCGTATGTGACTGGTCTGCTTGCCAACTCTCCATCATCATCATCATCTTTGTCGAGATTATCGTCAAGCTCATCCTCACTGGATTCATAAGATACCCTGCAAATAAAAGCATCAATCTTCAACTCTTTCTGTCTTGAGCAATGCATGTTGTGTCATTGGCTGTTTTTCATGTGTACCAATCAAAGTGACGTGTGATTGGCTGTTTTTCATCTGTACTAATCAAAGTGACATGTGTGATTGGCTGTTTTTCATTTGTACCAATCAAAGTGACATATGTGATTGGCTGTTTTTTATTTGTACCAATCAAAGTGGCATGTGAGATTGGCTGTTTTTCATTTGTATCAATCAAAGTGACGTGTGATTGGCTACTCTTTGTGTGTACTAATCAACATGACATATATAATTCACTATTCTTTATGTTCACCAGACAACTGGAAATATGTGACACTATTCTGTGTGTATCAATCAACATATGTGATTAGATATTCTTTATGTGTTGGAAATTATCACAGAACTGTGTGATATTGACTCTCCCTCATAACTTTTTCTACTCAGCTATGCACCGCTTTATGGGACAAACATTTGTGAAAACCCACCTTGGCAGGAGACATTTTGCAAATGACGCCAAAGTTGAATATAAAGTGAAAACGTGGTTTAGAAAACAGAGCATGCAGTTCTATGCAGCGGGTTTGGGAGGACTGATAATCAATCAATCATGTGCCATGCCGGGAAGCGTGGGCAGTCATGACTCGCCATTTCACTCGATCACCAGAGTCGTGGATCAGCTCAGTGTTCCTGTCTCGACCATGCCATCGGTCTTCACCTTGGTCTGTTCCCTTCGATCTTGCCAGTTGTCACTACGTTCTCCAATCCACTTCTTCTCATAACAGGACTGATAAAATGATGGAAGTGCATCAATGTTGGTGGAAATTATGTTGACAAATAAAGGGATAAAATATGTATAAAAATAAACTGGTTTCAAATTGTTATCATATTTAGTTATTTTTCTACAGCCATTTGTGGCTTCCTTATTGACTTCCCCTCGTTTGTGTGATAGGCTATTTTTTATGTGCACCAATCAATTGTCAGGGTGACTATTTCTTACATTTAGTCAGAACATACCAAAGATGTCTGGCAACATAACATTTAACTGTCACGACCAATTGTCTTCACTTCAAAACTGTAACAAAACAGTCTTCCCCCCCCCCCCCAACATAAGAGGTCCCCAAATAAGACTGGCCAGCGGTAGTACTCAACACGCAGTTATGGCACAATCCATTGTTCAGACTCCCCGAGCAGATATTTATTGAAACACACTATGATCCATAAGATGAATAATGATGTCGCCGTCATTAACAAGAACAATTGTAGCAATAACCCTATTATCAACCTCCTCATGAGAACGACTGTCCCAGCAGTATATATTTCTTACATCCATTTATAGCATGCAGCATACCTTGCATAATTCATGTTCATAGGTCTCATTCTAACATCCCAGCCATGAAATAGCAGATACCTCCTTCCTGGATCCTTCTGGATTCCTGCACAAGGCAGTGTCTGCATACAGATCCCCGCACACAGCTGACACAAAGTGGCTGCAAGAACAAATATGCTAGGCCAGGTGGTTTCTCCAATGAATTGCCAGCCAACTCCAGAAGTTTCAGCTTGACTTACACACATTGCCCTGTCCACACCGAACCTCTCCTTGGGCCGACGGTAACCCAAGGTGACGACCCAGCTTGGTCGACTGCTTTGCTCGCAAGCCCAACACAAAACTCACTAAACTACTGTCAAGAGGATGTCATATATAAACTCACGTTCAACATTCATGCCAACATATAAAAATGTCCAGCACACGCGCAACAAATACCTCCTTTGCTAACTTCTACCTACATAACAGTAGCATTTACGGTGCCTTCTTCATTGGACAAAAATGTTGCGTGTCCTTGGCAGGAAGTTTACGCTCAGAGGTTTGCTGTTGTTTCCTGACCAAGAGGTCGGTGCTGAAGTCCAGCCGACCGGTGCAGGGAGTTAACCTGCTACTCCACTGCCAACGACCTGGAAGTTTAAGCACAAGCGTAATAAATCCTGCGGCCACCTAGACATCTCTTTTTTGGGTACCTGCAGTAAATATTACATGTGCTGTTACAGCAACCGCAGCAGGAGCATTGGTGTAACGGTTATGACATTAGGTCAACAATAAGGCGAGAGCACGGTCGAACAACGGTTTCGATGCCAACTCTTCCCCTCCAATACAAGACTGGCCACCTATTCCTCCATGCAATCAGGCCTAACAAACGTGATAGCCTTTATCACTTCACATACCACATGGCCAAGTCATCAGTTTAGCAGAACTTTGTTCAATAGCAACTGCTTGCGAGACTGAATATTTTACATGGCCAAGTCATCAGTTTACCTCAGGATACCAGATTCGCTCCCAACAAAACACAGGTAACAGCGGTATTCTTATTCCTAATCTAATGACAACACGTGGCACAAGTCAATTTCCTTGATCCTTACCTCGCTCTTTTTGTTTCACTGTTAACAGACTTTCCTCTCTTCTTGCTGCTCCTTTTAGGAGATTGTGTTTCCCCTTTCTCTACATCACTATCCTCGTCTTCGATATCATATGCATCAAGAGGCACTGCTTCATGCATCTTTGTCAGCTGTTTAAAGTCAAACAAAAGCAAATATAACCTAACCATGTTTATGTAAACAAACTGACCCAAAATTTACTCAAAATTACTGTTCATGGCTGGTTGGTTAGTAAATCCTGATTCTTCACGCTCAAGTGGATGCATTGGTGTTCAGGTCCATTGATTCCTGAAAAGTTACTTGCATCTAACGCACACTTTCTTCCTGACCTGGTACAAAGTTCTGCGCCCGTGTGTGCTGCGTTGCATAGCTCTCCATCCTATCTAATCATTAATCTCATGATCCATCTTCAAATATTTGCAGATCCATCTTCAAATATTTTCAGATCAACTTCACATTTATTGGATTTATCTCCAGCATCAGGTTAAAAAATTTTTTACAACTACTGGTCCCTAATGATATCCCCTCTCCCTGATCTCCTGAGAGGTGAAATCAGATACCTAAGAGAAAATGAGGATGAACAGAAAGGAAGGATAAAAGAAGAAAGACAACTACAATAATGCCAGGGAGGTCAGCATGGCTGAATGGATTAGATTGCTTGTTCTTAAACATCAGGAGTGCTGATGCCGAAGTAGCAGATTACTTCTACCGGCCTACAACACTTACTTTCTTCCACTGGATGATTCTTTTCAACACTGGATGTCTGCGACAATCTTCGTTGTTTTCAATCATGTGCATGTAAAAAACAAAGTGGCACTGTAACACTGAACATGAATATAACTTCTACTGGCCCTTGACACTTACCTTCTTCCACTGGATGATTCTTTTCAACACTGGATGTCCACGACAATCTTCGTTGTTTTCAATCATGTGCAGGTAGAAAGCAATGTTGGCCGCCAATCTGCAGAAATCAAATAATCTTGTCACCACTGGCATGATGTGCATGGGTACACTAGAATTAGTTTACACCAGGGGGCTTCAAATGAAAACCTTAAAAGTGTGAGAGAAATTACAATAACCATGCCACTGGGAGAATGTGGAGTAGATATATTAACCAAAATGCTGAATGATATTTACAGCAGTGGATATTTACCCAGCGATATGCTGAAATCTGTATTTATAGCTATACCAAAGAAACAAGGAGAAATTGAATGCATTAATTTTTGTACAATTAATCTCATAAACCATGTCACTAAGCTTCTACTCAGAATTATAATCAGAAGAACAAGAAAGAAAATAAAAATGGAAATTAGTGAAGAACAGTATGGATTTGTGGAGGGAAAGGGTACAAACAATGCAATATATATATTACGATCACTAAATAGAAAGGTCAATTGAGAAACAGAATGACATATTTGTGCTTCATAGATTATACTAAGGCATTTGATAAAGTAAAACATGATGAACTGATTAAAATGTTGAAAGATATCAACATTGATGGGAAAGATTTAAGAATAATAAAGAATATTTACTGGAACCAAGTAGCAGCAATTACTTGCAGACAGTGCAGCAGACTACCCACTTTGTATTGAAATAATACTGAAGAAATAAGTGATCAACATGACATAACTTTAAGGCAACAAACTCTAAATTCAGCCCAGGATTTGTGTTATGGAGAGGTATAACTCCATTTTACAAACTACTGACTGTCGAGATGGCAAGGTGCCAGTCAATATACAATGAGTTGTTTTTCTTCTTTCGTTTGCTTGAAATTGTCCATAATTACAATGTTGTCTCTTGTATGAATTTAACTGTCACTGCGGTCTGCTTCTAATTTTGAACTCAGTGTGAAGTATAGTAAATCAATTGTCATCTACTGCCTATAGTACCTTTCAGTGTAGGACAGGGGTCTTGAGCCTGAAGAATTATAGCCACCTGGCTACTGCAGTTGCCGCAAACTGGGCAAGTTAAGGTTTTCTTTTTGTCCGACAGAAAAAATCCACACCTTATCGAGGATTCGAGATCTCCTGAAAGCGGGCTCAGCGTTCTAAAACCCGCTGAGGTTGACTGATCACGCTGTAAAGGACATGCAACTAACTTATATGTAATATGATGTGTACATACAATTTACTAAGTTGACACTCTCTGTATACTGCAAGTTACTACAAGTGTCAATATATCATATGTAACGTGTAACTTACAGCCGATAACATGTGTCTCTGCTCTCAATCTTCCAGCCTTTCTTTCCTGTTAGTTTTGCAAGTTCATCCATCTGCAGGCAAAACAACAGAATATTATCGGACAAGTCGGACATTTTGTTTAAGTATTTTACATGTCAACAATTGGTCCCAAAGCAGTTTCCTGCTATAAGAGAGGCCACCACATTTTATAGACATGAATGCCTGGAGTCACAGGTGGCCAGTCTTTCCCTCACTTAGCAGGCGATGGTGCTACGACTGCGCTCATGACAATTCCTGATCAGTTTCGCTAAAGCACTTGCAATTTTACATTTCACATTATTCTATGTTTTTATTTTCGTGGTGCATGACTACATAAAACCATGATACCTAACTCAGTTATTTTAGTCCTAGTTCTATCTTTGTCTGCTTTCGAGCTTTTTTTTAGACTGAAGGCTTGATATCACAACATGCTATCTTTTTTCTCTCTTTTTTTTTTGATTATGTAAAATTTATTGTATTTTTTTCCTATTATTTATTGCAATAGACAGGGAATACAAACAATATTATTGATTTTTTTTTTTTAAAGACATGCTTAAGATAAAACTGTGTCCACCATGTTATTAAGAGAGATGAATGAAGAAATTAAATATTTAATAATTTGACATTTTCATAGATTTTTATTTATTGGAAATGGAAAATACAAAGTATACGGCAGCTTTAAGAAACAATTACAAAAAATGCAGAGGAAATTTTGGCGACAAGGCTTCATCAGCAAGCAACAAGAAAACACAAACAGAAATGACACTACAGTGACTTCACTAAGGCACAATATTATGGGATTATGTGAAATAAATATAAGTAATCAGAAAGAAAAAATATGTGGTACTCATCTCAGAAGTTCAAAATATGAAACAGAGTTAATCCTGACAGAAGTTGGTTACATAGGAGGCAGCCCATAGATAGCAGTGGAAACACCACAGGCAATAGAGCAGAGAAAGGAGAGCCACCAACAAGGGGAAAGGAACAAGCAGAGAAACAGTAAAGGTGGAAATAATATGAAAATTACACAATAAGAAGAATGTGAATCTAGGAGGGGTCCATAATGGACGTGTTACCCTCTGTTTTTCTGATCTAACAGTGTAGGTGGATCATGCGGCAGTCAAGGTCGATGGATAAAGATGTGCATATAGGATTGCAATAATTATGTAATAGTAACATAGGCAGAGGGCACAGTGAAACAAAAGATGAAATAAACGCAATTAGAGTAAGGAGCATAACAACACTGCCTTACATAGAGGTTAAGTGGAATAGAGAACAATTGATCTCATTGTTTAGAGACTGAGAAATTAGGCTATTTATCTCATTGTGTAGAGATTGAGAAATGAGGCTATTTATCTCATTGTTTAGAGACAGAAATGAGGCAACTTACTTGATTGTGTAGAAACACAGGGCTACTTACCTGGCTGTGCATAGACTGAGAAAGAAGGCTGCTGACTTGATTGTGTAGAGTTTGCGAAATGATGCCATTGACTTGATTGTGTAGAGTTTGCGAAATGATGCCATTGACTTGATTGTGTAGAGATTGAGAAATAGAATTATCTACCTGATTAAAAAAAGTCACTTAAAAGTTGACAGGGTCGACTTCATTGCACCGGGTTTTATCCCATATGGCTCAGTCTCTTTCCGCAGCACGGAAAGCGTCGCACAAAGCATGAATTCCGTAGCTCTAGCGACGACCCACGGGAGTCTTCGAAAAATTTCACTCGTGAACCGAAGGATGCGGCCCGGAATCGAACCTACAACCTGTGGAGCTCGAGTCAAACGGCTTGACCACTTCACCACAAGTAAAGAAGTACAGAACCCCTTTTCATCACATAAGTTGTAGTTGGTGTCTAGTGCTAGCCCCATATTTTTAGATAGGTCTCAAGAGGTGATATGGTCATTGTGGTGCTGACTGGTGTCTGCTTCACAGAATATTTCCTGGCACCCATTTTAGGCTAGGTCTTATTTCATTTTGTGACTTGCTGATTTTACCTCGTATCTACAAAATTTATCAGATCAGATCACAAAATGCAGAAGTCTTTGTTATTCATCTGCTTGTGTTTGTGAAGACTCAAAGAAGAAAAAGAACATTAATGCTACTGTGTGTGTGAAAGAAGAGGAAGCAAGATGAGAAATTGATAGAAAAATGAGAGAAATGGTAGGGAGGAAGAAGACAAATAAGAGACAGTGAGAGAAAGGGGAAGGGAGAGACTAAGAGGGGAAAGAGGGATGTAATTTGAGAGAGGAGGTATGAAGTGCGAAGAATGAAAAAGGAGAGTTAAGAGAGACATACAGAGAAAAGAGAGAATGAAAAAAAAAAAGAGAGAGAGAGAGAGAGAGAGAGAGAGAGAGAGAGAGAGAGAGAGAGAGAGAGAGAGAGAGAGAGAGAGAGAGAGAGAGAGAGAGAGAGAGGGGGGGGGGCAGGCAGGCAGGCAGAGCGAAAAATTAAAGCACTCACACATTTGTTCAGCTCAAGCCTCAGTGGCTCAACCTCTGGATGCAGTTTTTTCTTCATCTGGTACAAAAGAAAGAAAACAAGATGAAAAAAAACTTTCAAAATACACAGCTCATGTTATACAAAAATGCAAAGCTAATATATGCACCAAGATCTGTTCATGCCTAGAACAGTCACATCTACAAATTATGTTTGTAGATTTATAACACTACTTTATTCTGCAGGACCCTTCCTCTCAACAATTTTAAAGTTTTTATTGCTATTACGAGGAGGCTTCAATCGAAAACTTTTTTGCCGGTGCTACGAAGTTCATGCATCTGAGCGAAACTAAGGTGTCGTGAGCCACTACACGCAGGAATTACTGAGGGAATCCGAGCACTTATGGACTAACTGGTTTGGTGTGCAATGAGGACGATCTGTCAACTAATTAACTCACTGTCTATATGGTGCCAGCCCATACAGTATATATACTCATAATATACACTCATTGTCTATATGGTGCTAGCTATTTACTCAATATGTATACTCATAATATATACTCATTGAGTATACAGTGCTCGCCATACAATATATATATATATATATATATATATATATATATATATATATATATATATATATAATACAGAATATAAGGGCACGTTGCGACAAGACTTCATCAGTAACCAAACACAAAAACATATTAAAATGGGAAGAAGACACCGAAGTGAGATCTCTGCGATGTATATGTTGTTGTGTTTTCTTGTGTTCATTTGTTGATGAAAGCTTGTCCCTGCACATTACTTGTTTTTCATAATTGTGTTTTGCAAAGCTGCCCTATACATCACATTTCATATATTTTTTTAAATTAGTAATTTCTTCTTCTTTCAATTGCTTGAAATATGTCTACATCTGCACTGTTGTCTCTTGTATGAATTTCACTGTCTTTTTTAGTTCACTCAGTGGTCCATAGAGTTCTTCCAATTAGTCATTCTATTTATACAAAAGTACAAAAAGAAATTTTATTAATCTGCTTGACTAATTTTGATCTTATCTATGTGAATAATTTTTAATAACTAGGGGCAAGAGATTGAAGATGCACAACAGATATTAAGAGCGGAATAAGGCAAGCAACAGCTGTATTTCAGAAATGAAAGGTATTTTATGTAATAAGTCACTATCATTGAATCCTCTAAAGTTGTAGTGGGTTTGCCTAATGGTCTGGGACACTGGTAATAGGGAAAGCTAATCCACACATAAAATTCAGTCCAGGGGCTACTAACAGTTGCGTGTATGTACTACGCCCGAGTTCAAAGCGGGCAAGCACAAACAAAATAGCTTTGAATTAGTAGAGCGCTAAAATCCCCGGGGAGGTTAACCCGGTCAACAAATGCCCGCAGAAGTCGGATGTGTCGGTCTAACGGCGTAAGAATGCAGCTCTGCTGTAAACAGGCACAACGCAATCACGTCCAGAAAAAAAAGTCCGGATGAACGCAGAAGAAGAAGAAGAGTGCTAAAATGCTATACATAACCAGTTTGCCGTATGGCAGCGAATCTTGGAATGTAAATGAATAAATTAGGAAGAACTTGGAAGCAACAGAGATGTGGTTCCTGAGACGAATGTTGCCAATTCCTTGAATTGCCAGAGTAACTAACAATGACTGCCTGAAAGAGGTTAATGAACATTATATTCAACTATAAGAAAGAGACAAACCGCTTTTTTGGGGTCATGTGATGAGAAGAGGCATTTGGAGAAAATTGTGACAGCTGGAAAGATCAAGGGAAAAAGAGGCAGAGGCAGACCAAGAGAAATGATGCTGGGTGGACTAAGACGGTAGCATGGAGGAATATCATCAGCAGAGTTGATCCATAACACCAAAGACCGAGATCTGTGGAGAGACAAACGCCTACGCCAACTGGCAGGGCACTTTATGATGATTAATTTTGAGTTGACTGTTGATAGCAAGTATCCGCTAAAGCCTGTAATATGAATAATGGGATGGCTAGGTAGATTCATACGGATTAAATTACTGCAATGATGTTACAAGACAACATGTATAGAGAAATTAGTTAGACCTCCTCCTTTTCCTGATCATTCAAATCTCTCTGCACTGTCAGCTCACTGTGCTCGACTGCTTTTGGTTTCTGTAAAATAATAAAACAACACAAGATTAAGACAAGATAGATGATAGCGTAAAAACTGCAAATGGCATAATCAAGTACAACTTAATGCTCACAAACCACGTCGACAAACTACAGCAGAACATTATTCACAAATTGCATATTCCAAATTTTTAAAACAAAAGATACTCGAGAAGACACAGAAAAGATTGCATCAAGTAATCACTTGCACATCAAGCTTCAACAAAAATAAGTTATCTTACTAAAGATTTTACCAAAACAGCTTCATTTTTCAAGTTTTGTTTCCCAAATGGAATATATAAATCTTACAACGCTAACTGTTACCTGAGAAAGTGATGGCATAAGAAAGTCTTCTTCATCAATGTCTTCATCCAACTTTTGCTGCAACTTCTCAATTTCTTTTTCCTCCATGGTCCACTCGTCATCCTCATCACTTGCTGGAATATTAAGAGAGCATTGTGTGGCCTAAATCAACGTCACCGCAGCAGAAGTAATAATCAAATCTACTGTGCAATTTTAAAGACCTTATTTTAGTGGTAAGACACAATACAACCAATCGTGGTCAAGTCTACAGATTTGCAAAGGATAGGGCCGCTAGGTGTTGGTTGGTTGAGGGCCTCAGTTTCAATGATCAGAAGCAGAAGTACGACTCTGGGATCCAATCAACCACATTTAAAGCCGTGTAGAAGGAAATGGAACCAGACACCTCATCTCATTATTTTGTGGCCTAGAATATGTGAACACTTCACACCTCACCATGGAGATTACCGTTACCTATCTTTTGTGTTTCTCTTTAATGGCTTTAAGTTTTAAATGAATTCTGATAGAATGTTTTTTTTTCACTTGAAAAGAATCTTTATATAAATTGAAACTTAATTTTAAGGTACTGAGCCTGGCAGGAATATTATTAATAATCCATATAAATACAATATGAATATGTAAGTTGTTTAATTATACTTTTTTTTCAATCTTCTTTCAAGAAAAATGGTACACACCTAGCACATCTCACTAAATCAGTGGTCAGTGCTGACCTTGGTATACATTTATGACAGATTCAAGGTTATAGGTAATATCTATCTATTAGTAGGTTGAATGTTTTACAAGAATGTTACAGGGTTGTGGCCTGACAATTTTCAAGTGAGATGACTACACACAGGGTTGTGGCCCGACAATTTTCAAGTGAGATGACTACACACGGGGTTGTGGCCCGACAATTTTCAAGTGCTGTGAGATGACTACATACAGGGTAGTGGCCCGACAATTTTCAAGTGCTGTGAGATGACTACACACAGGGTAGTGGCCCGACAATTTTCAAGTGCTGTGAGATGACTACACACAGGGTAGTGGCCCGACAATTTTCAAGTGCTGTGAGATGACTACACACAGGGTAGTGGCCCAACAATTTTCAAGTGCTGTGAGATGACTACACACAGGGTAGTGGCCCGACAATTTTCAAGTGCTGTGAGATGACTACACACAGGGTTGTGGCCCGACAATTTTCAAGTGAGATGACTACACACGGGGTTGTGGCCCGACAATTTTCAAGTGCTGTGAGATGACTACACACAGGGTAGTGGCCCGACAATTTTCAAGTGAGATGACTACACACGGGGTTGTGGCCCGACAATTTTCAAGTGCTGTGAGATGACTACACACAGGGTAGTGGCCCAACAATTTTCAAGTGCTGTGAGATGACTACACACAGGGTTGTGGCCCGACAATTTTCAAGTGAGATGACTACACACGGGGTTGTGGCCCGACAATTTTCAAGTGCTGTGAGATGACTACACACAGGGTTGTGTCCCGACAATTTTCAAGTGCTGTGAGATGACTACACACAGGGTAGTGGCCCAACAATTTTCAAGTGCTGTGAGATGACTACACATAGGGTGTCCTGTTTTTCACCCTAATCCATGAAGATAAGGCATCTATCTCACTACTGAAATGATCAGGAGGAAGTGTGATATAATTAGAAACTAATGGTTTTAGTGAAAATGTTTAGTCCAATGTTCAGAGGACACCAAATAACTTGTAAATCAGGGGTGGGCACTGAAACTGTTCAGTCATGCCAGCTGCAGTTGTATAAACCATGTGTACATAGCTACATTTATAAGTCTAGACTTAGATTACACATATTTATATAAGCCATGTGTACATATCAGCTACATTTATAAGTCTAGACTTAGATCACACATATTTATATAAACCAAGTGAACATATTAGCTACATTTATAAGTCTAGACTTAGATCACACATATTTATATAAGCCATGTGTACATATTAGCTACATTTATAAGTCTAGACTTAGATCACATATAAGTATATAAACCATGTGTACATAGCTACATTTATAAGTCTAGACTTAGATCACACATATTTATATAAGCCATGTGTACATATCAGCTACATTTATAAGTCTAGACTTAGATCACATATATGTATATAAACCAGGTTTACATATTAGCTACATTTATAAGTCTAGACTTAGATCACATATATGTACATAAGCCAGGTTTACATATTAGCTACATTTATAAGTCTAGACTTAGATCACATATATTTATATAAGCCAGGTATACATATTAGCTACATTTATTAGTCTAGGCTTTTTTTTCACATAACCTTTACAGGACGTCGCTGTCAACATCAGCATCTTTCAGCTGATTGCTGATTTCTTGGCAAGATTACGCTCAGTAGTTTGCCATTGCTTTCTGAGCGACCGGCTCGCATACCCCGTGAGTTACCGAAGCAGAGAGAACCGCTACCAATTCTCGCACACATCACGTTACTTACAAGAGTAAGTCTAGGCTTAGATCACATATATTTATATAAACCAGGTGTACATATTAGCTACAATTACATATTACTTCTACAGATCCACCAGCTAACAGAGCTATGCTGGCGAAAAGAACAAGTCTCACAGGATTTCAAAGATTCAAGCATCATAACACTGTACAAGAACAGGGTGATCAGAGTGACTGCATCAACTATAGGGGTATCTCACTTCTGTGTATTGTTGGAAAAGTATTTGCCAGAATTGTTCTGCGCAGACTTCAAGTCCTAGGAGATCAAGTCTACCTGAATCACAGTGTGGCTTCCGACTGAACTGGTCTACCATTGATATGATATTCTCATTGCGATAAATGCAAGAAAAATGCCGTGAACAGAATCAGCTACTGTTTATTGCCTTCATTGACCTCACAAAGGCATTTGGTTTGGTCAGTCGTGAGGGTCTGTTCAAGGCACTAAAAAAGATTGGCTGCCCACCAACTCTTCTGTCCATTGTGGAATTGTTCCACACAGGCATGAAGGGTATAATCAAGTTTGATGGTGCAACTTCAGAAGAGTTTGAAATCAAGAGTGGAGTTAAGCAAGGTTGTGTACTAGCTCCCACCCTCTTTGGAATATACTTTTCACTTCTACTGAAATATGCCTTTCATGATCAGGATGGTGGTATATACATTCACTCACGCTCAGGTGGCGGCCTCTACAATGCTCAGAGATTGAAGGCCAAGACCAAAATTAGAAGGGTACTGATCAGAGAGTTTCTTTTTGTAGATGATGCTGCAATTATGACCCACTCTGAGGAAGAATTACAACGCCTACTATTTGCATTCTCCAATGCTTGTTCTGAATTTGGTTTAACAATTAGCAAAAGGAAGACACAGATTATGTCACAAGGTGCACATGGGGTACCATAAATCTTTATTGACGACGCCGAACTAGAGATGGTAGACCATTTTACATATCTAGGATCAGTGGCAAATAGCAAATTATCCCTAGATCAGGAAATCAACATCAGGATTGGTAAGGCAGCAACAACAATGAACATGGCAAAAAGAGTCTGGGAGAACAGGAAGCTTACTGCCAAAACAAAAGTCCTCGTCTACCAAACCTGCGTCCTTAGTACTCTTCTTTATGGCAGTGAAACCTGGACAACTTACTCACACCAAGAGAAACGTTTAAACAGCTTTCATACGTCTGCGAAGAATACTTGGTATTAAGTGGCAAGACAAAATCACAAATACTGAAGTATTGGAAAGATCAGGTTGTGCGATGGTATATTCCATGCTCAGTCTTCGTAGACTTAGATGGATAGGACACGTTAGGAGGATGAATGATGGTAGAATACCAAAGGACATCTTTTTTGGTGAATTACAGATGGGTAAGAGATCTCAGGGCCGGCCTCTACTATGATACAAAGATGTGTGTAAACGGGACATGATTGAGACAGGCATTGATAATGCACAGTGGGAGCAAGTCGCCGCTGAACGTGTTGCATGGAGGGCAAATATCAGAAATGGAATAAAGACAAAGGAGAAAATTATTGTAGATACACCGAGCATGTGAGACGTAAGATGGTGCATGATGGTGGAAATGACCATGTGTTCACATGCATCCACTGTGGATGAACATTTATGGTGGGAATTGGCCTTATCAGTCACATTTGCCACCGCCATGGGTTGTAGTTATGATACCTTTTTGAAGCAGAATGTAACAAACTATTGTCTGTCAAGACGGCAAGGTGCCAATGGTAGATATTACTTACATATGTAAGTCTAGACGTAGATCACATATATTTATATAAACCAGGTTTGCATATTAGCTACATTTATAAATCTATACTTAGATCACATATAATTATAAGCAATAATTAAGACAAATGTGTGTATTTAGTTTTTAAATGGAATGAAAACTATTCACCAATCAACAAATAAAAGTTGGAACACAACTATTATTAATTCCCCCAACATTTTCCACCATATTTCATTTCCGTGTCTGTGGCTATGATTTATGTACACCCTAAAGGGTATCCAATGCTTATACCATCATGGGTACATGACATGCTCTTCTGCCTTTTGTTCCCTGCTGAAGCACAGTTATCCTATTTTTTGCTAACTCCTGCAGCTCCTTCTCATATTATTCATCTGTCTCTAATTGTCTTTCTGTGTCTTTTAGATCTCCGTCTAGTTTTTTTGCCCGGTGTGTTCCAGAAAAAGTACTTTCCAGTTGTACTATTAACAGGCTTTCTCAATGTGTGTTCTATCCAGCCCATAGTCAGAAATACTAAAAGTGACAAAAGGATCCCTGCTGTACTCCTGTAATTATTTCAAACTGTTAGGTTTCCCTCATGAAGACCTCTGCATTTCCTGTGTTTATTAAGTTTATGATCTTCTATAGAATCCCATAGTGCCTCCAAAGAAATGTCCTAACAAAGTTATCAAAGACTCTTACATAGTCCACAAATCCAATATAAAGTGACATGTTCAGTTCAATGCTTTTACTCAACGATTCAGCTGCAGCAAGTAGAGGAAAGCTGGACTTTAACATGTGGGACTCTAATGTAAAGAGATTAAACTGTAGACATTTTAAATGTATATTTTTCAAAGTCCAATACCCTTAAGTTATGCATGTTGAATAAGTGCTGTGACTAGCACACTTGCCTGTCAGGTGTTCAAATCTTTATCAGAGCATGGATTATTTAAAAATTGACATAGCCTCCCAGTTTGACCCAGCCTAAAATGCATGCCAGGAAATGTTCTGGCAAAGTAAGACGGCCAGCAGATACTGACCCTATGACCCATCAAGTGCTGATTGGCCTAATAAAATATGAGGCTAGCACCATACAATCAACACATATGTAAAGGGTTCCTTTTTTTTTATCTAGAATGCTCTATACACTAGAACATTTCTGCTAACTTACATGCTTTCTTGGGTTTTCGTCTTATGCCAGATCCATAGAAAGCAGCTCTCTTGTTACCCCAAGACTTTTCTGGTGCTTCTGTTATGAGAGAGAAAATTCCAGAACCAATCAACTCAAAATAAATTGTAAGACAATGCTCAAAATATTCCTTCATTCTAGAACCACTACCACAATAAGCAAACGTGTCAACAACCAGAAACTACATACTTATTTTGTTTTAATATACTATGAGACAGTACACAAATGAACAAAAATGACAAATGTACATAAGAGTGAATTGCAGCAGAAAGATCAAAAACAGAAGAAAACACATCAATTTTAGTTTGAAAGGATCTTAAGTTAGAAAAAACATCAACATAATGAAAAAAATGAAGAAATATAGTACTAATTTACAAGAATATATGTTAATGTATTCATAGCTCATCCTTCGCTGAATGCCACCCACATCACAGCCCACATAAAAGACTCAACCTTTAGCCAGCTCCCTGCCTCATGTATGTTCATGCCCAAGGTATTCTTGTCTCCACCGTCATGCTAGTCAACCTCATCTTCCAGCAACCATGCCTTACATTACTGTTCTATGTACGTCACTGTGACGTTTACTATAGCCACAGAATTTCAGTTTCTAAGACATGATGCCGTTTACGAACCAGTGTTCTTCAATGCTCACATCTTGTAGAATGTCAGACTTCTTCTAGATGCACACTATTGTAAGAATTTTTCTGTAACATTTACGTTGAAAGCCCCAATTTTCTTCGGTACTGATTGCAAAATGGACCATCTCTCACATCTGCATGTTGCCATACGAAGCATGTTCTTAAAATGTATACTTTATTTTGTGGGTGTAGTGACTCTTAATACTGTTTAACATCTCTGAAGATATGTCACGAAACATTTTATAATAAATACTAGTTATGTAGAAAAGAACACATTTATGTCTATACTTGTACAATCAAAGTGCACATGAAGGGTGTGAAAAACATGATTGCCTTTGCCATCAATAACAAACAGAAAACATAACATCATGATGTGCACAATGAGGAATTATTGTCCTTGTTGCATTAATAACAAACAGAAAACATCATAATTACAGTATGATGAAATCATTAGTACAGAAAACTAAATTAATTACAAACATAAAAACCAAGAACTGCACAAATACTTCAAGACGAAACATAATTTAGTTTTCAACTTTATCGATATATCAATTTTTTGGAAAATGTAGTAGTTTATAATCCCTATTGTAGGTGACAATTGTTCACTATTGCTTAGCTGAGTAATTTTCAATATTGTTTTGTCTTTTATTTATGTGGTTACTTGCCTACTAATAGCCAGTACGTGCATATTTCTTGATAACTGTAACAAGATTGGGGAGAGGGGAAGGAAAAAAGAAAGAAAGAGGGGGGGGGGGGGGGGGGGGGGAGAGAGAGAGAGAAAGAGGGAGAGCATGTTTTAAATAACAAACTAATTAATGTATGTCTTCTTCAGAAGCATTGATAGCTCTATACAATGTAACAAAATATCCTCATAAACCATTTCTTGATTTTTGTCTTTTATACCTCAACAGAGCATAAGGTCCTCAACCACCTTATGTCAAGAACTCCTATCCTATTGTCTACAGCGCCTTCCATGTCTTTCCCATATGACCCATCTCTCCCTTAACTCTCTTCTCCACATGTCATTGTCTCACCATAAGATTTTTACTGTGCTCAACTTGCACACAGGATCTCATATTTTTTGTCCATATCTGAGAAGGTAAATATCCAAACTCATTACCCAAGAGATCAGGAGGTTGTGTGACACCATAAGATAACAATGGTTCTTACAAAAATTGCTGAGATTCAACCTGGTACCTTCTATGCCTGAGGTGGACAGCAACCATGGTTTAATATTCTTGTACTCATGGTTTATAGAATATGTTATACTGACAGTTTCTTTTCATTGAATTTTTACTGAAATGTTTTACAGATTCCTGAAATTAACTTTAATTGTTTCATTGTGTAAGCATAGATCAGCATCTTACTTTGCATGTATAATGGGAGTAATCATAGTGCTTTCAATGACATTCCCAACTGACACATACCTGAAGTTTCTTTCTTTTTGTCAAGTTTTGACTGAAATTTCACCTGTTTCAGGCGTTTAGTCCACTCTCCTATTTCCTCATCACTTTCATCATCATCTCCTACCAATCCGAAGAGTTCTTCCTATAGAAAAGGGACAATATTTTAAACATATGATGTAAATGAGTAATTTAATTGTTTTGAGTCGGGCCAGGACACAAAACAATATATAACAAATATAGTAAGAAGGCACTCAAGTTTGGTCAAATTTTGAGGAGAAAGAAAATTATGGTAACAACTGGTAAGATTACTGTAATGAGATAAAGGGGAACATTTATGACATGAAAATATAGCACATTAAGTGATACACTCCAAAGGAAAGGTCGCCATGGAAATCCCTAAAGAATGTAAGCAATATATGGTATACTACACATAAAACACTAACCTCACATACTGCACATCTGACAATACTAAACATCGAGAACAGAACAGTGGAAACCCTAGTACAGTGTAGACCTGATACAGCGAACTCACCTGGAACCCAAGAAATAGTTTCTTCTTATTAGAAATTCCTCTTATAAGAGTTCAAGAGTATATTAATTCATTTACAACGTACAATACAATATTGTTCTTCACAACAGAAATTTGTCACATCCGAGATTGCCTTAGCGGCTTGCACTGTATTCTGAAAACAAAGATAGATCTCAACAGCCAATACCCTAGGCCACAAAGGATTAACCTTTTTACCATCAGAAAAAGTAGTACAAAAAGAGGGTGCAAGGATCTAATCCAAATACTGAAGTACTCAAAAAACAGAACCGTCAGTTGCTACTGGAGAACTCCAAATAAAGGATAGGGCAAAACTTCACACAATCCTGTTAGTTAGTCGACAGATCATCCTCATTGCACATCGAACCATTCAGTCCATAAGTGCTCGGATCCCCTCCTCAGTAAATCCTGCAGCATGTAGCGGCTCACGACACCAGTTCTGTTTGGTTTATTACTCTTCTTTGGCTCCCTGCGTAGTGTTCTTGTTTGGCCATGCCTCTTTTAACTTGGTGTTCTTGCAGCCTGACCATGGTTGTAGATTCCCAGTCATTGCTTGGTTCTCGTAAACAACTTACTTCTCGTAGAACGTCTGCCTGGTTGATGGCCCGTCCGCCTTCCACAGTAGCCCTACCTGCAAGCCTGCTCATTCCCTTGTACACCCGCATGCGCTGACACGAAGATTAAACTAATCTTTGCCCGCCGAGAGTGGCTCCAGAGCAGCCACTCTCTTCGGACCCACCCCATCTCTATCATCCTGAACATACTCATTGAGTCACTAAGGACACATGCCCGATTGAATATCTGTGTCTCGAGTCATGCTATTGCTTTACTTACTGCCATGACTTCCATAGTCAGGCTGCTTGTGGTCAAAGCAAAAGCGCCAGACTCATCCTTCACACTCCAGCCTGAGCCGTAAAGGCCCATGAACTTCTCACTCCTTGGACGACCGACCCATCCATGTAAATGACAGCATCATCCTCTAACGAATTCTCGAAGATCAGAGCCTGTACTTTCGCCTCCACAGCAACTGGATTTTCTTGTCTGCATTTTCTGTCTAGTTGGATGCATACTGAAAAGGATGTACAGAACTCTTTTGGCACTTGTACCCACTCCTCACCAGGTTCTAAGTCCACAAGTGAACACACCTGCTGAAGAATGTCTTCGGCTTGACCCATCCACTACTTTCCGCTTTTTAACCTGCTGCACTTTACCTTCTTAATCTCACTGTGCAGTGGATGTTGTGTTTGTGTTGATTCTGAGATAGGCATGTGCTTGGCAAAAATTCTGTCCCTCATGGTTGGAAAATCAAGAAGGTAGCGCATCGCCCTGCATGCTGTATCTCTTGTACATTCAAGAATAATGCGTATAGCTTCGTTCTGTATCCTATGGCTGAGAGTCAGGATCGCCATCGCATACTCAAAAACAGAAAGGGCCAGACTCTCGTAAAGAAGACAGACGGCGCTGCTCACAGTTTGCCGCCGCCATCACCCGCATTGCAGCCAAACCCCACTTGGCCTTTGTTTTCACCTGGTCTACTTGCTCAGTGTAAGCTAGGCTTCGATCAAATCGTATCCCCAGGTAATTCATCACCTGTGTTCTTTCCACTGTCTCTGATCCCAGATTTACAGTTGGCGCTGGGGTGTTGACAATATGGTTATTTGAAGAGAACCATGTCACTGTTGCCTTTGTTGGGTTAACCATTGCCCCAGCTTCAACACACCAAATGCTTATGCGATTGAGTTCGGTACACAATCCTGGAAGCTACAAAGATCCCAGAGGATGCAAAAGATCCAATATAATCTTACTATGCAAATACATGTCAGAATATTCCAAATAAATTAGATCTCATAACAAGAACAGTTAAATCAGTTGTCTGCCAAACGAACACTATGGTATTGCAGGAAGCATACAAACTTTAAAAAAAAAACCAAAAAAAACATGTAGTCAGAAGGAACAAAATCATGACAGTGTCTCAAAGGGAGAAGCAAAGAGATTTATCAAGAAAAAGTGCCAAAGTGTGAACAGGCAGAGAACAAACAGCACTCAGTCACAAAATTCCAGCCTAACATGACAGAGTACAGCCAAACACCAATTTCAGACTCGGGACATCATAGACTATAAGCCCGTTTCTACAAAAGGAAAGCAGCCTAACCTGTGAACGAGGTTAGATGCCCTCCAAGTTTCAATGAGTGAAACTCACAATAGTAACTGACAAGCTGAATCAAGACCGAATAGACCAGTGTTTCCCAACCTTTTTTGTGCCATGCCCCACTTAAGCCTTTCTAAAATTCATATTGCCCCCCCCCCCCCCCCCCCCTCAACATATACATTATTTTTAATATTCAAAAATTGAAATGTTCACTAAAGAAACTTGAATGATAGGTTCTAGGAAGAAATCACTTGGTAATTATTGAGCAAACAGAGTATGTAAATTTTCAAAACATATAATGGAGAACTGAAATTCAAGTACAAAATAATTTTAATGAAAGATTTTTCTATATTATTTTAGTTATTAGTAATTATTTATTATTTAAATTTAGTGAGATCCTTGCACTTGATGCTTGCTGCAAAGAGATCTTATGTCAGGTTCCAATTTAGTTAACTTCAGTCTCAAGTCTCTCCGTTTTGTTATATTCAGCCGATTTCTTCCATTTTCGAATTGCCCCCCTTAACAGTCGAATTGCCCCCCTGTGGGGCGTGGGCCCCACGTTGGGAAACACTGGAATAGACCATCATTCAGGCACAGGGTCAGATACAAGAAGGTTGCAAATAGGACGAACACTACTTGTATTAGACCAGCTATATTTCATCACAGTTCTACAGCCACAAGTACTTCATTCCATTAGACACTATCAGTCAATGGCCACATGTCAAGATGATATTCTAGTGACAATGTATCAGTATTCTGAAGATTTGTGTGTGCTAGCATGAACAGAACAAGTCCAGTGTTTGATGTCCGTATGAATTAGTGATCATCAACCGTAATTGTAGAATGAGTTTCTAGCTCCATTGCTCATTGTGTAAAGTGTTAACCTGCTGGGCCGACAACAGATCAACAGAACAAGAGTACTGAGTTATGACAGCATGCCACGGACTGGACTGTGTATTATATGTTGAGGACAGCCGAGAGTTCTGCATACAGTCGAAGGATGTATGAACTTGCCATAAATACACATGTGTGGATATGTGTATGCATGCATGTGTGTGTGTGTGTGTTTTCATCCACAGTATGAGGTCACAAGGCGTGGTTCCTCAAGGAATTAATGTTGTACCAGCTGCCGCCGTGACTTTGTGTGAACAAGTCAGTTTTATCTAAATCATACCCCAGTCAAGCATCTTAACAATGGGGGGACAGTGGTGTGAAAATAAGACTATAAAAGGCTAGACAAGCTTTCACAACACTAGGAAATTTGTGGAAGTCGCATAAAAGCACAAACTAGCACCAGACTCTGATTTAACTGAAACGTTAAATCTGAACTGCTATATGGATCAGAAATATAGCGAATGA
The DNA here is from genome assembly GCA_963921405.1 of Cepaea hortensis. NCBI lineage: Eukaryota > Metazoa > Mollusca > Gastropoda > Stylommatophora > Helicidae > Cepaea > Cepaea hortensis. The sequence goes on from OY992876.1 coordinate 47,784,225, forward strand.
CTAGAACAATTACTTATAAACTACAAACAAGCATTAACTGGTGCCTATGCATAATAAAAGGACTAAAATGGTATGGCAGAATCAATAATGCAGAGCAGGTCCGCATGGCCAAATGGATAAGAATGGTGTTCTTAAACATCCAGTGTGCTGATGCCGAGGTTAGCGGTTCATCCTCTACACTGGACAGCTGGACTAAAATGTTGACCTGTCATCCTTGACTTGGGGGACGTAAATTACAAGTACCTCTGAAGTCGAAGTGCGTTCACCTGATGGCGAGGGACACTGTTAATAGGGAAAGCTAACCCACAAGCAAAATTCAATCCGTCACTACTATAAAAATAGTGTGTATGGACTACGCTTGAGTTCAAAGCAAGCGAGCGCAAAAAAATAAAACATTATGCAGAGCTTAGGGATAGAACTAGACAGATAGGTTTTTACTAAAATGAACACTTAGCATCTTGACATAAACAACAGCTTTACACAATCATTTCTTTGTTCTTACCTCTTCCTCATTTTCACTGCCTTTATTGTAACTATCCAAGTCTATCTGAAATTGTTAACAAAACAATGCATATAATTTAGGTTGTGAAAGCAGACACAGTATCTAAGGAACGGTGTTAGCATCAACAATTAAACTACACACGAAAGTCAACAGGAAACGACAAAAACAGTTGTATACAGTTAGATATTGTAGAAAACAAAATATTTCAGGCATTCAGGCCAACTATTTACATGAAAATGTCTGAAACAAAAAGATGAAATGGAAAACCTTTTACAAAACAATACCTCTTAAGAATCATGAGTAATGTATGAAATAAAACAAAAAGAAATAACTGACAGACCAGTAAAAGGCAACGTGTGAATACACACAACCTACAGGGCTTGCAGATCACAAGCCTCACATGCTATAATGTTAACAGCCAGAGGATCGCCTTCATTGCTTTAGGTTTCAAGCCATCCTGCTCAGTCTCTCTCTGCAGAATGGGAATCTGCCTGCCGAGAGTATCGCACAAAGCATGAACTCTGTAGCTCCAGCAATGATCCTTAGATGTCTCTGAAAAAAACTGCACTCATGTTCTGAATGGCGCAGTCTGAAATGAACCGATGACCTTCCCAGTGCGTGACAGATGGCTTGACCGCTTCACAATTGAGATTCCTTACATAAGCCTCAGATAAAAGCAACCAATAGAAATTATGAGTTGCAGTGGTTTACAGGGACAGTTAACATTGGCACCTTGCCGTCTTGACAGACGATAGTTTGTGCTTTAAAAAGGCATAATAACTTTTAACTATGGCGGTAGCGAGTGTGACTGATAAGGCCAATTTGCGCTGTAAATGTCCGTTCACAGTGGGTGCATGTGAACACGTGGTCATTTCCACCATCATGCACCATCTTACGTCTCAAACGCTTGGTGTGTGACTTTTCTGCAATAATTTTCTCCTTTGACTTTATTCCATTTCTGATATTTGCCCTCCATGCAACACGTTCAGTGGCGACTTGCTCCCAATGTGCATTATCAATGCCTGTATCAATCATGTCCCGCTTACACACATCTTTGTATCGTAGTAGAGGCCGACCCTGAGATCTCTTACCCATCTGTAATTCACCAAAAAAGATATCCTTTGGTATTCTACCATCATCCATCCGCCTAAGATGTCCTATCCATCTAAGTCTACGAAGACTGAGCATGGAATAAACTGTCACACAACCTGATCTTTCCAATACTTCAGTATTTGTGATTTTGTCTTGCCACTTAATACCAAGAATTCTTCGCAGACACCGCATATGAAAGCTGTTTAAATTGTTCTCTTGGTGTGAGTAAGTTGTCCAGGTTTCACTGCCATAGAGAAGAGTACTAAGGTACTCTAAGGTACCTTACAGGGACAGTAAGTCAGAAATATCAACTGTTGGGAAACCCTTGAGGTCAATGGCATAGCATGAGAAATCACAGCAGTAGAGGGAAGAAGATAGAAAACACAAAAGACAGTCTAAAAATTAAAAGCTATAAAGACAACACTGGGAGTAGAATCAGCTGTCTCCAAATGACGACAGCGCCGCACTGAAGGAACAAAACATGGCCAACAGACACCCAGGTAGAGTGCCTGTTGCTATAAAACAAAAGTGCCAGGTTCAAATGCAGTTGTTGATGTTCACAAATAAGCAACCTAAAGATGTTATACTTGTTCCTAATCCTAGAGCAGTGCATTATATTTGTCATGATCATGTGCCTTGCAAAGTGGTGTCCCTCCACAGATCTCGGCTGTTTATGTTCTGGACAAAGTCTATTAATGATATTCTTCCATGCCATCATCTGAGACCATAAAGCATCAGTTCTCTTGGGCTACCTCTGCCTTTTCTACTATAAATCTTTCCAGTCATCACAATTTTCTCCAATGCCCATGTTCTCATTATATGGCCAAAGAACACTTATTTGTCTCTTTCTTACAGTTGTGTATAATATTGTGCTTTTATTAGCTTCTATCAGGCAATCGTTGTTAATTACTCTGGTCGCCCAAAGCATTCAGAACATGTTTCAGAAACCACATCTGCACTGCCTCCACACTCTCCCTCGTTTGTTCATTCAAGAACAAATTCAATGTAACTTTCAGACCTTTCAATGACAGTGATTGTTGCATAAGATACATTTCATCTTTTGAAATGAAATCAAGAAATCAATCTTTTGAAATGCAGCCTTTGCTTGACCTATCCTGCTCTTAATCTCTGCCATGCATTTTCAATCTGAAAAAATCTAGGATGCAGTGTGCACAATGCAGACATTTAAGATCTCTCAGCAGTTAGAAATAATGATCAGTAGGTTGTTGTAAGCATGTCAAACTGAAAAATGCTTGGTGACCACATTTACCATTACATGTTGTCATTTGGGCTACATAATTTTTATTCAGATAAACATTTAACTACAAGGTCACATTATATTGTGACTATAACATGAAAAGATGAACATAGAAGCAGTAGCAAATTAGAATTGTCGCAGGCAGCACTTGAGTTCATAAGGGGCTGGGTGTTTGACATGTCTGGTGTAAATCACTTGTGTTGGCATGAAAAGCAAGAAGAAACCACCACATGAGTTTCCCAATAATATGTTCACCAACTAAAACAGTGTACAACTCTTACCTTATTTCTATCATCAGTGAATTCACTGATTTCATCTGTGAAAATATCTCCAACATCATCATCAGAGTCTCCATCACTTCTGAAATAGAATGTTCAAATAGTCAATGGCCAACCCTCTACTATGATGTTGATAAATTATTCTTTTTGTATATTATACATTGTATAGTACCTTATCAAGTAAGAAATGATGTTATCAGACAGTGGGATCAACACCTTGTGCCACATCAATTGAAAGACAGAAGATCCAATGGTTTGGTCATCACGTTAGAATGCAGCCCCATCAACAACAAGAAGTGGCCCTACATCAAAGAACATCCACTACGAGAGCAAGAGAATGCCTGAAAAGAAAATGGATTGACGACATCAAAGACATTGTACAATCACACAGAATGACTCTATCCAGTGCCACCCATCAGGAGATGGAGCGCCAATTATTCCCCTCATGACATTTGATGGCAAAAGTGGAAGATGAAGATGACGATGATAGTTTGCTTATGCTACTCAGATTCAGCATATTCTCCACCATGCCATAATTTAAATGTACTTCTTCTTCGTTCATCCAGAGAGTTTTTTCCAACGTGATTACGTTGTGCTTGTTTACAGCAAAGCTGCATTCTTGCTCCGTTAGGCCAACACATTCAACTTCTGCGGAAATTTTTTGACAGGGTTAACCTTCCCGGGTGTTTCTTAGGACGTTTGACCCTCACTGTTGTGGTGTTATCCCCCATCCCAGCTGGCCCATTTAGAACAGCCGAAGACATCCTGGTCAACCCTCAAGGGAAGGCAGGGGCAGACCATAGGCATTCCCCGCCACTCAAGGAGGCTTCCATAATTGCAGAGCCGACACATAGTGCTCTGGTACTGGGCTCACCAAGGAATCGTCAAGTCCTGCACATGGCTGCTTAGCCTCACTTCCGTAAATTGGGTATTCCAGTCCCCACAGGCTGTTCCTCTGGAAACCAGAAGAATGCAGTCTGCAGATGACATCCACAGTGAGCTTTCGATTCGGACTTTCCATGTAATGGATTTGCTATCCAAGCAATATTCCATTTTGTGCCACTAGGACACTTTTTCCACCTTTAATGACGCCTACACAGTGAGCTTTCCCACTTAATGGATTTGCTATCCAAGCAATACTCCATTTCGTGCCACCGGGATGCTTTTTCCACCTTTGATGACACCCACACAATGAGCTTTTGATTCGAACTTTCCATGTAATGGATTTGCTAGCCAAGCAATATTTCATGCCTCTGGGATGCTTTTGCTACCAACATACCTATGATATGAAGTGTGGCAGCCTAAGTACTTCTTCATGCACCTTTAGATGTCAACCTGAATGTAGTTAAAGTAAGCTGCGGTCAACTTGAACTTGTTGATGTCTCCATAGAGCTTGTTCTCAAATGAAGCAGGCATGGGCCAAAATATATTTCTCTGTTCTGCATGCTTGCTTGCTTGCTTGTGTTCGTTGGCTTGAGCTCCAACGTGAAGTCCTGTATGTCGGATGAAGGCATCCTGTTGTCCAACATCAGTGTGATGTCATACAGGACCTGAGTTTGCGTGAGTATCCGTTTTCCCGTGTCTGGCTTATTGGTGTGCAGACTGGTGGTTCCTCGCTGAACAGGCAGACACTCTCCGACTTCGGAGGAATCGGCGATCCTACTGACTTTAGCCAGGACACCGAAGGGACTTGTTGCCCAGGACGCTCGAAGAGGACGCGTCAATAGGTCTTGGCCAGTATATAACCCGGCCCTGGTGCCTTGGAAACACCTCTGCGTCCCTCTGTTCTGCATATATTGGACACTCCTGCAGCAAATGTTTAGCTGTCATTTTACCAGTTCCACAATTACATTCATCGGTATCTCCTACCTTTAGTTTATTGAACAAGTGGTATTTCAGCCTGTTATGTCCTGTGCTGAGTCTGAAGATTGCCACTTGTTCACTTCGGTCGAGTTTGTAATATGCATCATCTTTCTGGTGGCCTGGATGCTCTGGTTCCCATTTGGTTCTATAAGTGCTTTTTATAAACCTCTTTGCCTCATTACAGATTATGTCTATATCAGGCTGTGGTAGTCACCCGCCCTCTTTTGCTAGTCTGTCAGCCTCTTCATTTCCAGGTATACTGCAATGTGATGGGATCCACTGTATTACAACTTTTTTGGATTCCTGGCATAACCATAGAGTACTGCTCTTAGGTCTGCTAGTTCTGTGCTGTTTTTGCTCTTCAGTATTGAGACAGCTGACTTTGCATCTGTGAAGATAGCTATTTGCTTCTAAATGCTTGGTAGAGTACACTCGAGTAAGATAAAAGTTAGTTGCATATCCTTTACAGGAAGTCGCAGTCAACCCCAGCATTTTTTGCTGTTTGATTTGTAATCTCTTGGCAAGTTTACGTTCAGTAGTTTGCCATCGGAGTGATTATTCCCAGCGCACTGTGAATAATGCTCAGCATTACTCAGATTCGGCTGGTCATGTGACATACGTTGACATCATCGGGACATGTGTTTTACTATATTATTAATTTTTGTGGACAAATTATTGTGTCCTGTGTAGTATAGTGGTTAGCATCTCCGCCTGTTGCGCGGGAGACCGGGGTTCGATTCCCCGTCGGCAAATTTTTTTTTTCATTTTTTAACAAATTTGTTAATAAAAAATATTAAACATTACAAACTAAAATATAGAACTGAGAAATTCGAACCTTGTGAATAAAGTGTGCTCTATGGATCTGCGGAAGCTGCGGGGCGGAGGTGGCCCCAGGCAGCGACGGAGTGATCGAGTGTCGGAATCGATGGATCCAATAGATGTCTATGTTTAACGTGAATTTTACTTGCCAAATAAGAAACAGGCCTAGAGAAATTATGCTGGATGGATTGAGATGGTGGCATGGAGGATTTGGGAGGCACTATTCGCAATGGAATTGCGAATAGAAAAAAATTATATTCGCAATCGAATTGCGGGAAGTAACAAACATGTCACAGCGTTTGCTCACTAGTCAATTTTAGTTTGGGCCATTAAGAAGGTGGTTAATTTAAATAAGAATGTTCACTGTTGCGAGTTTAATTCTGCCGAATTCTCTGTATTTTTTAATGAATCACTCTTCTTCTTACTTCTGTCCGTTCTTTTGGCATCCCGTTTTATTTTTACATTTTACGTTAGTCCTGTTTAAATATCAAGAATAATTTTTCAGAACAGGTATCCCCAATACAAATAACGATCCCTAGAAATAATTCTGTCCCCAGGCGAGTTCAAGAATTGTTAACTTTCGTTTCTGTACACTTACTGTTACAATACCAGGCATCCATGTTTGTTTACGTTACCGTCCTACTATTTATGTCCTGATAATATCGCAGCAGTGATGATTCTCTCAATTTGACACTTTCTATGGCCTCCATTGCATCCTCTCTGAGTGACTCTGTTCTGGTCCAAGCTGACAGTACTGACAGTCAGCAATATGCTTCGCTTCAGAGAGACATGATTAGGCAATTCAAACACCAGGCTTTCGATTGACTGGCCTCATTAATTTGCTACGCATATAAAGTGCAGGAAAACCCGGTATATATGAAGCAGGTGGAAAAGAGAGAGGAGAGAGACAGATAACGAAGATAGTGTGAGAGACAGAGATATGAGAAAGATGTGTTGATAGACACTAAGAGTGGTAAAGACAAGAAAGGGAGAGGTGGGAGATCGAGACTTAGAGAGAGAGAGAGAGAGAGAGAGAGAGAGAGAGAGAGAGAGAGAGAGAGAGAGAGAGAGAGAGAGAGAACTCGCGTTCAGGTGGCTAAGCTCCTTTCCCAAGACAACAAAAGTAGAGGACAGATAAGAACAGAAAGACAAGTGTGCAGGTTCTTGTGCAGCAAGATAAACAACACCTAATACACAAAATCCGTAGAAAACATATGCCTAAAGCGAAATCATCAGACTAGCATTGGTGTCACCTAATTCCTGAAAATGAAAAAAAAAGTTGTCTCCCCGTCGGCGAATCGAACCTCGAGCTCCCGCGTGGCAGGCGGAGACACTAACCACTACACTACTGAAGACACGTTAACAGATCAACAAAATATTGTAATATGGACACACGCACAGGAATAATCACGTGACCTACTTCGATTGCGAATATAATTTTTTTCTATTCACAATGGAATTGCGAATAGTCACTCCGGGAGGATTATCAACAGCAGAGTTGATCCAGAAAACCAAAGACCTAGATCTGTGGAAAGTCATTATCACCTACGCCAGCCAGCATAGTACTTGATGATGATGTTGAGCTAAGATTCGATATCAGTGCACTCAGGGGGTTCTAAATGTTATGTAGCCGAGTGCGCAGAGTTGGGGTGAGCGCCCAACCTTGCATAAATATGGGTGAAAGCATAAAATATCACCTGTGAAGCAGCATATCGCAAACACATAATCACCTAAACACATAATCACCTAATTAGGCCCTGTAAGGGATACTTTTTACAATAAATAATTTGGGACCGTTATTCGGAAGAGTGCCCATTTTTTTTATCGCAGTGATACCGTCGATTGGTCGCACTGAGAATAACTAACACTCAGTGACCTCACATGACCAGTAACGTTACCAACCGAATCTGTGAATAATCACTTCGATTATTCACAGTGCACTCCGAATAAAGTATCCCTTTGCCATTGCTTTCTGGACGACCGGCACCCATACCAACAACGCAAGGCGGTCTGCTGTCAAATCGCTCGCAGCTGTGTTTCGAACGCGGTATGCGGGATTACAAACTACAAACTGAGTCCATAAATTACTACTTCGCCGCGGGGCCGGTTATCCTGAGTATTGTATGATATATATCAGGGAAGGTTAACCCGGTCAACAAATGCCAGCAGAAGTCGGATGTGTCGGCCTAACGGCACAAGAACGCAGCTCTGCTGTAAACAGGCACAACGCAGTCACATCCGGAAAAAAAATATCAGGATGAACGCAGAAGAAGAAGTATGATATATATTATATGATGGGGACAAAAAATTTCGCAAGTGAAATTTGAAAGTTCTGAGTTCTGCGCTGGCCAGGCCACAGGATGATAATAATAATATTTACATCATACTGCGGTAAGTGCCTAAAACGTAAACGGTAAATCTTGTGACACTATTTAATTTACTTGCTAATTTAACTCTTTCTCTGCCATGCGCCCATACATTGCCACAATTGACCGACAGTGACGCCTGTGGGCCCTTTAATCGTCAGTTTAAACAGTGGTTTATTTGTCCCTTTTCTTATGTTTCCGCAATTTTTAGTTAATTTCGGTAACTTAAAATTGAGACAGAAATATTTTGCAGACCGCTGACAACCATATTTGTCCTTAGAAAGCACTTGATTCTTGATTCGAAAAGATTATTTTGATTTGAACTTCGAAATGACAACATCTACTGGTTTAACAGAGATGTGGTTCCTGAGACGAATATTGCGAATTCCTTGGACTGCCAGAGTAACTAACGACGACTGCATGAAACAGGCTAACGAAACTTCATCATAATATGTCATAATATGATGGCACATATTGAATTATGAATGCTCTAATGGGCCACATTTATGCCCCTAAATTTGTTTTGCCTATCACAAAGTATTTAAGGAGTATTTAAATAATTAAATTTAAAAGAATAATAAGTATAACTAAATAGAAAGTTTACATTCTTCTTCTCAGTACAATCTGAGTGGTGTGTTACAGACATTTTCCATTATGTGTGAAAATTACGTGCTTCAAAATATTATGTTTTAGTTATGTTTTATTAGTGTTGTGGTGCAGTTCTTGTGATATTACTGAACAAAAGTGGTGTGTGTAACAGTATTCAGCAAATTTAACTGGATTAGTTGCAGTGGATTATTAATACAGCCTTGGTAAGTGAAAGTTTTTTTTATAATTTTTACCTCTTTAATTCCAATTGTTATTAATATTAAACCTCTCATATTGTCATATTTCTAACCTATCAATTAATTATTAACACTGTCATGTTACTTGTGCTGTCCTCTTTAATTTGATATATAATACAAAATATCTGCTATTTTAACCATTTTAAAATCATTATTGTGACACACCCCTACTTCCAATTTTTTGCCATGAATTTCTGTTTGGTCAGGACCCAATGTTTGCTTGGCACTGAAAGAGTTAACTTTTACTCTTTCTCGGACTGTGTTAATTTCGCTGCAGTATGTGCCTAAAACGTAAATATTGCTTAGACTATTTGCTAATTTAACTTACTCTTTCTTGGACTTTGTCCATTTCGCTGCTTTTCCTTTCCCTTTCATCGTTTTAATTCTCAGCAAGGTGTGGTAAAGAAACGATATTTACATTCCCACTAAACGTGCTTCCGGTTTTAGCCACTGCTCGCATAACCTCGCAAGTGTTTTCAGTTGCGTTATTTATGGCCAAACATAATTTTACACAGAACTGAAGTGTATAGTATAGAATTGCACTATACATACATTGTGAAAAAAATATACCAAAAGGTATAGCAGGAGGAGACATCCAATAAAGAAACCTCAATTAGAAGATGTTGGCCAAAGCGGCACAGGGCTAGAAAGTGGACATCAATGGACTACAATGGGTGTTATGCACCACGCATGTCAAGTAGGGGATTGCGTGGTCTCGAGGTATGGTGTCCGCCTCGAGTGCTGGAGGTCCCGGGTTCAAGCCCCGGCGTGGACCGGGACCCTTTCACGTGGACCTCTAGTCTAGTAACAACATTTCTCCTGGTCTCTGGGTAGTGACCCGCGTGGTGTTCATTGTTGCGCACGTAAAAAAATCCCTTGGCAGTTGGACATCGAAAAACAGTAGCCTAGCGGCGCTGCCCGGGCAAATTGTCGAGTTAAAAATCTACCATAAGTATTTCAGGATCCTCGCCGTGCTACGGAGTTCGTGCACTGAGCTGAGTTTCTCCAAACTCAGGTTTGAGTTAGGAGAAGAACGGAGCACTTATGGGTTACACCCGTGTGCCGTGATGTTGATAGATCGACTAAACTAAACGCATGTCAAACGTTGATCGCTGAAGAAGAAAACAAAAAGAACTTATCACTCTGCTGCCGAGGGCATATACATATTTGTTTTCTAGCAAGGTTACAATTGATACACATGTACTACTATAACTAGTGGTTGTTACCACTAGGGAGTGCACTGGACTGGTGTGGCTCTCTCTCCCGTGGGTGCTCTTCGCTTTCTTTATTATTACCAGTTATCCCCGCCATCATGCAAACCCACTCCGCCTTCTGATGTACTTGTGATTAATGTACCCAAGTCAAAGACGAAAAGTCAACATTTAACTTCTACTCATCATCTCATCTCGTCATGTTCCTCTTGTATCTTGCGGTGTCGAGGTGAAGTATAAACAGCGGAATAGTGCCCGCTTATGGGCTTCATGTATCGATATTCCCATGGACTCTGTTATTCCCTGCATCCATCGTTTACGTGGTCGGCCTCTTCCGTTGCTTCCCTCTGGTCTGTACATCATTGCTTGTTGTGGTATACTGTTAGTTGGTAACCTACTTGCATGGCCAAACCATTAGACTTGCTGCCTTCTAATGAAATATAGTGCAGCTATATCCCCCACTTTAGTCCGGATTTTTTTTTCTGATCTTATCTCTTCTTGATACGTCGAGCATTCTTCTCAGGAACCTCATTTCTGTTGTTGTGGTTTTTCTTTTCTCTTTTTCTGTCATTGACCAGGTTTGGCAATGGTAATATAGAGTTGGTAGGAATATTGTGTTGTAAAGTGCTTTCTTGGTAGTTATTGATACGTGTTTGTTCTTTAGTATTTGTGCCATTTGTCAAACGAGTACATCCACTGGGATTCCTCAGATTCTATTCTCAAATAACTATCATAGGTTCCAGACCTACCTTCCTGCCTCCGCTCCGCCCCCCCCCCCTTTTCTTTCAATGTAAAACTTCCACTCAAGTACCTTGGATGCTCACTGAACCGTTACACCCACCACCCCGTCATCATCCTAAACTCCCTCGGTCGTGTATAAAAGAAGACAACCGTGACATTCGGGGCTATACACAGCTCGGAATTCTGAGGTAAGTTAAAGTAGGAACATTTTTTCAAATTTTCATTTTCTCTTCATTGCTTACATTTTTTCATCTTCTTATTTTTTTTCTCGTCCTGTCGACAGGGTCTTAATGTAGTCACCGGAGATCTTCTCCGTGACTAAATGTATTTTGTGTATGTGTTAGTTTGCTGATGAAGGTTAGTCGCCGCAACGTCCTGTATGTGTCGTAATTCTGTTATGTAACGCTGCACTACTTTGTGTCATTTTATATTGTTTACATTTTCACAGCTTTACCGCAGTTCCACCCGATTGTATTCATATTTTTACTTAGTTTTTCTACGAGCAGTATGAAGATCCCCTGCCGGCTTGCTAGGCCAGTCGCAGGTTTAGGACAAAAATCTGGCCATAGCGAATCCATCCCCTATGGCGAGCCATAGCCCCGTTAGCCCATGACATCGCAGTCATGGTTTCCCAGTCTACACCGCGTGGAGGTGGGGTTGACTTGTGTAGTCTGCGGGTCATCTGCAGGCTACTAATATATTCAGTTTTCACCCCTCCTGGAAGAGGCTAGCCAATCCTAACCCTGCTGGCTGCAGGGCCAGACGCAGTCCACACCTTGTAAACTCTCCCGCTGTTTATATTTCACCCCGACACCGCAAGGTACAAGAGGAACATGATGAGATGAAAGATGAGATGAGTTGTTTCCGTCAGCCGTGTGAATAGAACCATTGTGTATTCAACAAATTTAAAAATGGACGTCATAACAACCTATCACTATGGCAACATTTACAAGATGGCGACTGAAGCGCACGAAAAGAATGAATCTGTTGACGAATCGCATCGTACATCTCTCCTTGACATTATAGAAGATCGATGCAGAACACAGAATAAGGTAAATGTAACATCGGTCTTCACAGTTATGTTTCCTTTAATTCCAAACGTTATTGTTCTCATTTTTGTCCTCCCTTTTCTTGTTCTTGTTCTTCTTCGTACCGTACTTCACTAACTACACTTCTTCTTCGTCTTCAGCATTCCGAGCCATTGTGGCTTATTTGAGGTTCTTTGCTGCAGATACAAGCCGTCTCCATTCGTCTCTCTGGTTGACCTTCTCCTTCTCTTGCCAGTCGCTGATTCCAAGTTTCGTACCGTACACCTTATCTTAATCCTCCTTAATTGAATTGCAGTTGCAGTCAGTCAACATTAAATTCCTGTCATGAATCATAGGAAAGCTGTAGTCAACTTATTTGTGCTTGTTGACATTCCATAGAATTTGGCCTCAAATGGAGCGGTTATAGACCAAAATAGTTGTCTTTTTTCTTCATATGTTGGACACTCCTGCAAGAAACCATTTCTTTCGGATTTCTGACAGTCCATCAAAATCAAAGTAAACTGTAAAGTCTGTTCCTTCGTAGATTCTGAAATGTTTCTTCTCTTCATGAAACAACTGCCGTAAAAAGAGCTTTAACTTTATGCTACTCTTTATTTTTCTCCACCATAGTAATAGTATTCTTGCTGCAGTTTTCAAGACCTCTATCTCTGCAGTGAAGTTTAGTTACTTGAGAATTTTACAGTTGCCACTAAGTTTTCTTGACATATAAATATCAAATGTATGCGTAAGAAGTAATCATAGAATAAACTGGGAATAAGAACATCCTGACCACCAGAAAATAGATGCACACTATTAATTCAGCTGAAGAGAGCAGATTACAATATTCAGATTCAGTCTGGGACACAAACAGGCCGTTCATGTGCTTAATATTCTGTAAGTATATAAATTAAAGATAGAAGATTCTGATGAATGTTACTGTTTGACTTGTAAAATAACTGCTAAATATTTGCTGCAGAAGTGTCCAACATATATACAGAACAGAGAGAGTTATCCAACATAATTTCTCTTAGTGTTCCTCTCTGCCTCTTCTACTGCTGATCTGTCCAGTAATCATGATGCTTTCCAATACCTCTTTTCTTATTTATGGGACTAATAGCTTGAGAAATGTATATTAACCAAGATTAACTCAAAAGACAAAAACACAAACGCATTAACCCATTTTTCCGGGTCTATAATTTTATGAAAATGCAAAGAATACCATGGCCAGACAGAAAATCCAACAAGGAAGTCCTACATGAAGCAGATGAAAACTAAACTGATTAGAGAAATTAGAAGTAGACAGTCACAATTTTTTGGACATGTTATGAGAAGAAATAAACTAGAGAACTTGGTAACAACTGGCAAGATTGAGGGGGAAAGAACAAGGGCAAGGCAGAGAAGTAAATATCTGGATGTCTTGGTCACATGGCATGTTTGAGACAAGACCACGGAGCTGATCTGGTGATCGTGTAAGATGGCAAAAGATGACCACCCATGCTTATCGGCATAGCATATGATGATGATAATTTTATGAACATTTTCAAAAGTGACATTTATCAATTGCTAATTTTAGTTTGGTCTTGAGGCTTCTGCGAGAAATAAATTCACAGGTGTTAATTAGTACTGAGAGAAGCAAACTGAGCCTCAGTAGCACAGTGGCTAGCATGCTTGCCTGCCAGTCCGGTAGTCATATGTTTGAATCTCCTGTGAGGCAGGGATTTTTTTCAGTGACCGGGGCTCCTTATTGACCCAGCCTATTATGAGTACCTGGATATTTTCTGGGAAGTAAAAGCAAGCAATATGATAATGACCACATTATCCATTGAGTGATGTTTAAAAATGTTTTGCACATCCTTTACAGGACATCGCTGTCAACATCAGCATCTTTCAGCTGATTGTTGATTTCTTGGCAAGATTATGCTCAGTAGTTTGCCATTGCTTTCTGAGCAGCTGGCTCACATACCCCGTAAGTTACCGACGCGATTCGAACCTCTGCTGATTCTCACCATCTTCACGTTACCTACAAGAGTATACGAGATTACGGAGAAAAGTTGCTAACCTCTAGGCCAGAAAGCCGGCATTGAGTGATGACCAGTCTAAAATATGAGGCTAACACCACATACCCAATATGTCTCCTGGTGTGAAAAGATGTCCTTGACTTATTTACATACAAGTCCAGGAAATAAGCAGCGATAAGAAAACACAACAGACAAGATAAAAATCGAAAGCCATAGACACAACAGGATTAGAGACTGCCACCTCCCAGTGGCAATACATACACATGCACAGCTACATGCACACACACTTACACATGCACACATACAATCACATACATGTTACGTACAATGTTATCCCTAAGCTGTAGAGCTTTGTGAGAAACAATTCAACTTCATTAGCTACCAGTATTACAGTTGTGAGAAACAATTCAGCTTCATTAGCTACCAGTATTACAGTTGTGAGAAACAATTCAGCTTCATTAGCTACCAGTATTACAGTTGTGAGAAACAATTCAACTTCATTAGCTACCAGTATTACAGTTGTGAGAAACAATTCAACTTCATTAGCTACCAGTATTACAGTTGTGGGTGAAGCTACATTTTTTTTAGCTTGCTCGCTTTGAACTCAAGCGTAGTCCATCCACACTACTTCTAGTAGTACTGGACTGAATTTTGCGTGTGGATTAGCTTTCCCTATTAACAGTGTCCCTCACCATCAGGTGAACCCACTCTGACTTCAGAGGTACTTGTAATTAACGTCCTCTAGTCAAGGATGATAGGTCAACATTTTAGTCAAACTGTCCAGTGTAGGGGTTGAACCCGTTACCTCAGCATCAGCCACCGGATGTTTAAGAACATGCGTTCTTATTCATTCAGCCATGATGACCTACGAAGCTACATATGACTATGGTATACATTTCATTTTTATGTATCTGTATGTGCTCTGAAACAAGGGTGTGCACCTAGGGCTACAAATGTGCACCAGCTTAGAGGGAACATTGGTTATTTCAGTGTGTAATTAATTTATATATATATAGTGTATTTTACCGCATTCACACATTTGCAGTCACACTCACATACACATGTTATGTGCATTCAATGCATCTTGTCACTTTCATACATATGCATGCACATGTGTGTATTTAGTGTATATTGTCACATGCATATACGTACACACTCATGTACATGCTCACACACAAACTCACACATTATATGTACTCAGAGCATCTTTCTTCCCCATTCCATATGTAATTGTTCTGACATCAACAGATTTGCTTCCACCATTTTTTGATTTCACAAAAACACACTATGGTTTTGGCCGAGCGGCTAGAACGCAGGACTCTCCTTCAGGAGACCCGGGTTCGATCCCTCGGTAAGGTGTGGGATTTTTTTCTGTCGGGGGCAAAAAGAAAATCCTAACCTGCACAGTTTGCGGTGACTGCACTAGCCAGGCGGCCTTAATTCCTCAGGCTCAAAGATCCCTCTGCCATACACCGCAAGGTACTATATTGGCAGCAAATGACAGTTTTTTTATGACACTATGGTTGTTTACTTTTGTACAACCAATGTTTTATGATATTTAATTTAAAGAGTTTTTTTTTTCTTTTTCAGAAATATCTTATCCATCGTTTAGTATATATTTCGAAGATTCGATCGCCTCAAGTGGACAGAACGTCACTTGGAAGTATGTCACCTATCGTCAACTGTTGTTCTCATCTCTAGACATTTCCTGACCTCAGGAGATGAAATGTCGATTGATATGTAATCAATTTTGATTGATATGTAATCAATTTTGATTGATATGTAATCAATGTCAATTGATATGTAATCATCTTCGATTGATATGTAATCAATGTCGATTGATATGTAACCACTGTTGCTGTTGTTAAGCCCCCTGTAAGACTGAGTTTTAACAATTAAGTTTGATACACTAGTGTTTAGGTTGCCCATAAAAGGACTTGCATTATTCAGAGTGAGGTTGATGATGTAGAGGCTTTCCTCTCTGCCCAGTACTTGAGTACTATCATGTAGAGGCTTTCCTCTTTACCCAGTACTTGAGTACTATTATGTAGAGGCTTTCCTCTGTGCCCAGTACTGACTTGTGTACCATCTCCACATGTACTGTGATACAGAGCTGTCCTTCCCCTCTCCAAGCTGAAACCAATGGGGTGTGCAAAACCAGTACTGCAACTTCACATCTGTGGAAGGGCATATTAGGATGGAAGCAGATCAAGATTCAGCACTTATGGATTAGCTGGGATTAGGCCTAGGCTGGTAATGTTTCCCCCACAGGCTTTAGGTACGAGGGGGCTTCACATGAAAACCTGAAAAGTATGATAGAAATTACAATAATCATGCTATTATCTTGTAACCTGTCAGTATTCTTGTTAAAGATGTCAAGAGTTTTAAGCATGTGACATCACGGTGTAGACGAATATGTCGACATCTTGAGGACAGTTTAAAGATTGCAGCACCTCTTTTGACATGCACCAAAGAGGAGCAGCGTTCTGTTATCCGTTTTTTGATCAGTGAAGGAATGAAACCTACAGAAATTTATCAGCGAACGAAGGTATAGTATAGTGATGCATGCCTGTCAGCCCAGCATGTGTATGAGTGGAGTAGGAAGTTTCAAAATGGGGTGAATTCTGTGACAGACTGTTCACGACACTGTCAGACACACTGAGTAGTGACCTCAGAGTCGATTTTTCTACAGGAATCTAAACGCTTTATCACTTTTTCTATGGGCCAAATACTTGTGTAGGCAGTTGAGGAATCAATGCAGAAACTCTCAATTATGTCTGTTACTTTCATTTTTGTGCCTGGACAATGGTGTTAAAGGAAATTAAAAGACACATGCTTAGGCCTATTTCTGTGCCTATTGTGAAGGGTATAGGTGAACTAAATAGACATATTAAATGGCAATACCCGGGAAGGTTAACCCGGTCAACAAATGCCCGGAGAAGTCGGATGTGTCGGCCTAACGGCGCAAGAACGCAGCTCTGCTGTAGACAGGCACAACGCAATCACATCCGAAAAAAAAAACTCCGGATGAACGAAGAAGAAGAAGAAATGGCAATAAGTATCTTGGTGCAACTACCAATTTTGATGTCACAATGACCATGCTGAGAATGAGAGACAATGGTGTCAAACAGGGAGTTGCGAGACATGAAGGCTGCGAAAGGGACACAAGGAAACTTGTGAATCAGCACCAGGCTGGTGTGAATAGCTGTTACACATTCATAAAAATTCTAAGGCGGAAATCTGAGCACTTGTTCAGCATGCAGTGATGATATCCCATTTTGATAATTGTTTAATTATGCAGTGTCTGTTTGCCTAGGGGCAGGGAACACAGTTTCACAATTTTATGATATACCGAGTCAAGTATTTGAAATCCACCATGCATTGATTTGTATGTTATGAGTGTCAGTCGTTCAGAAAACAATGACAAATACTAAACCTAACAGTTGCCTAGTAAATCAAAAACAGCCCATAAATGCTGGGGTTGAGTGCAATGTCCTGTAAAGGACATGCAGCTAATTTTATAATTAATACATGTTATACTTTGTGCATTTCTGAGTAAAGAGACTTAGACTGTCAAATGCATTGTCCTATTACAGTTACAGTAGCTGTAGTATTGCAGTGTGATTACCTGTGGTGTATTACCCTGCTTGCAAGATAAAATCACATATACTGGAGTATTGGGAAGATCGCGTTGTGTGACAGTTTGTTTCATGCTCAGTCTTCATAGACTTTGATGGAGAGGATGTATTAGGAGGATGGACAATCGTATAATACCAATGGAAATCTTTTTGGTGAATTATAGATGGGTAAAATGTCTCTGGGTTAGCTTCAACTATGAAACTAAGAAGTGTGTTAGCTGGACATTATTAATACAGGAATTTATATTGCTCCTAGGGAGCAAGTCGCCACTGATTATATTGCATGTAGGACAAAGATCAGAAATGGTGTAAAGACAAAGGAGAAACTGACTGCAGATAGGTGGCATACTGAGCGTATGAGACATATGATGGTGGAAATGACGATGTGTTCGCTGCATCCATTCTGGACGAACATTTACAGAGTGGATTGGCCTGCCACCACCATGGGTCGTCATTATTATGCCTTTTTTAAGCACAATGTAACAAACTATCATCATCTGTCATGACAGCAAGGTGCCAGGAAATACCCTGTTTAATTTCATGCAGCTTTACACTTGGAATAATTTGTTACATGTTTTTACCAGACTACTATGATCAGCTGATGAAGAAGCTTCAGAATGATTACCCAACCAGTGAGCCTATTTCAGGACTGATGCTGATTTACCTCAAGCACATTGTTCATGTTGTTGAGGTCAGGTTCTGTATATGTTGTGTCCAGAGATTATTTCCACATTCTGCCACATTCATTTGTTGAAATAGTCTATTCATGTGTTGTGTCCAGAGATTATTTACACATTCTGTCCTGTTTATATTGTTGAAACAGTCTATTCGTGTGTTGTGACCTGAGATTATTTCCACATTCTACCATGTACATGTTGTTGAAACAGTCCATTCATTTGTTTGTGTCCAGAGATTATTTCCATATTTTGTCCAGATTTAATTTCTTTATAGTTTTTGATGCTTCAAAAAATAAAATAAAAAGTTACAGAAGCAATTAAATGGATTAGATAATGCCAATTGTATAGGTGAAAACTGGAGAATATTGATACAGTAACTGTAAAATATACAATCATTACAGATTTACTAAAAGGAAAAGGTAGTCCCATAACAGATACTGTCATGGGGAGATAAAGTGTTAAGACTTTACATATTTTGGGCCATAAAATATGAGATTGGAGAGGCCATTACCTTTCCCAACACGTTTTCTTCCCAGACAATTCCCAGAAAATTGACTGATACCTATTTTTGTAGACTGGGTCAACCTCAGAGCCATACTGACAGGAACAAGTAATTCTACCTCTGCTAGAGATTAAACTTAGATCACTATCTTAGCTTGCAAGGGCACAAAACACTATACCACCACAGCTTAGCAAAAGCAGTAATAATAATAATAAACACTTAATAACCTGTTTACAAATAACCTGTGTAAAACTAATGTGTTTTAAGTTTGACCTGTATTGAAGAACCTGTGTCCAAACATTACATGTTATAGAGATCAAGAATAGAAGGCTGACTGAATGTGTGAAATCTAATGAGTAATAGATTTATTAATCACAAAACTCTGAAAAGAGTTGCAGATAATAAATAATACAATAGTGTCATGATTTACATAAGCACTATTAAGAGATGAAGAGAGTACTATTCAATAAAAGAAACAAAAATAAGGAGGAAGCAATCTACATTCACTATTTATGTTATGTTACAAGAAGTTTTAAAATAGTCAGTTAAAATTCACCATGAGATCTGGCATATGTCATGGACAAAATAAAATAACAAAGGAGAATGGAATTGCTAACTTGATTACACATTATTTATGAATCATGGTCATATTTTAAAACTGGTTCTTCTTCTTCTTCTTTTCGTTCATCCTGAGTGTTTTTTCAGATGTGATTGTGGTGTGTCTGTTATGCGCCCTTGGGCCGAAACCCGTAGGCCAACACATCGACTTTAGCATGCATTTTTGACCAGGTAGCATTCCTGGGGTAAAACTGGTTCTAGTAGCATTTATGAATTATGTGTTGTGACTTTAGGCAACAAGGATTTATTGTCTGTAATGTTTTTCATTTAAATATATATAGATTTTGATATTGATGTTTAGTTTCTTATTTTTGTGGTACATCACTCTCAATAATGATATGAATATACCAACATATTTGAATTTCTAGACATTAATTATACATTTTACACACACACGCACGTATGCACGCACGCTTTCGCACACACACCAAAGCATTGGTAATACTCTTATGTCTGTCTTCATGTTATTCAAATTAGGACCTCACTTTTGTTTTTTCTATGACAACTATATGCCATTTTTTTTTTTTATTTTCTTTTCACCATTTTGTTGTTGTTTTGACACTGTCATCAGCATAATTCAAGTGAGGTGTTTAGAAAGATGACATAATATAACTTACACAATTTTATCTCTGATAAAATAATATTTAAAATCTATTTGAGAACAATATTGGTTACTCTAGACTTTAACACGTCCATCTGTTCTATTTCAGACATCGTCAGATATGATCCTGAAGATTGTTAAAGATCTTTGTAAGATGGAGCAGGATGAAAATTCATACATCTCAAAATCCAAGATTTTAATTGTGTCTCATGATATATCCTTGTTTTTAAACTAATATTTATTTTTATCATCTTCACCCTCATTATTAACTCCCTTGGAAGGAAAGTTTATGGAACGTATTATCAAAACTGGAATTCATAATAGCATAGTAGCTAGCATCCTTGCCTTCTGGCCTGGTAATCTGTCTGTCAAACAACTGTCATTTACTGCTTATATATTGCCTTGCAGTGTATGGAAGGAGGGTCTTGAGCCTGAGGAATTAAGGCCACCTAACTAGTGCAGTCACCACGCTCTGTGCAATTTAGGGTTTTCTTTTTGCCCCCGACAGAAAATAATCCAGACCTTACCGAGGATTTTTCTTCTTCTTCTTGTTCTGCGTTCATCCGGGGAGTTTTTTCAGATGTGATTGCATTATGCCTGTTTACAGCAGGGCTGCGTTCTTGCGCCGTTAGGCCGACACATCCGACTTCTGCGGGCATTTGTTGACCGGATTAACCTTCCCGGGACCAAGGATTTAAATCCAGGTCTCACCAAAGGAGAAACGGGCATTCTAGCCACTCTGCCCACCACTTCTTGGCCTGGTAATTATGCTTTCGAATCTCCATGTTGTTGGAGTTTTTATAAATTAACCCGGGCTTCCAGGCTGACTAAGCCTAAAACTGAGAACAGAGAAGCAATAGGAAGTAAAGATCGCAGTCATGATATTGACCACATTGTGTGTCAATTTATTTATAAAAGTATGAATTTAGCACCATATATCCAGTATGACCATGCGCATGTAAAAGAGTCCTTTACTTTACTATACTTTACTTTACTTTACTTTACTTATCAAGAAAAACACTCTTAATCTCACAACATGCAGATTAAGAAAGTACAAACTTACTCAAGACAAATTACCTATATATATGAGGAAGTAGAGAAAGCCTTCCAAGAGAAAAAGCAAACACGAGTGGCCTGGATAATCTAGAAGAAAAAAAAATCATTTAATAAACTTTGGAAGGGAGGACTGAAAGCAAAACTACACAAAAATGCAGTTTTGAGGTAAAATGTTGAATATAAATGCACTGTATACCTTGGACTTTCGGAGTAACTAACAATAATTGCTAGGAAACGGCTAATTAAAGTAGAACATCATATACAAATAAAAGAAGGCAAGAAACGGCACTCTTTGGTCATGTCATGAGAAGAAAGGCTTTGGAAAATGTTGTGAATACTGGAAAGACCAGCAGTGGTAGAGGTAGACGAAGAGAAATTATGCTGGAACTGACATCAGGTAGTGAGATGTGTGGATATGCGTAAGCTAATTGATAATGCTGACTGTATATTCCTTGACCAAACTTTACGTCAACATTCGAATGTACAGTTATTGGTCCTTCCGAACTTTAGATGTCATCGAACATGGCATTGAAGCATTTGATACAAATGAGACCTTCGAGAATGTCATAGTTGACTTTCTTACACAGCTGCTTAAACTTGGAGTCTACTTGTTCAAACAGCCAAAGGTATGATTCAGTAAATAGATATTTACACTCTGCTAGATAAACAGATGTATACATAAAGATAAAGAGATATACACACTCTGTTATATAGATAGACATATACATCATGTTACATAAATAGATATACACCATGTTAAATAAATAGATGTATACAAATATAAGATAAAATATACATCATGTTACATAAATAGATATACACCATGTTAAATAAATAGATGTATACAAATATAAGATAAATAGATGTATACACATCATATTAGATATATGATGTTTGATACAATAGATATATAGACAGACAGATGGACAGACAGACAGATATATTTTATTTTATATATATATATATATATATATATATATATATATATATATATATATATATATATATATATAGTATATATATAGTATATATATATATATATAGTATATATATATAAGGCACTATACTAGACGACTTGGCCCGGCTTCGCCAGGCCCCTGGTGGGGATAATCTCATTTAATTCATATTCGACCCCTGCTCCTGTTCCCAAAAAAGACGACCCAGCCTGACTTCGCCCAGCCCCTGGCGGGGAGCGTCTCATTTAATTCATATTCCGCCCCTGCCCCCGTTCCCAAAAAAGATGACCTGGCCCGGCTTCGCCAAGCCCCTGGCTGGGAGCGTCTCATTTAATTCATATTCGGCCCCTGCTCCCGTTCCTGTTCCCAAAAACGACGACCCGGCCCGGCTTCATCCAGTCCCTGGTGGGGAGCGTCTCATTTAATTCATATTAGTAGTCATAGAAGCTCCCATTCCCGGAAATATGGCAAAGAGATTGGAAGAGAACAATCTTCATCCCAATAACTAATTAGGGCAATCTGAAACTACTGAACGTAAACTTACCAAGACATCATGAAAACACAATAAATGCTAGGATGACTGTATAGATGTCGAAGAGAAATAAAAAGATGAGTTAGAAAATTTTCACGTATTTAAAATAGATGCATTATTTTGCGACATTAGATGCAGACAGTCAAAATTGTTTGGGCATGTTCTGAGAAGAAATGAATTGGAGAACTTGGTGACAACTGGTAAGATCGAAGGTAACAGACCAAGAGGAAGACCTAGAAGCAAATACCTGGATGGCTTGGCCTCATGGCATGGTTGAGACAGAAACACAGAGCTGATCCATGACTCTGGTGATCGAGTGAGATGGCAAAACATGACCATCCACGCTTACCGGCATGGCACATGATGGATGGATGGATTATTTTTATGAAAACTTTGAAAATGCCTTAAAGAACGCATATGCCTGTAGATAACTGTAGATAAACATTTTTATAAAGCTTTGAGCAAAATGCAACAATTATTTAAATGACATATATAGCAAAGCTACTAAAAGTTATGTCCCTTGATATAACTTTTCTTAAGTTAAGTCCCCTTGTTATATATAAATTATAATGTAATTAAAAAATTTAATTTTATTATGTAAATAACTGTTTGTAAACTACCAAACTATGCCAGTTTGCAGCACGGTAATGAGAAGAACACGTGTAGAAAATGTCATCTCAATCGGATGGACCATTCGCGAACACATAAATAACATACATACGGACATACATTGTATTTTTTATATATATACTAGCTGACACGGCCCGGCTTCGCCCAGACTCTGGTGGGGAGCATCTCATTTAATTCATATAAGTAGTCATATAAGCTCCCGTTCCCGACTGTCTGTCTGTCTGTCTGTCTATCTATCTGTCTGTCTGTCTGTCTGTCTGTCTGTCTGACCCCGCCCAGCCCATGGTGGAGAGCATCTCATTTAAATCATATAAGTAGTCATATAAGATCCCGTTCCCGACTATCTGTATGTCTGTCTGTCTTGGGTAAATGGAGGAGGGAGGAGGAAGAGGGAGGTGGAGGAGGGAAGAGGAGGGAGGAGGAGACAGGAGGAATAGAAGGGAGGAGGAGGGATTAGGAAGAGGAGGGAGGAGTAGGGTGGAGGAAGAGGGAGAAGGAGGGAGGAGGAGATCGCAGGAGGAGGAGGAGGAGAGGGAGGAGGAGGAGGGAGAGGGAGGAGGAGGGAGGAGGAGGAGAGAGTAGGCGGAGGGAGGAGGCGGAGGGAGCAGGAAGAGGGAGGAGGAGGAGGGAGGAGAAGGAGGAGGGAGGAGTAGAGAGCGGGAGGAGGGAGGAGGCGGAGGGAGGAAGAGGGAGGAGGAAGAGGGAGAAGGAGGAGGGAGGAGAAGGAGGGAAGAGGATGAGAGGGAGGAGGAGGAAGAGGGAGGAGGAGAAATGTGAAGGGAGGAGGAGGGAGGAGGTAAAGGGAGGAGGAGGAGGAGGAGGAGGGAGGAGGATAGAGGAGGAGGAGGGATGAGGAGGAAGAGGGAGGAGGAGGAATGTGAAGGGAGGAGGAGGGAGGAGGTAGAGAGAGGAGGAGGAGGGAGGAGGAGAATGGAGGAGGAGGGATGAGGAGGAGAGGGAGGAGGAGGAGGGAGGAAGAAGGAGGAGGGAGGAAGACGGATGAGGGGGAGGAGGGAGGGGGAGGAGGAGAAGGGAGGAGGAGAAGGGAGGAGGAGGAGGGAGCAGGAGGAAGGAGGAGGAGGAAGAGGGAGGAGGAGGGAGGAGGAAGAGAGAGGAGGGAGGAGGAAGAGAGAGGAGGGAGGAGGAGGGAGGAAGAGATAGGCGGAGAGAGGAGGAGGAGGGAGGAGGAGGAGTAGGGATGAATAGGAGGGAGGAGAAGGGAGGAGGAGGGATT
Organism: Cepaea hortensis; assembly: GCA_963921405.1. Classification (NCBI taxonomy): domain Eukaryota; kingdom Metazoa; phylum Mollusca; class Gastropoda; order Stylommatophora; family Helicidae; genus Cepaea; species Cepaea hortensis. The sequence continues at coordinate 47,808,690 of OY992876.1, forward strand.
AAGAGAAAGAGGGGGGAAAGGGGAGAAGGAGGAGGGAGGAGGAGGAGGAAGAGGGATGAGGAGGGAGGAGGAGGGAGGATGGGAAGGAGGAGGAGGAGGAGGAGGGTGAAGGAGGAGGAGGAGGGGGAGGAGGAGGGAGGAGGAGAACGTAGGTGGGGGAGGATGAGGAGGGAGGAGGGAGAGGGAGGAGGAGGAGGGAGGAGGTGGAGGGAGAAGGAGGAGGGAGGAAGAGGTAGGAGGAGGGAGAAGGAGGGAGTAGGAGGGAGGAGGAGGGATTAGGAAGAGGAGGGAGGAGTAGGGTGGAGGAGGAGGGGGAGGAGGAGGGAAGAGGTAGAAGGAGGGAGGAGGAGAGAGGAGGAGGAGGAGGAGAAGGGAGTAGGAGGAGGGAGGAGAGGGAGGAGGAGGGAGGAGGAGGAGAGAGTAGGCGGAGGGAGGAGGCGGAGGGAGCAGGAAGAGGGAGAAGGAGGGAGGAGAAGGAGGAGGGAGGAGGAAGGAGGAGTAGAGAGTGGGAGGAGGGAGGAGGCGGAGGGAGGAAGAGGGAGAAGGGAGGAGGAGGGAGGAGGTAGTAGGATGATTGATTGCCATCCCACCAGGTTAATATGTTATCGCGGACCTCAGAGAGAAGTGTCTATGTAGAAGACCATTTCCTGGACGTACGTATTTTGGGAGGGGGAGGAGGGAGGAGGGAGGAGGAGGAAGAAGAAAAAAAAACTACGACAGTTGGCATCTCTGGAATGAAAGGAAGGCGTGTAGAAAATTTCATCTCAATCGGATGGGCCGTTCGCGAGCGTATAAAGGACATACATACATACATACATACAGAGATACATACGCACATCCTAATTTATATATAAGATATATATATCCACCATGTTTACATAAATAGATATTTACATCATGTTAACACATGGATGCATGTACGTATGCATGCAAGCACACATGCACACATATACGGACACACATATATGCATATAAACTATTAGAAAATGTATACATACATTTTGTGTTTTATCTATAGGTATTGTAATTATATTTTTTTATATTTGTTTTTCCAAACGTCTTCTAGCTAAGTCTCAGACATGCAATGGATTCCTTACATGAGAAAGTTCCTGATTTTCTACCACAACAATGTGAGTATCAATTTTCTTATTGTTCATGCATGTTGTATGTACGGTGAGAGAGGGAAAGAGAGAACGAGAGAGATATATAAATATGATTAAAATACCTAAGAAGTGTAACTTAACTTGTAACTGTTGATATTATATTGAAAAACCTTGTCTATTCACTGAGAGGGCAAATATCACTAGACATGCAGGGAGGCAGAGGTGTTTCCAAGGCACCAGGGCCGGGTTATATACTGGCCAAGACCTATAGACGCATCCTCGTCAAGCATCCTGGGCAACAGGTCCCTTCGGGGTCCTGGCTAAAGTCAGTAGAATTGCCGATTCCTCTGAAGTCGGAGAGTGTCTGCCTGTACGGCGAGGAACCACCAGTCTGCACACCAGTAAACCAGACATGGGACAACGGATACTCACGCAAACCTCAAGTCCTGTATGACATCACACTGATGTTGGACAACAGGATGCCTTCATCCGACATACAGGACTTCGCGTTTGAGCTCAAGCCAACGAACACAAGCAAGCAAGCAACTAGACATGCACATGAAATTTTGACGATATTCTAATCATCTGTATTGGGGGCAGAACACAGCCATGGCTTCAGAGTCTCAAGTTACACAATAATTTGTTTATTTTGACTAACTACAAGGGATGCCTACGTGCCCAGACCAGGGTTCATATTGATCAAGACCCCTCGTTACCTTCACATGTGGTGTTCTGGGCAGACGCTACTACTCTGGCTAGCTAAGGGAGTATTGACCAGCTATGTCTACTGAGACTGCAAGAGAGTCACAGCAATTCATGACAATGATGGCAGACAGTCAGCACCATCGTATCACACTCACTGCTTGGAGATCTCATTAAGTATGCCAGATTAAGAGTGGTGCTTGTGTACGAGGGTAGACACCAAATTCATCACCAATTCCTAATTCTTTGAATCATACGAAAGTGAACACTTGAATTGACAGGGGTCTAAAACAGTAACAGCATATTTAGTACACACCTTGAAATGTATTATAGTTTGTTTGAATTACACTGCCTTATTTGTTCATATCTTCAGATGAAACAACAGATCAACCTACAATAAATGAGCTTTTAATTACAGACGTTCAGTGAATTTGTTTATTGCTAATGGCCATTCTTGATATTGTAACAGATCTACTATAAATAAACCTTTCAATATAGATAAGGACAGCATAACAAATGTAAATCTCTAGTGGCACATGAGAAGCATGAAGTTTGGAGACTGTTGAGGCATCAATAGTCTCAGAGGCGGACATGCAACATAATGTTTCAGCTTTCTCACATGCCTGTGCCAACTTTGGGCTCAATATCAACTTGGAGAAGACTGTATTTATGTACCAGCCAGCTCCAGGGAATAATCACACTGTGCCGAATATCAAAGTGAATGATCATAGACTAAGTGTTGTGGACAAATTCACCTATTTTGGCAGCACTGTGTCACAAGCTGTCACAATTGATGACGAAGTGAATGCAAGAATCTCCAAGGCCAGTGCGGCCTTTGGCAGACTGTACAAGAATGTATGGGACAGAACTGGAATAAGCCTACAAACAAAGCTAAAAGTCTACAAAGCAGTTGTATTATCCACACTGCTATATGCTTGTGAAACCTGGACTGTTTATCAGCGACACGCTAGAAATTAAACCACTTCCACACAGTCTGCCTAAGGAAGCTACTGAAGATTAAATGGCAAGACAAGATTCCAGACACTGAAGTCCTAGAAAGAGCGTCCATGCCCAGTATCCACACTCTACTGATGAAGAATCAGATTCGCTGGGCTGGTCACTTGACTCGCATGCCAGATCACAGGCTCCCTAAACGAATTTTTTACAGTGAACTGCGTTGTGGTAAATGCTCCCAAGGTGGCCAGAGGAAACGCTTTAAAGACACTCTGAAAATCTTATTGAATGCTTTTGGAATTCATCATGACACCTGGGAGGCTGCAGCCAGAGACCGAAATTCGTGGCGTGCATCATTACGCAAGGGTGCAGTCATATGTGAGGCAACCAGGACTGCAAAAGCTGTGAAGAAAAGGCAGGACAGAAAAACCACTGCAGGAAATCCTCTTCCAGAAACGTCAAGCATTCTTTGCCCACATTGTCAAAGAACATTTTGAACCAAAATAGGCCTTATCAGCCATCTTAGAACCCACGGCTCCATACCTTCAATCCCATTGGATGAAATGAATGGTCATCATCATTCTTGATGGACAAACAACAACACAGCATACTAAAGAAATCTGCCAATGTATTGGTTATTTACAAGATATGTACATTTGGCTCCTGTGAAAGTAATTCTTTTCTCAATTAAACCAAAATAAAAATAATGACAACCAGTAAAACAAATATGGTAACAGACATTTTTATAAGCTCTCACCCAACTTATGCTAAGCCCTCCTATTCTTTGCTGTCTCCTGATGCTCCTTCCATGCCCTCCCCATATTATTCATCTCTTTCTCTAATTCTCTTCTGTGTTTTAGATCTTTCTCTATTTATTTTGCCTTGTGAGTTTCAGGGGAAGGAGTTTCTAAATTTTCTCAAGGTCTTTCTCAATGAGTTTACTATCCAGAGCCAGCATCTTTAGCTCACATTTTGAATACCAGGGATTTGTGAAGTGCATGCCATGATCACCATGGCGGTGATTAAGCTCCTGTTGATTTTCATATTCTTATTTGAATATATGATTGTTCCCCCTACATTGTTTACATTGTACCTAAACGTGTATTTTATTTTGCACTCGCTCACTTTGAACTCAAGCGTAGTTCATAAACACTTCTGGTAGTGCTGGACTGAATTTTGCATGTGGATTAGCTTTCTCTAATAATAGTGTACCTCGCCATTAGGTGAACCCACTCTGTAATTTACGTCGCCAAGTCAAGGATGAGAGGTCAACATTGTAGTTCAACTGTCCAGTCTAGGGGCTGAACCCCTTACCTCGGCATCAACACACTGGATGTTTAAGAACACATGTTCTTATCCATTCAGCCATGCTGCCCTTAAAACATGTGTATGATTCCACTTCTAGTATGATATCTCACTGGGGATCAAACTCAAAGGCTACATCACAGTAAGTGGGTGAGTTACAGATATGTCAACAAGTGCTTGTGTATAACTTGTCAATTTTTTGTTTCTGCTGCAGCCATTGTACATTACCTGTTAGAGGAAACTGACAGCAGCATGATTACTCCTGAGGAGTTTATCAACATTTATGACAAACCATTTGATACTTCACTTGAGAGTGGTGAGTAGATAGTAGAGAGTAGTTTACACAGAACCATCTTTCATAATTCACCAGATTATAAGTACATGTCTCTCTGTGTTATAAATGATAATAATCATACTGGTTAGTCATATATCTTCTTGTAAATTCTACATCACTGCGAGTGAGGCCATATATGCACCTTTGAGCAACAAAGTTCCTGAAGTCTCATGTCTGTTGCACATCCAACATTGTGTTCGTTATCCAGGAGTTTTTGACCTGTTGTCAAATTAGTTAGCTATCCTTAAGAAATTGTCAGTGTTCTTTCCCCTACACACAGGTGCTGTTTGTGGACAACATTAAATCATTAATTTTAACTCCATGCATTCACTAAAAAAGTGGGAGTCTCTGTGGCGAAGTGGTCAAGCCGTTTGACTCGTGGTCCGTAGGTTGTGAGTTCAATTCGGGCCGCGTCCTTCGGTTTACGAGTTAAATGTGCATTCCATGCATTCACGCACCCACACACCCACCCACACACACACACACTGGGGTGAAAGTAGGGGGTCACGAAAAAGATCTGAATAACAGCAGAGGTACTAATTGTTTGATGAATAGGAAAATAAATACATATATTACGAATTAAGTATTGAAATAATACAGGGTGTATTTTTAATGACTGTGCAGTGTTTGAAAATATTGCCAGTCCAAGGTTTGTATTCACCCTCTGTAAAATTCATGCAATATAATAGGTAAATATATTATAAGGCAATATTTTCAAACACTGCACACCCTGTATAAACTTGATAAAATACTAAAGGTGAGCTTATGTGATGTGTACAGAAAATTAAGATAATATGTGGACTCAAAAGATGATTGCAGTTTTTGGTGAGAGAGAGAGGGTGTGGAAGAGGGGAGGTGAGTATTGTTGAATAAATACGTCAAATGTGAAGTAAGAGTTAGAACAGGATACAGAAACAGAGCCAACAATACTGAAATGTAATACTGAAAGATAAGTATTAACAGGAATTATATCAGAAACAAAATAGGTAAGGTAATAGTCCATGGTTAGCATGCGGTGAGCTAAAAGGAACAGTAAAAATGCGAAACTAATGCACAAAAGAATTCAGGAGATTACTAATCAAAGAACACGTACATCAGCAGGCTGCCTAAAGACAAAAGATGGAAGAGTCATAATAGAAAAAGATCAGATTTTACATGTATGGTCAGATTACGTGAAAAACCTTTATGACGATAGCAGAGACGAACAATATATTGTTCAAAATAACAATGAAGGGCCAGCAATTTTGAAGATGGAGGTTCAGAATGCTCTTAATCATATGAAATCTGGCAAAACCCCCGGTCCAGACAGCGTCACAACAGAAATGATTAATGCTTTAGAAGAATATGGAATAGATAAAGTTACCAGTCTGCTTAATACAATATATGATACTGGAAACATACCTCATGAGTTATGTAATTCTGTATTTATTGCAATCCCAAAGAAATCAGGAGCCTTGGAATGTGATCAACATCGAACAATTAGTATAATGAGTCACATCACGAAGATTTTGCTAAGAATTATCATGCAAAGAGTTAGGAGGAAAATACAACCTGAAATAGGAGAAGAACAATGTGGGTTTGTAGTAGGCAAGGGTACAGTAAATGCTGTGTATATACTGAGAACCGTAATCGAACGTTCTATAGAAGTAAACAAAGATCTACACCTTTGCTTCATTGACTACACAAAGGCTTTTGATAAAGTGAGACATGTCAACATGATAAGGATGCTTGAAGATCTACAAATTGATGGGAAAGACCTTAGACTTGTAAAAAACATATATTGGAAACAACAAGCTGCCATAAGAGTTGATAATGAAGTAAGCCAATATCAGCCTATTAAGAGAGGTGTGAGACAGGGATGTGTAATGTCTCCAGATCTGTTTTCCCTGTACAGTGAAAATATTTTCAGAAATATTGAAAATATGGAAGGAATCAACATTGGGGGACGATGCATCAATAACATTAGATATGCAGATGATACAGTCTTGATTGCAGACAATGAACAGGACCTGCAAAATTTAGTAGATGCGGTTGTTACACACAGTGAACAACAAGGGTTAGAATTAAATTGTAAAAAGACACAGATTATGGTCGTCACTAGGAAGAACGAAATACCACAGTGTAATATACAAGTAAATGGGAATATTCTTCAACAAGTGAATAGGTACAATTACCTCGGAACAGTAATAACATCTGATGGGAGATGCCTTGAAGAGATTAGAACAAGAATCGCCATGGCAAAAGTAGCCTTTAGCAAGATGAAAAACATACTGACCAATAAAAAGATGTCAATTGAAACGAGAAAAAGAGTGTTGAGATGCTACATAGAACCTGTGCTTTTATATGGATGTGAAGCTTGGACAATGAGCAGCCAGGCTGAAAAACATCTGATGGCTGTAGAGATGTGGTTTCTGAGGAAAATGCAAAGAATACCATGGACAGCCAGAAAGACCAATGAACAAGTCCTTCAAGAAACAAATGAAGATCGTAAACTGATCAGAGACATTAGACGTAGACAGTCACAATTTTTTGGGCATGTTATGAGAAGAAATGATTTGGAGAACTTGGTGACAACTGGTAAGATCGAGGGGAACAGACCAAGGGGAAGACCTAGAAACAAGTATCTGGATGGCTTGGCCTTGTGGCATGGTCGAGACAAAAACACGGAACTGATCCACGACTCTGTTGATCGAGTGAGATGGCAGAACATGACCGCCCACGCTTACCGGCATGGCACATGATGGATGGATGGAGCTAAAAGATGCAATATAAAATAGTGAACTGGTCACATGTGTGCAAGGTCAACAAGATCAGCCTTATGCTCCTCCTTGTTTGTACAGTGGCATATATTTCATCCAGCATGACAAGACAAACTGTCTCACTCACAGTAAACATTGCTATGAAGTATTTCAGGATCCTCGCCGATGCAACGGAGTTCGTGCATTGAGCTGAGTTTCTCCAGACTCAGGTTTGAATTAGGAGGAAAACGGAGCACTTATGGGTTAAACCCGTGTGCGTGATGTTGATCCGACGACTAAAACTAAAACTAAAACTAAAAGACAAACTGTGAAGTTAATTAAGCCCATTGCATCCAGCAGATTTCTGTAGTTGCCCTGAAATAGGAACATGTGCTGTTGTACACTGCCATCTTATAAGCCATATCTGAACCTACAATGTTCATTATGAGCAAGCGCTCAGTCTCTCCCAGAACTAGCAATGTTTACTGTGAGTGGCTAATTGAAGAATAAAATACTAACACACCTCTACCTCTGAAGTCAGAGTGGGTTCACCTGATGGAGAGGGACACTTTTAATCCACACGCAATATTAAGTTAAGCATTACTAGAAGTAGAGAGTATGGACCTACGCTTGAGTTCAATGCGAGCGAGCGCCCAAAAAAAAAAAAATCCCCTCTAATGTGTTTCTACCTTGAAGTCATAGCATGACCTCAAGAGCTAGGTCACTGGTAGTATAGCTGGGTCTCCATGGTGGACAGGTCAAGAGGTAAGGACCAGATGAAGTGAGACACAAACCTGCTGCCTTGTAGATACATTAGGGACAGTCAAGAGCTAGGAAAAGCAAACCCAAAAAGATTATTGAAATCGAATGTACTGAACCACAGGCTGACAAAACAATGCAATGTAACTTACTTTATGCCGACAAATATTTAATGGGAATAGTCAGTAGAATATGTATGTATACACTGTGGAGGTTATGATGATGATTTTCATCTGTAGACTTCTTCGTGCTTGGTTGGCTTTTGCAACTGAAGCCTTCTGTGGGATGAGATAGCCAGTCTCACGCCACTCCTCCTTTGTCACATCTTACAACATGTAAAGTAGGCTAGTGTTACTACTCTTTGCTTCCCTTAACTGACCTGGTAACACATGATAGTGATGACTACATATATTCTCTGGAAGATGACAGAAAATGCCATCAGCAGCAGATTCAGTCAATGGCTTTATGTTTTAAATATAAGATACTGATGATTTTATTGCACACTATATTAACTAAAAGGGTGTTCAATTTCTTAGTTGCTACATTTCTCATCCAAATGTATGTATTTTATTTTCCTTTAAAAATCATAAACTAAATGTTCAAATTTGTCATGTTTATACATTGTTCTTTGTTTTCAGATATGGTATGGCCAGTTCCAACCCACCTGTTCCCTTACAGCTGAGCAAGGTGTTATAAGGCTTGTTGTGCAGTAATCCCTTGTATTAGACTATTCTCTTTCAATTCTTATTCCAACCAGTTTATTGGTGATTAATACTGTAAGGGTTTAAACAAATGGAGGATAAATTAATAACTTTAAAATACTGAATAATGTGATGGCAAACAGCACACTAGAGAAAATTTAAAATCACAAATTGTAAATCATTATGAATGTTTTTAATTTGTACTACTTTATTCAATTGTAAGTTTGTCATATATGACATTCTTGAAAACAGTCATATTTTCCCATGAAAGATTGGTTACTTGTTTTTTTTTTTTTTTAATTGTAATATTTTATCATCATTATCATCAAATATTCATGACTGTTTTGAAACAGGGCTGTGTCATGTTTGTACTGCCTAACTAAAGTTTTATTGTTTTATCCATGATGTCCTAGTTTTTTAGACTTTTACTTTTAGCATTCTGTTAGGTTTTTTTTTAATCCACCAACTTGTATGACTTCATTCATTTCTCTCTTATTTAGATAGCTTGAACATATTTTAATGCTTATTTATTGAGACAATGTTCTGTAAAATTCGTAAATTAAACAAATGACTCGTTTGTGAACACACTATTACTGCTAGAAATGTGATAGTATGAACATTGAAATGGGTTCTAGACTTCATTTCTTCTTCTTCTTTTTCTACCTTTTATTCTGCAGTGGAGCATGGGCCTTAACTAACTCATCTATAATTTTAGCCAGTTATATCCTGTGTTGCACCTAAAAATTGCCACTTGTTCAGTATTCTCCATTCATATTATCAGCTGTTTCTAATTCTCTTCACCATGTGTTTTTAGGCCACCCTCTATTTATTTTTCCCAGTAGGACCCAGAAAAAAGAACTTTCTAGGTACTATAAATAGGTTTTCTCAATGCATGTCAGATCCAGGACTAATGTTTTTTTCCATACTGTGTAATGCTTCTTCTGTGAGAAAAGCCTCCTTTCATCTTGATGTGCTTATTTTTCTTTCGTTTTCTAAGTGATGGGGAAGCCATTCCTTCACCAAGCCTCCTTACTCACCTTCTAAGATATACAGAGTCGGTTACATTGTTACTTTTCTTCGCTTCCCTTGTGAGTCCTGTGTTTTTAGGTTTCCCTCTATTTCTTTTCCCCATTAGTATCCAGAAAAAAAGGACTTCCTAGTTTCTACTCCTCATTCACTGTATATTTGTGTAGTTTTTCCCCAAAAAACTCCTTTTTCTCTTTCCCTGGATCCTGATCACATCTTATGATAACGAAATTAATGTGCACTACAATTTAAATTCTCCTACAGTGTTTAGTTATGGTAAAGCTAGCCCCACAATAGTCTAAAATAGATAATGTTGTGGAAATATCAAGTACAAAATAAAGGGCCCTTTTACATGCACTGAGGCGCATTGGGTATATGGTGCTTGTCCCAAATTTTAATAGACCAATCAGCATTAGATGCAAAGATGTGGTAATAATCATGCCCGCCATCTTTACTTCACAAGACCTTTCCTGGTACCCATTTTAGACTGTTGTGGGACTATCTTTACCAGTTTCTCATTCCCTGAAAGATAACTCATGCTTTGGCTAATTTTTGCCTATTTGATTTTACATTGGTTATCTCCATCTGGTGTTATTTATGCTAAGCGTTTTCACTCACTGGTCGTCCTTCCCTTTACATCAGGGTGTTATGAGGTCACTTGTGGTCTCATTATATCTTCTTGGCATAACCAATCGATTCATTCTCTCTCTCTCTCTCTCTCTCTCTCATACACACATACATCTTGATTTGTTCAAGTAAGACATCTCAAGAAGGGCTAAAGCCTAGTCTACCACATCAATAGATGCATCTTACCATATACTTTGCAAGAAATATTTGGGCCCAAGAGTAAATCAGCGAAAATAACATTTTGCAACTTGAAGTTGTCTAAATAGTTTCTTTTCATGTTTTAAATTACAGTGCTTCAAATCTATTAAAGCAAATTTTGAAACAGCACAAAACAGTAACTATTTTCTGTTTTCCTGTTAAAGACAATTGCTTGTTAGTGAAAAAGTGTCATCTTCACATTATAGAGAATTAGAGGCATAAATTAATAATATGGTGAAGACATAGGTGGAGCTGCATGAGACAGAAAAAGTGAGCTGCCTGAGGGTCCTTGCTCACTGGAGGATAATGGGCAGAAGAAGACACTCAGTTAAGGTGTTTATATTGGCTTTAACAGCTTCTGCTGGGGTACTCTCTGGACCAGTAGCTTTACCATCCTTCAGAAATGTGATAGCTTTTATAATTTTGTCTTTAAATGGTTTCTCACAGAAGATATTCAACTCTACTTCTGCAGGCTGAATATCTGGAGGGTTATTTGCGAATGTCTATTTACAAGTTCTGCAAAGTATTCAGCCCATCTGTTCATTTAATAATTAATTTTAATGAAATCACGCACCTTGAGAAAGAGAGCTATCCAGGGTATTAGAAGAGTACAGAATCAACAGTGACTACTACATTCTTGACCCATGAGTGCAGATCACAATTCTTCACGCCAGGATGGGACAAAACAGAGAAACAGTGTACATGCTTTGTTCATCTGCTTCACCTCTGCATACATGTGGCTCAAACAAACAAGCTGCCGAGCTGTTCTATACAGCCAGTTATAAACGATATACTGACCCATTGACAAAATACTAAACTCAAAGCTATATGAAACTAAAGAGAAGCAACTGGCAATGTTCAAGTTCATCACTAGAGCTTGTCTGACAGTATAAACATCAAAGATACAGTCACAAGATTTTAATCTCTTGCTTCTGATCTGCCATGTTTCTCTACTGTGTAGCCAAGATATGAGATTAATGTCCTTTATTTAATTTTCAGGGGTTTTATTCTTGTGTTCAATTAGATTCATATCTGTTGTGTTAATGATCAAATTGGGATTCAGATAACAGTATTTAAAATAAGAAGACAATGAAATGTTGTTGAAACCAGCAGGAGATCTGTAATGGAGCTTCATATCTGCAGAGAGCATGTAACCAGGTCATGATTCAGCACAGCACATATAGACTAGCTGGGTTTAGGCCTAGGCTGGTGTTGTGTTGTTCTCTACACGGGTGTTAGGTATTTCATTGTCCACAGACTTCAACCCTTAGAGGGAGGAGACCATGAATATGATTCACTTGAAGTACACAATGTGTTGATCAATCTTATATATCATTAATTCAATGCATTTGGCAATTCACTTGCATGTCCTGGCAGAAATTTAGTTTTTTTTTTAGGTGTCAAATGATTTGTATTATCACAAATATGTAATTATTAGTGTATCAGGTCTTAGTCAGATATGACTGAGCTACCGTATGACAGTAGACAATACTACCTGCTTTCTGTTAGTGTCGATGTTGGGTGGCGCTTACCAAACCCGACATCCCACATTGTGCCAACGGCTTTGGGCAGAAGAGCGCAATTGGGAGTGTACAAGCTTTATCCTGCTGCAAGGAAATGCAACCTAAAGACAAAATGTCATGGCAGGGCAGACCAGGCCTTGGTTGGCAGCTGGTCTAGGATCGAGACTCCGACAGGACAGAGCATTGCTTTGCTGATCCGGCAGCTTCTGCAACTTATCTTGTCCCAGATGTGTTGGTGTTACCTTTCTTCTGGAGTGAACTAGGCAGACCAAGAGAGGGATCATGCTGCATGGGCAACGTATGGTCTCTAAATTTCAGCCCAGGCTTTTTGCTATGGAGAGGTATAACTCCATTTTGAAGTACAATGTAACAAACTATTATCTGTCAAGACGGCCAGGTGCCAATGATGTAATTATTACAAATTATAAATAATTTCAACTCTTATAAACAATCGTTTTTGGTGTATATTATTCTCCTAAATACCTGGCATGACTTAAGTCTGCCAGTCTCCCAGTCTAAAAGTTCACAATTAAACTGTCAACTCAACCACTGAATCAACATACTAACCTACCTCTGAAGTCGAGTGGGTTCACCTGATGGCAAGGGGCACTGTTAATAGAGAAAGCTAACCCACATGCAAAATTCAGTCCATCACTACTATAAATAGTGTGTTTGGACTACACTTCAGTTCAAAGCGAGCGAGCGCAAAAAAAAAAAATACTAATCACAAAACCAACAAACAAACCATTAAAACGAACCTGCCACTAACCAGCAGACCCACCACAATACTGACATACCCACCACAATACTGACATACCCACCACAATACTGACATACCCATCACAATACTGACATACCCACCACAATACTGACATACCCACCACAATACTGACATACTCATCACAATACTGACATACCCACCACAATACTGACATACCCACCACAATACTGACATACCCACCACAACACTGACATACCCACCACTACACTGACATACCCACCACAATACTGACATACCCACCACAATACTGACATACCCACCACTACACTGACATACCCACCACAATGCTGACATTTTTCTAACTAAGCCGACAATATTATCAATTCACTATCGTTGTCATCAACTGTTTTGTAAACTGGTGTAGAGACAAGCATTTCTCTACATAACCTTAACTCTTTGGTGCAATATATTAACACATAATATATAATAACAGAACCCTATCAGTCATATCTGACTCTGGGTTGGGATAATTATCAATGCACTGTCATCGTCATCAACTGTTTTGTAAATTGGTGTAGAGACAAGCATTTCTCTTCATAACCTTAACTCTCTGGTGCAATATATTAACACATAATAAATAATAACAGAACCCTATCAGTCATATCTGACTATGGGTTGATGAACCCTATGAGCATGAAGCCTACCTTGGAATTCATTTCTCCTCTGCTTGTTGAGGTAATCTTCTTTCACAGGGTTCAGGATGTTTCCTTACAGTGCACCCTATGAGCAGGCAGACCCAAGTTTTAAGAGCACATGCTCTTATCCATTTGGCCAAGCTGACCCCTACTAATTATCCATGATTCACAGCCATATATGTTAAGATTAGTGTTGTGCAACATTTAACATGTATTTTCCTATTTCCAATGATAAAGATGTTTCCGTATGATGGTCTTGTTATAAAATGCAGTCTTGTTCAAACAGACTTTCCTGAAACCAGCACCACTGACTTGAATTGTACCCTGGCATTGACATTCATGTCATCTCATCCCGGAGAAGGGCTTGCAACCATCGGAGTGAGGTTGGAGTGAAGACTTTCCTCCCAACCCAGTACCACCTCCATGGAGACTGTTGTAGAGCTCTCCTTCCTCTCTCCATGCTTAAAAAAAAAAAAAAACTGGTGGGGCATGGAAGGCCGATGCAGGCTCTCCACATCTGTGAAGAGTTATATGTAATCAGGCCCATGGTTCAGCACAGCACTTAAGAACTGGCAGGGACAACAGGCCTATGTTGGTCAAGCTTCCTTCGCGGGTTTTCAGTGTTTCATTGTCAGCAGAAACCAACCCAATTCTCAGAAGAACACTTTTGAGGTAACCATTTTGAAACCACAAACTGAAAAACAACTGATTTTATATATATATATATATATATATATATATATATATATATATATATATATATATATATATATATATACTATTTTCTAGGGAAAACAAGAAAGATAGTAAAGCATAATGCAATTATTGTTGTCAATTTATTGTTTCATGGTGTACTGGAAAAATATTACTATTATACCGGGTAACAACATTACATGTCTGTGGATTGAGGGGGAAAAAGCAAAATGGCTTACATAGTTATACATAACTTCAAATGGAATACAAAGGGAGACAAAAACACTGAAACTACAAAGCTGACAGAAGTTGAGTGGTGAAACTCAGTAAACTCACCCATCAATGACCAATGATAAAGCTGCTGCTGCAGTGAGAAAACCCTCGAATCAAAGTCACCAAGATGGAATGATTTTGGTAAAGACTAACAGCCTGACGACAGTGAGGTGATAATGTTAAGAAGGCAAGACATGCCCAACACCATGACAATAGACCATAGCAGGCGGAGTATTACACACGAAATGTTGTGCAGTGTCACAATGAGAGAAAGCCTGGCAAACTAAAGGCAGCTGCTGCACCAAGACAAACATTTGCCAATACTTCTTCTTCTTCTTCTTTCGTTCGCTTGAAATATGTCTATATCTGCAATGTCGTCTCTTGCATGAATTGAACTGTTTTTTTCAGTTCACACAGTGGTCCATAGAGTTTATCTTCCACTGTCGTCTCTCTAGGCCAGAAGGTTTGCCTAGATATGTTATATTTTGGGCAGTCTTGGAGTATGTGCTCTGCTGTCTGCGACGCCAATCCACATGTGCACATGGCTGTTTCACCAATCTTGAATTTTGTATACATGTGGTTGCGTAATCTATTGTGTCCTGTTCTGAGGCGCAGAATAATGACTTGTTCTGGTCTGTCCATAATGTGGTAGTCATCTTGAGCAGGTTTTGGTGGCTTTCTGACTGATTTGATCATTCTTTTCTTTTGGTGGTATGTAACGGGCACATCAGGCTGTTGCTCTTTGGCTCCTTCCTTAGCCAATTGATCAGCTCTGTCGTTTCCGGGTACTCCACAGTGGGATGGTATCCACTGTATGGTGACTTTATGCTGACTGCTAAGTTCAGAAAGTAGTGTCCTTAGTACTGGCAATTTCCCAGAGAGGAGCGCCTCGAGTACTGATTTTGCATCTGTTAGTAGCACCACAGGTTGTGTACCATTGCTGTTATTTAGTAATTTCTCTGTTGCTATCTTGATTGCCTCAATTTCGGCATCATAGTTATGGCAGTACTTTCCTGTCGGTACTCTGGCTGTGTCGCTAGTATTATTTGGGTATTCTATGTACACTCCCGCTCCTCCATTTCGAACAGCATTTTGTGCTGACCCATCTGTGTAGACTCGGATCCAGAGGTCCTGTGGGTATTCTTCATCAAGGAAGCTGAGAGTGGCTGTTCTGCGCTGCACACTGTTCTGTTCTTCCTTGTCAAATATTCCTCTCACTTTTGTCTGGATTTGTAACGATAGTCTATGCTCATCTTTCCATGGAGTTCGCTCTGGAATAGTTGTTAGGGGGATACCAACTGTGGGCAGATCAGTGGTTTCTCTGCAGAGTCGTTTGGCCTGGTGGATAAAACTACTTCTTTTCAACCGCCCCATAGCTAGGTTTTCAAATCTGTTCTTCATAGGGTGGCCTGGCAAGCTGAGGTACTTTTCTGCTTGTATTAGCGTTTTCGTATCTCTGCGCTCACTCAGTGCCTGTGTCCTCCCCATCTTCTCCATTTCCACTATAGGGGTTGATCTCATCCCTCCTGTGGTGACTCTAAGTGCTTGATTTTGCACCTTGTCCAGCTCTTGTAGTGTGGTATTTGATGCTGAACACCACGCAGTTGACCCATATTCCAGGTGTGGTCGTATGCTCTGTTGGTAAACTTTGCTAAGTATTTTTGTACTGGCTCCCCATGTGGTTCCACTTAGCTTTCTCAGGATGGCTATTTTCCTTCTGGCTTTTGCTACTGCTTTGTTGATGTGCTTTCTCCATGTCAGCTTGCCATCAAATGTTACTCCAAGGTTGCCAATACTGTGTAGGACACCCCTTCAGTGAGTGCACAATGGCCAAGAAAGACAGAGACTTCTAAATGCCGAACACAAACCAGAAATGCGCCTACTGTTTCTTCAAGCACGGAGCCAGACATTTAGGCTGCCTGTACCTACAACAATGCAGAGACGCAATGAAAGTTACTGTCACAAAAAATCTACCCGACTAGGAGGCATGAAGGAGGAGATAGGGAGCCAGAGAAATACCACTGTTGGAAAAGACACAACTTCAAGGCTAGATAACACAACTGAGGGAATATATGAACAAGATCTTGTGAGAAGATCAGCCAAGTAATGAAGCTCAACAACTTGAAAATTTAGTGGGTTGAGGCCAGCATGATGGAAATAAAGACCTAGAATATAAAAGACAACTAGGAATGAGATGGTAAAGGCCACACACTAAAATAATTACATATAGAAACAAGCAATCAAAGAGAAAAGAGCCAGATGCCTTGACCGCCACCGAAGAAACAAAAGCAGAACCAAAGACAACAGCAGAAGACACACTAGGTGTGGAACGTGCATCAACTCCTCAAAGAAAACTTAATTAAACACAACAGCAATTGCCAAGAATATAACCACAATAAAAACATAACAGGAAAAGACAACTACCATGGGTGAACCCTTATTAGGAGTAGTCCTATACATGACTATTTACGTAAAACACAAGCATGCGAGACAGCTGCAGAAAGCATACAGCAGCAAGTGAACAGCAACAAGTCTCTAATGGGTCCTTCTAAGGACTAATCCTCCTCAGGATTAACACCTCGAAAAGCTAAAGAGACGTACAAACAACCATTTCCGACTGAAAGGAACAAAAATATTAAAGATAACAAAACAAAACACAAATGCATATCTACATCAGAAAAAAACCCAGCTGACATAGGAAGCAGTAATTTATATACAACAGAGGAAAAATCAAATAAACAGATTGAAACAATATATTAAAATAGACAAAAAATTGGGACCTTAAATACAACCAATGCTACAAAAACCAGTTGAACAAGATCTACATTGTTCTTTTCTGAAAGAAAAAAAAAAAAAAAAAAAAATTTCATGAATAGATGTCCAGCTGACATGGAGGAAGATGCTCAAAGTTGGCATGAAACCACTTATTAAATTAAAATATAATGTCTGGAACATGCCCTTCTATACTGTCGGCTCCATAAGAGGAGAATAATGACAAGATGGCCTACCCAAGACAACATTCCCACTGAGAAAAATGTGCGTATTTGAGAGTGAAAGAAGAAATGAAACCATGTTTCTCAACTGATCCATATAGTTAATGTGTGTGTAACTATATATCTATAAACTGCACTGCAAAAACTCATTACATAAATCAATGGCAGTGACAAATATTTAACATAATAATAAAATCTATGAGTAAGTAAATAAAAGGCAAACTGAAACATCCACTAATAACCAACCTGAACAGTCACACAACAATGAAACAAAGACACAACAACAATTCTTCATGAAGTAATGTATAATATGTAACAGCAACACACAGTATAATACAGTAAACATTGTTTCACTAACAATATACAATATACAACTTTGCTCTTAAAAGATGGGAAGTCAGAATTCATGGCCAGTAACTTGAAGCATTTTTTGTGTGTGGTGATTATAATTTTTAAATATTTATAACTATGTAAAATAGAAAGTACTCTGAAAATATGGAAAAGTGCTGTCTTAGTAACAGTAAATGAAAACTCACAATGAGGATAACTAACCTGCACCAAGGAAAAGAAGATCCTCATGTCCTTTAAGAGTTAATATAAATAATTCATCACTAATGTCATACACATTGCTATGTAAGAGGGGGGAAACCTACTGCATGTGGTTTTCATATATATGTTTTAAATGGTGCAGATTTAGAAACCAATGTCTGATTAACAACTGGGTCAGTTGGCAGAATTTGGCATGAGTTATGTAGCAAGCAATAAAGCAAGAACATGAGACAGCAGGCAAGTTCATTATGCATATACAATTACCAAAATAAGCTGTCTAAAGCTCAAATTAGATTGGAAGTAGTTAAGAAAGAAAGCATTTAATTTTCACAACGTTGTCTTGTCAATAACAAATTTCAGTTCACAAAATACATTAATTTTAACTCTCACATGTTCAAACGAATTTACACGATGATTAGCTATGTTCTCTATTGTGTCAATCTGTGCATCTTGCAACAGTCCCACTTAAGTTCAGCATGAGCATGCTCCTGGGAAGTAACGGTGGCTGGCATGCCACTGACCACACCATTCATTGATTGTTGATTGGTCTATAAGCATTTGGGAAGGGGGATCTGGCTAGCACCATAAACCCAATACCCTTCAAGGCATGTAGAAAGGGTCTTGTACCTACGGAGCACACTAAAATATCCAACTTGACCATTTCCCTCATGTTTTGTTTCTACAACGCATGCAAATAATTTAACTTTGGTGGGACTTTCAAATGAAAAAAGAATTGTAACTACTAGGGCAATATTTATAACATAACCAGCATGGCATCTCACAAAAGTTTAGCAAAAATAAAAGTTTTCATAGAGCACTGGAGCGGTGTCCAAAATGAATTCATCTTAGCAATGATGTAGTTCTAATTTATGAATAAAATCAAAACATCAGACAACCGACCCGTGTTCTCTTCAGTGATTAAGGTTGAGATGCTAGGGCAAGCTTGTTTCACTGCTGTGGATGCTAAAATAATCCCATGTGTGCTATAGAGATCTGCAGTGGCACAGTGACTAGCAATCTTACCTGTCAGCCCAGTGATCATATGATCAAACCCCATAAAGGTAGGCATTTTTCAAAAATGTACCTGAGCTTCCAGGCCGACACAGCCTTAAATGGTTACCTGGAAATATTCTGGGAAGTACATGCAGCTGGTCAGCCGGTCTCTGTGGCTGAAGGGCTTGCGAACGCGGTTTGTGAGCCCGTATACCCGGGTTCGAAACACGGCGGTGCTGGTTTTTTCGAAAAAGGTATAGAGGCCGGTCGTTCAGAAAGCAATGGCAAACTACTGAACGTAACTACTTGCCTAGTACATCAACAGCAGCTGAAAATGCTGGTGTTGACTGCAACGTCCCGTAAGGGATACGCAACACATGCAGCTGGACCCATTAAGTGTCACTTGGTCTATACAAATATGGATCTAGTACCGTATGCCCAATGTGCCTCAAGGCTTGTCAAAGTTTGCTGGACTTGACCCAGAACACTCCATGACATGCACAAGGGTCTTTAAAAATATGCAGTGTTTTAAAAGACTCACTCTTTTACATGTTTATTGAACATTTACAAATATACAGCATGCATTAAAGAAAATACAACTCAAAAGTTTAATCTGTTTAACTAAAATCCCTCAAAGTGTGTCCCTGGTGTTATATAGCACACATCTAATCATAGCCCATCTCTATCCACTCTCCAAATGATAATTTTCAGTCCTTGTTGTCTAGCTGTTGAAATGAACACTTTTGTTGATATCAGTCAACTATCCATGCTCTTACAATTTATCTATCATTTGGTATAAACCACAGGTTTTTAATTGCAATCACCCAAACTATGCACCTTCAGAATACCTATATTATTTGTGAAATGCTCTCTATATAACTGGAACTTGGGAATTCACTGATGTCTATTTCATTACTTGCTCACTTGCCAGCTCGGTGGTCAAAAGTTTGCTCCACATCTGGTCAGATTCACATTTTAAAAATGTGACCTGGGCTCCTGGGCTGACCCGGCTAAAATGGGTACCAGGAAATGTCTTGGGAATTGAAGGTGACCAGCGTGACACTGAGCACATGAGCCAGTGAATGCCAGGTGGTCCATACAAATATGGGTCCAGCACCATATACCCCATGTGCCAGAAGGCGTGTAGAAGGGTGCTTGACTTTGACTTACTTCAAATGAAAACCTTAAAAGTGTGACAGAAATTACAATAACCATGCCATTGCCTTATAACCTGTCAATATTGATTATTGTCAAGGCTGTTAAGCATGTGACATTGTGGCACAGATGAACACTGTGACATCATAAGAATAGTTTAAAGATGGCCACCCCACTTTTGACATGCAGCAAAGAGGAGCAGCATTCTGTTATCCGTTTTTTGATCAGTGAAATTCTTCGACGAATGAAGCTACAGTATGGTGATGCATGATTGTCAGTCCAGCAAGTGTATGAGTGGAGTAGGAAGTTTCAAACCTGTTCGGTCCGATGAAGGGGTACAGCAGGTTGTGCATGAGTGGTTAAACATGTGACCAAGAAAATTTATTTCTACAAGAATCGAAATACTTTATCAGCACTGGAGGTCTTGCATTGAATGTAGTGGTGATAACATAAAAAAATGATACATTTGTTCTTTACATATGTGAATATATTCACACACACACAAAATACATTTAAGGTTTTCATTTGAAGCACCCTCTATTTCAGGTATAAACTCACCAGCATATATTATCAATGCTATGACCTTCCTTGTTAGACCATTACTTTAACACCATCACTGACAAACATCATTTCTTAGTCTTAAGGATAATACCAATTAACAGACCAGTCCTTCCAGCCCACCTCATTTAACCTATTTACTGTTGATGGTATCATCATCATGCTCTCATCACAACCCACTGGAAGATTCTCAATCCTTCACGAATTCCACCGCCTCAAGTATTTTCATGTACAGGGTGCCTGTAATGTACTGTCAAGTTGATCCCTGCGTCATTCTGGAACATCGCCTTCCATTGCTGTTCTTTCTAAGGCCCTGTGACATTTGATATGGCCAAAGTATTTCAGTGTCTGAGACATGAGACTGTTTATGAACCAGTATTCTTGGATGTTCAGATCTTGTAACATGTCAGTATCCTTCTTCTTCTTGATGTAAGGTTTTCTAAGAATTCTGCTGCCACACTGAAGTTCTACAGCTTTGATTTTCTTCTTTAGGGACTGTGAATTGAATCATGGGTCGCATTTATTTGCTGCCATGGGAAAGATCCATGTTCTCAAAAAATTTTTATTTTGTTTCCTGGTTCAAAGACAATAGGCTCTTAATGCTTATGGAAACAACTCTAAAAACATGATTATGACTGACTTCTGCATGTATGTATCTTGTGTACGTGTTTATATCATAAGCTGCCAAAGGTATACTTTTACTTAGGTGTGATATCTATCTACAGGAGTCAGTTACACATACTGCAGTAAAGCTGTAAACATACAATGAGCAAGCCTTTATCAGCAAACAAAAACAAAAACAGAAAAGACTATAATATTTCTTATTGTGTTCTAGTAAAGCTGAACATCTCTACATCTTCTTTTTCCTATTATTCATTCACTGTTGTCATGGACTAGCTGGTCGATCTGCCACTTCACTGTGTCAGTTGCCACACCAGCAGGTCTCCTACTACACATTTCACTAATGGCATTTTGTCTTCCATTCTAAAATTGTTCTATCCATTCATACACTGTCCCTTGACTCCTATCTCCATATTGAATCATCATTCTTCTGTAGATTTTACACCATTAACTACAAAAAACGAATATCGCCTCGTTGTTCCTCCATGGTGCAAGTCGATAGTGGGGTAGTCATTTTATCATCACTATCGCGCATGCAAAAATTGCTAACTCCTCATGACCCTTACACTGGGTACTGCTTAAGAGCCAGTTTGTGTCTGAAATAAAATTTTCCATTGTCTATACTCTTCCATGCACTTTATAATGAAATGCATGTTACTTAATGACTTTCCCTCATATCTGGACAATAATTCTCAAGGCAGCCAAAAAGTAACATTCCTGGAGGAAAGATTGTGCAGACACTGCGCTCACCCTTATGAACTCATCGACCAGCTTCTCTTCGTATGCCCTGTACTGTCAAATGTCAGGGACAAGCTACTATAGCCTTCTTCAACAGTGCAAACTCACTCTATGGATCCCTGCAATGGCTGCAGAGGACCACCACCTTCATGAGAATGGCATTGGGCTGCCAACAATAGATAATTCAGCAACAACAAAAAACAACCACTACCAACATGTACATGGAGTGGTGATGGTATAAAGCTGATGGTAAATTGTTATGAGTGCTTAATCTCTTCCCTACACACTGACTGTCAGACAGTTGTACAAATATATCACAATGTGAATCATTCATTCAGTAGCATGTCCTATGCAGAACCTCGCTTCCATAACAGCCTTCCAGAAAACTTCTCGGTCATAAGCAAGATGTCCCGCAACCGATACACCCATCTGGAGATCATCTGCCACATCCTTCACCACCTACTCTTTGGCCTTCCTCTTTCTCTCTTCCCAGGCTACCTCCATTATTGCTCTCTCCAAACTTTCATGATGTTTCAAGTGACCAAAATATTTCCATTTTCTTTGTATTATTGTCTTTAGTAGCCAACCTTCTTCAATATTCAGATCTTGTCGTATGGATGCATTTGTTCTTTTCTGTATCCAAGATATTCTTTGAACCCGACCATAACATTTATAGTCAAAGGCATGTATACACTGTTCAGCTTGTTTAGTAAGTGTCCAGGTCTCACAGGCGTATATTGCAATGGGAAAGATCAATCTGAATCACCAACACAAATAAGAAGGGAACTGGTTGTGCGGTGGCTAATGCACGTGTCTGGTGGTCCTGGATTCAACTCCCTTCAGTGTGGGACCACATTGCTCCAGGGTCGACACCCACCTCATAAATTAGCACAAGAAAATGTTCTTGACAACAAGACGGCCGCCTGATACTGACCACATCATTTCTTAAGTGCTGTTAGGCTATGCACTATATTCACAATATGTTACAATCGCATGGAAGTGTGGTGATCGCTATATCTTTATCTTTCACAAAACTAACAAGCAAATGTTTTTCTTGCTATATCAGTTAAGTACATTTGCATAGTAACTATAACAACAGATATCTTTAACTGCCATTTGACGCATCATTTAGCAGTTTTAGCTAACCTTGTTTTCTAATGACAAGTTACACTGTTAATTTGCAAACACTGACTAAAATGGCAGCTGTCACGAAGATTCCACTGCAGCAGCTGGTTCATCAAGATTTTCACTTATTTTCTTATCCTTGTCTTCGTTACTATGACCACCAAAGCTCACCTTACTAATACCCATTAACAGAAGCAATGCTGGAATGTGAATCAGTGTAAAACGGAAGAGTTTCCTGGATGAATTGCTGTCACCCTTGTGGTAGAAACGCCAGCCGAGGTAGCAGAGGTACAAGTTCAGTGGTAAAGAATCAGCTGCAAACAGCCAAGTTGTCACTCCAAGTTGTGGAGCAGCTAAACACATTCCTGTTAACAGAATGCAATGTCGCAAGGCCACGCTCTGGCAAAGTGTGGGATTAACAACAGACATCATTCGATATCCTGCGCGTGAGTAATCTGGTCTTAGATTCCAGCTGAGAGCATTAAAATGTGGGAACTGCCAAGAGTACAGGATGCCAGCCAACAAAAAGGCACCTGCAATAAAACAACAGAACAAAATAACAAAAGTGGTATTATGCTACTTTCAAGACACACTAAAACACCATAAAACTTATAAATATCATTCTATATAACTTCCTGGGCAGATATAAGGCATGTGTATCAAAATCTCTTTGTGGTCTGCTTGCTTCCGACTGAAAAATCTAACACCAAATTATAGATTGATTTAAAATGAGACACTAACATTGATTTCAAATGAGAAAACCTAACATGTCCTAAATACAGACTGTAGAAATGTAAACTTAAAAAGTGGAACTGCTGGAAAGCTGTGGAAATGTGTTTTGTGTATGTATTTGTTTGCTGATGAAAGCTAGTCACCGCAACGTCCTATGTTTTATGTAATTGTTTTCTGTAAAGCTGCATTACTTTGTGTTATTTTATATCAAATACAGACCGCAAAGTTTTGAGTCCCTACTATCCAAAGAATTGTGAATCAAAGGTTGCCCTCAACATACTTCTGTTGTGACAACTGTACCGTACCAATTATATCACAGGCCATACAAAACTGTATATACAAAAGATGTGGCTGCTAGCACTAGGTCACTTTCTTTCTGATACCAATATTCCTTAATGCTATAAGATGAAACAGTCTACCATTTTCTCTCTGGGTCTCCAGGAATATACAAGCCCCTCTAACACTTCTTCTACTTATAGCTCATGCTATGTGGTGTTGGTGATCATGTTTGTCCATAACCTTCTGTCTCACGTGCTGCCACTTTTTTCTGATACCAATATTCCTTCATAACATGTGGTGTTGGTGATCATGTTTGTCCACAACCTTCTGTCTCACGTGCTGCCACTTTTTTCTGATCCCAATATTCCTTCATAACATGTGGTGTTGGTGATCATGTTTGTCCACAACCTTCTGTCTCATGTGCTGCCACTTATTTCTGATCCCAATATTCCTTCATAACATGTGGTGTTGGTGATCATGTTTGTCCACAACCTTCTGTTTCACGTGCTGCCACTTATTTCTGATCCCAATATTCCTTCATAACATGTGGTGTTGGTGATCATGTTTGTCCACAACCTTCTGTCTCATGTGCTGCCACTTATTTCTGATCCCAATATTCCTTCATAACATGTGGTGTTGGTGATCATGTTTGTCCACAACCTTCTGTTTCACGTGCTGCCACTTATTTCTGATCCCAATATTCCTTCATAACATGTGGTGTTGGTGATCATGTTTGTCCACAACCTTCTGTCTCATGTGCTGCCACTTATTTCTGATCCCAATATTCCTTCATAACATGTGGTGTTGGTGATCATGCTTGTCCACAACCTTCTGTTTCACGTGCTGCCACTTATTTCTGATCCCAATATTCCTTCATAACATGTGGTGTTGGTGATCATGTTTGTCCACAACCTTCTGTCTCATGTGCTGCCACTTATTTCTGATACCAATATTCCTTCATGCCGTGAGATGAAACTGTCTTCCATCTTCTCTCTGGGTCTCTCCCTGCCTCTTCTCCTCTCCAACTTATGTAATACAGCTTTCTCCTTCTCATGATGTCCCTCTATCAATACAAAGTGGAAACAGAAGAAGGGAACACACATTTCAATATAAAATGTTTTAATTTTGGCACATCTTTTGGACACGCTGACTGTTGGCTCTGACAATATATCTTTGCGCGATTTATTGATTGGCATATTTCGCTGCATCTCGTCAGGTACATACTGCAGAATTCACACAACAAAAAGTAAAATTTTATAGGATTTATCTAGTTATTTTACTTATTGTTGTGTGAATTCTGCAGTATTTACCTGACGAGATGCAGCAAAATATGCCAGGCAATAAATCAAGCAATCTATTGTCTTCATTATTTAATTTCACTACGGGAAATCATTGTTTTAAATATATTTTTGCTCCGTATTCCTTATATTTTTATTCTTATATTATACACTTGAACTGTATTAATATATCATAATGGTTTTTTCACTATCTTAACACTAAGTAACACTGTCAAATCTAAATATCTAGTACAACAGACAAAAAAAGCATGTCCATATTTACAAATGTGAAAATGTTCTACACTCAAATGTGATTAGTTATATAAAGCAAGAGATAATCTACCTGGCTCAAGTCCACCGGTGCAGGCAGCCCAACCCATCATAGGTGGTATGGCACCAACCAACGACCCTACCCATGTGTTGATGACACTGATGCGCTTGAGTGGGGTATAAATCAGAGTGTACAGTCCCAGGTTGAATGCACCCAGGCCCGCTACTACAGGGTTGACACCATAATAGAGAATACTCAAGCCTGTGAGGCTGGAGACAGCTGCAAAACTCACCGCATGCAGGGGACTGAAATCATTGTAAGAGTGTGCAAAGTTTAAGCATGAAATGTCAGCACTATATGCAGCATATTCATACAACTATCATACAGTTCCATTTATTTTATTATCCCTAAGAATTTAAACAGCTATCACACAGTTTTATGTATTTCATATTCTTTAGGAAGTTCACAGTTATCACAATTCCATTTGTGTCAAATTTCCTAGAAACTTCACACAACTGTTACAGTTTCATTTATCTCACATTCCCTATGAACTTCACGCAACCATCAAGGAGCTCTATATACCTCATTTTATAATATTACATAGTAATATTAACACTGTCAAATTTATCTATAATTGATTTTCTAAAGTCACAAGTTACTGTTAAGTATATACAGTAAAAAGTAATGATCTGTCTTTAACTGATTTTCTTCAGTAAACTAGTATTGATCTAAATATAACTGATTTTCTAGTTATCACTAATTATTGTTGTCTGTAATTGTTTTTCTACAGTCATAAGTGAGGATTTATCTACAACTTAAAATGTTAAAGGCGAGAGCATCAACTTCACTGCATCAGGTTTTACCCTATCTGGCTCGAAATCTCTGAAAAATGGCAAGCCACCTGCAGAGAGCATCCCACAAAGCACAAACTCTGTAGCTTCATAGGTGACCCCTTGGGGTCTCTGGAAAAATTGCAATCAAATTCTGCAGGTAAAGTTTCATGCCAATCCTTCTTAGTGCCTTTTAACAACATGCATGGTATGTAAGCCAGAGCGAGGTGGAAAGGTCTTGGCCAGTTTCCATCCCGAGTCTGCCAACATTAGCACCTCTTCATCCTGTGGCCTAGAATATGTGAAAGCCCAACACTTCACACTCCTGCTACCTTTAACTTACTCTTTGGCTATTAACAATTGTACAATTGACATCATCTGCTACAGGCACAAAAATACTTCCCCAAAAAATTCAAATCGACATTACTGTTCAAAAACCATTCTATTATCATCCATATGTGGACATCTAGCAATGTCCGTGTCTTAATTTGTTTAATTATTCAGTGGGACTCCATGGAGAAGTGATCAAGGCGTCTGCCTCACGCTCTGAAAGTTGTAGGTTCATTTTCAGACTAGGTCGCTTAGGGTGACATTTTTCTGGAGACAATTGCAGTCATCACTGGAGCTACAGGGTTCATGCTTTGTACTATGCTCTTGGTGGGCAGCTTGCCATTCTGCAGAGAGAGACTGAGACAGCTTGAGTAAAATGTGGGGCCATGAAGTTGATCCTCTTGTCTTTAACCTTAAATGATATCAATCAATCACAGCTATTGTTTGATGTCACTTGCTTTCAGGTGTTTACCGGAAAATAGTTTTTAACATGTAATTGAGCAAGTAATATAGCCAACCTAGGTGACATTTTCTTCTTGCAGTGGCCATAAACAAAAACATGCTAGCGATGATTCACTAAACTTAGGCTCTCTTACATTGAGAGAAGCTGGCAAGTTTAGAGTGAGTTTGTTTACCTTAAGAGTCCTTTCACTAGCACTCGATTTTTTGTTCGATTCATCTGTGAATCATACGGCACTTCAAAAAACTGAAATACAAAAGAATCAAGCATCAAGATACTGCAACCACACAAATTATAAAAACAATAATAATATGCACATCAGCATCACCACCACCATGTCTTTTAACAGAAAGGCTGCAACAGATGTCCATTATAGTAATTTCATCACATTTTTAGTGCAACAATTTTGTAGTCATGAAAATGTCCATTCTTTTGTAAGATTTATGTTATATCCAGAAGTCTTTATAAGTATATGTAATACTGTAATAATTCCTTCCATACTGACAAGTTATTATGGCCTGTTCTTCTATATGGAGGCTAATGCTTATGTAATAGTATTAATACTGTAAAAATTCCCTCCATACTGGCAAGTTATTATGGCCTGTTCTTCTAAATGGATGCTAATGCAGTATGTAATACTGTAATAATTCCCTCCTTACTGACAAGTTAGGCATAGGCCTGTTCATCTGTATGGAGGCTAATGCAGTATGTAATACTGTAATAATTCCCTCCTTACTGACAAGTTAGGCATAGGCCTGTTCATCTGTATGGAGGCTAATGCTGTATGTAATACTGTAATAATTCCCTCCTTATTGATAAGCAGAGCCTGTTCATCTGTATGGATGCTAATGCTGGACAAGAGTCATGCAATTGTAAGAAAACTGAAGACAGTGGAGATGTGATTTTTTAGAAGAGTATGGAGAACACTGTGGACATAGAAGAAAGTAAAAAGTAATGAATCATGAATTGCTCACATGCCAGTATGCAGGCAAAGTACCAGAGATCACAGTGTATCAACTATACAAAATTCAAGACTGGTGAATCAGCCATGTGCACATGTGGTTTGGCACTGCAGACAGCAGAGCATACACTCCAAGACTGTCCAAAATACAACAAATCTAGGCAAACCTTCCGGCCTAGAGTAACAACAGTGAAAGATAAACTCTATGGACCACTGAGTGAACTAAAAAAAGACAGTGAAATTCATACAAGAGAAAACATTGCAGAAATAGACAAATTTCAAGCGAACAAAAGAAGAAGAAGAACAGTGTATCAACTAAATGTACCTGATTCATGGAATTGGCAGCACAAGAAGTCAAGCCCGTGCCAAGAGCACTCAGAACAAACACTGAAAGGTCAAAAGCTCCTGGAGAGATGCCATAACCTGCCATTGTTGTGATCACAACCAGACCTGCGAAACAAACAAATGAGTTGTTGAGCAAAGAAACGACATAACTGCACACAGGACACTCCCACACACTCTCCGAGCCCTCATTCAACAGCCAGGAAAGAGTCATATTGCTGATGGTTCCAACTGCCATCTGATTGAAAGTTCTGCTGGTCTTCCCTCTCACTATTGAGGTTCATCCAAAGTCCTCGCCGATCTCCCACCATATCATTCTCTCCACATATGGGTGCTCAATCTGTTCCACCGCTTTCTCCACCTGGTCCCACAGGCACCCAACCACCTCTCCCTTGTCCATAGGTAATCTATCACAGAGAGGTGCATTCCTTGCCAGCCTATCAACCTGTACATTCTCCCGCATGACCAGGGTAGAAAATCCATACACTGAACAAATAATCCAGCGAAGAACGTCGCCTTCTGCCTTTCCTCTCCCAACGAGTCCTAGGCCCTCAACCAACTCACACAAAGCTCTTTGTAGACCTGTTCATCATTTGTTGGATTTTGTAGCTGAAGTGCCCTATTGGATGAGATAGCCAGTCTCATGCCAACCCTCCTTAGTTCCTCTTATGACATGCATGGTAGGCTACATTGTTACTATTCTTTATTTCCCTGATGGGCCCTGGTAACACATGCTTGCAGTGTTGAGTACAACTGTGAC
Source organism: Cepaea hortensis (assembly GCA_963921405.1). Lineage (NCBI taxonomy): Eukaryota > Metazoa > Mollusca > Gastropoda > Stylommatophora > Helicidae > Cepaea > Cepaea hortensis. The sequence continues at coordinate 47,838,016 of OY992876.1, forward strand.
ACCCTGTAAAGGACATGCAACTACCTTTTTAAACTTATTTCTAACATACATTTCCCCTTTCATTCTCAAGTGGGATATATTATTTACTTTTTTATGATTTCTGTTCACCTGGCCTAGCACACCTGTAAAGAATACATGAGTTTGTGCTATATATTTCTCCGCAAGACCCTATCATACCTATCTGTTTCATTTAATTTAAAAAAATTATCTGAATTTGTACAAACCTTATGTTTACTACATAATAATATGCAACTTGCCAATGTTTGAAAGAAAAGTGTTACAATGAAAAGTTATATAACATAATTATGTAAACTGCAAACAAAAGCACTGAACACAGAGACTTGTGTTCTCACCAGTAAGTCGTGCCTTTGAAAGCATTTTGTAGTAGAGTAAGAGATTCTTTGGTTCCAGCTTCTGGTCTCTCCACTCCACATCATGCACCGACTCAATGTTGCAGCCAGGGTTGCTTCTGTCTGGCTGAGCCTCAAGCACAGTCACAGAGTATGAAGATGGACTCTGAACTATGCTGCCTGTAGGAAACACTCCACTAATGCTACTGGATGAGAGCTTGTCCAGATGGTACATGCCTTTGCCACATTGCATGAATAAAGACGTTTTTCCAGATATGTGTTTGGCTTTTATATCAATCAGCTGTCCTGATTTTTTAAAATGTAAAGTAAGTGGCTCATTTGTGTCGATGTCCACTGTACGCATTACATATTCGACATTTTTTGCCACGTTGCTTGAGACAGAGGAAATGTTCTCAGCTTGGTGCACTTCTTCAGCTGATTCTGGTGCTAAATTCAGAGATGGTGTAGTGGCTGCAGCTTTTGTTGCAAACTGAAGAAAGACAATAGAAACACATTTTACTATATCATCATGTCTAGCTATTTATTTTCTAAACATGCTACTTTTAATCATTACATTTTACACTATAAAAATGGTCATTAGGACACATGTTTTCCTGACTTACAGTCTTTGGTTAAGGTGAAGAAAGTTAAAGGATGTTTTCCTGAATTACACTGTCTTTGGTTAAAGTGAAGCATTGAGCATAGCCTATGATGGGTGACGTTGTGGTATTCTGTTGTGATAATTTGGCTGTGTCCAGTGTGTGCCGCGTGGTTAACATCCGCTTCACACGCCAGTGATCCGGGGCTTGTTTCCGGATCCGGTCAGGGATATGCACTACTGACGAGCTCAAACGAGAGCGAAACTCAAGTATAGTGCTTCCATATTGACGTGGATAGGCCTTAGGTTCATACCAGAGTACGATCGGCGTTGCCAATAGTGGGTTGTGCTCAATATTTAAAGTGAAGAAAGTTAAAACATGCTTTCCTGACTTACACTGTCTTTGGTTAAAGTGATGAAAGTTCATACGCATGTTTTTCTGATTTACATTGTCTTTGGTTAAGGTGAAGAAAGTTAGGACACGTTTTCTTGACTTACACTGCCAGTGGTTGAGGTGAAGACAGTTAAGCCCCATGCGTTCCTGAACTAGCTACGAGCCACTCATTTACGTTTCTTACTTATTCTATGCTTCCTGTCCATCTCATAATGTTGTTATTGTAGTGGTAGTTTTGTCTTTGTTGTTTTTATTTCTATGCTCCTGTTTGCTGATGAAGGTTTTTTGCAACAACATCCTCATGTTTCTGGTGACTGTATTCTTGTACAGCTGAACATCTAAAAATTGTGTTTTTTCTAATTCATCTAGTGCACAGTGAAGGAAATAAAGACACACGCTTGTCTGTTTCAGGTAAAGATGAAGAAAAGTAAAGATGTGCTTTCCAGGTGCTGTCTGCCTAAGGTTAAGATAATGGAAAATAAAGACACATGTTTTTTTGACTCGGTTTGTCCTAGGTTAACATGAACGAAGTAAAGACATGTGTTTTCCAGACTGTGGATTATATTCTTCTGTTGTGAATAACCAGTTCTCTTTGTGAGTTACTTTCCTTCATGATATCTTCATTACACATCTATCTTTAATGTTCTCATCATTCTTCTATAAAACCACATCTCCGCAGCTTCCATGAAATTTCTCACTAATCTACTGATTGCCCACAATTCACTTTCATAGGTTAAACATTCAGTCATCTTTCATAACCAACATCAGGTATTCCAACCCTTTGGCTAAACATGAAGCATCCTGATCATTGCATTCCATAGTTTTCAGTCTTTTTTTACCTGCTTTCCTTAATTTCATGTCAGTCTTTGTTGATAGATGCCTTTTTTTATAAATGTTTTTCTGGGTGTACCTCTTCCTCTTCTCTCCAGTATGTTACCCTCTAATACTCTCTTTGCTATTTCATATCTGAGGATGTGGACAAGCCATGAGAGCCATGGTAGTAGAGTGGCTAGATGCTCACCTGCCAGCCCAGTGGTCATGGTTCGAATTCACATCAAGATGGAATGTGTTGAATTCACCTAGGCTCCCAGGTTGATCCAGGAAATGTCCTGGAAAATTAAGGCAGCTGGCGTAATATTGACTACATCACTCACTGAGCACCGATTGCTCTATAAAAACATGGGTCTGCGTCTTAAGATGTTAAAAATATCCTTTACTTTGCATGAGAGCCATTGCTTTTTGTTTTTCATTATTAATTTAAGAAATTAAAACCTGTCAATAAATAACACATTAAAAAAAAACATTTCACAACTAAAATAAAATAAACTTACAAGACAGTTGCAGGATTGTCTTGACCAGCACAGTAATTTATGCTCATGTGATGCCTGAACCCAGCCTGTAGCTAACCACTTGTAAACAGACTGACTTGTCCATGTCAAGGTTGCAGTCTGCCTTGACAATGAATGCCGTGACATCTCACAGGTCTTTACAGTACAAGAGTAACTGTCTCACAAATATGACGCCAGCAACCCCATTAGCTTAACACCTGCAAGTTAAAGATTCAAGATTAGCATTAATCTGAAACTGTTTAATTTGTGGGGGGGGGGGGGGGGGGTATAATGCCACATATCAGTCACTGACACACAGCAGACAGAGAAAGGCTGAAGGGATTTTTCCTAAAAGATGCACCGAATGGTACAATTATACAATGCGCAGGGAAACTAAGGAGATGCGTCAGACGTCAACAAACAACATTACGCTGTGATACCGTCTTGGGAATCGGATGTGTGTGTATTCTGCGGAGCGAATTGGATATTCGTATGCAAGTATAACTGATATTCAAGTGGGCGACAGGAGGAGTCATTTGCTGGGATCGAACACCTGTGGACCTAGAAGCGAGATGAAGATACCTAGAATCTAACGACACGGATCGAAAGAACAGAGGAATGAAAAACAGGATGGGCGCTGAGGTGAAGGTTAGAGACATATGAGCATGACAATTCGAGCTGCTCCTAGTAGGTGTCGGTCCTGCGTTAGGGATGTCCTATAGAGACGAGGAATTTGTCTTGCACTATTGTTGATACACCTAAATAAACAGCTGTTGTACTAACTTGTCGTCAGAGCTGCATCTGTAATTTCGTTGCCAAGTTACTTTTGACTTTGAGCGTTTTGTTTATTCCTGGGACGAGCCAAACTTCAATCATACCTCGGGTGGATGTTAATAATTGAGAGGGATCGTACTCCGAGGCAGTGTACAAAGACAACGGTTCTTTCACAGATAGAGTAAGTATCCGTATCCGGGTGATTTTATTTCTGATCACTGGTTCAGCAGCAAAGAATGTTTGGTTTATTGCTGTTTTAAGTTGATCATACAGCGTTTCATTACATCAACCCCTCAAAAGGTTACATGAAGAAACAAAGTTTGGGGACCACTGATTCTGTGGGGGTAGATTTGGGTGGCTGGCAGTGATGCTCGATGAAGGCAGGTTGATATCCATTAGATTACAGTCAGATTAAGTGTGTCCAGTTCTTTCTGTGTATTATCAGAGCTATGTTTCATAATTTAAAAATATTATCATGTTACTGTTATTGCATTACTCTAGCCTATTTATTACTATTACTTATTATGGAGTGGGACAGACAGAACTACAAAAATTAGATTTTTAAGAGCATGCATCTTTCCCATTGCAACATACGCCTGTGAGACCTGGACACTTACTAAACAAGCTGAACAGCGCATAAAATAAATGCCTTTGAATATAAATGTTATAGATGAGTTCTAAGAATATCTTGGGTAAAGAAAAGAACAAATGCATCCATACTTCAAGAGCTGAATACTGAAGAAGGTTGGCTATATTAAAGACGATAAAACTACAAAGAAAATTGAAATATTTTGGTCACTTGAAACGTCAGAAAAGTTTGGAGAGAACAATAATGGAGGGGTATATGTATATGCCTGGGAAGAGAGGAAGAGGAAGGTTAAAGAGAAGATGGGTGCAGGATGTGGCGGATGATCTCCGGATGAGTGTATCGGACGCGGGACATCTTACTGATTTTCCGGAAGGTTATTTAGTTATTATGGGAGCAAGGTTCTGCAAAGGACATGCTACTGAATGAATGAACTAGTAGTAGTTGTAGTATTTAGTATTCGATTAGATAGAAGAAGTGAAGAATCGACACTACAATACTAAAATACAGAAGCATGTCTGCATGTAAGTAAGCATCGTTATAATAGTTATATTGTGTAGGATAATTATGATTAAGATTCTTTCTGAGTTGGAGGCGACTCCACCAAGGGGCCGAGAAGCGAAACAATAAACATATCAAACGATTGACTAGCGGCTATACACTTCTATACAAACACTTCTATAAAGCACGTGACTGTATAATCCTAACTACTTTTACTTGTCGTCCAGACAGTCTTGGCTGCTTAGCAAAAGACAGAAATGGGACACTTAACGAAACATCAAATATCAAATCATGTGTGTGTCCTCTGTTTGTCTTGATAAATCTTCTATTCCGGAAACACAAGAAAGTAAAGTACCGGACGCAACATTGATACATCACCATCATGTGCCATAGCGATAAAAGTGGATGACCATGGTTTGGCATTTCCTACAATCACCAGAATCCTAGTTCAAGTCTTTGTTCTTGACTCGATTATGTCATGTGCCTAAGTCATCTAGACATTTATCTATTTGCCTTCCCCCTTTCCCGTCCTTCTTGCCAACTGTCACTAAGTTTTCCAGTTTATTTCGCCTCATTATTTTGTTGCGTATCCCTTACGGGACGTTGCAGTCAACACCAGCATTTTCAGCTGCTGTTGATGTACTAGGCAAGTGTTACGTTCAGTAGTTTGCCATTGCTTTCTGAACGACCGGCCCCTATACCTTTTTCGAAAAAACCAGCACCGCTGGGTTTCGAACCCGGGTATACGGACTCACAAACCGCGTTCGCAAGCCCTTTCGCCTCATAAGGTGCCCAAAAATTCGAGATCGTATGCTGTTTTCATTGGTTTCTTGTAGGACCTGCTCAGTGGTATTTTCTATCCTCTCATGGTATTCTTTGCATTTTTCTCACAAACAACATTGCCACTGCCATTAGATGTTTCTCAGCATCTCTGCTTATTATTCATGTTTTACGTGAATATAATAGTAAAGGTTGAGTTGAGTCAAGAACCGACATCACTGCACTCAGTAATTCCCATACGTGCTCAGTCCCCTCGTTCAACAGCCAGCGAAGAGTTATACTACTAATCGTTCCCACCGCTATCTGATTAAATGTTTTCCAGGTCTTCCCTCTGAGTTTTGAGATTCTTCCAGAACCCCTGCCGATCCCCTGCAATCTCATTCTTTCCACATATGGGTTCTCAATCTGTTCCTCTGCCTTCTCCACCTGGTCCCACAAGCGCACGACCACCTCCGCCTTGTCCATATGCAAGATACCACCAAGAGGTGCATTCTCTGCTAGCCTATCAGCCTGTTCATTCCCCCGTACACCCGCATGGCCAGAGCAAAATATCCATACAATTCTCACAATCTGTGACCTCTTAAGCGACGAGAGCCATTCCACACGAAACATTCCTTTCTCCACCTTGCTAAGCATATTCTTTGAATCCCTAATGAACACAGCGTGTGTTGCAGTAGTCTCCTCTAGCCACCGGAATGCCGCTGTTACTTCCTCCACCTCCATTCTCATGCTGGAGGTCGTAGTCTCATATGCCGGGCTCTCCTTTTTCAAGACTCGCTCATTAGCCTTTGCAATAAAGCCCCAGCCACTACGTCTGTTTCTCGCCACTGACCCACCGGTGTAGATGACTATGTCACCTTGATGTGTGTTGCTCTGGATCAGCTGTTGCACTTCAAACTCAATGCGGCCCGCTGCCCATTCTCTGCACTCACGACCCAGTGTTATTATTACATTGTGCCAGTCCGTCATGTCATCCGGAACTTCAGCCCACTCTCTTTCACGATTGATGGTCTCTAGATCACACATCTGACTTATAGAAAGTTCTGCTTGTGCCATATCCAGGACCTGCCTCGTCTTAGTCTATGACCCTTTACCATATTCATTGCTGCATGCAGCGGGTGATCCCTGTCTGCGGCAACTATCAGGTACCATTTGGCCTGAAGGACCCTATGCCTATCCGTCATTGTAGGTAGCGCCAGGATATGCCTCATGCAGATAATTGGTGTGTCCTTTGTGCACTCCAATATTAACCGCATGGCAGCATTTTGAATGCGCTCCAACCTTTCAAGCTGGCTTTTTGATCCTGTCAGCAGCCCCAAACCATACTGAATTACAGAAATTATTAACTGCTGAAAGAGCCCGTACATCATCCTCTAATCTACCCCGGTTGCTGCCATAGCCCTCAATGCATTAAGCCCCCTACCAGCCTTCACCACCAAATCCTCCACATGATCCTTAAAAGACAAACACCTGTCAAAGGTGATACCCAGGTACTTTAATTTACTCTCTCGACTAAGAAGACATCCATTCAACATGATACCTGGGACGTCTGCCTTGACGATCCGGCTATCCAGGGAGTACCACACAACCGATGCATTGTCTGGGTTTAAAATGGCCCCTGCGTCCCTGCACCACTCCGTCACCTTGTCTACCGCCACTTGTACGTCTTTCGCCAAACTGGCCCTGTCTCTGCCCTGTCTGTACACCAGCACATCATTTGCAAATGTCAAGATTCTACCCACACCTGGTGTCACAATAGCTGCGATTTTGCTGGTGTAGACATTAAAGATCACCGGGGACAAGGCAGATCCCTGCGGCAACCCAGGTGTAATAGTACAGGGGTCAGAAGTCCAGGTATCCATGCGCAGTGCAACCTTTACGCTCATAAAGGACTGTTGCAACCCATCTAACAAGGCAAGGGCAAACCTCCATGTCCAATAGTGTGTGTATTAACCGATCATACCTAACCCTGTTATACGCATCCTCCAGGTCAAGAGCTACCGCCACTGTCTCCTGTTTATCCTGGAAGCACTCGTAGACATCAAATGCAAAAGTTGCAGCATTGGCCCAGGTGTCCTTTCCAGGCGGGTAGCTCCCGAGTCCTTGGGGAAGCAGATTCTGACTTTCCAAATGTTGCTGGAGCCTGCGTGCTACTATCTTTTCGAGGACTTTGCTATACGTGTTTTGCAGGGTTATGATTCGGTATCCATTAAGTCTGGAGTGGTCCTTACCTGGCTTTGCGAGTGGGACCAGGTAGCTATGCAGCCAATCGTGGGGTATTTCCGCCGTATTGATGCTTAGGTTGAAACAAAGAGGCATCTCCTCCAAGTCCTAATCATTTATGTTCCTCATATGGGAGTACCTCATCCCATCTGGACCTGACGCTGTATCTTTAGCCCGTTTCAGTACCCGTCTACTGTCCTCCATTTTAATCTCACAGTCCTCATTCCTAGTGACCCGTTGCAAGGCTTCTCTCACATTATCTCTAATAGCCCTACCTTGCTGATCCGTCTGTTTTAAAAATCGCGCAAGTAAAGCCTCACTTTTGTCATTGTCAGTTGTCATAGGTCGGTTGTTATCATCATAAACGGTGCCATGTGTACCAGGCATCACCTGTCTCTTCATCTGCCGGTGCAGCCTCCAGAATTTTCCCAGTGTCTCATCCCCACCGATTTCATTGATAAACTGTTCCCACTTAATCCTCTTTGCCTCTGCTGCCTGGAGTTTTAAGTCCTGCACCTTTACTTGTTTATACCTTTCAGCCTCTTCCAATTCTGTGTCCACTGAATTGGTTGCTCTCCGCACCTTCTGCCAATTCCTTATGGCCGCCCTCTTTTCCCTCCATGAATTCTCGACCTCTGGTATCCACCATGGTGGTTGGGTAATGAGTCTTCTTGTTGGTTTAGATCTTCCCTCTAATCTTAGGCGCCCCAAAAGCGAAGAGTGGTTGTGATCATAACTGAATGCCCTGCGAACTCTTATAGCCCTAACTGTGCTGGACTTAGGTATCAGCACAGAACAGGGGAGGTGGTCACTTCCATGGTCTCCAAGGACGCTCCATTTCATATCTGATGCCGCCTCTTGGGATACAAGCGCCAGGTCGATGGCCGTGTCAGGGTTCCCCGGTCTCGTTGCCAGCCTAGTGAGTGTACCGTCATTTAGACAGACAACATCCGTCTCAAGCAAGGCCTCAGCAAGAGCAATACAATACCCTGCCTGTTTTCTCCCGACCTGTCCCATTACTTGGCGCGGGCACTGAAGTCACCACATATCAGATACCTGGTATCTGGAGTGTCCACTGAACCTTTCAACCAGTCCCAACTCTCTCTGCTTTTGCAAGATTCCCTACTTACATATACATTTATCAGGTTCCAGCTATATCGGCCGATTTGGATCCGCATTCCCTGCACCTCTTTACTCTCCTGACCCCACCCACTCATATCCAGTATTGAATGCTGTAAACCGTCCTTGACCACCAGAGCCTGCCCATGTCTTCCCTGCCCAGTTGGGTTGATGTAACATGTGTAGCCAGGGCACTTAAAAGAGTTCGTACTCAGTTCTTGTAACGTCAGGACATCGAAATCGTAGACCAGTTTCTCCAGTATTGGTCTTCATTGCTTCGCACTGCGGCAATTCCAATACCCAACCCGAACATTTTTGAGTCCCAAACGATCCGTTTTCCTTCTACCCCTTCTGGCTCCAGTCCTCTTCTTCCTTTTCCTTCCCCCTCCTCTACCTCTTCTTCTCCGCTTCATTCTCTCCCCGTTGGCTGTTGTCAAAGGTATCAAGCACAAAGCACGTACTCCATTGCTTCGGCGTTAATTCTTTGTATTATTCATAGTTGGTTAGATATGATGGCAGGATATAATCGGTCACCCTAGTAGAGCCTGCCTGCTAGGGAAGGGGCAAGGGATGTCCCTTTGGAGTCCATACGCCTGGCGCCATCCCGCCCGCATACCAGACGTTCCTCGTTCACGACCAGCTCACCCGTGGCCATTCAGTCCTCGGCACGTCGGTCCACCTTAAACTTAGGGGTTTATTATCGGAGTTTTCCATCTCCTAGATTGGCCGCTGTAATAGCTATCGGGCCCAATCTACCCGGGGGTAAGAGGTTCCAGTGCCTTTTTCCTGACGAACACAGTAGATGCATGGATACGGGGAACAAAACCAATATCATAAATATACATCAAACAGCATATACTCCATAGTTAAAGTCACTACGCAACGGAAAAATAACTCTCGCTGGTAGATAGTTGAACCCCAAACAAAACAGTGACGACATCAGTAATTTGGTTGACATCATACGTTGAACTCTGTAGTGCTGAGACAACAACATGACACTGCCTGAGTAAATTACATAGCAGAAATATGAACAAGTGTTGAGCGCTGTCTGAACATGTACCCATATAAATGCTAGTTTAGACATATAGAGATGCATCATCACTGAATGATATAGCTGACAGCCACTCATGACATTAACTGATAATGATATTTAGAAATTCAATATAGACAAATTCCTCAAAAATGGAGGTCATATTTACTTGTTGGAAAATCAGCGGTTGTTTGTTTGCTATGACCAGGTTTGATTAACACGATGTATTAGTGACTTAATGTCATACACTTTACGGTGGTAATAATCATTGATGATAGAGGAATTCATATAGCCACATACACAAAATATCCTTGGGGAAAAGAAAGTGCCAATTAAGAAGTTTCCTTATGACATACATCCAGTGGATGAATATTCCATGAAGGTGTTATAATGGTCAATTTGCTTAGCAACTTCAATACTCTTTTTTTTTTCTCACTGCAATTTATAGCTTTGTGTTGGTGAGTATATTTTCATCTCACGAGATGCTACCTTTGCCAAAGTGATTCTTGTTCTAATCTCTACCGGGCAACTTCCGACAGATGTTAGGACGTTATGACTGTTCCGGCATAGCTGTATGGAATCATTTGTTTAGGAATTTTCTCATTTTCTGGGATGTTACATTGTGGTATTTCTTTCTTCTTGAAAACGACCATAATATTTGTTTTCTTAAATTTTAATTATAACCCTAGTTGTTCACTGTGTACAATAACTGCATCAATTACATTATGCAGATCATGTTCGTTGTCTGCAATCAATACCGTCGTTCCATCTGGATATCTTATACTTATTATATTATTGATGTTACGTCCTCCTGTAGCGATTCCTCTAATATCCTCTAAATTTCTCATAACATTTTCACTATATAATGAAAAAAAAAGATCCTGTCTTTCGATAAGCTGGTAATCACCTACTTCATTATAAATTTTTATGACAGCTTGTTTGATATACTTTTGGGAAATTACCGAAAGTATTGAAGTGATTGCTGTCATGAAATACTGAGTGATCACAAAGATTGCTGTCATATAACAAGAACACCAGACCACAGTATTCCTCTTCCCTTTGTGAGAGATGTAACAGACCCTAATACACGTGAAAACGGAAAGTAGGGATACACACAGTTATGACTTACATGGTAGCAGACATGTTATATTGACTATTATAAAGCAATGGCAACATTTCGGCGATATATGAACTTGTGGCAGATACGGAAAGTCGCTTAAGACGATTAATCATCCCATGGCATTTAATCAGGTAAAGAGAGAGGCACCAGACAAACAACCACGAACTGGAATGATCAGCCGGCTTCACTACCAGTCGAAGGGCTGCAATAATTCATGATGGTAATGATGATGACCTCCGACTAAATAAATTAGTACTATCACGAAGTTCTTGATGATAAGTGCGTGATATGGTCGTTGTATAGGTAACGATACTCCTGGTGTGTCAATTGAGCTATCTAACTGTCTTACAATATAACTCACCCCCGCAGTGCACATTCACCAGTCATTAAACAAGATTGCGTTGGCGCACATAATCCTTTATTGCAGAAAGAACACGGACAAACGGAACACAACTCTATATCCAGAAACAATATAATCCATAGAATATAAATATCCTCCTCACAATTTAACCAGCACACATTACTGCCTTCTCAAGCCTGCTTCATATCAAATCCACAAGACAAGTAATCCAGCTACTATCCACGGCTGGATTTCACACAATACACCCACACACTGGGTCTAGCCTCCACTAACTATTCAACCCACTCTGGGTTCAGGCCTCCATTAACTATCCAACCCACTCTGGGTTCAGGCCTCCATTAACTATCCAACCCCCACTGTGTCTTAGGCCTGCATTCACAACTGGGAGAACAACACAACAAAAGATCTGACCCGCAGTCAGTCTAAGCTCCCCCTTCTTCGACCACTGATCCGCTCGGCGCCAAAACATCCACTGTCTTGAAGTCCCATGACTTCACACAAAAATACACTGTCTCTCCCCCCATCCACCCTGGGATGTCTGCACTCACCCTTACCATTATTACTCAGGGCTAGTTGTTATTCTCGTAGCCTCGCTACAAAGGTCACTCACCTCAATGACCCAGGCATATGTCAAGTACTAATACTAGCATATGTTCTTTTCTTCACCGCCATTTCGTCCACTTTTACTGAGTAACTAAGTATTCACACTCTACTTGCGCCTATTACATTTCAGTTTCCCATTTTCTAACATTCTTATTTGTGTTAAGGGCACGAGAGTCCTGACTGACATTGCAAGCATCAGTATTGATTGTGTCATAGAAGCGCAATTCAGATAGTGTTGATGATCTTTTTAAGAAAGTATGATGTATTGCCGAACACGACATCGATAATTTCCCACACAAAAGGTGTCAGACACTGTAAACACAATCAAACGCTCAAGTGTCAAGGACGTGTACCAGTGCATATCGAACGGCCGGCGTGGAAGCAACAGCAAAGGCGAGCGGCCAGGGAAGAAGCTGGCTTCCCAAGGCCAAATGTGCTAAAATATATGTGAGGGAATGAAGCACGGTGTGCACAATGCTTCTCTCCCCAAGGGAAGGGTGGTTTGGGAGCATGCTCATTTCGCAGTTATGGGACAAGCACGAAGATTACACAACGTCTCGATACATGTTTCGAATACACTGCAGGAGAAAGGCACCTGGAGTTATGACACGGGTGTGCCCTCCCTCAGAGTGTGTCAGAGAGATAAAGGGCAGAAATGTTCCGGGAAAAGGGGGGGGGGGGGTATTTCTGACGATCAGAAGCCTAATGTCGTGTTTTCCAAGTTCAAGTCCATTTTCGGGGGGGGGGGGGGGGGGGACTTTCCACCAAATGTCAACTAGCCTCTGTGGCTTGGTTATAATTTAGGTTGTTCATGGTGCGGGATAAGTTGTCCTGTTCTTTTGCGCCAGTATTAGCTAGCTTATCTATTTGCAGTCTGTGCCTGTGACGTCAGCTGGGGGGATTGGTTGGCCGCAAGTTTTCCTTTGAGTCCGCCTCCTCTGGCGGTTTCTTTTGTCAGTGTTGGCTCCTTGTGCGTTTTGCTTGACTGGGTGCAGTCCTTATAAGGACTTTTTATTTGGTCGTTGTGTCTCCTTTTTTGTGCATTGTCTTTAGAAGCTTTTCGACGTTTTAATTTCTTTCGCAGATCTACTGTATTTCCTTGCGCAATCTTTCTCTCTCGAATTTCATTTGAGTTTCTTTTGCCTTTCCTCTTCGCGCAAAAGCGCATTTGCGTGAACCAAGTGATGACTGAATCTACAACCATGACCAGACTGCGAGAACAGCAAATTAAAAGAGGGGTGGCCAAACAAGAACACTACGCAGGAAGCCAAAGAAGATTGATAAACCAATTCAGAACAGGGGTCGTTAGCCGCTACACGCTGCGGGATTTGCTGAGGAGGGGATCCGAGCACTTATGGACTGAATGGTTCGATGTGCAGTGAGGATGATCTGTCAACTAACTAACTAACTAACTAACTAACTAACTAACTAACTAACTTTCCTCTTCGCACCGCGCGACAAGATATTCCATGGTGAACGGTGGGGACGACGGGGTGTACTCTCCTCCATCACCATAGTGCTCATCTAGGTTTTCTTCAAAGATCTGGTGGGATATTGGTTTCCCCTTGAATTTCTTGGGCGTCGTGGTTGGACTGTTGGCTTTAGGCTTAGCTTACAGTTCCTGGTCGATTTTTGGTTTTAGCTAGGAGAAAGAAATGAAAGAGGATACGTATTTGTAGAGTGGGCAAAAGAGCATGAAATGATTGTTGGAAGCACCTGGTTTAAGCAACACCCAAGAAGATTATGGACATGGAGGAGTCCTGATAGCAGGATTAGAAACCAGATTGATTACATTCTGATTAGCAGAAGAGTTAGAAATGCGTTAACAATAGCAAAAACAGTTTCCAGTGCTGATTGTTATAGTGACCACAGATTACTTACAGGAACATTGAAGATAAAGTTAAAGAAAGTCAAGTATATAACAGGAAACACTAAATATGATTTGTGTACGTTGAGTAATGACAAGGACATGTTATGAGAAGAAATGGATTGAAGAACTTAGTGACAACTGGCAAGATCGAAGGGAACAGACCAAGGGGAAGACCGAGAAGAAAATACCTGGATGGCTTGGTCACATGGCATGGTCGAGACAGGAACACTGAGCTGATCCGCTACTTTGGTGATCGAGTGAAATGGCGAGTCATGACCGCCCACGTTTTCCAGCACATGATTGATTGAGCTCATTGTGGCACCTAGGTCATGTCTCCAGTGCTCTTTAATGTATACACCAGCAAAGTCGCAGCTATTGAGACACCAGAAACGGGTAGAATGTTAACATTTGCAGATGTTGTGATGGTGAACAAACAGGAAGAGACAGGGAAAGTTTGGCTGTAGACTTACAAACGGCAGTAAACAGGGTGGCGGAGTGGTGCAGAGACGCAGAAGCCGTTATAAATTCAGTCAAGGCATCGGTTATGTGGTACTCCCTGGATAAGCGAGTCGTGAAGGCAGACGTTCCATATATTAAACTGACTGGATGTCCTCTTAGTTAAAAAAAAAGTTGTTGCATATCTTTTACAGGGCGTAGCAGTCAACCCCAGTATTGTTTAGCTGTTCATGATTCCTGTGCCCGTTTACGTTCAGTAATTTGCCATTGTCACAAAGTAAATGATGATAGAGTGACAGATAGAGTGGCTATGGTTGTGTCTAGGGTATGTCCTTGTAAATGTGATGTTGAACAACAGATTAACCAAGATGCATCCCAACCAAACACCAGTCAGTGAACAAGCGTTAATTTGCGCACATAATATTCCTTTAATTCTGAATTAACACAGACACATATAACATATAAATCAAGGAACAATAATTCTCTAAGAATATATCTCCATCCCAATGGAACACTTCGAATAACACTGCCTCTCACGGCCTACAAAATCTCGTCCCACACGACAGGTATACGAGCCTCTCTCTAGGCCCGACTCAAAGTAACCCACTCTGGGTCTCGAATTCCACTCACTATCCCTGGAACCCACAGTGCGGAGTCTCTTCCTAACTCCGTCACAATTTTCCACTTTCTCCGACCACGACCTCCTCCTAGTCCGGTCTCAACTCAACTCCCCCTCAGCTCGGAGTCCAAACATCAACTGCCCCTCTGGGTCAATCTTTGTCCCCCTCTTTTAAACAATCTTATCCCCCACAATGCCTCACACACAACACACAACCTCACTGCTCCAACTGTCTGCCTCTTCTTGCAGCCCCTCTCCCTTACTCCCTTCCCCGTTTATCTCCTTATATTTTCTTTCCGGTGAATGCCCTTTCACCTCTTGAACTGTTTATATTGTACGGCCACTCACCTTAATGCCAACGACCACAGGCATGTGACACTACCCCACCCTCAAAAGAAAACATCGTTTTCAAATGTTGGGAGACTAATACTTATCAAATATGTGACCCAGACACATTGCCTGGGTAGTCGTAAGTATAAATCCAAATTACTCTAGCTACCACACTAAATAATACATCAAATGCTCATGGTACACTCCCTTATTCCCAACACATCAATACAAACAACTTTCTCTCTTGTATCATAATGTTTTGCGTATCCTTTTACAGGACTTAGCTGTCAACAGCAGCATCTTTCAGCTGTCTGTTGATCTTTTGGCAAGATTACGCTCAGTAGTTTGCCATTGCTTTCTGAGCGGCCGGCTCAGTATCCGCAAGTCACGAGCGGGGGTCGAACCACCTCAGTTCTCGCTCCGCTGCGAGACTCTGCGTGATAAACGGGATTACAGAGAGAAAGTGTTGTAACCCCACAGCCAGAGAGACCGGCTTGTATCATAATACATGAACTAAAACATGGCATAGTAATAAACATATCATCTAAAACATCATGTTTGTGTACCCGCAGGTCTCTTACTACTCTACGAACACACCATACTATTTGTGTACCGACCCTATATCAGGTGGTTCTTTTCTTGTCTCAACCAACCTCTGATTCCTGTCGATGCTGTGTCTACCCTTCATGTACCCATCCCTCATGTTTCCTATATGTTTAAAATATCCGTTTGCTACTCCTAACCCTGGTTCAGTGATGTCGCCAAAACTCTTTTGAACTGCCTTAACTTTGCTATCTACATATTGTACCGTTACACTGGAGTCTCTGTTTAGTCTGACCTCTTTATTCAATCCTGACCAATATCCCTGGCATCCTGCTCTCTGCTGCTTATGCCTTACTCCTAAGTGCCCTGCACATGCCCTATCCTGAGCTGTTCTTGTATATCGGTCTCTATGTGCTACCCGTACTGCTACTTGCCCACATGCAGTTCCGACATCTGAAAATCGGTGAGTGAAACCATTGTTCTTCCTATCGAAGCTCCATCTACCCTTCTTTGATTTTCTATGTCTCACTTTACTACACCCCTGGAAACATTTGTCAAGAGTAGTATCTTGTCTCTGGGATTCCCTACAGCTACATTTGAGATCCATTCTCACCTGCTCAGCTGTCCTATCCCTGTGCTCAGTGTTTACTTCAAGTGCCTCTTTTTCTTCAGCTATACTCTCTAATTTAGGTTTTCTTTTGGTAACTACCTCGTTACTATTTCCACTATGTTTTTGGTCCCAATAAACTACTTCCTCTTCTGTACAC
This sequence comes from Cepaea hortensis, assembly GCA_963921405.1. Lineage (NCBI taxonomy): Eukaryota > Metazoa > Mollusca > Gastropoda > Stylommatophora > Helicidae > Cepaea > Cepaea hortensis. The sequence goes on from OY992876.1 coordinate 47,854,368, forward strand.
TCTTTAACTCCTATAACATTTCCTATGATGAGATCTGCCACTGGTGCGTCCAAAACACACGCTGTCACTCTTCCTGTGATATATGGTGTTTTCTCCCCCGATGTGTCTCCACCTTGACGTGGTGGGGGAGCTTGCGTGTCCCATAGACCCCATTTGCTTGCCGATGGGTGAAAAATTACATATCGGACAGCTTATGGGATAGGGACCAGACTAAGAGAGACACAACCTGCTGCTCTGCAGGCATAGACTGAGGATAGCAGTCAAAATTTAAATGAGGTGCACAAAGGCAGAATTTCTTGGTCCGGACAAAACTCTTAAGGCTCCCTGTCGAGGGCTGTGGCTGAACGACTCTAAGCCACAAACCCTCGGATCTTAGAGCCAGGCTGATACCCGTCTACCGGAAAATAGAAACATGATACTGAGCAAGCTACATGCTCAGGTCTGATACATGTCCGAAGGCTCCTAGCTGGGGGATATGAGAGTTTCCCGGATGAAGGGGCCTGGCCGTTTCCCGTTCACTGCTGCACGAAGGTAAGGTGCTGAGCCGGCAGCACATGTAGCCTACCCCGTGAGCGAGTACAAAAAAAGTCAGAAAAGCGCCCTAGTTGAAGGGTTACGGAAACTGTCTGTATCTAACTCATAGAGAGTGTAGACAAAAGTGCAATAATGTCTCATCAACGCGAAATGGAACGCACGGCGAGCGAACCTATTGCGTGGTCTGAAGTCACAAGCAAAAGCTTACCGAGTGGATGTCACTCGCAGTCTGACCGCTCCTGGTGTGTGATTGAGCGATCGGTGGCAAGTGGGATGCCCAACACATGGAAGTGAGGAACTAAAGCAGCCATGAGCAGAACGTAGAAACTCCTTGGGTGAGCCCAGTCTCAGAGCAATATGTGCCGGCTCTGCAATTATGGAAGCCTCCATAGATAGCGAGATGATGCCCATGGTCTGCCCCTGCCTTCCCTTGAGGGCAGACCACGATATCGTTGATCGTTCTATCTTGACCAGCTGAGATGTGGGTGACATTACAACAGTCTAACGTGCCTCGAAACCAGAGGAAGGCTAACCTCACTAAAAAATGCCCGCCGGAAGTCGGAAGTGTCGACCTACGGGTGGCAAACTAAAAACTGACACTACGCTTTTACGTCCGAGTGAAATGTCTCGTCCGAATGTCGCCCGAGCTAGGAACAGCTCTGACTACCTAGTTTCCGAATGCCGCTCTTGTTCGGAACAGCTCTGACTAGGTAGTTTTCCGAATGTCTGTCGTGCCTGGAACAGCTCTGACGGGCGCAACGACAAGCACATGTGCGAAAACTCGCTGAGTGAATACCTTCTGCAGACCTGTCTGGTTTGTGCGGGAGCGGCCCGGGGCGAACGAACAGCCCAATATATTGAAGTGAGGAACTAAAGCAGCCATGAGCACGACGTGACCATTCCCTCGGTGAGCCCAGTATCAGGGCGCTATGTGTCGGCCCTGCAACTATGGAAGCAACCTAGGATGGCGGAAAATGCTATGGACTGTGCCTTCCTTCTCTTGAGGGATGACCGAAGTCCTCGACTGTTCGAACTTGACCAGCTGGGATGTGGACGGTACCACAAAAGTGAGAGTCTCCCAGGATTGCTAACCTGGTCAAAAATGCACGCGAAAGCCGGATGTGTGACCTAAGGGTTTTCAACCCAAGGGTGCCTAACGCACACCGCAATCACATCTGAAAAAACACTCCGGATGAACGAAAAGAAGAAGAAGAAGATATATGGTGTTTTCACTGTTATCACGGCTAATGGGTAGAATTCTACTGTCCCATTAAATGTTATGGATCTAATCTTTTTCCCTGTATAATCCGAGGGATGCACTAAACTCTTTCTCACCCCGATGGACGTACATCTGGAATCCCTAATTGTTAACGCTGGCCTATCATTAACAAATCCATGGTGCATCTTCAGACTACCTCCTTCATGGACTGCTGATCCTGCTTTCACTGTATGACCACACACTAAGACTGGTTGACCGTCTTTTTCAAAAAGAGGTTTGCACCCACTACAATCTTCATTGTTGATAGTCTCAATCACTTGTGCTGCATTAGAATGCTCCGTTTCCCTCATCCTACAATGATGACTGACATGCCCCTTCCTTCCACATTTGAAACAAGGGATCTCCCTTTTACTGTTGTTCGTTGGTCCATCTGATGGTTGTGCATCACAATCTGCCATTTTGTGTCTCCAGCTCCCACAATTCCAACATCCGGCATAACTATTTGGACGTCTCTGAAAATTCCCCCTTTTGTATGGGTACCGTCCTGCTCTGCCAAAATAGTTGCCACGGGAACCATTGTCTTTAGGTTCTTGTTCCTCATATCTTTGTGTTAAATCTACACTTTTTGATCTTGGTCTAATAACTGGATTCTGGTCCTGTTTCGTATACGCTGCACAGACTATTTCCTCATCAATTTGTCTGCCTATATAACTATTGGGATGTGCAGTCATGTAATTTTGCCCTAACTGAGACATTGTGTCTATGTCCTTTGGCTTACGTTCTTCGAAGAAAGCCACTAAATTAGTATTGCACGATGATAACACCTTGTCTCTCAGCATTAAATCCACTAATTTATTAACATCTTTTCCTACTTCTGCCAGCTCCATCCACTTATTAAATGTGTTCTTCACTGTGTTTACAAAATCTGTAAAATCCTGATTTGTCTCTGGCACTAATTGTCTAAACTTTGTTCTGTATCCATGCTCAGTTAGTTGGAACTTTGTAAGCAAACGTTGACGTAAAATAGTGTAGTTGTTTCTTTCTTCTACCGGTAGATTAAACATGGTGTCTAGAGCCTTTCTTGTTAGAAGCTCACCTAGTCTAATAGCATACTGTTCTTCTGGGATGCCTAACATTTTCGCTGATGCCTGATATCTGTCAAGATAAGATTCAAGGTTGTCTCGGTCCGTAAAGTATGGCAGTTTTAGTCTCTGTGACGACTGCGAAGGTCTTCTGCTTTCCTCACTTTGACCTTTCGAAGATAGTTCTAATTTTTTTAAACTCAATTTCAGTTTGCATCTGACACTTGATCTTCTCTTTCTCAATTTCCATTTCAGCTAACTTTACTTCCTGTAGACGTTTGTTTTCCATTTCAGCTAGTTTTACTTGTGTCTCTTTCTCTTCCCGTAGACGCTTTGCCTCACGTTCATTATGCCTCTCCTCTCTTTCCCAGTGCTGAACTTCTTTCAATTTTGCTTCTGCAAACTCCTGTAACTCTTTACCTTTCAGGCCTATTCGTTCACCTGCTTCAATATATTCCATTAAAGTAGGCATCTTGTACTTGTGGACACGTTGCTGTCTGTCAGCCAACTATAAATGTGAAGACTCTGCTGTTAGTCTTTGTGTCACTTCCCTAAGTACACCAGCACTCCCTGTGTACGTAAATTCGTAGTGCTAAAATATCACTCTGTACTCACCCAGTCACTCTATAAGCACTAGGTAGTGAGGGTGTATTTACCTATACTCCCTTATATATATATATATATCAAATAGCTGTATAAAAATTCCTGGAAATAGTGTTAAACATATATATACCTACACAAATGAATGATACACACTAAGTGCCAACTATTAAACGCTAGACGCATAGGCCGGTGAAACGCAGACAGATGATTACATTGAAATAAAAACCACTGACATAAACATGCCCATGAAAGACCATACCGTGCGCATAATATAAACTGACAGATACCATCTAGATCAGTGTTTCCCAACGTGGGGCCCACGCCCCACAGGGGGGCAATTTGACTGTTAAGGGGGGCAATTCGAAAATGGAAGAAATCGGCTGAATATAAAAAAAACGGGGAGACTTGAGACTAAAGTTAACTAAATTGGAACCTGACATAAGATCTCTTTGCAGCAAGCATCAAGCGCAAGGATCTCACTAAATTTAAACAATAAATAATTACTAATAATTAAAATAATATAGAAAAATCTTTCATTAAAATTATTTTGTACTTGAGTTTCAGTTCTCCATTATATGTTTTGAAAATTTACTTACTGTGTTTGCTCAATAATTACCTAGTGATTTCTTCCTAAAACCTATCATTCAAGTTTCTTTAGTGAACATTTCAATTTTTGAATATTAAAAATAATGTATATGTTGAGGGGGGGGGGGGCGTGGGGCGGGGGAGGGGGGCAATATGAATTTTAGAAAGGCTTAAGTGGGGCGTGGCACAAAAAAGGTTGGGAAACACTGATCTAGATAGAAGCTGTATTAACATAAGAATTACAACAATACCATATATCCAAAGAAATAAAATATAATATGTAACAGTAAAGAGAGAATAGTAAAAAGAACAAATATAAAATGAATAATGTACATAGATCTAACGATAGACACTTGGAAACCGTGTATAAAGTCGAGACGACCCAATGCTCAACCGCACAAAACAAACTGACTCGTCAGCTGCCTCTCAACAACATACAATGTGTACCTAGACAATTTATCTTTACTTTGTCTCCCGTACGTCGCGAAACAATGCAAAAATATCCTACTTATTACGACCACTGGACCGCATACAAATAATTACGTAACGCACAACAACAATACTTAGGACGATGAGAGCAAGAGAAACAAAAAAAAATCGTCGACAACAATGCAATGGTGAAATCTCATAAAAGTCCTTATTTTGTTTTCAATAGTCTCCGAAAATCGCCTGGAAATGTTTGTCGGTTACTGTTTTGAAAAGATTACGACGTTAGCTTCCCACAATGAATTAGTGTTCTGATGCATTTTTGGGGAGACGAAAATACCTTTAAAGTCAACGAATGTTTAACTGTGTAGTCACTGTCGCTTTGAAGTGATGGTATGGTATTCACTGTTGCCGAAAAGGTTAAACCAACGACTGTCAGTAAATGATCTAGCGCGTTAAATCCGTTTTTGCAAGTCTTTTTTGATAGAGAAATGCGATCATCCTTGCGATGACGGCACCTGAATGACTGTTGTGGTTTGTTTCCTGATGACCCGATGATGACACACACACACAAACATTAAACGTAAATCCTCGTTTCAGTAGAAAAACAACGTGTTTATCTCGTTCTACTCTGGACAATTTTTCAGTAAAATTCCATTGTCCACGGCCTTGAACCCGCCGGTCATCTCTGTTTCTCTTTATCACAATAATCCGTGCAGAAACTTTTACTTTTCTGTGGAGCAACGATTGTCACCTTTGTGTGTTCCCCACACTTTACTCCTATAACTCCCCTCCTCCTGGCGAGTTTTTAACCATGAATTACCCTCGTAACTCCCCTGGCGCCCCTTTCCGTCTTATTATCTGCACCGAACTCTGAAGACGCCGTACACACACACACTCGCTGTCCACAAGTTCACCTGACCTTCACCTTTGGCGCCTGTCTATTTTTCGTGGACAACCTGTCCTAAACAGCGCCGACATTTTTGTCAACCGACTTTTACGCCCGCTGTCCGCCCGACGATTCTCTCCGCAGCGCACTCCTGTCCGTGTACTGTGCGTAACCCCCCACTGACCCCTTTCCCCCTCCGGGTGGGCAATGGTTTTACCTGTGGTGGCTTTCTCGTGAAATAGCTTTGGTTTGGAATACTGTCTTCGTCGTCCCGTGACAGTGATGATACACGTATCCTCCCTTGAACTGTCTGCGTTAATTTATCTGACACACACCCGGTCTGACCGTTGTCTACTCACTTCCACAGGGTTGAACTTGGAAAACCATGTTGATACACTTACAACCTGATTCATACTGATGTAAATCCATATACCGAATTATTTGATTGACGAGCCCGCACTTCCTCGTCTGTCACAAAGTAAATGATGACAGAGTGACAGATAGAGTGGCTATGGTTGTGTCTAGGGTATGTCCTTGTAAATGTGATGTTGAACAACAGATTAACCAAGATGCATCCCAACCAAACACCAGTCAGTGAACAAGCGTTAATTTGCGCACATAATATTCCTTTAATTTTGAATTAACACAGACACATGTAACATATAAATCCAGGAACAATAATTCTCTAAGAATATATCTCCATCCCAATGGAACACTTCGAATAACACTGCCTCTCACGGCCTACAAAATCTCGTCCCACACGACAGGTATACGAGCCTCTCTCTAGGCCCGACTCAAAGTAACCCACTCTGGGTCTCGAATTCCACTCACTATCCCTGGAACCCACAGTGCGGAGTCTCTTCCTAACTCCGTCACAATTTTCCACTTTCTCCGACCACGACCTCCTCCTAGTCCGGTCTCAACTCAACTCCCCCTCAGCTCGGAGTCCAAACATCAACTGCCCCTCTGGGTCAATCTTTGTCCCCCTCTTTTAAACAATCTTATCCCCCACAATGCCTCACACACAACACACAACCTCACTGCTCCAACTGTCTGCCTCTTCTTGCAGCCCCTCTCCCTTACTCCCTTCCCCGTTTATCTCCTTATATTTTCTTTCCGGTGAATGCCCTTTCACCTCGTGAACTGTTTATATTGTACGGCCACTCGCCTTAATGCCAACGACCACAGGCATGTGACAGCCATTGCTTTCTGAATGGCAAAAAAATTTCATAAAAATGCCAATGTAAGGCGGTCTGCTGCCAAATCACCCACAGCTGTGTTTCGAACTCGGGTATGCGGGATTACGAACTGCGTCCGTAAATCCTTCGCCACGGAGCAGAGTTCATCTTTGTCATCATCATTAAGTGGCGTGCCGACTGGCATAGGCGTTCATGACTCTCCACAGATCTCTGTCTTTGGTTTTCTGGATCAACTCTGCCGTTGACATTCCTCCATGCCACCGTCGCAATCCATCCAGTATCATTTCACGTGGTCTGCCTCTGCCTCTCTTCCCCTCGATCTTTCCAGTTGTCACGATGTACTCCTCTTTGTAGCGAAAGTAAATTGAAGTACTTGGGTATCACCTTCGACAGGTGTATGTCTTGTAAGGATCACGTGGAGGCTTTGGTGGTGAAGGCTGGTACGGTACTTAATGCACCGAGGGCGGTGGCAGCGATCGGAGTAGACCAGAGGATGCTTTACAGGTTTTTTCAGCAGTTAATAATTTAAGTCATTGAGTATAGTTTGGGACTGCTGACAGTATCAAAGATCCAGCTTAAAATGTTGGAGCGCATACAGAATGCGGCCAAGCAGGTAATTCTAGGGAAAACATAGGAAACACCATTTATATGCATGAGGCATATCCTGGCACTACCAACAATGGCTGATGGCCATAAGGTCCTTCAAGCCAATGGTACCTGAGAGTTGCTGCAGATAGAGATCACCCTCTCCACCCTCCCCCCGCCTGCATGAAGCCATAGATATGGTCACGGGTCATAGACTGAAACGAGGCAGGTCCTGGATGCTTGAAAAAAAAAGGAGAGTGGCATATACGACTACGACCTCCAGCATGAAAATTGAGGTGGAAGCAGTAACAACGGCCTTCTGATGGTTAGAGGGGACCACTTCATCACACATAGCATTCATTACGGACGGAAGAGGTATGCTTAGTAAAGTGGATAAAAGAATGTTTCGTGTGGAATGGCTTTCCTCACTTCAGAAGTCACAGATTGTTTAGAATTGTATGGATTGTATGTCCTGGCCACGCAGGAGTGCGGGGGGGGGGGGGGGGGTGTGTGAGTAGGCTGGTAGGCTGGCAGGGAATGCACCTCTTGGTGGAATATTATTTATGGACAGGGAGAGGTGGTCGAGCGCCTGTGGGACCAGGTTGAGAAGATGGGGAAACAGGCTGAGAACCCGTATGTGGAAAGAATGATATCGCGGGGGAATCGGCAAGGGTGCTAGAAAAATCTAAAAATCTGAGAGATAAGACCAGTAGTACGTTGCGGTGGGAACGATTAGTAGTATGACTGGACTCGTCGCTGGCTGTTAAACGAGGGGAAATGTCCTGATTGCAGCCATGTCGGTTCTTAGCTCATCTCAACTCAACTCATTATGGGGTCCAAGAAATTATCTCTGTACTTGTTGCCACTTTACCACTCTCCTTTTATTTTTCCTCATGAAGCTTGTTACTTGTTCCATCTCTGCAGGTCCGCCATGGCCCGTGTACTATTTGTCTCTGTATACCCTCGTCCGTGCTTTTTTTTCCCAGGGGTCCAATCATTTCGGCTACTCTGTTATTTCATACATAAATACGTTACGTGTCTTTCTTACCTATACAAGCAAACAAATAAATGATTAAATACATAAGAAATTTGACATCACGAGACACCATTATTTTGTAATCACCTTCAGCACATTTGGCCGATATGTAACAACTTGCCTGGCAACAGTACCGGACGCGCAGACGTTTTTTCTCTCTAATTGCATACGATCAAAATGGCGACGCTACAGAAAGCACTACTTCGCGATTTGGAGATAATTGACATTAAGAAAGAGCTCGAGAAAAGAAATCTTGACAGAACAGGAGTAAAGTCAGTACTTGTTGACAGACTTAAGAAGGTAGACATTTTGAGTATTGCATGATTTTGCTGCGTGCTTTAATTGTAATATTGAAATGCGGTCCCCTAGATCTGATTGAAGTATTTGAAGGTTGGTGGGAGAAGGCGAGGCCACCACTTTCTCACTCTGAATTCCCGTACTGCATTGTTCCTCGCTGTTGTATTCTCAGACATACTGCTCTTTGTCCATCTTTTCAAGTTATCTTCCCACCTGTGCTGTTGCCTACTTCTTTCTCGAATGCCTTTCATCTTTTCCCCACCAGTATGGTTTTCAGTGTAGATATTGTAGTGTAATAAAGATCCAATTTGGCAAGTTTTTAAACCAAGCGTTGAGAAAAAAAATGTAGGTCTCATGTATTTTGGCAGCAGTCACCCCTCCTATTAACCTATTTTCTGCTACATGATAATGATACTCCAACGTAATGTTTTAATGTTCTCCCAACAGTTCTTTTCATTCCCTTCGGTAGAACAAGGCCCTTCTTTATAAATTATATTTGTGAGAGTTTGTTTCCTGGAGTTTCCACGAAATGGAAATTATTCTTCCCAGAGTCAGGAAACTGAAAAACTGTCAGACTCACTACTTGAGAGAAGGATATCTTGTGAAGTTGCCAAAGAAATGGAACCTGCAGGAGTGAAACAATTATCAAGGAATAATGTTATTGTCGCTGGTCTCTGTGGCTAAAGGACTTATGGACGCAATTCGTAAGCCCACATACCCGTGTTTGCAACACAGCTGCGTCAGTTTTGGCAGCAGACCGCCTTGCACTGAGGTTTGATGAGTCAGTATGGGAGCCGGTCATTCAGAAAGCAATGGCAAACTTTTGTTTTTGTTTTTTGTGTTTTTTTTAATGCATATCCTTTACAAGACATCACTGTCAACATCAGCATCTTTCAGCTGATTGTTGATTTCTCGGCAAGATTACGCTCAGTAGTTTGCCATTGCTTTCTGAGCGGCCGGCTCACATACCCCGTAAGTTATCGTCGCGGAGAGAACCGCTACCAATTCTCGCGCACGTCACGTCACTCACGAGAGTATATGGGATTACGGAGAAAGTCGTGTAACTCCTAGACCAGGGAGACCGGCAATGGTAAACTACTGAACGTAAAACTTGCAAAGACATCAACAACAGCAGTAAAATGCTGGTGTTAACAGTGATTTCCTGTAAAAAGGATATGCAAAATAAAACATTGTCAGCTCCCTGGAAAGGGGTCAGCATGGCTGAATGGATAAGAGTGCTCATTCTTAACCATCCTGTGTGCTGATGCTGAAGTAGGGGGTTCAACCCTTACACCGGTCAGTTGGACTAAAATGTTGACTTCTATCCTTGAGGATGTAAATTACAAGTACCTCTGAAGTTGAAGTGGGTTCGCTTCATGGCAAGGGACACTGATAATAGGGAAAGCTAATCTACATGCAAAATTCAATTCAGTGCTACTATAAGTAGCGCGCATGGACAATGCTTGAGTTAAAAGCAAACAAGCAGTGGAAAAAATAAAGAAATAAAATGTTAATAAGCTCCCTGGAAAATATGAAGCAACAACAGGATGAACAGGCAGGCTTCCGATCAAACAGATCTAGTCCTTACTGACCAGATTTCCACATTCAGCATAATATTAGAGCAAAGTGTTGAACTTAACTTGCCACTTTATAGATGTGGAGACTGACAGCATTGATAGGAAATCTATTTGGAGATGGCTAAGACACTGGAATCCCACAGTCAATTGCTAACAGATTCAGTACCAAACAAAAAGTAGGTTTGAACCTAAGAACAAAACTGAATGACGGAACATGGGAAGTAGGGGTGTGTCATAGTTATGATTTAAAAGTTGTTAATGTAGCAGCAGGCACGTTGTATTATATATGAAATTAAAGGGGGTTGCATAATGAAAGCTACTGTATGTAAACCCATGGCAGATTCGGAAGTCACTTAAGACAATTAATCATCCCATGGCCCTTAATCACTTAATAGAGGTAACGTATAAAGGTATGAAATGCAGAGTTCTTCAATAAGAAAAGCTAACAAATACATTTAAAGAAAATGAGTGAGATAGGAATGCCTTTTGTTATCTTCATTATTCTTACTGAGTATTATAGACTTGGTTGTGAAGACTACCACAAAAAATGTAATTAAAGGTACTATGACAGACTAGTTTGATTATCTGGATATTTCTAACAACATTGTCCTCCTGTCTGACACACAAAATAGAAGCACGATAAATACATTTGATGGGTGGTTACAACAATAGGGTCTAAACTCTTAAGTGGAGTAAATTCAAGCAAATGATAATCCAATTTCCCTGGTGAAACCTCACTTCAAGTGGTGGAATTATAAAAATATTCAGGTAGCAATGTAGACAAAAATGGGGAAATAGGTAGAGCTATTAAAATAGAAAAGCAAATGGCAAGAGCTGATTTCATGGTAATAGGAAAGTTGTGGATATCAAAAGAAAAAAAAGCATAACACTGAGCTTAGAATATATAGCATCAGATCAGTACAGCTGTATGGTTAAGAAATATTTAGAATAATTACTAATAAACTATAGACATTCATTAACTGGTGTTGCTCAGTATAGGACTAAAATGATATGACATAATCACTAATGCAGAGCTTAGGGAGAGAACACAATAAATTTTGGCAAAGTAGGAGGTGAGGAAAAGATGGTGATGCTGAACAGGAAACATTGAAAAAGAACTTTAATATAACAAGAAGGTCCTTTCTTTGGACCCCACAAGGTAGAAGGGAGACCTTAAAACACAGAGAAGAGAATTAGAGAACACTGATTAGGGAAACTAAGTATATATTGATTTGAATTCCCTGGGAAGGTTAACCCGGTCAACAAATGCCCGCAGAAGTCGGATGTGTCGGCCTAAAGGCGCAATATTGCAGCTGTGCTCTGCTGTAAACAGGCACAATGCAATCACGTCCGGAAAAAAAACTCTGGATGAACGCAGAAGAAGAAGAAGAAGAAGAATTCTTCTTTTCGTTCATCCGGAGTGTTTTTTCAGATGTCATTGCGGTGTGTCTGTTATGCGCCCTTGGGCCGAAACCCGTAGGCCAACACATCGACTTTAGCGTGCTTTTTTGACCAGGTAGCATACCTGGGAGACTCTCACTTCTGTGGTGCCATCTACAACCATGCTGGCCAAGGTTGAACGGTCGAAGTACAACGGTCATCCCTCAAAGGAAGGCAGGGACAGTCCATAGCATTTTCCGCCATCCAAGGTTGCTTCCATAGTTGCAGGGCCGGCACATAACGCCCTGGATCTGGGCTCACCGAGGGAAATCGTCACGTCCTGCTCATGGCTGCTTTGAATCCTCACTTCTATATATTGGTCATTTCGTTTTCCCCGGGCCATTCCCGCACAAACCAGACATGTTCGCAGACGGCATCCACTCAGCGAGTTTTCGGACATGTGCTTGTCGTTGCGCCCATCAGAGCTGTTCCAGGCACGACAGACATTCGGAAACTACCTAGTCAGAGCTGTTCCGAACAAGAGCGGCATTCGGAAACTAGGTAGTCAGAGCTGTTCCTAGCACGAGAGACATTTGGGCGAGACATTTCACTCGGACGTAATTGCGTAGTGTCAATTTTTAGTTTGCCACCCGTAGGCCGACACTTCCGACTTCTGGCGGGCATTTTTTAGTGAGGTTAGCCTTCCTCCGGTTTCGAGACACGTTAGACTGTTGTAATGTCACCCACATCTCAGCTGGTCAAGATAGAACGATCAACGATATCGCGGATGGCCTTCAAGGGAAGGCAGGGGCAGACCATGGGCATCATCTCACTATCCGAGGAGGCTTCCATAATTGCAGAGCCGGCACATATTGCTCTGAGACTGGGCTCACCCAAGGAGTTTCCACGTCCTGCTCATGGCTGCTTTTGTTCCTCACTTCCATGTGTTGAGCATCCCGCTTGCCACTGATCGCTCGAGCACACACCAGGAGCGGTCAGATTGCGGGCGACATCCACTCGGTAAGCTTTTGCTTGTGACTTCAACCCACGCAATAGGTTCGCTCGCCGCGCGTTCCACTTTGCGTTGAGACGTTCTTCCACTTATATCTACACTCTCTATGAGTTAGATACAGAGTTTCCGTAACCCAGCCCTTCGACTGGGGCACTTTTCTGTCTTTTTTGTACTCGCTCACGAGGTAGGCTACATGTGCTGCCGGCTCAGCACCTTACCTTCGTGCAGCAGCGAACGGGAAACGGTCAGGCCCTCTCAACCGGGAATCCCTCATATCCCCCAGCTGAGAGCCTTCGAACATGTATTAGACCTGGGCATGTAGTTTGCTCAGTATCACGTTTCTATTTTCCAGTAGACGGGTATCGGCCTGGCTCTCAGATCCGAGGGTTTGTGGCTTAGAGGCGTTCAGCCACAGCCCTCGACAGGGAGCCCTAAGAGTTTTGTCCGAACCAAGAAATTCTGCCTTCGTGCACCTGATTTAAATTTTGACTGCTATCCTCAGTCTATACCTGCAGAGCAGCAGGTTGTGTCTCTCTTAGTCTGGTCCCTATCCCATAAGCTGTCCGATATGTAATTTTTCACCCATCGGCAAGCAAATGGGGTCGATGGGACACGCAAGCTCCCCCACCACGTCAAGGTGGAGACACATCGGGGGAGAGAAGAAGAATTAACTACTTGGAAATGGTAATGATTCTAAATAATCTGACAGTAATTGTTTTGTTAAGCTGTTGAATCTGTCATCTAAAACAACTGTCATCTATTGCCTATAGTACCTTGCAATGTAGGGATGGGAGGTATTGAGCCTAAGGAATTAAGGCACTGGACTGCTCTTAGTTCTTCTTGGGTTCTTACTTTGTCATTTAGATAATTATCTTAGTTTCTGCAGTCTTTTGATTGCTTAATTGGTCGCCAAATCATAAATTAAAAAAAGACTACCTTTCACACCTTTAGGCGTATTAGGTATATGTTGTTAGACCCATATTTTAATAGACAGGTCAGCACTCCAGAGGTGGCGTAGTCAATATCACACTGACCGCCTTTATTTTCTGAGATATTTATTGCTACCCATTTAGGCTGAGTTGACCTGGAAGCCAAGGTAAATTTCAATAATCTACCTTGATGCATATTCGAGCCCATGGCAACCACTGGTCCAGAAGGCAAGCATTCAGCTGCTGCGCTACCTCTCCAAACAGTAACTGAGTCTTTTTCTTTGTTCTTTAATCTTTTTATTCAAATGCTGTTTGTAAAATCAATTTACATTATCCAGCATCTTAGCAGGTACATCTAAGCCATAGAAAATGTTTATGCTATAATTTCTGGAAAGACAGAATTGTGTTAACGTTTTCACATTGCTTTGTAATAAGTAATATGAATATGGGTATTATCATGGTACTGGGAAATAGATCAAATGTATTATTAAAATGCACCATAAAAATATTACTAATTTCCAGGCTGTTATAAGTGAGGGAAAGGATCCAGACATTTTCCGTTTTGATGTGGAGACATCTGCAGTAAAAGAGGGTAAGTAGGAATGTTTACATTAATCAGTGAGTGTAGTTGCAGAGTATAAAAAGCAGTGTCTGTTATTATTCAGACATATAAATATAGTGAAAGCTGTCGAAGAGGCAGTGCGATTAAATGTCCTATCCTTTGATGTCTCTCTCAAATCCTCCATGTCTGTCCCACATTAATTATCTCTGATTCTCTTCTCCTTGTGATTTTAGATCTGCATGTTTTTGTTGTTGCCCAGTGAGGTACAGATAAGGGAATCTATAGTTATATTGTTATCAGGTTTTCTCGATGTATGTCCTACCCAGCACCAGTGTATTGTTTTAACCTCTTGATCCACTGGTATTTGTTTAGTTCTCCTTATGAACGATTCTGTCATAAGCTTGTTATGCCTTCTATTCCACACGAAGAGAGCGGGTGTATCATAATGGCTAGATATTGACCTGCCAGCCCTGTGGCCATGGCTTCAGTCTACATTTGGGTGGATTTAATTTGTTAAAATGGATGTGTGTGTGTGTGTGTGCGCCTGTCTATGTGTGGGAGCATCACTATCTTTTACGTTACATAATGTATATATATAATATTTTCTCCATGTGTTACATTTCTGTGAGATACTCACGATAATCGTTAGTGTATGTGCGTATAAATTATGGGGGTTTGTCCATATTAGTTTCAGTCCGGGAAGGTTAACCCGGTCAACAAATGCCCGCAGAAGTCGGATGTGTCGGCTTAACAGCGCAAAAACGCAGCTCTGCTGTAAACAGGCACATCGCAATCACATCCGGAAAAAAAAACTCCGGATGAACGCAGAAGAAGAAGAAGTTTCAGTGATTATGGGAGGTATCATGTATGTATCTAGGTGTGAGGATGTGGGTGTGTGTGTCATGGGGGTATGGGTGTGGGATGGGTGTGAGGGTGGGCAGATGTGTGTATGGGTGGGAGATGTGTGTGTGGCTGGGGAGATGTGTGTAGGTGTTAGATGTGAGTGGGGGATGCATGTTTGGGTGTGGGTGGGTGTGGAGATGTGTGGGTGATGGATGTGAGGGTGGGTGGGAAAATGTCCGGGTGGGTGGGGATATGTGTGGATGAGAGACTTGTGGGTTAGGGGGTATTTGTTTGGGTGGGTGTTGGTGGGATGTGTGGGTGTGGGTAGTTGAGGATGTGTGTGTGGGGTGTGTAGGTGTTTGGGGGATGTGTGTATGGGTGGGGGATGTTTGTGTGGGTGGGTCAGGGGATGTGTGGGTGGGAGATGTGTGTTCGTGGGTGGGGTTATGTATGTGGGTGGGGGATGTGTGTTTAAATTATGTGTGGTTGGGGGGGGTGTGGGTGGGTGGAGAATGTGTGGGTGGGTGAGTGTGTGTAGGTTGGAGGATGGGTGGGTATGTGTGGGTGGGTGGGGAGAGATTGTGTGGGTGGGGGATGTAAGTTGGGGATATGTGGGTTGTGTGTAGGTGCGGGATGATTGGATTGGCGGGGGATGTGTGGGGGGATGTTTGTTTGGTTGGGGGGGGGGGTGTGGGTGGTGAGGATATGTGGGTGAGTGTGGGTTATGGGATTGGTGGGGGAATGTGTGTGGGTGGGGCATATATGTATGTCTGGGGGTGTGGGTGGGGGATGTGTCTCATAACATGATAATAGGCATTCATTTGACAATGTTTTTTTCCTATGTGAATATATCATGCACTATTGATAAACGAAAGACAAATGATTGGAAGGGGCGAATGTAAGACAGGCCTGCATGCCCAATTTGTTACCCTTTGAAAATAGTTTGTTTGTTTAGTGTTTAAATCTTGAAAGAGCATTTCTAAAAGAATACAATAGCTTAATAAATAGTGTGGGATTCTTGTACATCTAGCAGCAAATCTATCAGGATTGGTAAATGCAGTAACATGGTTGTTCCGCATGCTTACCTGCCAGTCTAGTGGTCATGAGTTCAAATTTTGTGTCAAGGCAGATCTTTTAAACATTGACCTGTCCTCCCTGGTGGACGCAGCCTAAAATGGGCACCAGGACATATCTTGGGAAGTAAAGATAATTGATGTGATACTAATTATATCATCTCTTGAATGTTCATTGGTCTATAAATTAGGGGGCTAGCAACATGTTCCCAAAACGTCTCAAGGCATGCCAAAAAAGGGTCCTCTGCTTGCTTTTTAGGTTTTACTTTTAGTATTAATAGCTGTGTTTCAGATGTGTCTATGTGTTTTGAAAAAAGAAAAAGTCAGCTACCATAAGTTGGTCCAGTAAATGAGTAATGACAAAAGTTAATGGGCTCCGTGATTTTACACACTCCATCTTTTTATTTGTATTTACCTGTTTTTGTTTTAATTGTTTTTAGAGTACTTATTCTTAATAGGGGGCCTATTTCCCAATGTGGAATAATGTTCGTTTGTTTGTTCATCTATTTCTGTTTGAAAGATATTCTTGTCTACTTTTATATGAAATTATATTGCACTTTATGGTTAATCTTCAAGGTTATCACTTGTGTTGTCACTTTCAAATATGTAATGAACATCAACAGTGGTAATTTTATAACATATGACTTACTACTTCAGAATTTCAGGCTTCAGTTCAGTTAAAAGGAGTGCCAAAGGCTGATTTGCGTGATTATGTAAAATTAATAGTTCTCTCTATCAAGTACACACATGTTCTTTTGCATTATTAATTTAGTTGCTTAATTAAAAGTAGTGAAGTGAATGTTTAAAGGAAAGAAAGTATTGAAATTAATATTTAAAAAATGTATTCAGTCATTTGTATTGTCTATCACTTGGTTAAAACAACCATTTAGCTGATGAAGTTGGTGATCTGGCCAATGAAAAGACAGATGAAGCAAATGGAACATCTGTGGTAAGTTAAAGTGATGCTCTTGTAAATAATAAAACATGAATTTATGTTGAACTGGATTCAGGCATGCTATCCCTCAGTTGTTTAAAAACAAAAACCCAAACAAAAGCGATACAAAGATACTAAAATAATTTAGTGAAGTGGCAGCTTCGAGGTTTGTGCAGATCTAGTTAACATCATGGTATGGATTGTGTGTGTCCTTCCTCCTCTTTCTGCTCTGGGTCTGATGTGATAGCACCATCACATTTTGTGTGCCTGAATACACAGAGGAATAGGCGGTCAGCTTTCCCCCTCACTTAGCGGGTGATGAGCACCGACTTCGAAGCCTCTTCCGATCACGCTTGTGACAGCATGATCTCCTAATGATTCCACCAACATGCCCGTCTTGAGTACACTACCAAATGAGCTTTAGTTCATTTAGGAGGTGAATATTCAGTCCAACATGCCCGTGATAAGCTAGAAACTTAAATATATTGTGAAATATAGTGAAGGCAGCAGGTCAGCATGATCGAATGAATAAGAACGCATGTTCTTAAACATCCGGTGTGCTGATGCCGAGGTTAGCGGTTCAACCCCTACACCGGACAGCTGGACTAAAATGTTGACCTGTCGTCCTTAACTTGGGGACGTAAATTGCAAGTACCTCTGAAGTCGGAGTGGATTCGCCTGATGGCGAGGGACACTTTGTATGGAAAGCTAATCCACACGCAAAATTCAGTCCATCGCTACCATAAATAGTGTGTATGGACTACGCATGAGTTCGGAGTGAGCGAGCGCAAAACAAACACACAAAGTGAAGGAACATTATTCTATCTATTGTGAGGTTGTTTATTTAGTTGCTAAAGCAATATTTGCAGACAAAGCTGCTGTATTGCACTTTGTAATAGAGTTTTTAAGTTATGTTGAATTGACTTAATCAAGACATCTAATATAAGAGCAGGATGAACATTTTAAATAGCCATTGATATTAAGGTAATGTCTACTTGCCTAATGAAGTATATTAGGATAGATTGGAAATTTATTATCTTTATGATGGTGATGTTAGTATTTCACATACTGCTATTTTTTTTTGCTTGCAGAGTGGAGGACAGGACTCTGAAAATTTAGAATGGCGCCAGATTAGTACAGGTATTAATGTGTTTAACCAAGGTATTCCGTTTATATCTGTGATGAAAGAGGGCTTGGACGGAGTGAAGAAAAAACATGGCAGTCTAGACATGTATTATATCAGTTTCCTTTCATTTGACATTTCATTGAATCAAATAGAAAACATACCTCAACTTTAAAGTTTTTTCACAAACTTGTTGAATAGATTTATTGGTACTGTTGCCAGCACTTGAGTGACTGTTTCCCTTGGTAACAGCTTTGCTATACATTCAGATGAAAAGCAGCATATTTAAATGTTGAATAAGAAGCAAGCAAAATAAGGAAAACAATGCTATTCCATATATGTATTTCAGATAATGAGAATAAATAAAGCAAATGATAAATCAGTGTTCCTTGATGAAACCTCACTTAAGAGATGGAATCATACATCTATTCAGGTAGCATTGTAGACAAAAATGGGGAACAGATCGAGATATCAGAATAATAATACAAAAGTCAAGAGTAGCTTTCACAGCTCTAGGAAATTTATGGAAGTCAAAGGAAATTACGTTTAGCATCAAACTTAGAATTTTAAACTCTAATATTAAATCAGTATGGATCGGAAACATGGATAAGACTAAATCAGTGACTGTTAAACTATGAACATTCATTAATTGGAGGCTGCGCAGAGTTGGACTAAATCACCATTGGAATGCTTGTGGAGAGAACTAAACAAATACCAGTGAATCAGGAGATTATGTAAAGATGGTGGCGCTGAGCAGGACACACATTGAGGAATCCTGATAATAGTATAACTAGAAAGTCCCTTCTCTTTAACACATAGGGCCAACCAAATAGAGGCAGATCTAAAAACACACGGAGAGGAGAATTAGAGACAGGGATAATCAGAAGAGAGCTGAAACAGATAGCAAAGGATAGGAAGGCTTGGCACAGGTTGGTTAATGGGCCTTTGCTTCAGTGGGGAATAATGGGCAGAAGAATATGTTTGTGTATATATTTATATATTTTAAACTGGTCACATTTCGTACACATTGGATAGAAACAAGTATCTGGAAATGACGGCCCACAAAGTGGATTGAAAACAGGGTGACAAACTGCCTATGTCTAAAGGATTATTAATTGTCACCGATGAACAAGATGGGAAACTAGAGATATACTATTGATTCAGTTCAAGCTGATGATGTTAATATCCAGAGTGGACCCTTGAAGCTTCTAGCCATCATCCAGGTTGTATGTTTTCCTAATCTCATTTTGTGAATTTCTTTAGTTTCCAACTTTGGAGAGATTGGCAGCAATGATGCAGTCCAAGGTAACATACAAGGTGAGGGGGAGGAAAATGCCTCACCAGGAAAACGAATTGCAAATGCTGGTAGATCATCTGCAGGCAAGTCAAATACTGGCATCTCCAAACTTACCACCCCTGCCAAAGGGAAGAAGAGTCAGTCTTCCGTAGAGTGTGAAGAGGGAGATGAATCATTTGTGGTACAAGAGGATGACGTAGTATTGAATGATATCGATTCAGATCTTCTTGATGGTGAAGGAAAAGCCCCAAACTCTGGCAGCGCAGGAGAAGCAGGAGACATTAACGGAGACGCAAACAATGGTGATCTGGCCGGTACCGCCACTACAGATGCCTCCGCTAATTTGCTTGAAAATGCACACAGCGGCCAGACAGCAGCAGGAAGTAAAGATGGAAAGGACACGAGCGAGGCCAAGAGGTTTGTTTTCCATCGTTAAACTTTGTTGATGTTGAAATCCACAATCATTTGGAGAACAAGAATTATGCTTGTCTTTGTTTTACTGCTTTGAGCAGCAAAAGATCTGTGCAGGGCTAAACCACTCCTAGATCTGACAATGTATCAGTTTTCACATGCGATAGTCACCATCATAGCTTTGAAATGCACTTAGTCAGATACGGATGACATTAATATTTGTAGCATGGCCATTACTAGCAGATGATGTTCATACACATATTACACATTATAGTGTGCAACAGTAGCTCCCTATGTAAAGATCGGACAATGATACTGATACTAAATTCACAAATATGTTTAGCAATGCACAAATCTAGTTTCACAATCTTACAACTGTAGTATGAACATTCTTTTTTTCTGTTCTTGTAAATGTGACTAATAGGCTATGATGGCACAATGGTTAGTGCCCTTGCTTGCAAAAACAGTGGTGCAGATTCAGTCGTAAGCTGTGACAGGATTATTTTTTCTGGTCAATATTGCTCGACCCAGCCTCATGAATTGGGAGGGTATCAGATAATTTTCAGAATTATCTTTGAGCAAAAGCAGTAAGGAAAAGGACTGACCATCCCCACCTGAATGCTGTTGATCATATGTGAATGCCTAACTCTTTGTCACCCACCTTGCCTTGGGACTGCCTTTCATCTAATACAGGTTTATGGTATTATCACGTCTCTTGGTTCTGTCTATAACAGTGGTTCTCAACCGGTGGGGAATTCCCCCCCAGGGGGGAATTTCAGGGTTTCCAGGGGGGGAATGAAGACCATTTCAAGATCGTGTTAATACAAGAACCGATTACTTGACATAGTTTTTCCCTTCATACTTTACAGTTATGTATGTCTCGTCCTTCTAAAATTCATTTTATAAAGTAAGTAGACCCACAAATCATGTTTTATGTGGATGTCTAGACTTGTTTTAGTATATGCTATTACATTTGCCTTCCACTTTTACGTATACTGTGTAGGGGTGAGAGGATTTTTAGATAGGAAATATGAAAGGGGGGGAATGACGTTCTGAAAATACGGTGAAGGGGGGAACGGGCCAAATTTTTGATAGGAAGGGGGGGGGGGGGGAATGGCGTTCTGAAAATATGGTGAAGGGGGGAATGGGCCAAAAAAGGTTGAGAACCACTGGTCTATAAGGTAAGAATTTATCCTTTTATTTGTCCTGTGCTCTCCTTCACCCATTCCGTGAATCATTTGGCTGCAACAGCTGCTTGATGTTGATTAGTTGTGTTTGTTTGGATATCTTCACATCATTTGTTTTCTAGATTTACCTTACACTGTTACTATGGTCAGCTACCTTGCTCTTACCTTGCAGGCTTCTGTATCTCTTTACTTTCTCTGCTTTGGTTGTATATTCATTTACCATTTAGGCTTCACTTCTGTATCCCTCAACTAACCCATTTGGCTTCATTTAGTATCTCTCTCATTACTTTATAGGCTTAAATGATTAATCTCCCTACCCAATAGGCGTTAGTTTTTATTTTTCTCCTCCTTTTTTCTCCTATCAATGTTTGTTATGCGTCTATTCCAGCTTGGGTTATGAACAGAACAGTGTGTCTGAGGTCTTCATTGATCCTCCACAATTTGTATTATATTCTTGTAAGGTTGCTTCCATAGTGCAGATTTCCATTCTATGTCTGGCAAATTGTGGGCAATCTTATAGGATGTGCTCTGAAGTTTGCTTTGGTATCCATCAGCTGCACATGTAAGGGTCTCTTGAGACCCATTTTGTGACGGTGTGCACAGAGTTTACAGTGTCATGAATATCCTGGTCTTCTGATTTCTGCTTAGCTATAATATTTTTTGTTTTCAACTATTTTCCCGGCTTGTTTTAAGGGTGTCTTTGCCTTATTGACTGCTCTGTGGTGAAGGAGTTAACTGACGCTGTTCGTAATCCCACATACTGCGATCAAAACACAGCTGCAGGCACTTTGGCAGCAGAGCGCTTCGTTGGTTTTCATAAAATGGTATGAGTGTTGGTCATTCAGCAAGCAATGGCAAATTGCTGAATGTAAGCTTTAAGAAATCACAAACATCTAAAAAATGCCGGGGTTGACTGCGACATCCTGTAAAGGATATGAAACTAATTTTATTTTGGTTGCCTCATTAAATCTCAAGGATGGATGAGACTACTTGATGTTATCTCCAGCCTTTGTCAGCTCATCTTATCTTCTATTTCATTCATGTCCAGGGACACCACCAGATGTTGTGCATCCCTCTGGATGTCAAGTGTTATATTATCAATTTTTCTCTTTATTTGCTGCTCACTGACTGACCATAAACTACATTTGATTGTCAGGTTAAAAACACGTCTACTGTTATAGTTATTTAAATACAATTCCTAATGTGTTATAATCATCCCATCGTTCGCAAATTCTGATTGTAGAAGAAGAGAAGCTTGTTATGCTTCTAAGCTAATTCTGGTTTTGTATTGATGGTTTCTTAAAAGATAAAGTGTAAGTGATGAAATTTACAGTCAGTCAGCAGTGGGAAATTTGTCTCTAACATTCATTGGCACCTTGCCGTCTTGACAGACGATAGTTTGTGCTTCAAAAAGGCATAATAACATTTACCCATGGCGGTAGCGAATGTTACTGATAAGGCCAATTCGTGCTGTAAATGTTTGTTCACAGTGGGTGCATGTGAACACGTGGTCATTTCCACCATGATGCACCATCTTACGTCTCACACGCGCGGTGTGTGACTTATCTGCAATAATTTTCTCCTTTGTCTTTATTCCATTTCTGATGTTTGCCCTCCATGCAACATGTTCAGTGGCAACTTGCTCCCAATGTGCATTATCAATGCCTGTCTCAATCATGTCCCGCTTACACACATCTTTGTATTGTAGTAGAGGCGACCCTGAGATCGCTTACCCATCTGTAATTCACGAAAAAAGATGTCCTTTGGTAATCTACCATCATCCATCCTCCTAAGATGTCCTATCCATCTAAGTCTACGAAGACTGAGCATGGAGTAAACCGTCATACAACCTGATCTTTCCAATACTTCAGTATTTGTGATTTTGTCTTGCCACTTAATACCAAGAATTCTTTGCAGACACCGCATATGAAAGCTGTTTAAACGTTTCTCTTGGTGTGAGTAAGTTGTCCAGGTTTCACTGCCATAAAGAAGAGTACTAAGGACACAGGCTTGATAGACAAGGACTTTTGTTTTGGCAGTAAGCTTCCTGTTCTCCCAGACTCTTTTTCTTAACCTGTTCATTGTTGTTGCTGCCTTACCAATCTGGATGTTGATTTCCTGATCTAGGGATAATTTGCTATTTACCACTGATCTTAGATATGTTAAATGGTCTACCATCTCTAGTTTGGCGTCGTCAATAAAGATTGATGGTACCCTCATGTGCACTTTGTGACATAATCTGTGTCTTCTTTTTGCTAATTGTTAAACCAAATTCAGAACAAGCATTGGAGAATGCAGATAGTAGACATTGTAATTCTTCCTCAGAGTGGGTCGTAACTGCAGCATCATCTGCAAAAAGCAACTCTGATCAGTACCCTCCTAATTTTGGTCTTGACCTTCAATCTCTCAGCATTGTAGAGGCTGCCATCTGAGCGTGAGTGAATGTATATACCACCATCCTGATCACGAAAGACATATTTCAGTAGAAGTGAAAAGTATATTCCAATGAGGGTTGGAGCTAGTACACAACCTTGCTTAACTCCACTCTTGATTTCAAACTCTTCAGAAGTTGCACCATCAAAGTTGCACCATCATACTCTTCATGCCTGTGTGGATCGATTCCACAATGGACAGAAGAGTTGGTGGGCAGCCAATCTTCTTTAGTGCCTTAAACAGACCCTCACGACTGACCAAATTAAATGCCTTTGTGAGGTCGATGAAAGCAATAAACTGGTTAATTTTGCATTTAATGAGATATACTTTTTATTTTTCAATTTTACATTGTAGTCTTCAATTGTGAAATGTGCTGTTTAATGCACTTAAGTGTTCAGTATTACATGTATTGTGCGTATTACATGAGTTGTGCTAATGTAATGGTTAATGAACTGGTTTAGGATGCATTGTTTTAATTCTTTATAGTGGCAGGTTTGTTTGTATGGTTGTGGGATTGAGCTAGCTTCATAAAACGGGTACCAAAAATTTCTTTGAGAAAGTAATGGTGGCCAGCAGGATAAAGACCATACCGTGCTTCTCGCCCATTGCAAATATGGGCCTAACATCAGAATCCCAGTATGTCTGAATGGTACATAAGTGGATGATTTTACTGTGTTGGTCCTATTGTAGTAAAAATTAACATTTGTAATATTAAATGTTCATTTATGTGTGTGGTTTTTATCACAAGTATAGTAGGGCTAGGAAGCCAAGATGCGTAATGGCTAGACAATTGCTTGTTGGTCTGGTGGTTATAGGTTCGAATCTGCATAGGGGCAGATATTACCAAAAATTGGCATGGGCTTTCAGGTTGACCCAGCCTAAAATTGGTACCAGGAAATGTCTTGTGACGCAACGGTGGCTGCCGTGATACTGACTACATGACCCACCCATGCTGATTGGTCTATAAAAATATGGATCTTGCACCATATGTAAGGCCTGTAGAGGGTCCTTTACTTACTAGCTTATGGTAGGGCTAACATTTCTGTTGTGGCATGGGTGCCCTGTGTGGTAGAGGTATTATCATGTTGCTTTGTTTTACCCAACCAGATATGTTTAACATGCATGCATTTACATAACTGTGGCATTATATATTTCAGTTCTGCACAGCCTGTAAAGAAAGATGAGAAGAGTAAGTATATACATGTTTTCAGTAATGGTGAATCTATATAATGAAGAAATTAATCATGAGTTTCCAAGAACTGTATTGAGTTGGGAAAAAAAACTTTTATATAGCATGTCACAAAATGTGAATCATGTTAACAAAAAGCTGCTTTCTGATTTGAAAAATATGAATACTAATTAGTTAGTTGCATATCCTTTACAGGACGTTGCATTCAGCCCCAGCATTTATTGGCTGTTTGTGATTTACTAGACAATTGTAGTTCAGTAGTGTGTCATTGCTTTCTGAATGGCAAACATCTCATACCATCAAAATCATTAACCCTTTACAAGGCATAGCGGCCGATTCCGGCCGATGCCATAAAACGATCGTAGCGTCCGATTCTGGCCGATACTATTATGCATTGTAAAATCGCGATCTCTCGGCTTTCCGACACTTCCGACGGCTACTTTCGCTTTCGCCTACAGCTTGACAACGTGGCCGCCATTTGTAAACGCGATAGTATCAATTTGAACGGACTTTTAAGGACAATTTTTGATAGTTTTCGGGATTTTTACGCTGTTTTTCAAAATGGATTTCGGCGATTCTTCAAGTGATAGCCGAGATTTCGCTAGGTTCATTTTAAATGACATTAAAGGGCACGAAGTTGACTATTAATCGGAGCTAGATATCAGTGCAAAGCGTTACTTTGCATTAGCAGTCGTGAGTCGGACTTTAAAGAAAGTGATTATGATTCTGAAAATGTGTTTGTATATTGCCGTATAGGGACGGAAAATCACAAACAACATGCCGTATTTCGTAAATATTTGTGTTCATGTATGGATTACCGGCAACAATCACGTGAGTAACATATTCTGCATGCTTTTCCCTTCATTGTGTTTATTTAACTAAAATCGGTTGACTAACACCTTATTTGTGATGTTTTTACTAACGCGACCCGAAATTTTTCCAAACCTGAAAAAATCTTGCCCATTCAGGGCTACAAAATGGACAAGCGTCTGCCCTGTAAAGGGTTAAAGAACAGTATATTTCCAAATCACATGCTTTTGAACCTTGAACTTGGTTTGTTGGGTGATTATGAAACTGAACGTGTCATTGTCGTCTAACCCACAGATGCTGGTTGGATAACTAGTACGCCTATTTATTTGTCATGAACTACTTGTGGTAGATTTCAAGCTAAAACTGAAGAAAGTGAAAAAAAACAGCATGACTAATATGGTTGATGTAAGCAATATGTCTCACAGCACTAGGACATTTGTGGAAGTTAAACTTACCACCAAACTGGATTTTTAACTCCAATGTTAAATAAGTACTACTTTATGGGTCAGAAACATGGAGAACTACTACAAGAATTATAAATAAACTACAAACATTCACTCAATAGTGCTTGCGCAGAATAGTGGGAATAAGATGGTATGACAGAATCATCAATGTAGAGAACTAAACAAATCTCAGTGAACCAAGAAAAGGTGCTGGCACTAGATAAGACACAGACTGAAAAAACCTGAGGGCAGTGTAACTAGATACTGTCTTGTCTGGAATCCACAAGGCAAACAAAATAATTGGAGATCTAAAAACAAGAAGAAGAGAATTACAGGCAGAGATTAATAATATTGGGAGAACATGGAGGGAGCTGCGGGAGATAGCAAAAGATAGAATGGCTTGGTGTGGTTTGGTCGAGGGCCTATGCCTCAATGGGGGATAAAGGGCACAAGAAGAAGAAGCAATATGTCATCTGATTGTAACATTGAAATAAAAAATTTGCATGTGGATGGAAGTAAAACAAAGACCTGACTTCTGATGAGCTAGCCAGGGAAACAAGAGACATTGTCAAAGGAAGTCACCAGGCTATGATGGTATACATCACAGAACTAATCCAGGTAGGAGGTGAAACAGCATCTGTATCTGCCATCACTGTGTTCTGGATTAGTGCTGTTTGGTCCAAAGCATCAAAGAAAAAAAACTATATCATTGTTTCAAAGAAAGGAAATTGGGAAACTGCACCAATTATCACAATTTTGCAATAAGTCTTGCTAGCAAAATCCTAATACAAATCATCAAGTAGTGGATTGAAAGTAAGTTAGAATATGAATTACAAGAAATACAGGCACGTTTCAGAGATCATTTCTTCAACATAAAAACATTGTTGAGAAATACATAGCACAATGTAGATCTTCATAATTGCTTTATTAGCTATAGTAATACTTTTGAGTGTGTTCAGCGTAAGAAATTGTGGGGCATCTTGTCTCCATAATCAACAACAATGATACTTAAAAAGAAGTTTCACGTAGCTGCCCATTTCAATGCAGAGCTTAAATGTATTAAGATAAGAGCCTGTGCCACAACACCAGCAAACAAGTTGAAGTACAATGTTTGAGAACGTGCATCTGTCGTGTGGCAACATGCACATGTGAGTTGTGGACCATTTTGCAATCCCTAAAGAAGAAAATTGGGCGTTTTCAGCTTAAATGATACAGAAAAGCTATTTTAATATTGTGGACCATGAAAAAAAATGCTGGCGTGAATTACGTGAATATTGAAGAAAACGGGCTCATAAACAGTCTTGGAAACTGAAATACTTCGGCCATAACAGTGGCTTGAAAAGAACAGTGATGAAAGGCGTGGTTCCTGGAACCAGGATGTAAAACAAGAGGCAAGAGTTGATCAGCATGAAAAGACACACAATGTTGCATACACCTTAGGCAGGAGATATGGCAAGCGCTGGAGACATTTAGTAGCAGGTTGTGATGAGAGCAACATTCTGCAAAGGATCTGTACATGATAATGATTGTTTTTGTAACATTGGCGTGTCATTATCCTACACTTGAGCTAGTTGCATTCAGTGTCCTACCTCATTCTGTCTAACTTTAGAGATTTCTTTTTATTTATGTCGGTCTCCGTGGCTAAGGGCCTGCGAACGCGGTTTGTGAACCCGTATACCAGGGTTCGAAACACAGCGGTGCTGGTTTTTTTGAAAAAGGTATACGTGCCGGTCGTTCAGAAAGCAATGGCAAACTACTGAACTTAAAATTTGCCCAGGAATCACGAACAGCAAACATGCTGGCTGGGGTTGACTGCTACGTCCTGTGAAGGACATGCAACTAAAATAGGATAAAGAAATGATGGTCACCAGCTTCCTACCACATTATTGACCTATACTGGACTTTTAAAATAAGTTTCATATGCTGCATGTCTGCTGTTTTTATTTTGAATTTTGTTTCTCCTTAAATTGAGTAAGTACAATTATATATTTACCCGTTGTAGATTAACTGTGTGCTAAAATCTGCAAGAGTAAAAAAAAAACTGATTGTTTACGTCTTGCTTATAATTAAAAAAACTGACTTATTAATGTAGCATCAAATGATGTGAAGGCAACACTGGCATTCTTCTGTCTTCTTCTGAACTTGATCCCCCATTGGGATATAGGCCCTCAACCAACTCACAACAAGCCCTCCTATCTTTAGCTATCTCCTGCAGCCCTGTCCTTGTTTTCACTATATTATTCTTCTATCTTTAATTCTCTTCTCCATGTTTTTCAGTTTCCCACTATTTCAATCACCCTATGGCATCCAGGCACAGGAATGTCTAGCTATATTGTCCTCAGGCTTTCTCAGTGCTGGAATTTAATTCTCTCCTTGGGCTCCTCATTGGTTATTTTGTCACATCATATGACAAATACCCATACATTTTGATTTGACATCCTTATTATAATAAATCTCTTTTTCACATATGTATATATCATCATCAAGTACATTCCAATGGCATGGAAAATAAAATCTCACATCTCACAATCATTTTTCCCGTCCATTTATGTAGGGTGCTTTAAATCTTGTGATGTATTTTTCCTAAGCTGCAGGTCGCAATATTTGGGTGAGTGGACTGTCTTCCAACGTTAGAGCCACAGATTTGAAGACTCTGTTCAACAAACATGGCAAGGTAAGATTTGCTGCTGTTCTTACAAACAAAATCATTGCACATTTTTGGGGGGTTTTTCACACATGTTTTTGTTTATGAACCTTGTACAGCTAAATTACAAACATGCCAAGATGCAATTATTAGATGTTTCTTGTAATTTGGAGAGTTAATAATTCACACTTACAACTTCATCAACTAATTTTTGAACAGGTGGTTGCAGCCAAAGTTGTGACTAATGCCCGTGCTTCAGGCTCTCAGTGCTTTGGACTTGTGACTATGAGCTCAGCAGATGATGCGACCAAATGTATTCAGCAGCTTCACCAAACAGATTTTCATGGAAGGAAGATTTCTATAGAGCGGGTAATGATAACCATTTGTTATGGTTGATTTAAAATAAAACTAAGAACATTTTCACTTCTAGGGGATTTGGTTGGTCACTTTTTCAGGATTCAACATTCAGTTTTATGGAAGAATAAGTAAAGATGAACAAGCACATTTTATTTTATACAGTATTAAGAGCAGAATGCTTTGTTTATTCAAATAGTATGTTTGTAAATTTCCTGCTGTACTGTTTCTCAATGGAACACTAAGACTTATTAGCAGATACTTTTGTAGTTTTGTGTACATACTTGCATATGTCACCTTGTTCTTGACTTTATGTACGGTTATTCTGAAAGACATGCTCATGGATTGCACCTTGAGGTGCTTCAAATGGTTGTTATGTTCCATGAATTTTATATTGCTTTGTTCTTTTCTGCAGTAGCCCGAGATATCTGTTCGTTTTGAACGTTGTTTTTATTCTTTACATGATTCTTTGGCATTATTCTCTGTTATTAGAAGATGTAAAGCTTGCAATAAACTTGTAACTTCCAGTGTACATTGAAGTTTATACAAGAGATAGTTCCAGTGTACAGTGAAGTTTATACAAGAGACAACATTGTAGATATAGACATTAAATGTAAGCAAAAGAAAGAAGAAGGTACTTTAAGTTTGGTTGCATGTTTCAGAGTGGCATCCATGTAGTCTCTGTTGTCGCTTGTTGCTGATATTAATTTACAGCAATTATGGACTCAACTCACACAAAACAAACGTTTAAAAAAAGCGTCTGAATTTTCAGGTGGTTCAGGCTTCTAGCATCCAGGCTTTTGAAGTTTTGTAATGGTTAATTGAAAGCACTGATGATGATGACACATGTTTGTTGTGCATATCATAACCTTAGTCTACAGATTCTCTTTGTAAATGTGACAAGAATATTTGTCTATTCTGCATCAGGCAAAAACAGAAACACAGGGAACCAAAGAAAAGATACTGCCTCCAAGTGGTCTCATATCTGCCAGTAAACCTTTGGTCAATTCAGCACCTAAGTCTGAGACTAAACCATTGGCTACAAAAAAGGATGATGGTAATTCTTGTGTACATTGACAATACACATTTAATTTGAGATAAGTTTACTGTCATTAGTTAGTAAACTATAGTAGTTTTATTGTCTTTAAGCGGGAAAGTTAATTTCATTTTAATGTTTATTATTTATTGACCCAGAGACTTGTTTTGTAAGAATGACATTATGACAGAAAAGGAGCAGAGGAGCAAAGCACAAGCAGAGAATAACAAATATATCTCAGACCTGAGCCAAAACAGGTTGCTTGAGCACGAGCCTGGAATATTGAAACATGCTGTGTATCACTTTGAGACAATATAGCAAAACAGACACGTAACTTATATTTGAGCAGAAATCACTTGGAATATTTGGCTCGGTACAGAAAACAAAATATTTACATGTTGAGCCTGTTTTGTGTCGCTGGTTGTATATGGTGTGTTTCTGTTGTTTCTTCAGGCCTGATAGTTTTATTGGCTTTGTGTGTGACAGATGAGTATACAATAGACTAGGTAATAGGGATGAGGGAAATGTGTATATTTGCTGACACTCCAGCCCTATTCCTACAGCTCCGAGTTCTTTTTTAGCTAGACCTGGTCCTATTCTGAGTTCATCATTAATTTCTTTCTATGGTTATTTTAGGCATATTTTATTGATTGCTAATCATCATTAATTTCCTTCAATTTCTTTTAGACAGACCGGTGCATTAGTGTAGTAGATAGGGGCTCCACTGATAATGTGAGTACGGTTGGGCGAGGCTTCATCGTCCGCTAACAGAGGGAAACACTGGCCATCTAGTCCTTATGCATTTAGGTCTACAAAATGTGATGGTCTCACATCACAGACCCAAATGGGTTCCTGCTTCAGGACTATATTGTAGACATAACTTGAATGTTCAAGTTTCCTGGTTTCTTCTTCTTCTTCTTTGTTCATCCGGAGTTTTTTTTTCGGATGTGATTGCGTTGTGCCTGTTTACAGCAGAGCTGCGTTCTTGCGCCGTTAGGCCGACACATCCGACTTCTGCGGGCATTTGTTGACCGGGTTAACCTTCCCGGGGAGTTTCCTGGTTTGATTACTGTTCACCATATTTTCACTGTCAAGACTACTAGAATTTCACTGTTACTTGACAGCCCAGCAGTTTCTTGATCACCCTCTTTCACTTATGTGTGGTCATTTTCAAGCATGGTGACCTCTTGAAATATTTTTGGAACAGTTTCATTATATGTACGTTTTTGTCACCGATTTTCTGTAGTTTTGGCTTCAGGTGATATACAGTTCTCTTCTGTCCCTGAAGGTACAATTCAGTACTTATTTCGAGATGTTTCTTTTGATTTTTGTGGTTACATTTGGTATCGATGGCACCACATATGGTTCTTTCTTTACCTTCATTGTAGTTTAGGTGTCTGTGACTAGTCTTCATTTTTCTGTGACTGCTGACTACTTATTGACATTGTCCCCTTACCTCATTAAGACAGTGGCCATGAGAATATTTCACCTATTCACACATGGTAACATATATTGGCAGCAAACAGCAGCCAAAAGAATCAAAAACCTTTTAGGAAAATGCAAAGAATACCATGGACAGACAGAAAAACCAATGACCAAGTACTACAGGAGACAAATGAACATCGTAAACTGATTAGAGAAATTAGACGTAGACAGTCAAAATTTTTTGGACATGTTATGAGAAGAAATGGATTGGAGAACTTAGTGACAACTGGCAAGATCGAGGGGAACAGACCAAGAGGAAGACCGAGAGGAAAATACCTGGATGGCTTGGCCACATGGCATGGACGAGACAGGAACACTGAGCTGATCCACGACACTGGTGATCGAGTGAAATGGCGAGTCATGACCGCCCACGCTTTCCGGCATGGCACATGATTGATTGATTGATTAGGAACATTTCAGTGCATAAAGAAGGGCATAAGTCATGGCTGACCTGGGAAGGTTAACCCAGTCAACAAATGCCTGCAGAAGTTGGATGTGTCGGCCTAAAGGAGCAATATTGCAGCTCTGCTGCAAACAGACAACGCAGTCACGTCCGAAAAAAAACTCTGGATGAACGCACAAGAAGGAGAAGACATGTTGTGTAATGTCTCCTGATTTGTTCTGTACAGTGAACATATAATATCTACACAAAATATGCGAGAGATTGTGGTTGGTGGACATGATATAAATAACTTGCGTTATGCTGACAGTCTTGATAGCAACAAGTTAAAAGGAACCAGGGGAAATGATATATACATTGGTTGTAGAAAATGAAAATATGGGCCTTGTCTTGAATAATAGGAAGACAGAAGTCATGGCAATATCAAAGAAACAGATTGTGCCTAAGTGCACAATTAAAGTAAATGATGTTATTTTGTGGCAAGTGCAGAAATTCAAATGTGTAGGCATTTGTATAACATTAGATGGAATATGCATCACAAAGATAAAGAACAAAATAGGACAAACTAAAACTACATTTTATCTTCCTTGTCATTGGAAGTTAGAAAAAGAATTCTTGCATCTTGCATAGAACCAGTTTTAACTAATGGCTGCGAATCCTGAACAATAAGTAAAGAAGCGGAAATTAATTCTTATAAGCATAGGAGATGTGGTTTTAAGAATGCTGAAAATTCCTTGGACAACCAAAATGAGTAATTGGGACATTTTGAGGGTGGCTAAGTCACAAAGACAGCTTCAAATCAGAACAAATCAGAAAGAGGCAGTTAAAAAGGTTAGACAGAAGAAGACGGTGAGAAACTTCTTGACAGTTTTGTGTCTTGTCACAGAAGGGAATCAAGACAAATTGATTTATGCCGCCAGAGATCGCAATTTGCAGAGATGTATGACCACCCACGCCATTCACAAAGGCGCTTGATGATGATACATGGTAACACTGAGTTTAAGAATGAATAAAATCATCTTTACAAGCTAAACAAATGATGCACAAATTTGAAAGTACAGTGGCAAAAAATTATTTAAAAAAAACTTCATATGCTGGCAATAAGACAGATACAAAGACATGACTATCGTTTATGGTGTCAGGTAATAGGGTCGACAATGCTAAATACTCGCATCCAGTTTAAAATTACCTGTCTGTATTGTACGTTTAAAGGCTCATGCTATGTTTGTTCACATCATTATCTTCCAGTTAGTCAGTTCAATGACCTGTGTTTACTCACATGATTTAGCATATTAGAAATAAAAAGCAACATGACATTTTCAATTGTATGTTTTTGTACATCTAGACAATCCTGTTGACAAGGACAAAAGAAGAGATGAGGCGAAAATCAAGGTGCACATTTTAAATATTTTTATAAATTATACCAGTTTTAAACTAAAGGTCAGTGTGGCTGAAAGGTTTAACCTGTTCATGTTTAAACTTCCTGTGTACTAATGATGGGGTAGTGGGTTAATTCCATACACTGGACAGTTGGACTTAAATGTTGACTTTTTGTTCAGCTAATGGTTGCAAACTACTGAGCATGAAAATCTGAGCACCAAGAAAATCAACCTGGGGTTGATCGCAGAGCCCTGCAAAGGACTGCAACATTTAAAATATGTTGAACTGTTGAACTTCCTATTATAAGTAGTACAGCATGGGCGAATGGATAAGAACACGTGTTCTTAAATATCCGGTGTGCTGATGCCGAGGTAAGCAGTTTAACCCCTACACCGGACAGCTGGATTAAAATGTTGACCTGTCGCGCTTAACTTGGGGATGTAAATTACAAGTACCTCTGAAGTCGAAGTGGGTTCCCCTGATGGCGAGGGACACTTAATAGGGAAAGCTAAGAAGAAGGGGTTGTGTGTTTGTGTAAGCAGTGGTCCTGTCTGTGTATTGTGGGGCCTATAAGGGAAGCACAGAATAGTAACGCTGTCGTCAGCCTGGCATGTCATAAGAGGCAACTCAGGAGGGTTGGCATGAGACAGGCTGACTACCTCAAACCATAGAAAACTTCAGCTGCAAAATCTCACCAATCATGGACAAATATACTGTTGGTTGAGAGCCAATGCTACAGTGGTAGATGAGAGGTAGAAGCAGCGAATCAAACATGGTACAGGCTACAGTCACAATCAAGACTACTGAAGTATCGCAGCAGTTTTGTTTGACATTCTGAGTGATTGTGTATACATTGGCTGTGTTGGTAAAGGATCCCTTTCATTGCACAAGAGTATCTCCATAAGTGCTTAAGTCTCCTTCCGTGGATCACAGGGAGAATCTCAGCACAGTGCACAGACTCCACAACATAGGCACGAATCTAAATGTATGCCAGACTCACACATGCTATAAATGTTTTGTGGATAAACGTTTTTTTTAAAAATCAGTAAAGAACTCCTTCTCAAGTCATGAGGTATAGTAGGTATATTTTTATACCAATTGGCAATTGTTGGGTGATGTGGTCAGTAGCTCGTCGGCCTCAGAAAATTTCCTGGTACCTATTTTAGGCTGGGTCAGGTCAACCTTGAGAGCACAAGTCTGTGGGGGAAAAAAGCCCCACTTCGAAAGTGGTTCAAACACATATCGCAGGCAAGTTTCAAGCCACTGCACCACCACAGATCCCTTCTTTTGTGGGCGGGATTTTAGATTGAAATTTAGTCTTTTCGGCCAGTTCTTTTTTATTTGAAACTCAAGCTGTCCAAGGGTTCTCCTAGTTTTATGCTCTTGTCCAAGAATGCTAGACATCAGATCTCCTACACCATGATCTGGGGGAAGTATGCAGTAATAAACATGTTTTTTTTTCTCCTATTCTGTAGATTTATGTCTTGCCTAGGCTTATGACATTTGTGTTACATCACCTTGAGTGTAAAATACATATGATATTTACTGTTGTCATTCAGAATTTTATACAATATTTTCCTTTAGGCTGATGAAGTGCGTGACCGGCTGAGGCGCAAAGAACAATTTCTTGAAAGGGAGAAATTCAAGCAGCGCATGGTAGAGAGAAAACAGCGTGAAGAAGCACACAAAATTGAAAGAGAGCGAAGACGCCTTAGGTCAGTATGAAACTGGCAAATGTTATGATGGAATGTGCTGTTTAAATAGTTAGAAATATTCTTTTCAGTTTTCTTTTGAGACCGAGCACCAGGAATATTGAAAAATATTGCTCAGTGTTATTTCCACATAGTATTTCTAATTTCTAAAGGGTGTGACGCAATGGCTCCTCACCTGCTAAGTGAAGGGGACAGTTTGGCCACCTATTCCTCTGTGTATTCAGGTCTAAACGTGATGGCTTCATCACATCACCGACCCATAGCAGGAAATTGCCTCGGGACACTATTATTAAATGTGTTTCAGAAAGTAGATGTCTCTAGCTGCAAGTGTTCATCATTCAGATACCATAATGATTCTAACTCCGATTCATTGCCAGCTCCTATGTGTGTAAACTAGCTCGAACATGTTTTAAGGAAAGTTGCCAAATACTGGGAATATAATAAATGTCTGGTTGAACTTATGTCTGTAATCTGGGGAAGGTCACACACCGTCACTTCCAGGTGCTGTTGTGAGAAATTATCTGAATGAAGTGACTTTTACACATTAATATGATGGTTGTGAAAGAAGAATCACTAAAGAAAGCTACTGAATAAATAGTATAAAATAATGGTAGGGCTTTTGGCCCTTATGTAGACAAGGTTGTCCCTAGGAGACTTTATTAATGTGAGGTTGATCAAACAGGCATTACAATTGGTTCTTAAAAACACAAGCTGTAAACACTTCAGCACGTGAGGGGTTGAAATGTTAAATATACATCTTAGTTCTGAACATGTCAGCATTCTCTGTTAGCATCTTTCTTTCTTTCTTTCTTTCTTTCTTTCTTTCTTTCTGTCTTTCTTTCTTTCTTTCTGTTTTGTGTGTGCATAAATTCAGTTGTTTATTAAATCAGCAAAGACAATAGATTATGAATATTTTACTTTACATTTATGACCCTGGTCACAAAGTTAAAGGCAGTTTGTATATGGACATGTTTAGAGTTTTATAGTTGGCGTAAATAATAGCAAACCCCTGGTGATAGGAGAATAGATGCAGTGAGGCGGTGAAATAATAATTAAAACATAAAGAGGCAGGCTTTTACTTGTTATAGCAGATGAATAATTAGTGTTTTTGATTTGGTAAAATATTTTTGGCATGATTATTACAGTATATTCCTGTATATAACAAGACCCATGAAAACCCCAGAATACGTCTCAAATCATGTATATGTTAGATACAAAAACGATGTGTTTGTATGTTTGTTAAAAAAAAGATATTTTGGTTGAATATTTAATTATAATATACTTAAGAGAGGCAATATTTTTATTTTAATAAACCAAAGTTGGCATTTTGTTGATATAAGTTTATTTCATATTAAAAATTAAAGAATGGCCAGCTGCCTGTCAAGAGCATCACAGCATGCACAAACTCCATAGCTCCAGCGATAACCCCCAGGAGCTCCAGAAAAATTGTATTTGTGTCTGAAATTTGCAGTCTGAAAACAAATCTATTAATTTCAGAGCGGGAGGAAAATGACTTTACCACAGTGACTGTGGAGGAGTCAGGAGAGGTTTGCAAGGTTTTGTCCATATAAGGTGTGGTTTGCATGGTCTTGACCATATAAGGAGAGGTTTGCATGGTCTTGACCATGTAAGGAGAGGGTTTGCAAGGTTTTGTCCATATAAGGTGTGGTTTGCAAGGTCTTGGCCATGTAAGGAGTGGTTTGCATGGTCTTGACCATGTAAGGAGAGGTTTGCAAGGTCTTGACCATGTAAGGAGAGGTTTGCATGGTCTTGACCATGTAAGGAGAGGTTTGCAAGGTTTTGTCCATATAAGGTGTGGTTTGCAAGGTATAGCCATGTAAGGAGAGGTTTGCAAGGTTTTGTCCATATAAGGTGTGGTTTGCAAGGTCTTGGCCATGTAAGGAGTGGTTTGCATGGTCTTGACCATGTAAGGAGAGGTTTGCAAGGTATAGCCATGTAAGGAGAGGTTTGCAAAGTCTTGGCCATGTAAGGAGTTGTTTGCAAGGTATAGCCATGTAAGGAGATGTTTGCAAGGTATAGCCATGTAAGGAGATGTTTGCAAGGTATAGCCGTGTAAGAAGAGGTTTGCAAGGTATAGCCATGTAAGGAGAGGTTTGCAAGGTATAGCCATGTAAGGAGAGGTTTGCAAGGTATAGCCATGTAAGGAGAGGTTTGCAAGGTATAACCATGTAAGGAGAGGTTTGCAAGGTATGGCTATGTAAGAAAAGGTTTGCAAGGTATAGCCATGTAAGGAGAGGTTTGCATGGTCTTGATCATGTAAGGAGAGGTTTGCAAGATATAGCCATGTAAGGAGAGGTTTGCAAGGTATAGCCATGTAAGGAGAGGTTTGCAAGGTCTAGCCATGTAAGGAGAAGTTTGCAAATTCTTGACCATGTAAGGAGATGTTTGCAAGGTATAGTCATGTAAGGAGAGGTTTGCAAGGTATGACCATGTAAGAAGAGGTTTGCAAGGTATGGCCATGTAACGAGAGGTTTGCAAGGTATGGCCATGTAACGAGAGGTTTGCATGGTCTTGATCATGTAAGGAGAGGTTTGCATGGTCTTGATCATGTAAGGAGAGGTTTGCAAGATATAGCCATGTAAGGAGAGGTTTGCAAGGTGTAGCCATGTAAGGAGAGGTTTGCAAGGTATAGCCATGTAAGGAGGTTTGCAAGGTATAACCATGTAAGGAGAGGTTTGCAAGGTCTTGGCCATGTAAGGAGAGGTTTGCAAGGTATAGCCATGTAAGGAGAGGTTTATAATGTATAGCCATGTATGCAGAGGTTTGCAAGGTATAGCCATGTAAGGAGAGGTTTGCAAAGTCTTGGTCATGTAAGCAAAGGTATGCAAGGTATAGCCATGTAAGGAGAGGTTTGCAAGGTATAACTATGTACTGAGAGGTTTGCAAGGTATAGCCATATAAGGAGAGGTTTGCAAGGTCTTGGCCATGTAAGGAGAGGTTTGCAAGGTATAGCCATGTAAGGAGAGGTTTATAATGTATAGCCATGTAAGCAGAGGTTTGCAAGGTATAGCCATGTAAGGAGAGGTTTGCAAGGTCTTGGCTATGTAAGGAGAGGTTTGCAAAGTCTTGGCCATGTAAGGAGTTGTTTGCAAGGTATAGCCATGTAAGGAGATGTTTGCAAGGTATAGCCATGTAAGGAGATGTTTGCAAGGTATAGCCATGTAAGGAGAGGTTTGCAAGGTATAGCCATGTAAGGAGAGGTTTGCAAGGTATAGCCATGTAAGGAGAGGTTTGCAAGGTCTTGGCCATGTAAGGAGAGGTTTGCAAGGTATAACCATGTAAGGAGAGGTTTGCAAGGTATAGCTATGTAAGGAGAGGTTTGCAAGGTATAACCATGTAAGGAGAGGTTTGCAAGGTATGGTCATGTAAGGAGAGGTTTGCAAGGTATGGCCATGTAAGAAAAGGTTTGCAAGGTATAGCCATGTAAGGAGGGGTTTCCATGGTCTTGATCATGTAAGGAGAGGTTTGCAAGATATAGCCATGTAAGGAGAGGTTTGCATGGTATAGCCATGTAAGGAGAGGTTTGCAAGGTCTAGCCATGTAAGGAGAAGTTTGCAAAGTCTTGACCATGTGAGGAGAGGTTTGCAAGGTCTTGGCCGTGTAAGGAGAGGTTTACAAGGTATAGCCATGTAAGGAGAGGTTTGCAAGGTATAGCCATGTAAGGAGAGGTTTGCAAGGTCTTGGCCATGTAAGGAGAGGTTTGCAAGGTCTTGACCATGTAAGGAGAGGTTTGCAAGGTATAGCCATGTAAGGAGAGGTTTGCAATGTATAGCCATGTAAGGAGGTTTGCAAGGTATAACTATGTAAGGAGAGGTTTGCAAGGTCTTGGCCATGTAAGGAGAGGTTTGCAAGGTATAGCCATGTAAGGAGAGGTTTGCAAGGTATAGCCATGTAAGGAGAGGTTTGCAAGGTATAGCCATGTAAGGAGAGGTTTGCAAGGTATAGCCATGTAAGGAGAGGTTTGCAAGGTGTAGCCATGTAAGGAGAGGTTTGCAAAGTCTTGATCATGTAAGGAGAGGTTTGCAAGATATAGTCATGTAAGGAGAGGTTTGCAAGGTATAGCCATGTAAGGAGAGGTTTGCAAGGTCTAGCCATGTAAGGAGAAGTTTGCAAATTCTTGACCATGTAAGGAGAGGTTTGCAAGGTCTTGGCCGTGTAAGGAGAGGTTTACAAGGTATAGCCATGTAAGGAGAGGTTTGCAAGGTATAGCCATGTAAGGAGAGGTTTGCAAGGTCTTGGCCATGTAAGGAGAGGTTTGCAAGGTATAGCCATGTAAGTAGATGTTTGCAAGGTATAGCCATGTAAGGAGATGTTTGCAAGGTATAGCCATGTAAGGAGAGGTTTGCAAGGTATAGCCATGTAAGGAGAGGTTTGCAAGGTATAGCCATGTAAGGAGAGGTTTGCAAGGTATAGTCATGTAAGGAGAGGTTTGCAAGGTATGGCCATGTAAGAAGAGGTTTGCAAGGTATGGCCATGTAACGAGAGGTTTGCAAGGTATGGCCATGTAACGAGAGGTTTGCATGGTCTTGATCATGTAAGGAGAGGTTTGCATGGTCTTGATCATGTAAGGAGAGGTTTGCAAGATACAGCCATGTAAGGAGAGGTTTGCAAGGTGTAGCCATGTAAGGAGAGGTTTGCAAGGTATAGCCATGTAAGGAGAGGTTTGCAAGGTCTTGACCATGTAAGGAGAGGTTTGCAAGGTCTTGGCCATGTAAGGAGAGGTTTGCAAGGTATAACCATGTAAGGAGAGGTTTGCAAGGTATAGCCATGTAAGGAGGTTTGCAAGGTATAACCATGTAAGGAGAGGTTTGCAAGGTCTTGGCCATGTAAGGAGAGGTTTGCAAGGTATAGCCATGTAAGGAGAGGTTTATAATGTATAGCCATGTAAGCAGAGGTTTGCAAGGTATAGCCATGTAAGGAGAGGTTTGCAAGGTCTTGGCCATGTAAGGAGAGGTTTGCAAGGTATAACCATGTAAGGAGAGGTTTGCAAGGTATAGCTATGTAAGGAGAGGTTTGCAAGGTATAACCATGTAAGGAGAGGTTTGCAAGGTATGGTCATGTAAGGAGAGGTTTGCAAGGTATGGCCATGTAAGAAGAGGCTTGCAAGGTATGGCCATGTAAGAAAAGGTTTGCAAGGTATAGCCATGTAAGGAGGGGTTTGCATGGTCTTGATCATGTAAGGAGAGGTTTGCAAGATATAGCCATGTAAGGAGAGGTTTGCATGGTATAGCCATGTAAGGAGAGGTTTGCAAGGTCTAGCCATGTAAGGAGAAGTTTGCAAAGTCTTGACCATGTGAGGAGAGGTTTGCAAGGTCTTGGCCGTGTAAGGAGAGGTTTACAAGGTATAGCCATGTAAGGAGAGGTTTGCAAGGTATAGCCATGTAAGGAGAGGTTTGCAAGGTCTTGGCCATGTAAGGAGAGGTTTGCAAGGTCTTGACCATGTAAGGAGAGGTTTGCAAGGTATAGCCATGTAAGGAGAGGTTTGCAATGTATAGCCATGTAAGGAGGTTTGCAAGGTATAACTATGTAAGGAGAGGTTTGCAAGGTCTTGGCCATGTAAGGAGAGGTTTGCAAGGTATAGCCATGTAAGGAGAGGTTTGCAAGGTATAGCCATGTAAGGAGAGGTTTGCAAGGTGTAGCCATCTAAGGAGAGGTTTGCAAAGTCTTGGCCATGTTAGCAAAGGTTTGCAAGGTATAGCCATGTAAGGAGAGGTTTGCAAGGTATAACTATGTACAGAGAGGTTTGCAAGGTATAGCCATATAAGGCGAGGTTTGCAAGGTCTTGGCCATGTAAGGAGAGGTTTGCAAGGTATGGCCATGTAAGGAGAGGTTTGCAAGGTATAGCCATGTAAGGAGAGGTTTGCAAGATATGGCCATGTAAGGAGAGGTTTGCAAGGTATGGCCATGTAAGGAGAGGTTTGCAAGGTATGGCCATGTAAGGAGAGGTTTGCAAGGTATGGCCATGTAAAGAGAGGTTTGCAAGGTATGGCCATGTAAGGAGAGGTTTGCAAGGTATGGCCATGTAAGGAGAGGTTTGCAAGGTATGGCCATGTAAGGAGAGGTTTGCAAGGTATGGCCATGTAAGGAGATGTTTGCAAGGTATGGCCATGTAAGGAGAGGTTTGCAAGGTATTGCCATGTAAGGAGATGTTTGCAAGGTATAGCCATGTAAGGAGAGGTTTGCAAGGTATAGCCATGTAAGGAGAGGTTTGCAAGGTATGGCCATGTAAGGAGATGTTTGCAAGGTATGGCCATGTAAGGAGAGGTTTGCAAGGTATTGCCATGTAAGGAGATGTTTGCAAGGTATAGCCATGTAAGGAGAGGTTTGCAAGGTATAGCCATGTAAGGAGAGGTTTGCAAGGTCTTGGCCATGTAAGGAGAGGTTTGCAAGGTCTTGACCATGTAAGGATAGGTTTGCAAGGTATAGCCATGTAAGGAGAGGTTTGCAAGGTATAGCCATGTAAGGAGAGGTTTGCAAAGTCTTGGCCATGTAAGGAGTTGTTTGCAAGGTATAGCCATGTAAGGAGATGTTTGCAAGGTATAGCCATGTTAGGAGAGGTTTGCAAGGTATAGCCATGTAAGGAGAGGTTTGCAAGGTATAGCCATGTAAGGAGAGGTTTGCAAGGTCTTGGCCATGTAAGGAGAGGTTTGCAAGGTATAGCCATGTAAGGAGAGGTTTGCAAGGTATAGCCATGTAAGGAGAGGTTTGCAAGGTATGGCCATGTAAGGAGAGGTTTGCAAGGTATAGACATGTAAGGAGAGGTTTGCAAGGTATGGCCATGTAAGGAGAGGTTTGCAAGGTCTTGGCCTTATAAGGAGAGGTTTGCAAGGTCTTGGCCATGTAGATAATGATGCTGGTCATGCTGCAGTCCGTGTACTCCCATGAATAAGACCATGATTTGTGTCACTCAAGAGACAAATGCTCTATACAATGTAGCCAACCACACAGTTTTGCACATGTGTGGATATGAAGTGCTACAATGTCTCTTTCATTGTCTATACATTTTACATTTCTTTTGCTTATTACTTATTGTCATTGGAATACCTTTCTATGTCTCACAGAGAAATGCGTGAAGAATTAGAAAGGCAGCGAATTGAAACTGAAAGACGGAGATTGGAAACGGAACGTTTGCGCATGGAGAAGGAACAAGAACATTTTAGAAAGCAACAGAGGTATATATAGTTAGTGTTAGATTGACTTTTACAGGTGCAGGTGTCATAGTATCAAGTCATGCTTATGCATGAATGTTATTTTATAATTGTTCTAGCAAAGTTTGCCTGTCATATCATGTCATATCACGTTATTCAGTCCAAAAACTTGTCAAGTTGGTTGAACATGTCTTATTATAGTTCATGCCATGGGGCATTGATTATCATGTCCGGCCACAGCCTTTTCATGCACTGCCAATCATTTGTTCCTCCATGCCATAATCAGACTGTCTAGCATCTTTTCTATTGGTCTTCCCCCGCCTCTCTTCGACGTCAACTTTCTTGTTGTCTCAACATACTTCACCTTTAGCTTTATCTTGATGTACTCAAAGAATGGAATTGTCTTTTGATGTGAGAAACCATGTGCATGTCACTCCACCATAGACCAGGCTTTGTGACTACCCGTACATTTACTCTTGATAAAGGTACGTGGTATTTTCCCTTAACCTCCATGCTCACATAAGTGATTCAGATACTGTAAATATTCCATTATGATTTGTATCATCATCATCATCTGCCCTGCCATGTGGTGTAGGCATTCATGCAGCACAGATCTCAGTCCTTGGAGTTGTGGATCAATTCTATTGATATTCCTCCATGCCACCCCGTTTGAGTTCATTCAGCATCTTTTCTCTTGGTCTGCCCCTACCTATTTGGCTGCGTATAGTTGACAATGATTTTGGAGCCTCTCTTCTCATTACACAACCAGTGGACACTCTGTTTTTTACATTTGTATATAATGTTCTGCTTACATCTGGAGAAAGTTATGATAACCAAGAAAATCAAGTTTATTAGAGACAGAGGGAGAAAATACTGGATCAGCTGACAGAAGGGTACAGGAGAAGAGTAATTGTCAAACTGTTGTTTTTTTTAAAAAAGGACAAGGATGTGGAGAAACAATTGATGAGCATATTATATGAATGGGTTATACAAGAATAGTGTCAGTATTTTTTGTGTGTGATGCTATTCATTTTCTGCTGCAGCAGATTGGTGAAAATAAAATAGAAATTTTTCTCTGTGCAGTATTTTAAAAACCATTAATAGGGTAGATTTCTAAATAGATGAAAGACGAGTTTACAAAAAGACAATACTGTTAGTAATGAGACACAATGTGCCTTGTAAAGGTAATGTGCCATAGAAAGAGGAGAAAACAAATGCAGAGATATTGCAGTCATCACTCAATCACTCTTTGCAACTATAAGGAAAAGACAAATAACTTTTATGGCGGACACAACAGAATGTAGAATAGAAAAAATTATATTAGATGAGAGGCAAAGGAAAACAGAAAGATGTACTTGGAAAGCTTAAACAATTCTGCAATAAACTTCATCAAAATATCAAATGACTGAGAGGATTGGAGAATCATGATAGTCAATGTTTGCT
Source organism: Cepaea hortensis (assembly GCA_963921405.1). NCBI lineage: Eukaryota > Metazoa > Mollusca > Gastropoda > Stylommatophora > Helicidae > Cepaea > Cepaea hortensis. Next base: position 47,897,649 of record OY992876.1, read on the forward strand.
CCTGGCCACACAGGTTAAGAAGAAGACGTTACTCGTTAGTCGAAGTTTCAACTTCATGGCAACAGGTCGTCCCCATTATGCTCCATTCCCGTGGCAGCGAATATCACACAAAATGCTGTCCAATGTGAAAAGTGAAATAGACGGGAGTCTCGGCAATCCAACAGCCCGCACAGGTACACTGTGCATAATGCCGCCGTCAGAATGACAACATAAAATTCATTCATGAATACCACAGTTCATCGTTGATGGACTCGGCAGTCACCAGAAAGACCTAATTGACCCGGGTTTTCTCACATGGCTTGGTCTCTTACCTTAGGGCGACCCGCCAAAAGTGTGGCACAAAGCATGAACTCCGCAGCTTCAGCACCGACTCCCAGGAGTCTCCCGAAAAAATGCACTCGTGAACCGAAAGGGCAAAATAGTCAATTCAGCAACCACCGGTAGCCATAGTTCCGAACATGCAGTTCACTGTCCAGGACAGATGTAAAAGCATTCCACGCGAATTTCACAGCTCACGGTGTCACTCACGCAGTAGCAGAGCGACGGAACCATGTACTTCCAGTCCAATATGAGGAAAATGCGATTGCAAACCGTAGCCACAAGCATAAACACACCACAGGCCTTATCGGCTCAACGCCTAACAGCCATGCTGGCGACCGGAACCGGTTAAGAAGAAGAAGAAAAAAAGATAGAAAAGTATCTTTGTATCAGTCTTCAAAGTACAGTCAAACCTCAGTTTTCATCGATAATCCGTCCGAAGACAGTTGGCAAAATCTAAAACCGACGAAAAGTGAGGCAATTATTCCCATATGAATCAATGTAAATCCAATTAATTCGTTCTAGACACTCCAAAAAATACATACCAAAAATACATTTTATAGAGAATAAATATAATGTTTAATACTATCTTTGGCCCCAAACATCTTTGAACTCACTCCTTTGCCTAGTAACACTGTGTATGCCAGTGTGCCTCTTGAATTTTTCAAACCATCCTCTACTGGCCTTAAAATCACTAAGTACACAAGTATTCGTCCCAAGCACTTTCTTAATGAGATCGGCATACAACAGTCTGGCCTTTTCACATATGATTGCCTCTGAAACAGAATCGCCATCTGACTGGTTTTGATTTATCAAAATTAATAATAACTGTTCAATATTTTCAGTTGTTTATGATCTCTGTTTCTTTAGCACATTCATGCCTTTTGCTACATTAGCCTCCAGTAATTGCTTCCTTTTTTGCCACAATGGAACTTATCGTGGATGGTGTTCCAGCACATGCAGCCATTGTCAGCAATCTTAATACCGCTCTATTTTATTATTGGCAAGTGATGCTTACACAACGAAAAACAACGTCAAACTGAGCAGAAGAACGCAAAATTAGCATCAAGGTCATGTGGGCACGCCAACAAAATTTGAGGCAACCGACGAAAACCAAAACCGGCGAAAACTGAGGTTTGATTGTATAAAGAAGAGAAGCGTGTTTATATAAGATACTTTTAATTTAATGGAATACATGTTTGTTTCAAGTTTTCACCACTTTTATGAACATCCATCTCCTGATATTGCTTATGTGTACTTTCTTGTGAATGATATACTTTTATAAGTGTACATTTCCTGCTAAGAGTAGATAACTCAGCAGCTTTGCGATCAACTGCTACAAGAGGTGTACATTTGACACATTTTCTTTCAGAATTATGCAGGAGCGCAGAGGACTAAAACGCCGTGCACCAAGAGAAGAAGAATGGCCAAACAAGCATCCAGCATCTGAGAGATTTCATGGAGCAGAGGGGTATGAACATATATTTATATCATAAACATTTAGTCAGGATATTTTTTATCCTTAACGTATTTCTGTCATTTCGGTCATGTGATGAGAAGAGAGGCATTGGTGAACATCGTGACAACTGGAGAGATCGAGGGGAAGAGAGGCAGAGGCAGACCAAGAGAAATGATGCTGGACGGATTGAGACGGTGGCATGGAGGAATATCATCAGCAGAGTTGATCCAGAACACCAAAGACCGAGGTCTGTGGAGAGCCATGAACGCCTATGCCAGCCGGCACGGCACTTGATGATGAACATATTTCTTTTGTTTTCTTTTAAATTCTGATGATATTTTGGTGCACTTCAAGACAGAATCGTGTGCTTTCATATCTTTGTTAAAATTTTATTTCTTATATAAAATATTAAACTGACAGATCTTTTATGTTGTGTCTTTTAGCATTGTCTGTTGTAACAAATAATATTTGTTGGGCATGCTTTGTCTGTTGTATGTGTTTTTATTTTAATGCCTATTCTGTTTTACACATTTTAAAAAAGATTTGCATTTTGCAATTTTTACAGCCGCCATGAACCCAGAGAATTTAATAGACGGGCCGAGGAGCCTAGAAAATTCAGAGAAGAACGACCAGCTCAAAGAGATGGAAGATTAGCTAGGGATGAGCGACCCTTTCGTGATAATACCCGGGGGCTTCAAAGACATGACTCTCGTTCTGACTGGAAACCTGAGAGAGGTGAGTCAGGCAATATTGGGTTTTATCTCTTTACCTTTAGGTTCTCTTTATTTGTAAATGCCTACCTTTTCTTTCATCTTGGATTTATTTTTTTCCCCCCACTACACCACTCCATTTCAAATCCTTTCACTTCTCCGGGCTATTTGTTACAAGTAAAGTAGTCAAGTACGAGGGGGCTTCAAGTGAAAACATTTAATTTTTTAGTGTGTGTGTGTGTGGGGGGGGGGGGGGGGGGGGGTTGAATATATTCTGAAAAAGTAAAGTACAAATGTATCATTTTTAGATGTAGTCACTACTGCGTTCAATGCAAGTCCTGCAGCACCGATAAAGTGCTTTGATTCCTGCCGAAAAAAATTCTTTTGGTCGTGTGTGTAACCACTCATGCGCCATCTGCTGTACATCTTCATCGGACCGAAAAATCTTTCCTCCGAATGGCTTATTGAGTTGTCCAAATGGGTGGAAATCTTTTAGGGCTAGGTCTGGCGAGTTTGGGAGAATGTGGTACACACTGAAAGCGGAGGTCTTAATGGTTTCAACCATTGCATGGGTAGTAAGGGGTTGAGCATTGTCATAGTCCATGTCGGGGGGCTGCATGGTCTTGAGGTATGGTGTCCGTCTCGAGTGCTGGAGGTCCCGGGTTCAAGCCTCGGTGAGGACCGGGTGTTTTTCACATGGACTACTAGTAATAAAATTTCCCCTGGTAGTGAGATCGGACGCCCGTGTGTATTGTTACACACGTAAAAAATCCCTTGGCAGTTCAAAATCGAAAAAGAGTAGCCTAACAGCGCTGCCCGGGCAAAATTTTGAGTTAAAAATCTACCCAAAGTATTTCAGGATCCTCACCGGTGCTACGGAATTCATGCACTGAGCTGAGTTTCTCCAAACTCAAGTTTGAGTTAGGAGGAGAACGGAGCACTTATGGGTTACACCCATGTGCCGTGATGTTGATCCATCGACTAAACTAAACTAAACATAATCCATGTCGTTTGGATTTGATTGCAGGTCGAAGATGATTCCTGAGATCATCTGTATACATTTAACTGATGACTGTTTACTCTCTTAGCATGTAGTGCTCTAAAATAATGCCTTTATCATTCCAAAAGAGAGTCCGCGTAACCTTCCCTTGCGTGCAAAACTTCTTTGGTTTTGGTGATGAGGGATGGTACCATTCCTTGCTCTCTCTCTTCATTTCCTGCTCGTGGTAGTGAATCCAGGTTTCATCTCCAGTAACGATTCTTATAGGAAAAGCGTCACCTTCTGCTTCACAGCACTACAAGGATTCTTGACAAGCATCAATGTATCGTTTCGATTCTGGTGTAAGCTGCCTTGGCACCCACCTTGCAGACACTTGCGGTACTGTAGAACATCATGGATGGTGTGGTGTGCTGAACCTTGACTGATGTCAAGATGTGTGACAGTGTCACTCACAGTCAATTGTAGGTTTTCCAGTACGAGGCCTTCAATGGACTCTGGGGTCACTACTCAGTGTGGTTGACCCAGTCGTGAACAGTCTGTCATAGAAGTCACGCCGTTTTGAAACTTTCTAATTCACTCATACACTTGCTGGATTGACAGGCATGCATCGCCATGCTGGACCTTCATTCACCGATGAATTTCTATATGTTTCACCCCTTCGCTGATCAAAAAAACAGATAACAGAAAGCTGCTCCTCTTTGGTGCATGTCAAAAGGGGGCAGTCATCTATAAACTATCCTTATGATGTCACCGTGTTTGTCTGCACTGTGATGTCATATGCTTAACACTCTTGGCATCCGTAACAACAATTTTAACAGGTTACAAAACAATAACATAGTTATTGTAATTTCTATCACACTTTTAAGGTTTTCATTTGAAGCCCCCAATATATTCCTTCACTTCTCCAGGCTATTTGTTACAAGCAAAGTATATCCCTTCACTTCTCCAGGCTATTTGTTACAAGCAGAGTATATCCCTTCACTTCTCCAGGCTATTTGTTACAAGCAGAGTATATCCCTTCACTTCTCCAGGCTATTTGTTACAAGCAGAGTATATCCCTTCACTTCTCTATGCTATTTGTTACAAGCAGAGTATATCCCTTCACTTCTCCAAGCTAGTTGTTACAAGCAGAGTGTATCCCTTCACTTCTCCAGGCTATTTGTTACAAGCAAAGTATATCCCTTCACTTCTCCAGGCTATTTGTTACATGTAGAGTATATCCCTTCACTTCTCCAGGCTATTTGTTACATGTAGAGTATATCCCTTCACTTCTCCAGGCTATTTGTTACAAGCAGAGTATATCCCTTCACTTCTCTATGCTATTTGTTACAAGCAGAGTATATCCCTTCACTTCTCCAAGCTAGTTGTTACAAGCAAAGTATATCCCTTCACTTCTCTATGCTATTTGTTACAAGCAGAGTATATCCCTTCACTTCTCCAGGGTTTTTGTTACAAGCAGAGTATATCCCTTCACTTCTCTATGCTATTTATTAACAGCAAATCAAATCTCTTTACTTTTCACACTGTTACAATCTGAAAAATCCCTTCACATCTCCAGGCTATTTATTACAAGCAAAACAAATAGCACCACACCATAAAAAAGGCAACATATGAAATGTAGAGTTCTTCATGAGGAAAAACTAATAATACATTTGAAATAAGAACAAGAGCTCCCTTGATCACCGTTATTATTCTGACTGACTATAGACTAGATTATGAAGACAACATTAACTAGTACCAGAAGTGGAATTCAGTGCACTCTTGTAGAGTAGCTTGATGATTTTGGACGTCATTGATTTATTTCCAACACATGTAACACTTATTGGGAGGTCACAACAATTAAGTCTAAAATTAATAGAGGAAAAACAATAATAAAAGTACATCAGTAGGTCAGCATGGCTGTTCTTAAACAGCTGGTGTGCTGATGCCAAGGTAAGGGGTTCAACCCGTACATCAGACAATTGGATTAACATGTTGACCTATCGTCCTGTTTTCTTTTTGTGTTCGCTCGCTTTGAACTCAAGCGTAGTCCATACACACTAGTTATAGTAGTGATGGACTGAATTTTGTGTGTGAATTAGCTTTCCCTATTAACAGTGTCCCTCGCCAACAGGCGAACCCACTCCGATTTATAAGGTACTTGTAATTAACGTCCCCAAGTCAGGGACGACAGGTCAACATTTTAGTCCAGCTGTCCCGTGTAGGAGTTGAACCCCTAACCTCTGCATCAGCACACCGGATGTTTAAGAACACACGTTCTTACCCATTTGACCATGCTGACCTGTTACCTGTGAAAGTAAATCACACAAATGATTATCTGATCTCCCTTGGTGAAACCTCACTTCAAGAGGCAGAAACATACACCTAGTTTGATAGGAGAGACAAAGATTGGAGAAAAAAACAAAAGGCATAAGCAGCATTAATAGCAGTAGGAAATTTGTGGCAGTCAAAAGAAATGTAAACTAGAATATTTACTTAACTGTAATGTTAAATCAGTCCTCTAATGATTGGATCAGAAACATATATATATATATATATATATATAAATGGTGATATGGTGAAGAAACTGCAAGCTGTGGAAATGTGGTTTTAATGAGAATATCATGGACAGAAAAGGGGGGGGGGATGCCGGAGTACTCACATCTGCAAATGTTGTTTGATCACTTGCCAAAACATAAGGAGAAGACAGCTGAAATTTATGGAACATATCAACAGAAGAGATGGTATTAAGATATTAACTTGTGTCTGGAAAAGCCAGGCAAGAGAAACAAAGAAAGATGTATGTGGAAAGCTGGGCAACAGGCCAGCATGGCCGAATGGTTAAAAGCACGTGTTCTTAGTTCAACCCCTACACTGGACAGTTGGACTAAAATGTTGACCTATCGTCCTTGATTTGGGGACATACATTAGAAGTATGTCTGGAGCCGGGAGTGGGTTTGCTTGATGGCGAGGGTCACTGTTAATAGGGAAAGTCAATCCACACGTAAAATTCAGTCCAGCACTACAAGAAGTGTGTATGGACTACACTTGAGTTCAAAGTGAGCAAGCACATAAACAAAAGCTGGGCAAGAAAATATTATTGACACCAACTTCACTAAAATGTCTGATAACGGAGGATTGGCCAGCATTGAAGGTCACTCATCCCCCTGAACGAAAAGAAGCTGCAGACAGGGAGGTAGGGAAAGAGGGGGAAAGAAAGAAGAGAAAAGAGGAAGATGGTTGGGGAAATGGGAGGGTGGTGTGCTGTGTGCATGGTTGTACTTGCATTCATACACTGCATATTTAAATGTGTCTTGTGTATTATCAGGTACTTGGAACGTTCCAAATGATTATTCAAATGCTGATGGTGGGTGGGGCACCGGTAACATGGGTGAGGGAGATGGATGGAACAGTGGAGTGTCCCAGCCAAGTGGAAACTATGGCTTGCGGCAAGGGCAAATGTCAACCAGCATGAGGACCGGCACAGTGTTCGTAACTCAACCAGCTGTTCAGGCAGGTTCTGGCATGATGCAAAGCAACATGAACAGGCAAAGCAATGGAAGGTATGGCATGGCTGCAGCCTCAGTTCGAAGATATTAATTGCATCTGAGCGTCTGACTTGAACTTGTCACACCATGCTAGTGACTACGTCACGCCATCACAGCCTCCATTTAGTTCATCTGATCATATTTGTGTAAAATGGTAAATTTGTTTTATGGCCATCTCATAAAACCACTTTGTTGATTGTATTCTGAATGTTTTAATTACATTGTTTGTGTGTGATGTGGCTGAGAAGTTTCTGTGTTGACCTCGAGTCGAGCTCAGAAGTGACCTGGTTCTTTCCTGGCATGGGACTGGGTAGCGTTTTATTAAAAATGTTGTTTGCTAGTGTTTATCACACATCCTGCTGGCCACCTGGCTAGTGTTTATCACACATCCTGCTGGTCTCCTGGCTAGAGATATTGCATACTTAATCTTCTCAGTTCAGAAAAATAAACAGGGGGTCCAACATAAAATGTGTGTATGGTAACACTTCCACAGCATTGGGAACTTGCAAGGAGTAGGCTGTGAGGCTACTGTGCCCTGGCACAACTTATAAGCAGAGAAACCCACCATAAAAGGTAGAGGGTGGCAATACTATGGGTAGAGTCTATTTGAGGAATTAAACCATACCACAAATACATGCCAGTGGACACACTGACCCATGGAAAGGACCCTTTGACCTGGTCAGATGGTTTGGACATGGTGCTAGTACCATATATTTACAGACGTATCTGCACTCCAGGGGTGATATGATCAATATATATATGCCACCTTCACTTGCCCAGCTACACTCCAGGGGTGATATGATCAATATATATATATGCCACCTTCACTTGCCCAGCTGCACTCCAGGGGTGATATGATCAATATATATATGCCACCTTCACTTGCCCAGCTGCACTCCAGGGGTGATTTGATCAATATATATATATGCCACCTTCACTTGCCCAGCTGCACTCCAGGGGTGATATGATCAATATATATATATGCCACCTTCACTTGCCCAGCTGCACTCCAGGGGTGATATGATCAATATATATATATGCCACCTTCACTTGCCCAGCTACACTCCAGGGGTGATATGATCAATATATATATATGCCACCTTCACTTGCCCAGCTGCACTCCAGGGGTGATATGATCAATATATATATATGCCACCTTCACTTGCCCAGCTGCACTCCAGGGGTGATATGATCAATATATATATATGCCACCTTCACTTGCCCAGCTGCACTCCAGGGGTGATATGATCAATATATATATATGCCACCTTCACTTGCCCAGCTACACTCCAGGGGTGATATGATCAATATATATATATGCCACCTTCACTTGCCCAGCTGCACTCCAGGGGTGATATGATCAATATATATATATGCCACCTTCACTTGCCCAGCTGCACTCCAGGGGTGATATGATCAATATATATATATGCCACCTTCACTTGCCCAGCTGCACTCCAGGGGTGATATGATCAATATATATATATGCCACCTTCACTTGCCCAGCTGCACTCCAGGGGTGATATGATCAATATATATATATGCCACCTTCACTTGCCCAGCTGCACTCCAGGGGTGATATGATCAATATATATATATGCCACCTTCACTTGCCCAGCTACACTCCAGGGGTGATATGATCAATATATATATATGCCACCTTCACTTGCCCAGCTGCACTCCAGGGGTGATATGATCAATATATATATATGCCACCTTCACTTGCCCAGCTGCACTCCAGGGGTGATATGATCAATATATATATATGCCACCTTCACTTGCCCAGCTGCACTCCAGGGGTGATATGATCAATATATATATATGCCACCTTCACTTGCCCAGCTACACTCCAGGGGTGATATGATCAATATATATATATGCCACCTTCACTTGCCCAGCTGCACTCCAGGGGTGATATGATCAATATATATATATGCCACCTTCACTTGCCCAGCTGCACTCCAGGGGTGATTTGATCAATATATATATATGCCACCTTCACTTGCCCAGCTACACTCCAGGGGTGATTTGATCAATATATATATATGCCACCTTCACTTGCCCAGCTACACTCCAGGGGTGATTTGATCAATATATATATATGCCACCTTCACTTGCCCAGCTGCACTCCAGGGGTGATATGATCAATATATATATATGCCACCTTCACTTGCCCAGCTGCACTCCAGGGGTGATATGATCAATATATATATATGCCACCTTCACTTGCCCAGGCATTTCCTGGTAACCCAGTTTAGGCAGGTCAACCTAAGAGCCCCAGTCAATTTAATAAATCTGTCTCAATGTCCATATGAATGCCTGATCACTGGGCTAGTAGGCAAGCACCTGACCCACCCATTGGAACCACACAGGAGAGAATTGTGGCTTTGAGTGTCTTTACTGTTAGATTGCCCCGTCACTGTTGTTTTTAGCTGTAGTTATTTTATTGTCTTCTTCAATCATTCTCTTGCATACTGTTTTCTTGGTCACGTCTAAATGATGTATTTTGAGGATTGTTTATTGTATTATGTGTGCAAGCTCCAGACAGCAAATTGGTAGAGATTTTAATTCGCTTCTTTGTATTGTTTTTGTTTATTGTCTGTGAGCTATTTTTGAGTTTGTTTTATTATGTGTGAGGTTTCAGAAGTGTTCATTGAAATATAACATGGGACACTTAAAATAAGGACTTGTTACTTTGTTGAAATCCTAATAAAGTTGCCAGAAAACCGCAGGATTTTTGTTTCTCTTGTGAGCACATTTCTGTAAGTTGAATAAATACATATTCTTAGGCTTAGTTGGCACTCAGTGTAGCATACATTTTCTACAGCTGGGTGTGGTATCTGTTTCCTGGTAAAATGCTTTGATAGTGTTGGCACACACTAAGGGTTGCTGTCACCCACCAATGTAATGTGACTGATTTTTGTTTGAATATTAAAAATATAGCCTGTTGTGCTCTTAATTTGCTGTATTTAATTTGTGTATTTTCTTGTCTTTTCTAAATTTCAAAGTCACTGATTTTCATAATACTTAAAATGCTTAGCTGAAGAAAAAAATAAAGGATATTTGCATGATTTTTGCTGTTCTTAAACTTACATGTTGAGTTTTGTATTTTTTTTTTTTTAGGTGTTGGTGATTATTTCTGTAACACATTTTATTGAAATAAATGAGTATGTGATGATCTTGACTACAGTTCAGAGTAATCTTTATGGTTATGTCATTGATAAATGTTAGTTCTGTTGCACTAATTTGCTTAGGTTTTTTAAATTCTTTAAAATAATATAAATGTTGTAAATGCCACTCAATACTTATCAAAGAAAATGCCTCATAAAAAGGATCAGGTCTCAGAAATTGAAATATTTTGATCGTTGTAAACATCACTCTTGTCCGCAACATGTCAAAATTCTATTAAATGGCGTGTTATTGAAGATGATGGCTCCTTCTGGCAGTTGCTAATTTTCTACTGTTAGCTGGGAGTCTTCGTGGCGAAGTGGCCAAGCCATTTGACTTGGGCTCCGAAGGTTGTGGGTTAGATTCCGGGCAGCGTCCTTCGGTTTACGAGTGAAATTGTTCGGATTGACTTGGGCTCCGAAGGTTGTGGGTTAGATTCCGGGCCGCGTCCTTCGGTTTACGAGTGAAATTTTTCGGAGGCTCCTGTGGGTCATCACTGCAGCTACAGAGTTCGTGCTTTGTGCTGCATTTTCTGCTCTGCGGAAAGAGAATGAGCCATATGGAATAAAAACCCGGTGCAATGAAGTCGGCCCAGTCAACTTTTTTTTTTAAAGCGACTACTGTTAGCTTCCATTTAGGGAAGTCCCCCTTTGGTGCACCAGGGTCTTTCTGATTTTTCTAGGGGTATCATGTCTTGCTTGGTTCATCACACTGTCCATATGAATTCCCTAGTAGTATCATGTTCTGCTTGGTTCATCACACTGTCCATATGAATTCCCTAGTGGTATCATGTCTTGCTTGGTTCATCACACTGTCCATATGAATTCCCTAGTAGTATCATGTTCTGCTTGGTTCATCACACTGTCCGTATGAATTCCCTAGTAGTATCATGTTCTGCTTGGTTCATCACACTGTCCGTATGAATTCCCTAGTGAGTTCCCTTGAAGCAAGATGGCGGGACATTTTTTCGTCCCGTAAAATGGAACGTGTTTTTTCCGAAATGTGTATGGATTAAGTGTTTTTTTCGTGGTGAAATGGAGTTCGGACCGTGCAACGGAGTTTGTGCACGCGCGTCCGGTCTTCTTTCGGCGTATCATCGGCGCCCGGTGGCGATAGTTAAGCCTAACAACAGAACTGGCACTATTAGCCACCGGACGCTGATGCATATGCTGGGGGGAGGATCTGAGCACCTATGGACATGTCCGGAGTGCAACGAAGATACCCCAACTGATAACTAACTAACTGTCCATATGAATTCCCTAGTAGTATCATGTTCTGCTTGGTTCATCACACTGTCCGTATGAATTCCCTAGTGGTATCATGTCTTGCTTGGTTCATCACACTGTCCATATGAATTCCCTAGTAGTATCATGTTCTGCTTGGTTCATCACACTGTCCGTATGAATTCCCTAGTGGTATCATGTCTTGCTTGGTTCATCACACTGTCCGTATGAATTCCCTAGTGGTATCATGTTCTGCTTGGTTCATCACACTGTCCGTATGAATTCCCTAGTGGTATCATGTCTTGCTTGGTTCATCACACTGTCCATATGAATTCCCTAGTAGTATCATGTTCTGCTTGGTTCATCACACTGTCCGTATGAATTCCCTAGTAGTATCATGTTCCGCTTGGTTCATCACACTGTCCGTATGAATTCCCTAGTAGTATCATGTTCCGCTTAGTTCATCACACTGTCCGTATGAATTCCCTAGTAGTATCATGTTCCGCTTGGTTCATCACAGTCCGTATGAATTCCCTAGTAGTATCATGTCTTGCTTGGTTCATCACACTGTCCATATGAATTCGTTAGGAGTATCATGTCTTGCTTGGCTTGGTTCATCACACTGTCCGTATGAATTCCCTAGGAGTATCATGTCTTACTTGGTTCATCACACTGTCCGTATGAATTCCCTAGGAGTATCATGTCTTGCTTGGTTCATCACACTGTCCATATGAATTCCCTAGTAGTCCTTAAAAGTCAACAGGGTCGACTTCATTGCACAGGGATTTTATCCCATATGGCTCGGTCTTTTTCCGCAGCGCGGAAAGCGTTGCACAAAGCACAAACTCCGTAGCTCTAGCAATGACACACAGGGGTCTCCGAAAAATTTCACTCGTGAACCGAAGGACACGGCCCGGAATCGAATCCACAACCTTCGGAGCCTGAGTCAAACGGCTTGACCACTTCGCCACAGAGACTCCCTCCCTTGGTTCATCACTGTCCATATGAATTCCCTAGTAGTATCATGTTATGCTTGATTCATCACACTCTTCATATGAATTCCTTAGGAGTATCATGTTCTGTTTGGTTCACCACAGTGTACATTTGAGGGTTGTTCAGAAAGTAATGCACCACACCGTTTTTTCTCAGCTAATAATGAAGATAGAAGCATGGCATTTTGCACACTTCAAATATGGCATGTGCCGATTATGTGCACACAATTTCAATCCAACCGGCCAAATAATATGGCTGCCCTAAACCGTTGAAATGGAGCATGTTAGCAACTTGCATTATAAGAGAATTAAAGAATCAGGAAGTGATCAAGTCAAACCTACAGCTCAGGTGAAAACCTCAGCATTGATTTTCTTCACTGTCTGTAAACATTATTCTTCTTAAAAATCACAATATCCAGTTCCCTCACATCTCATTACTCACTGTGCAACATCAGCATCCATATAGAAGCATGATACACAAGATGACAGAAAACAGTGAAAGTTGTAATAGTATGCTATATGACAGAAAATTTAAAGCTGTAATAGTACGCTATATGAGAGAAAACTGAAAGGCATTATGGAACCCCAAAGAAAATCTTAATGAGGGCAACATTTGAAGATATGAAATTTAGAGTTCATCAGGAAAAACTAATGGATATATTTAAAATAAAAACAGGAGTGTGACAGGCATGTCTTTTGTCACCATTATTATTCTTACTTACTAAGCTGGATTATGAAGACAACTGTAACTACTGGCAGAAATGGAATTGAATGGGCTCTGGCAAAGAAACTTGATTATTTGGACTTCACCAACAACATTGCACCCATCTCTCTCACGTAATGCAGGATAAACTATATACACTTGATGGGAAGTCACAACAAATAGGTCTAAAAATTAATCGGGAACACAGATAAAGAGATTACACCAAGCAATGGCGTCCCAACCTTAGGTGAAACCTCACTTCAAGGAGTGGAGTCATACACCTGTTTAGGTGGCAGTCTAGACAGAGGTGGGGGAACAGATCAAGAGCAGCTTCCATAGCACTAGGATATTTCTACAAGTCCAAAGAAGTTAAACTTGGCACCAACCTAGAATATTTACTTCCAATCTTAAATCACTACAACTACATGGATCAGAAACATGGAGCATGAATCATCATGTGCTGTGTTGATAAGCATGGGCGGTCATGTTTCAGCATCTCACATGATCACCAGAGTCGTGGATTAGCTCTGTATTCTTGTCTTGACCATGACCCGTGGCCAAGCCATCCAGATATTTACTTCTCTGCCTTTCCTGTATTCTTTTCCCTCAGTCATGCCAGTTGTCACCAAGTTCTCCAATTTATTTCTTCTCATAACATGTCCAAAATATTGGCACTATGTCTAATTTCTCTAATCAGTTTACGAGAATGAATAAAAGAATTATTAATAACTTCAAACATTCAGTAAGCGATGTCTGTGCAGAATAGTGGGACTAAATGGTATGCCAGAATTACAAATGTAGAGTTCATGGAGAGAACTAAACACATTCCAGTAAATCAAGAGGGGAGGAAAAGACACTGTTGCTGGATAGAAGGACATGCACTGAGAAAACCTGACACTTGTATTACTGAATACTCCTTTGTTTGGAACCCACATGGTGGGTGAACAAAATAATGGGAGGCTGAAAAACACAAGATGAAGAGGAGAATTAAAAATGGATGAATAATACAGGACATGAACAGAGCAGGAGAAGATTGGAAAAGTTCAGATGGCCTGGCATGAGTTGGTGGAGGGCCTATGCCCCGGTGGGGGATACAGATCAAAAGAACTTGTGAGTGAGAGTACAAGTTCAAAAATAACACCATTGCGCTCAGGACATTCCTACATGTCCCCCACCTCATTCTTCAGTAGCCAAAGCAGAGTTCCCATGCTGATGGTACCAGTGGTTTCAGTTAGTTGCATAGCCTTTACAGGACATCATAGTCAACCCCAGCATTTTTGGATGTGTGTGATTTCTTGGCAAGTTTACGTTCAGTAGTTTGCCATTGCTTTCTGAATAACCTGCACTCATGCCATTGCATGAAAACCAACACAAGGTGGTCCGCTTCCAAATTGCCCACAGCTGTGGTTTGAATGTGGTATGTGGGATTACAAATTGCATTCATAACCCCTTGGCCATCGAGCTGGTGTTACCAGTGACAGCAGTAGGTCAGCATGGCCGAATGGATAAGAACGCTTGTTCTTAAACATCCAGTGTGCTGATGCCGAGTAAGTGGTTCAACACATACACCGGACAGTTGGACTAAAATGTTGACCTATAGTCCTTGACTTGGGGACGTTAATTCCTCTGAACATCTGAAGTCGGAATGGTTTCGCCTGATGGCAAGGGACACTGTTAATGGGGAAAGCTAATCCACAAGCAAAATTCATTCCAGTACTACTAAACAAAATAGTGTGTATGGACCACGCTTGAGTTCAAAGTGAGCGCACTAAAAAAACAGTGGCAGCCTAATTAAGTCTACCTGGCATATACCCGTATGTACTGAGTGCTGTCAAGATTCCCTTCAGATGCCGATCTTCTGTCCGTTGTGCTGCACTTTCCACTCAGTTCCAGAGTCCTAACCACATCAGTCTTATCATAAAGTAGCTCGCCGCCTGTCAGCCTGCTCATTTCCTCTCACACCTGCATGCCCTGGGCCAAATATCCACAATATGCTCTTGTCTGTCATCTTGTTAAGGTACGCCACTCCACACAGAGCATACCAGTTTCTATAGTTTATGTCCTTTACAAACACATCATGTCAGGCTGTACTACTCTCTGGTCATTACAACTCTGCAGTTACAGCCTTCAACCCTATTCTCTTGCTGGAAGTCATCCACTAGTCTGTTTGTACCTTAACCTTTGTAATTAAACTCCACCCAGTCCATTATCTTTCATCGCAGACCCATCCGTGTATATTATCACTTCCTTTGAGAGTGAGTTGTCATTTTTCAGTTGTTGCACAAATTCTCCTGTCACAATGTCTGTCCATATATAGCACTCTCGGTCCAACCTGACTCTATGTAAGGCTGTCTTGTTGGGCGGCACATTGGCCCACTTCTCTCCCTGCACTAACATAAATTTCACAAATATTTTTCATCATATGTGGTTTCTGAGGAAAATGAAAAGAATACCTTGGACATTAAAAAAAAACCAATGAGCAAGACCTATAAGAAACTAATGAAAACTGCAAAGTGATTAGAGAAATTAGATACAGACAGACAAAATTTGTTGGGCATATTATAAAAAGAAATAAGCTAGATAACTTGGTGACAACTGGCAATATTGAGGGGGAAAGAACAAGAGGAAAGCAGTGAAATTAATATCTGTATGGCATGGTCGAAAACCATGACCGTCCATGCTCATCGGCATGGTACATAATGATGATGTTTGATCGTATCTTCAGCCTGTGACATCCAAGAACTGCCTCTCTTCAATCTGTGTCATCAAAAGCCTCACGCAGATCATGCTCCCTGTCCACTGTGACCCTAAGGTACTTCTTTGCCTGGAGCACTTTGTGCCTATCATATGTAGACAGTAAAGCAAGCATGTTCCTTGCACATTCTTAAATGACTCATTTTAAATGAATTGCAGCTTTTCCAGGTGTCTGTGCTATTGTGAGCACCCCAGACCATGGTCAATCACCAAAATAATTACCTGCTGATAGAGTGTATAGAGGTGTGTTCATGGCTGAAAGAATAACAGTACTCACTCTTAAACTTCCGGTGCTGATGGTGGTGTAGAGGGATCATTGGTCAGTTGGACTTGAACATTGACTTATAGTTCAGAAAGCAATGGCAAACTATTGGACATCAACTAGAAAATCAACCAGGGGTTGATCTGCGAAGGACATGCAACTTTAGAGCATAAAAAAATCTCATAAAAATAACCAGTCAAAATGAAACTGCTATTGCATAGGGCTTACAAAACTTGAATATTGCTTATTCCAGAAATGATGCATATGGCAGTTTCTCAAGTAGCTGAGTATAAAAACAATTCTAGACAGGTGAAAGATACCAAACCTTTATTTGCTAATATTATTGTCAACACAGTTATTCTTATCAGCAGATATGAAGAATTTATAGTTATGTCAATTAGAAAGTGTAGATGTGAAAAATTTTTTGTAGAAAAATGAGTGAGGAAATGTTAAGGTAAGGAAGCCTTACATACACATTTGTACGGTGATGTAATTCTAACACGGAGTCATGTTGTTTCAGTTAGTAAAATATTGAAAAAAATTATGTACAGATCTAATTTGCGATGTTTGTTGTAGCAAATGGTGAACATTAAACATCTAAAATGGTGTGGTGATTTTGGTCACATGCGGAAGGAAAAGTTAAGACCATTGTGTTATGGATAAAGGGATGCTCTGTACCTGAGCTCATGCATCGGTGAGGTCTGTGCTAGTTTCATGGAACAATGCAAGACTTCTGCCAAGTGCCCTTGTACACCGTGCATTAATGGCCATCATAAGCCTGAACTAAACCGGCAGGGAATCTTATAGTCAGTGGTCCCTACAGATGCAGTGACCAGAAAACACAAAGTGGAATGGCCTCAAACACTCATTATTCCACCCTCCCCCAAATGATGCCCATAAAGTTGTGCTCTATTAACTTGAGAAATGGGTTGTAATGTCCACAAAGTGTGATTCCTACTAAATGACAATCCGGCTCAAGTGTCCTTTAAATGAGAATTCTACTGAATGACAATTCTGTTCAAATGTCCACCACGTATTGTGTATAAAACAGAATATCAGTGCAACGAGAGAAAACCTTGCTTCATATGCAAGTTTCTCAAACCTGAAGGAAGGATTTTGACAGTCCCAAATCTGCTACAGAACCACTCATTGTGTGGGGTTCATCAAAGTCCCAAATCTGCTACAGAACCACTCATTGTGTGGGGTTCATCAAAGTCCCAAATCTGCTACAGAACCACTCATTGTGTGGGGTTCATCAAAGTCCCAAATCTGCTACAGAACCACTCATTGTGTGGGGTTCATCAAAGTCCCAAATCTGCTACAGAACCACTCATTGTGTGGGGTTCATCAAAGTCCCAAATCTGCTACAGAACCACTCATTGTGTGGGGTTCATCAAAGTCCCAGATCTGCTACAGAACCACTCATTGTGTGGGGTTCATCAAAGTCCCAAATCTGCTACAGAACCACTCATTGTGTGGGGTTCATCAAAGTCCCAAATCTGCTTCAGAACCACTCATTGTGTGGGGTTCATCAAAGTCCCAAATCTATTGACTGCATTCTTCTAGTCCTCAAAGGTGTAGCCTGTGCTGAACTAGAGGCTTAATATACAGAATAAAACTAAGCAACAATGCACAGGACATGATCATTCCTTGTGATATTTCCTTAACTCTAGAAAATAATTAAGAGGAAAGAGCATGCTTAATCTCAGGCTAATCATTTCAGCCATTTATTGTCAGGTTAATAATCCCAGGTATGTATTGTCAGGCTAATAATTTCAGGCATTTATTGTCAGGCTAATCGTTTCAGGCGTTTATTGCCAGGCATTTATTGTCAGGCGAATAATTTCAGGCATTTATTGTCAGGCTAATAATACCAGGCATTTATTGTCAGGCTAATAATACCAGGTATTTATTATCAGGCTAATAATTTCAGGCATTTATTGTCAGGTAATAAAGCTGCCGGCTCCGTAGCGAAGGCGTTACGGACACAATTCGTAATCCTGCATACCACATTTGAAACACAGCTGCGGGCGATTTAGAAGCAGACTGCCTTGCATTGGCTTCCCATACAAAGGGATGAGTGCTAGTCATTAAGAAAGCAATGGCAAACTACTGAACATAAATTTGCCAAGAGATCACGAACAGCAAAAGAATACTGGGATTGACTGCAACGTCCTGTACAGGATATGCAACTAACTAAAAAAGCTAAGCAGTTCCAAAGCTCAGTGAATTACATACATGCGTACTCACGATATAAAATGGTATCTAAAAAAAAAAACAGTGAAACTAGTATCAAAAACATTGGCTAGGTGTGTATGTAGGAGTGTTTCCGAAGCCCTATTTGATGTTGTTCATTGCAGCAACATGCCATTACTGATAGCCCATCAACTTGATGCTGGAAGGGATTCTGTTCCTCACAGTCAAGCATTTATCACGATCAATGAAAATACTGTTTTTCTTAAAGGAAATTTCCTTCTCCAAGGCCATGCGACTATCCTGTAGATCCTTGAGTGAGTTCTGAGCTTCATTTAGTCTTTGTTTCAGCGCATCCATGGACTGGTTGATTTCATTGACTTCACCAACCAAACTGTAAAAATATCAAATTATATATATATAAACCACATGTATGTGTATAAACTGCCAACAAATCGTATAAAATGATTTACATTGTGTGAGATCAGAATGGATAAAAGTGCTAATTCTTAAACATCCGATGCTGATGCTGAGGTAGGTGGTTCAACTCTGCACTGGTCCAGTTGGACTACAATGTTGACTTCTTGTCCTTGACTTGGGGACATAAATTACAAGTAACTCTGAAGTCAGAGTAGGTGTCTGATGGTGATAGACATGGTAATTTTTTTTTTCTTTTTAAAAGTTGCATATCCTTTACAGGACGTTGCAGTCAACACTAGCATTTTACTGCTGTTGTTGATGTCTTAGCAAATTTTAAGTTCAGTAGTTTGCCATTGCTTTCTGAACAACCAGCTCCCATACTAACACGTTAAAACCAGCGAAACATGGTCTGCTATCAAATCGGTCACCGCTGTGTTTCGAACACGGGTAAGGGGCATTACGAATTGCGTCCACAATGCCATCGCCAAGGAGACCGGAGGCACTGGTAATAGGAAGAACTAATCCACATGCAAGATGAGTCCAATGCACTTACTAGTAACAACACGTGTATGGACTACGCTTGAGTTCAAAGCAAGTGAGTGCAGCAACAAAAAACATTCCATTAGCCTGAGAAAATAGATATTCACTGCCTTGATAGTGATGAAGACATAAACAATGTTCAAGCAACCAACCAGAGTGCTGGAATTCATTATCTTACAACTGTGATAGCAGTCATTGAGTGTATGTACGAGGCGGCTTCAAATCAAAACCTTAAATGTTTTTTTGTTTTTTTGGTGTGAATATATTCTGAAAAAGTAAAGAACAAAAGTATCATTTTTCGATATTGTCACACATGCAAGTCCTCCAGAGCAGATAAAGTGCTTAGATTCCTGTAGAAAAAAATTCTCTTGGTCGGGTGTGTAACCACTCATGCACCACTTGCTGTATCTCTTCATCGAATAAAGGTTATGAAAATTCCTACTCCATACACTTGCTGGACTGACAGGAATGCGTCATCATACTGGACCTTCATTCGCTGATGAATATCTATAGGTTTACCCCCTTCACTAGTAAAAAAAAAAACGAATAACAGAACGCTGCTCCTCTGTTGTGTGTGTCAGAAGTAGAGTGGCCATCTTTAAACTGTTCTTATGACATCACTGTGTTTGTCAGCACCGTGATATACACTCTTGACATCCTTAACAACAATATTGACAGGTTACAGGACAATGGCATGTTATTGTAATTTCTATCACACTTGTAAGGTTTTCATTTGAAGCCCCATTGTATTATAATTTAGATCAAATCTATTCATAGGTAACTAGCATGATAAGTTCAGGGGACATGACTTACTGGTACTGAGAAGGGTCACGACACAACTCCACTCCTGGCCTGTATGTCCTGTTGTATAGGCGGGTCTGAGCCACTTTGAGTGGATCCTCCTTGTCCCTGATTGCCTGCTGCAGGTCATCCAGATTTTGTTCCTGGTCTTTAATCTGTTTCACCACCTGAGATAATAATAATGAAAATGTAAAGGGCCCTTTCACACGTCTGGAGATGTACTGGACATATAGGGTGGTCTCCATATTTATATAGACCAATCAGCACTTGATGGGTCATGCGATCAATATCTTGTGTATAGACCAATCAGCACTTGATGGGTCATGTGATCAATATCTTGTGTATAGACTAATCAGCACTTGATGGGTGATTGATCAATATCATTTGTATAGACCAATGAGAACTTGATGGGTGATGTGGTCAATATCATGCTTGCCGCCTTCACTTCCCAGGACATTTTCTGGTATCTATTTTTAGGTTGGATCAGCCTGGGAGCTCAGGTCAATTTTAATTCATCCCTGCCTCAAGGGGGTTTCGAACACATGACCACCAGCCTGGCAGAGAAGTGTGCTGGCCACCGCACTGCCAACCATGGTTTACATAGTTATGTTCTAGGAGTAGAAAATATGTTTTTGTATATGTTTATGCTCTAGTATAAGTAAAGTTTGTTTTCTTTAATGGCTACGATTATGTATCAGTCACATATGTTTTTGTACATGTTTATGCTCTTGATTAAGGAGAGAGGTGACAATCGTAAACTGATAAGAGAAATTAGATGTAGACAGTCAAACTTTTTTGGTCATGTTATGAGAAGAAATGGATTGAAGAACTTGGTGATAACTGGCAAGATCGAGGGGAAGAGAACAAGGATAAGGCAGAGAGGTAAATACTTGGATGGCTTGGCCATGTGGTATGGTTGAGACAGGAACACTGAGCTGATCATGACTCAGGTGATCGACTGAGATGGCGAAACATGACCGCCCACACTTATCGGCATGGCACATGATGATGATGATAAGTAAAGAATGTTTTCTTTAATGGATATGATTATGTATCAGTAAAAGATGTTTTCTTTTCACTGTTATGATTCATCATCATCATCATGCAGCAGGTCCTTTGCAGAACGCCGCTCCCATCATGGCCCCGCCAAAAAACCTCTCAATCTCCGGCCATTTCTCCCGCTTCCTGCACCCTCATGCCCAAAGCGTCTGCAATGTCCTGTGCCCATCGCCGTGCTGGTGGGTCTTGCCTCTTCTTCCAAGTATTATGCCTTCCATAACTGATCTTTCCAAGCCACTGCAACGTTTATTATGGCCAACATATTTCAGTTTCCAAGACACGTTTATGAACCGAACCAGTATTCTTCAATGTTCAGATCTTGTAGAATGTTACTATTGTTTTTTTCTTGTTGGTCCATAATATTCTAAAAACCTTTCTGTAACACTTCAGCTTTAAGAACCTCAATTTGTTTTCTTTAGTGAATATTGAGAAATGGTTGATGACTCACATTCATACGTTGCCACAGGAAAGATGTATGGTCCGAAAAATAGTAGTTTTGCCCAATTTGTAATACATTTTATGAAGTGCAGGGGACGCAGAGGTGTTTCCAAGGCACCAGGGCCGGGTTATATACTGGCCAAGACCTACTGACGCGTCCTCGTCGAGCGTCCTGGGCAACAGGTCCCTTCGGGGTCCTGGCTAAAGTTAGTAGGATCATCGATTCCTCCGAAGTCGGAGAGTGTCTGCCTGTACGGCGAGGAACCACTAGTCTGCACACCAATAAGCCAGACATGGGACAACGGATACTCACGCAAAACTCAGGTCCGTATGATATCACACTGATGTTGGACAACAGGATGCCTTCATCCGACATACAGGACTTCGCGTTGGAGCTCAAGCCAACGAACACAAGCAAGCAAGCAAGCATGAAGTGCAGAACAAGATATTGTTTTTCATTGTATCTCAAAGGTATGATTAGGTATCAGTAAATTGTTTCCCTTCATGGTTATGCTCTTCTTCTTCTGCTGTTGCCTCCTAATGCTCTTCTTCTTCTGCTGCTGTTGCCTCCTATCTCCCGATGGAGCATAGGTCATCAACCAACTCAAGCCAACCCATCCTATGCTGTGCCATCTCTTGCAGCTACCCCCATGTTCTCCCCATATTAAGCATCCCTAATTCTATTATCCATGTGTTTTTAGGTCTCCTTATTTCTTTTGCCTTATGGATTCCAGAGGAAGGATTTTCTACACATACTAACAGATTTCTCCCCCGATGGTGTTTCCACCTTGTCGTGGTGGGGGAGCTTGAGTTTCTCAATGACCCTGAGTGCTATGCCGGCGGTAGCGTAGCTACCAGCAGGGCCTCCCAAGCCGGACAGGTCAAAGAGTAGAGAACAGACAAAGAGAAACACTCTGGTCCTCCAGGTTGGGGGTTGAAGCATGGGGTTAACATCCCCACCTTTGTAAAAACCATTTTGTTACGAAACAGATACATGAGCCTCGAATTCAGACTGACTTATTTGGACATCGACCTTAGAACGTTAAAGGAATTTTGAGATTTGGAACATGGAATGTACGGACACCATATCGAGCTTTAGCGGGCGAAGAATTAACAGAGGAGCTGGATGAGTATAAAATGGATATAACAGCAATTCAAGAAATAAGGTGGCCAGGAGAGGGTTCTTTAGAGCAAAATGGAATGATTATAATATATGGAGGAAACACCCAAAATAAACATGAATTAGGAACAGGATTTGTCATCAAAAAAGTTATGGGGGAACTTTCTAAACTTTAAAGCTGTGAATGATAGGATTAGTAAATTACGAATAAAAGGTAAATGGAAAAATGTTACGATGATTAATGTACATGCACCTACTGAAGAGAAAGAAGATGATATTAAAGAAGACTTTTATAATGATCTGGAAGATGTCATAGAAGAAACCCCCAAACAGGACATCCTGATTGTGCTGGGAGACTTCAACGCAAAAATAGGTAGAGAGCAAACTAATAAAAAAGTTGCCGGTATAGAAAGCCTACATACAACTTCAAATGATAATGGATGGAGAGTCATCAACCTAGCAGAAGCCAAAGGACTGCATATCAGCAGTACCAGACTGCAAATAAAGGATATACATAAACAAACTTGGAAATCATGTGACAAGAGAACCTATAATCAAATAGATCACATTTTAATTAACAACAAAAATGCATAAAACATACAACAAATTAGAAGCTATAGAGGAGCTGAGTGCCACAGCGACCACTTCCTCGTTGGGGCAAAATTTAAAATAAAACTTAAGAGAGCTTTCTGTGCTAAACTACAAAGGTTACACCCAACATATAACAGAGAAAAACTACAAGAAATTACAGTCAAAGAGAAATTTGCAGATGAAATAAAATGTAAACTTGAAATTCTACAAATCCCGTTGGAGGAAAGCGTTGACCAAACTTGGTTGAACATCAAGAATACAATTCAATCTACCGCAGAAGAATGTCCGGTCAGCTAAATATGCCAGGCAATAAATCGTGCAGTCTATTGTTTGTGTCCTCGTTATTCAAATTACTGTCAAGTGTCAGGGGAAGCAGGTTTACTGGCAAGTATCAGGGAAGCAGGTTTACTGGCAAGTGTCAGGGGAGCAGGTTTACTGGCAAGTATCAGGGGAGCAGGTTTACTGGCAAGTGTCAGGGGAGCAGGTTTACTGGCAAGTGTCAGGGAAGCAGGTTTACTGGCAAGTATCAGGGAAGCAGGTTTACTGGCAAGTATCAGGGGAGCAAGTTTACTGGCAAATATCAGGGAAGCAGGTTTACTGGCAAGTATCAGGGAAGCAGGTTTACTGGCAAGTGTCAGGGAAGCAGGTTTACTGGCAATTATCAGGGAAGCAGGTTTACTGGCAAGTATCAGGGGAGCAGGTTTACTGGCAAGTATCAGGGGAGCAGGTTTACTGGCAAGTATCAGGGGAGCAGGTTTACTGGCAAGTATCAGGGGAGCAGGTTTACTGGCAAGTATCAGGGGAGCAGGTTTACTGGCAAGTGTCAGGGGTGCAGGTTTACTGGCAAGTGTCAGGGAAGCAGGTTTACTGGCAAGTATCAGGGAAGCAGGTTTACTGGCAAGTATCAGGGGAGCAAGTTTACTGGCAAATATCAGGGAAGCAGGTTTACTGGCAAGTATCAGGGAAGCAGGTTTACTGGCAAGTGTCAGGGAAGCAGGTTTACTGGCAATTATCAGGGAAGCAGGTTTACTGGCAAGTATCAGGGAAGCAGATTTACTGGCAAATATCAAGGCAGCATGTGTGTTTGCATGATTACATAAACTTATTCAAACCTTTGTGAGGTTTTCTTCCAGCTTGGCTTTAGCATCTTCCATTTCTGCAATTCTGTTGGTGAAGTTGGCGTACACCTGGTCTGCCTGTTCCCGCATATCCCGGGATGTATCTTCTAGCACGTTGTCAACAAGTGTTCGCAGCTGGATGCTGGCCATGCGCTCATGCTCGGCTCGGGCAATGTTGTCATGTGAGAACTGAGCCCATGATTCAGGGGTAGATTGTCTGAAAGGAAATGTTTCAAATGAACTTCATATTTGCGTTCATAAAAATATTAATTGCTTGTAAAATAAATTTACATTACTTATTCAACTGTCAAAGAACTAGATATTAGTAAACAGTTATATATTAAATGTTAGAATCTCTTTCATTAATTTAGATGCTATATTATTAATTTATGAATCTGATATTGCCATATCTTAGCTATTTCTTTTTTATCAGACAGGCAGTGTTGTTTTTTTGGGGTCTATAATGGTTAGTCAGCAGTATGGTTTTGTTGGGGAATTTATTTTTATCTTTTTTTATAATGTATGTTTCTTTTTCTGCTGCTGCCTTTTACTCACCAAAGGAGCATAGGGCCATAACAATCTCACACCTAGCCCTCCTAGCTTCTGTCATCTCCATGTAGCTTCCCCATGCCGTCCCCATACCTGTCATCTCTGCTTTAAATTCCCATGTCCATATTTTTAGGTCTCCTTCTGTTTCTTTTGCCCTGTGGCTTGTAGAGAAAGAACTCTGTAGCCATACTATTACCAGGTTTTTCTCAATACATGTCCTATCCAGCGACAGTGTCTTTTTTCACCTCTTAATTCGCTGGAATTTGTTTAGTCCTCTCCATAAGCTCTGTATGAGTAATTCTGTCATACCATTTTTGTCTGTCTATTCAGCACAGGCACCAGTTAATGAATTACTAATAATTGTTTTAGTCATTCTCCATTTTTCTAATCCATACAATAGTACTGATTTGATGTTAGAGTTAAATATTTCACGTTTTTTACAAGGTTTAATTAATTTTGACTATACAACATTTCCTGTTTGCTATAAAAGCTCATCTTTCCTTGTGAATTCTTATTTTAATATCTCTGTCATATCCTTTGTCTTTGCATTGCTATCTAAATAGGTGTATGCTTCTGCCTCTTGAAGTGAGATTTCACCAAGGGGAGATCAGGTTATAATTTCCATGATTTAGTCTTATTGTCTTTATCTTTGCCTTTCCCCAATGAATTTTTAGACCTAATTGTTGTGACCTCCCATCATGTGCGTTTAATTTGACATGCATTTGATTTAGTGTGTGAGACAGGAGGGTAAAGTTGTTGGCAAAGTCCAGACCATCGAACTACCCTGCTCAGATTTGTTCCAAATGCTTTTAACCTGCCACCAGCAGTCTTCTGTACTCACCTCATCTACCGACTGTTGTTGGACCTGGCAATTATTAGAGAGTGTGACCATAAATTATTTCTGAGAGATCCTATTATTGTATTGATTTCCATGTTTACACGATGTTATGCACATCTTGAGTTTCAACTTCATTTTATTTATCAGCAGATGGTGATCTCAATCTACTACATATGCACCGCTAAAAACTGGTACGTCTTTAGAGATAATCTAAATTTTGTGTAAATACAGACATGATCATTTTGACTTTCTGTATTATGATCTTATTATTTTGCTGCTTTGTGTTTTCTTTTATGTGGAAAAACACCTCCTCTTATTTTATATGAATGGACTGCACAAAAAATTGGTGAATTTTTGTTCATTACTCAAGGCCATGATTATCCATGGTTTCCTCAGAGGCTGTAGTACTTTGTATTTTCATGTGACATTCCCCTTAACTGATTTAGCCATATCATTTGTTGGCATGAAACAATGGATCACATTTGTGTTCATATTCTGAGGTTCTAAATGTTGCTGTTATTATTCTGGATCTCACTACTTCCCATTCTGTGCTTTTTTCTGCCTCTTTAAATAGCATTTGGGCCACCCTTTCACTGTGAGGACAAGTTCCTCAGTATGCCCCATGAAAGCACAATTTAACCTGTGTTTAGAAGCATTTTTCTTTCACATAATCCCAAAATGTTAATCTTAATATATTTCATTTCTGCTACCATTTGTGCTGTCTTTCCCATTCATACATAGTTGTGACATTCCAGGTGTCAATCATGGAGATTTTTCTGGGTGAAAGTAGGTCAGTCAGCAAAAGCAAATTTTAATCAATTTGCTATTGGAAAAATCAGCACTGAAACTCTGTGGTGGCTTTTGAAAAGGGAGACGGATCATATGTGGGAATGTCCTCAGTGCAGTGATGTTGAATTTTAAATTCAGTATTCAATATCAACATGGTTTTGGATGCTTTAGCAACCTTTTACATTGCTAGCACCATAATCATCATCAAGTGCCCTGCCAAATGGCATAGGCATTCATCAATATCCACAGATCTCCATAATTGGTGTTCTGGATCAATTCCATTGAAGTTATTCCTTCATGCTACCATCTAAGACCATCCAACTAGTTCCATACTTAATTTTTAAAAATTGTAAAAACAAAGAATCTGGTATGAGAATATACTTTATGCATTTATGTCTATACTGTCTTATAATGGCAATTAGCTGCATAAACTACCTCAACTATTTGAAAAACAGAAAATAGACTCACATTTCCTCAAATTTGGCTGCTCCGTCATGGAACTGCTTATTTGTGTGGTGGTTGCGCAATGCTCCACTCTTAGTCTCAATCTCTAGTGCCTCCTTTTTATCACTCCAGTCCATCTCCAGGTTCTGCTTGGCATCACGATTCAGCCTGGATGTCAGTCAGAAACAATAATTGTATCACTGGCTGTGTAGTCAGATACATTTACTGATATCTTCACAAGATTGAGCAATTGTTCCTCTCACAAAAGTTGAACACATGATGAAAGAAGAAGGACATGTTTTTTAAAGAGACAATTATAGGCTATTAAAATGCTGTTAAAAAAGTTTACTCATATAGAGAACTGGTTGCTCACTTCAGTAGAAGACAGTCCACATTCTTTGAGCATATCACAAGAAGAGGAAAGCTGGAGTATGTCATCACAATGGGGAGGCTGGATGGGAAGAGAGGCAGGGATGAGACCAAGAGAGAAGATGCTGGACAGTTTGTCATTATGGCATGGAGGAACGTCAGTGCCAGAAATGGCTAGGAGCACAAGAGAGAGAAGGCTGTCCAACTTTCCCGCTGTGACGACCTTCTCATTAGTACTACCCACGCTATTTTACTGGTTAACTATACTATTAACTGTTAAATCTGGCATATTTCACACACTAGATTACATTCTATGTCGTATTCACACATTCTTATTCTATAACTGTCTATTTCTTCGGTAACACATAGTCATTTCTGTCTCTACTGAACTCTTATTGCTGCTAGAACTCTTAGGATCATGAATTCTTTTCTTGTGTTGTCTCATATCTCTGCTTGTTTGCTGTACACACTGAGCATTTTCTCTTTTCATGGATGTTTGTATATGTTTACAACATTGTCATCAGCATTATTGAAGTATAAATTGTCTTCCATAACACACTTTTATCATATCTCTGCTTGTTTGTTGTACACATTGAATAGTCTGTTTTTTTTTATGGATGTTTGTATATGTTTACAACATTGTTATCAGCATTGCTGAAGTATATATTGCCCTCCATAACACACTTTTATCATATCTCTGCTTGTTTGTTGTTAACACTAAGCATTTTCTCTTTTCATGGATGTTTGTATATGTATACAATATTGTCATCAACATTGCTGAGATCTATAGTTTTCCCCATAACATCAATGTTAGGATGTCTCCTTCTACCCGTATGTTGCTGGCGCCTGTAAGGAAAGCAAAGAATAGCAACATCATAATCTAGTATGTCATAAGAGGTGACTAAGAGGGGTTGGTGTCATACTGGTTAACTCATCCTATAGAAAACTACAGCTGCAAAATCCGACCAATCAACAAGTTGACAAAGGTCTTGACATGAGGTAGGTGCTCCATTGGGAGATGAAAGGCACAAGAAAAAGAAGGTTGTCCCCTTTAGTAATGCCTACATTACTACTCTCCTCGCCTAATGTTTTCCAAGATGCACACATTAGACATGTGTGCATCTTGGAGAACATTAGGCGAGGAGAGCGGAGCAGCTAGCGGAGCAGTCAGACTTGTGCAGAGTTATAATCACATTGAGCATGGAGTGCAGAGAGTGGCCAGCAGGGGCCATGGAAGTGGAAATCCAGCAACTTATTCAGGATAATGCTCGCTCGGGTGATGTGATTATCTACACAGATGGTTCTGTATCAAGAGGTAGGAGAAGTCCCTGGGGTTCATAGCAAAAGCTAATGGTCGACGTTTGGTGCAGGAGAGCGTGGCATATGATACCACAACATCTAGCTTAAGAATGGAGGTGGAGGCGGTCACAGGAGCTTTCCGCTGGATCGAGAATATGATACACACACACATCATGATTTTAACTGACTCAGAAAGCATGCTGAGGAAGGTGAGAACAGGGATGCTACATGCAGAGTGGCTTGCTTCGCTTCGGAGGTCACGGGTGGTAAGCGTCACCTGGATCTTTTCTCTGGGGCATGCCGGTGTGCTGGGGAATGAACAGGTGGACAGATTGGCTGGCTCTGCAAAACTTGGTGGAGTATTGATGCATGACAAGGCAGATGTGGTTTGCGGCCTTGTGGGAGCACGTGTACACCTCGGAGGAGCAAATGGATTATCATGGTCTGGCAAGAATGAGACAGCGAGGGGTGACGAGGGGATCTGGCCGACACTCGCCGCTCAGAGGAAAGGCGAGACGGACATATAATCAGATTGCTACTGGTACTATTGGTATTGGAACTCTTCGCTGGCTGCTGAGGATGGGGACGGAGTGCCTATGGGAATGCCCCGAATGCTGTGATGTCGGTTCCTAGATCAATCAATCAATCAATGCCTATCCTTATCCACACAGCCTATTCTCTGTTTCTCGTCTCAAAATCATCTTTAGTCTTACCATGTTTTTGTCTTCCACTGTGCATTCCAGTTTATAATATTTTATTATTGTGATAGCTTTATCCTCATTATCACAGCTTAATCTCTATTGGATTTGTTTATATAGAATATGATTTCCAATTATCACATTTTAGTTAAAACATTCCCAGACTGTGACAGTATTGCAGAAAATAGCAAAAATACTTTAAAACCTTGACCCAGAAACTGTGCTGGTATGGTGGGTATTGCGCTAGCATGTCAAGACGGTGCTTCGGGTTCAGTTCCCAGCAGTGGCAGAATTGTTTCCAATCAGAAAGGCTCGGAAGTGGACCCAGTCTCATAAAATAGCTACCAGACAATTTTCAGAATTTTTTAGAAATGGTCCAGGATCTCAAACAGAACTGGTCACCACACCTCATTAGACCACAGGCTGACACAGTGATGGAATGTTAAATAATAATATTCAGCCATAACCGCTGTAACTTTGCCATAGTTTTGCTTATATTATCATAATTGAGAATAATTTAACTTCAAGACAAAATAGTTTGTCAGGCAGAGTGCAAATAACCAGCCAAAACATGCCCATAAGCAGCATTTTGAGGGATTTTGGTAAAGGATTACTCTCAGTGCAAACAGAAATCTCTATAAGTGCTCCAGTCACCTCCCAAGGTTACACAATGAGAATCTCAGCAAACTGATAAACTCTAGCACGGGTGAGAAATAGTGTACCAGAATCATGCATGCTGTAATAATACTTTTGTGGGTGGGTTTTTATTTCATTGAAATATAGACAGGACAGTGGTCTATTCAGCCCGCTCTTTTACATTTCCAACTGCCAAGGGATTTTTTACGTGTGCATGCACACAGGTCTGTCAAGTTTTTTGCCCCAGTTTGAGGAGGCTGGACATTTAATCCACTACTCCAGGATCATGGGGGAAATAACCATCCTTGCTCTAATTTTGCAAAAATCCATACAGTGCGTTCCTGCGAATCGAACTAGGTCTGTTAAAATTAGAGGCAGATATCAAAACCACGAAGCCACTCTGCCTATTTCCACTCCGCAGAATTTACAAATGACTGGCAGTTGTTAGAAATGTGCTGCCAAACAGCAAATGCTGGTGCACATTCACCAAGAAATACCTGGCTACAGCAGAAACACGCAGACTTCATGAACACCCTTGTAACATTATGTGCAACAATCATTAGAGACAGGGGAAGTAATGAACTTTCTTAATGAAATATACACAAGTGAGGCCTCACCTCGTCTGTTTTTCACACTGGTTGATGGTGTTTTTCAGCAGATCTTGGACATTATTGATTATTTCAACTTCCTGTAAATTAGAAATGTAATATCACTCATATATGAAACTACACATTCCAATTAGTAAATCATCACAGTTCTACAACAAAATTATATTCATATACAATGGCAGTTTTGCATATTTAATGCTTTTGTTCAGAGAGCAATGGCAAACTATTGAACATAACCTTGCATAGTAAATCACAAACAGCCAAATAATGCTGGGGTTGATTGTGATGTCCTGTAAAGGACATGCAACTAACATTTTTTTTAAAAACATCACCAGGTTAGATTATGTCTGAATACTTGTCAAATATAACATATATATAGTTTTACAATAACTGACTTTACTGGCAATAATACTTCACACATAAAGCTATATTTAAATCTTGCTAGCTAACAGAAGTGAATGTTTTGATAAACATAGAACAATGCATGGATAGACGACATATGTATGTAACCAACAATTTGCATAGTTACGCTGAATGTTCCAGCTAGTCCCATATGGATTATAACTCATGGTCAACATTTGCTGTTAGACTTTGAGAAATTCGATTTTGATCTTGAGCCAAATACAATGTTTGTGTAGTCTCTCCACTTGATTCTTTGTTTTCTTCTAGTTCTATAACCAAAGATTCCTCAGTTGTAGACACAAAGCCGCAGCCAATTGGGCGTCACTCTAACCACTTTATTTCTTGTCTCCCTATAAATTCAACACAGGGCATGGTATTTATTATATTTCTAATGTCAAAATTTCTGATTCTGCGTTTTAGTGAAATTTGAGGTGTAATGGGTTTCCTCTCTTGTGATTTAGAGTCTTCATGTTTGGCACTGATAGCAGAGTGTTGTAGAAATAATAAAAACAACCTTATTTATAGTTAGAACAATATTATATTATAAGCATCAAACGAGAAATAATTTGTTTTAAAAAATAGTTGAGAATTACATTGAAAACAAACTTATTTTGCTTGAAAAAAAAATATTAGTAACTTATTGAAACAGTGAATCAATAGGTGAAGAAAATTCACTGGTGTTAGATGGGACATACACTGAGAAAACTTGAGAATAGCAAATAGTATTATAACTAGAAAGGTCTTTGTCAAGAATCCACAAGGCAAAGATAAAGAGGAAGACCCAAAAACACATGGGATAGAGACAGAAATGAATAAAATGGGAAGGATATGGACAAAGCTGTACAGGATAGCTGGGATATGATATGGGATATGATGCCCCAGAGTGAGTTGGTTTAGGTTCTACGCCACAAAGGGGGTTAAAGGGCCAAAAAAGAGGTTATTGAAAATGTATAACATCTGAGAAATCATTCTTCACAACAACGTACAGATGGTAGAATAAGTTTACAATATATGGTGCATCAAACATGTCAGGAGATAAACAATGATGAGTTAGGGGGTACTTCTGAAAAATCAATACATTCAGTTGCACTTCAGTAGAACAGATAAGAATCAACACATTTAGTTACATTTCAGTAGAACAGATAAAAAGTGTAGAACAGATAATTGTATAACAGATAAGAAGTGTAGAACAGATAAGTGTAGAGCAGATAAGGGTAGAACAGATAAGAAGAGTGTGATTTCTACCTTCAGCAGAGAAATCTCAACATCATCTTGCACTAAATCGACACCCAAGCGCCGCTGACGACAGTTCAGGTTATCAGTAGCAATATGCAGAGAAACTTCTGTTGTTCTCAGTGCATTCTCCAGGCGCTTTTTTTGTGCCAGCAGAAGATCTGTCTCATCAATAACATCCTGTGTTGAAATGGATAATAATACGAATCGTAAATTTAACTGAACATGTAATCTCATCTCATCTCATCTTGTTCCTCTTGTACCTTGCGGTGTCGAGGTGAAATATAAACTTCGTGAGAGTGCCCGGTTATGGGCTTCGTATATCGACATTCCCATGGACTCTGTTATTCCCTCCGTCCAACGTTTACGTGGTCGGCCTCTTCCTCTGTTTCCATCTGGTCTGTACATCATTGCTTGTTGTGGCATGCTGTTGACTGGTAGCCTACTTGCATGGCCAAACCATTTGACTTGCTGCTTTCTAATAAAATCTAGAGCAGCTTTAACCCCCACTTTAGTCCTGATTTCTTCATTTCTGATCTTATCTCTTCTTGATACGTTGAGTATTCTTCTCAGGAACCTCATTTCTGTTGTTGTGATTTTTCTTTTCTCTTTTTCTGTCATTGTCCAGGTTTGGCATTGGTAGCACAGAGTTGGTAGGAAGATTGTGTTGTAAAGTGCTTTCTTAGTAGCTATTGATACATGTTTGTTCTTTAGTATTGGTGCCATCTGTCCAATGAGTTGATTTGCCTTATTGCACCTATTTTCGATCTCGTCTTCTGATCTGCCATTTGATGATATTATACTTCCTAGGTACTTGAAGCTCTTTACTTGTTTCAAGGGATGTTCGTTTAGGTGAATTGTTGCTGTTTGTTCTTCTTTAGTTATAGTCATTACCTCTGTTTTGCTTGTGCTAATTTTCATGTTATGTTCCCTACACATTTCGTTTAGACTATTCATGCGGTCTTGTAATTCAGCTTCTGATTTTGCTATTAGTGCTTGGTCGTCCGCAAACAGGAGTTCTCTAATGGTTAGATTTGCAGATGGTTCTTCTTCTGTGTTCTCGTCATGCAGTATTCTTGCTGTCTCTGCTTGGCTGGTTTCTTTACATATGTTGTCTATATATGTTATGAACAAGAGAGGGGACAGGACACAACCTTGTCGTACTCCAGATCTTATGGTGAAGGGTTCTGAGTGTCCTCCAGTTGCTCTCACTATGCATTCACTGTTGTTGTATAAACGTCTACATAGGTTTGTTAGATGTGTACTCACTCCATATTGTTTAAGGATTTCCCACAGCTTGTTTCTATCTACCCTATCAAATGCCTTTTCTTGGTCGACAAAGGCTAAGTAGAGTGTTTCATTGAATTCAGTTGATTTTTCTATAAGTTTTCTATAACATGTAATCTAATTACCAAAAAAAGTACCATAGCACGAACCTACTGTGGATATGTGATGTGTCAGGATCATCACATTTTGTCTGCCTGAGTGCACAAAGGATGAAGTGGCCAGTCTTTTCCCCCCATAGTGATAGCCAAGAGCTGACATTTAACCCTTGTCTAACTGCATTCATGCCATTGTCAGTGTGACGTCCTAACCATTACACCAATGTCCGGTATATCATCTAATGTATTTATATTATTTATTACTAATAAATAAATATGACTACATGAATATATCCGCAGAAGACAAGTAATAACTGATACAGAAAAGTAGTAGAATTTAGAATTTATTCCATCTCAGTGACTTCTCCTACCAATTATCCCCCATTCAGGCACAGGCCCTCAACAAGCTCACGCCACCCTATCTTTTGCTATCTCCCGCAGCTCTGTCAATTTTCTCCCCATATTATTTATCTCTGTTTTTAATTCTGTTCTTGTGTCTTTTTAGGTCTCCCACTATTTCATTCGCCCTGTGGGTTTCAGACAAGAGAATGTCTGTTCCATGAACACTCTATGTGAAAATAGGAGCTGAAATGAATGCTTCATGTGATTTAAAATGTAATTTATTTATAAGTAATGAATGACTATGTGATTGTATCAGTAACTGAGTAAGTAAAGGATTCTTTTATATGCCTTAAGGCCTATGGTGCTTGCCCGGCCCCCTATGTCTGTGTTGATGCTGGATGGGTCATGTAGTCAGAACATCAGCTGTCTTTACTTCCCAGTACATTTCCTTGTACTCATTTAATAATAATATTGTGTCGATCTGGGAGCCCAGATCAATAAAAATTCTGCCATAATGGTGATTCGAACACATGATCACCAGCAGACAGGCAAATGTGCTAGCCACTGTGCTACAGCAGCTCCCACATAAGTAAGAGCAAAGTATTAACTGAAATACAGTGACTGCTTCCTGTCCACATCCACATGGCCACGGACTACGTCCTCAGCATTTAACTAGCTTTTATGTTGCCAGGGTAAGTGGGTACCCTGCTCTGTGGTACTCTCGCTTGAAACCAGTTAAGAACAATGCTCTCAGGACAATATTTTCAGACGAACAAGATAATGCCATGCTGTCCAGCCTCCTTTGGGCTGTGAATCGGTTCGCTTGGTGTTCTTTGATAATTATGATAAACATGAGGTCATGCAGGCACTTTATGGACATTATTTCTCAGTTGGAAATCATAAAGAATAGAGGGACGCAGAGGTGTTTCCAAGGCACCAGGGCCGGGTTATATACTGGCCAAGACCTATTGACGCGTCCACGTCGAGCGTCCTGGGCAACAGGTCCCTTCGGGGTCCTGGCTAAGGTCAATAGGATCGCCGATTCCTCCGAAGTCGGAGAGTGTCTGCCTGTACGGCGAGGAACCACCAGTCTGCACACCAATAAGCCAGACATGGGACAACGGATACTCACGCAAAACTCAGGTCCTGTATGACATGACACTGATGTTGGACAACAGGATGCCTTCATCCGACATACAGGACTTCGCGTTGGAGCTCAAGCCAACGAACACAAGCAAGCAAGCAGCAAGCATAAAGAATAGACACTCCGGCCACTGCTTTGGCAATGTTTGAAGATCCTACCAAAAACAGAATAGTTGCATTATTATGTATTCTTGCATACACACATACAGATTCTTAATTGTACTGCATAGTTTGTGCACTGAGCTGAAAATCTCGTAAGAAAAGTAAAATAAAGGCCCCTTTTACGTGCGTAAGATTGACTGGGCAAATGGAGCTGAACATATATTTGTATAGGGCAAACCTCTGGGTCTGACATAGGAAACTGGAATACAAATGGAGAGGTTCATAGTTGGTTATTGGTTGACTGATTTAAGAATTGACATCATTGCACACCGGACAAACCATAGTCTCTCGCAATAAATGTTGTATATAAGGTGTAGTTGCTGACCACTCCAGTTGCATGCTGGTTGTAAACACATCTTCCTCTCATGAGGCCCTCTTATCCAGACCCACACTTAAATCTACATTCACACATCCTTAAATATATTGTTTCATCTGTTATTTTATCTTCAACTAGCATTCGTTCATAGGTAGTCCTTAGAATGTAACCAGTGATAAAATACCAGTGATCTGTCCATCAGAACAAAAGTGATCAAGTATACCAACCAAGGGTTAATGCCACAATCCATTACGCATTGCACAAGATGTGTAAAGTCCATGCCTGTACAGGACTACAAGATCTCTGAAACCCCTCACATACAACATATGCACAAGTGTTGGCATTGTCCCTTGTTGCTTTAGAGGGATTAAAGGGCAAGAGGATTGGCTTCATTGCACCGGATCCTATCCCATATAACTCGGTCTCTCTCCATGGAACAGCTGCCCACCTGTCAGAAAGCCACCTGTCAAAAGCGTCACACAGAGCACAAACTCTGCAGCTCTGGTGATAACCCTAGGGGTCTTCAATAAATTACACTCAAGAATCCAACGATGAAGTCAGAAAACATGCCCATAACCTTCTGAGCATGAGACAAATTGCTTAACCACTTCGCCAAGAAGACCCCAATAGATGCCCATAGTGTTGGGAGCATACTAGTACTAGCTTAAGTAACGGTTAAAAGTTAAATGCAGTCGTAGAATCCAGTTGATCAGTCAAACAGAAAACATGTATAGTCGTTGCTGCATTGATATTTACCTACATTTTGAACACTCTTTTCAAACACAATTACTATAGTCAGTTCATTGACACGAGTCTGTTGGGTAAAAATCCAACCAAGAAGTTTTCAGTAGAGTGGAAGCAAATAAATCAACAAGAGAAGATTCAGCTCTTTGTATATTATTATTAGTAGGAGTGTGTTAATGTCATTTGCTTTAATTTAGTTACCTATTTACAAATAAAACAAATACAGTTCAGACAATAACACACACACACACACACACACACACACACACACATATTATAATTTTTTTAACGCTTAAATAATCTATTCTCGAAGATTTAACGTTAGTGATGACTAACCTGAATTTCTCTGTTGAGCTCATATTTCCAAAATTCAATATTTTTGGCGCTTTCGGCTAGCTTTTTAGTGGCTTCAGCTTGAGTTTTGTTCGTCGTCTCCCGAGTTTCTTTCTGTGTCCTTCTTGACTCATGAATAACTCGTTCAGCATTGTCTCGATCTACGAAGGATTGATAGTACTTGGCATAATTTGCCTCGTTCCATTCAGACGGGTTATATTTGGCTGAGCGAAATCCCATGGTAGATATACCCATGTCGTTACCGGTATTTCCAGTGTATGTCATTTCCAAATCTGGGTTTGGATTGAGGACTGGAGCTGGCGGATTTGGTGGCATTTCTCGACTAGCAAGAGTTGCCGTGGCTGGCATTGCTTGTTCTGCTAGCACTGCTGCCATTCTGCCTGGAATCTGAGGTTCAGCAGATAGTGTGAAAGATGGCAATTTCTGGGCGATCTTGTTTACTGTTTGTATCGTGTGTCGATAACTATTGGCGATATGTGCATCAAACGTTGCTATGGAAATAGATGGCGCCACAAATAACCAAGGGGACGCTACTATCCGTGCTTCATGCCTGCTTCTAGAATGGAGATTCAAATGGTGGTGCATAGTAAATGTAAGGAACCCTTTTCCAAGTTATGATACTTATAGTAAGTTATAGGTAGGGTTGCCACATACGTGGGGCACCAAAAGGAGGACATAATAAGACCCCCCCCCCCAAAAAAAAAAAAAGAGGACAAAGGAGGACATATTGAATGTTTCATTTGAATCGTTCCAGATTAAACCCATAATCAGTACAATTTTATTACAATAGCTGCCAATAAGTGTATCTTACTCTTAGAATCGACCAAGAAACAATCATGCTAAAAAATAAATATAAATTCAATGGAGGCCTTTTACAAAATGCTAAAAACACATTATTTAAACAGAAGATTGTACAATTAGGCCGGTCTCTCTGGTCTAGGTGTTTACGTCTTTCTCCGTAATCTCGTAAACTCTCGTGAGTAACGTGATGTGCGCGAGAAACGGTAGCGGTTCTCGCCGCGTCGGTAACTTAGGGGTATGTGAGCCGGTCGCTCAGAAAGCAATAGCAAACTACTGAGCGTAATCTTGCCTATACATCAACAGCAGCTGACAAATGCTGGTGTTGACTGCAACGTCCTGTAAGGGATATGCAATCCCAAAAAAAATCTTTATAATTTTTTTTTGGGGGGGGGGGGGGGGAGGGGGGGGGGTTGCGTATCCCTTACGGGACGTTGCAGTCAACACCAGCATTTTCAGCTGCTATTGATGTACTAGGCAAGTGTTACGTTCAGTAGTTTGCCATTGCTTTCTGAACGACCGGCTCCTATACCTTTTTCGAAAAAACCAGCACCGCTGTTATTCGAACCCGGGTATACGGACTCACAAACCGCGTTCGCAAGCCCTTAGCCACAGAGACCGCCTTTATTAATTACTCATAAAATATTTTTTAAAAATTTAAGAAAAGCTGGACATTTTAAAGGTGTTTAGGTTTGCCTGCCAGAAGGAGAATATTAGGCTTAAAAGGAGGACATGTCCTCTTTTTGCCGGACGCCTGGCAACCTTACGTATAGAGTATATGGTGCAAGCAACAATTTTATAGACAATCGCCCCTTGATGGGTGATGTGATTAATATAATACCTTGACGGGAAATCGCACACGTGATCACTGGATCAGCGGGCAAGTGTAATATCCACGGCGCTATCGCAGCTCTCATGGTGGAATATGACAGGCAACTTGCCATCTTGACCGTGACGTATGTATAGTTTGTACAATAAAATTATACATATCCACAGCGCAAAGTCTGTGCTGAATTTAGAAACCATACGTTGCCCATGCAGCATGATCCCTCTCTCGGCCTGCCTAGTTTACTCCAGAGGAAAGGTAACACCAATACGGCTGGAGTAAAACAAGCTGCAGAAGCTATCGTACCAACAAAGCAATGCTCTAACTGTCCGCCTGTCGGAATTTCCATCCTAGACCAGTTGCCGACTAAGGCTTGGGGTATGGTCTGTCCTGCCATGACATTCAGTCTTTAGGTTGTATTTCCTCGCACTAGGGTAAGGCTTGTACTCTCCCAATTTCGCTCATCCGACCGAAGTCGTTGGCACAATGTGTGGTGTCGGGTTTGGTGAGCGCCGCCCAACATTCAGCACTAACATAAAGCAAGTACTGTCTCCCGTCATACGCTTGATCAGTCAAATCCGATTTTTTTTTTTTTTTTTTAACATATCCCTTACAGTCAGAAACAGATTCCAAGGATCTATCTTTACATTCATATGCGACGGCATGTTAATTAAGTCTCAAGGCCATTCACAATAAACTGAAGGGTGTCCTAACCAGAACAACCCAGCTACAGCCGATACCTGCACATTGTGATTTTTGCAGGAATTGAGGCAGTTGACAACGGATTAACGAAGGACGATTTTGCCACAGGACCCACAGAAAGATGCCGAAATTGATGAAGAGAAAGTATGCATGGAGCCAGAGTAGAAGCATCAATTACCCACAATATTCCATAATGCAGGAAAGTACACTATCTTTTAGACTCCACACAGGAAATCGTAGAATACAAGCCCATCATAGTCATCAAGATGTAGCATCGTTAATACAGAGGCGGTCGCCTAATTACGACTTGTCGAAAATATTTGAAATCAAAACAACCTTCAAAATCAGAGGCTACCAGTGCTGCCGATACGACCGAAAATAAGACTGGCGAAAGGTTGGGATACTGACCCTTGTAAAGAATAATATCACTGCTTCTAAAATTTAAGTATACATGGTACGGGCAGAGTATCAGAATTTTAAACTCAGCACAGAAAATACAGATATAAATATGACTAATTACTACTGTCCATGCGAGAGACTAGACATATCCTCATTACAAGAAAACAATGATTGTTTGTTGCGATTTCAACAGCCACTCGGAGCTTCTGATCACATGGACCAGGGCGGAGAGAGATCGGAAGGATGAGAATAAATTCATCTTGATTAACAAGCCGTCTGACCCATATAGTTTCTACCAGAGACCAAAACCTGTATTGTCAATCACCAGACCTGGAGTGGAATACCACACGAATGTTGGGGAACAACTCGGTGGCAATGACCATCGATCAGTCTTTCAAACTAGAAAATATGCTTGTAAGAGAAAGCAGCAGCCACTCGAGGTGGAGCTATAATCAGCAGACTGGAGAATGTACAAACATTACACCAGCATACTGGTGGTAGGGGTTTCAGGGGCTAATGGACGATGCTTGAAATACGAGAGTCTGGCATATGAAACTACGACGTTAGTTAGAGGAGACCACTGCAGCACACATTGCATTCATTACGGACTCAAGGAGTA
Source organism: Cepaea hortensis (assembly GCA_963921405.1). Taxonomy (NCBI): domain Eukaryota; kingdom Metazoa; phylum Mollusca; class Gastropoda; order Stylommatophora; family Helicidae; genus Cepaea; species Cepaea hortensis. The sequence continues at coordinate 47,937,697 of OY992876.1, forward strand.
TGCTTAGTAAGGTGGAGAAAGGAACGTGTCATGTGGAATGGCTATCCTAGCTTCAGAGGTCACAGATTGTGAGAATTGCATGGATATTTTGCCATGATCAAGCGGGAGTGCGGGGGGAATGAACAGGCTGATAGGCTGGCGGGGTATGCATCTCTTAGTGGTAGCTTACCTATGGACAAGGGGGAGGTAGTCGAGCGCATGTGAGACCAGGTGGAGAAGGTGGGGGTGCAGTCTGAGAACCCATATGTTTAAAGAATGAGATTGTGGGGGATAGGTAGGGGTTCTGGAAGAATCTCTAAACTGAGAGGGAAGACCAGGAGAACTTTCAATCAGATAGCGGTGGGAACGATTTGTAGTATGACTCTTCGCTGGCTGTTGAACGAGGAGACGGGAATGTCCAGAGTGCAGTGATGTCGATTCTCAACTCAACCGGTTAGAAATTTGAATACAGATAAAGACATACATAAAGCAGTTGAAGAGTTCAGCAAGTGCATTCTACGGGCAGCACAAGAAACAGTACCAACAGGTGCTCGAGAGAAATATAAACCACACTGGAGTGGTGAACCAGAGAAATTGCATAATGATGTGGAAATATGTAGAAAGTAAGCAGAGACCAATCCCAGTCAAGAGTTAGTAGCATATCTTATACACGACTTAGCAGCCAACTACAGTACTATTTCTCTGTTTGTAATTCCTAGGCAAGTTTACGTGCAGTAGTTTGCCATTGATTTCAAAATGGCTGGCACTCATACCATTGTATGGAAACCAACACAAGGCGGTCTGTTTCCAAATCGCCCGTGGCCGTATTTCGAACATATAATAGATGGCGGAATTACGAATTACATTCGTAACAGAATGTTACAGAGCCGGCCAGAGCACCACGATAAAAACCAGTATGCAAAAGCCACATTGCAAAGGGTCAAGTTGCCGTCTAGACGGAAAAGCTGGCATGAGACAACAGTCATTGAGCTTTGAAAGAGACACAAGAAAGTTGTGGAAGCTAGTAAAGCAACTTAATGACGAGGACACAGGAAAAACCTGAAAGATTGCATTACTTAAAGACGGAAACATCTTAACAGGAAAGCAAGCAGCTGATCATTTTGCGGACTCATTTGCACAAGATAAAAACATCGAAATTAGTCCAGAAAAAACAGCAAAATATTCGAGTGAAGTGGTAACATACAGAACAAAATGAAATAGTACATGAGGCGCTGGAGGCACTTATCACAATCAGTGAACTGGAGCTGGCAATATCAAAACTGAAAATGAGAAAGTCACCAGGAGCTCATGGTATCTCCAATGAAATGATCAAGAACTTAGGAATAATGGCCAAAACAAAGCTGCTGCAGATCTTCACTAACTGCTGGACCTTAGGCAGTGTTCCACAAGTTTGGAGAGAAGCAATCATGATACCTCTCCACAAATCTGGGAAAGACAGTTCTAGTCCCTCCAGCTACAGACCAATTAGCCTCACTGCAAAACAATGGAGCGCATCATCAATCACAGTCTGCAGTGGTACAGTGACGTGAAAACATTCTTACGCCACAGCAGGCAAGCTGTAGACAGTGTTACTCTAAGAAATATCAGACTACCTACCTCGCTCAAAAAATTGAGGAAGCATTCCAAGAGAAAAAACTGGTGCTTGCGACATGGATAGATCTAAAGAAAGCCTTTGATAACGACTGGAAAGAAGGTCTGATGGAGAAACTGAGAAACTGTAAAGTAAGTGGAAGAAAAGCATACTTGCACAACAGAAAGCATGAGTACAGATAATTGGACTCAAGAGTAAGAAAGTACTACTTCATCACGGTGTTCTCCAGGGTGGAGTCCTGTTTCCCACACTTTTCCTAAATCTACACCAATAACCTTTTTGCCAAACCACCACATGGAAATTAAGCGGCAATGTACACTGATGACCTGGTCCTATGAAGCACAAATGCACATGCATCAGTGGTCACCAGATCACTACAAACAGCTGTAGATGCATTAGTTGCATGGCAAATAAATGGTGTGTCAGCATAAACACTGACAAGTACAGTACTGCTCTGCTGCCTTGTAGGTAAACTGGGGGAAGTCAACGGCTAGGAAAATCAAACCTGAAAAAAAAATGCTTGTCGAAGTCAGATGTATGGAGCCACAGGCTTGACGAAACAGTGCAATACAACTGACTCAATCCATCTATCATGTGCCATGCCTGGCTCAATAATACCAGTGAAAAGTGGACAGCTTATAAACCTGCCGCAGCTGATTTCGAATGCTCAACTCAGTACTTTGGGGAATGGTGAAACTGCGCATCTCGCTATCCTATAAGCCACTGTTCTGGTTTAGAACATGGATTTCATATATTCAACGCTACTGTATGGCGCGGAAGTCTGGACATTGAAAGAGCAACTAGACAGTCGAATAGATGCCCCGGAGATGCGGATATACAGAAGAATATGTCGTATTTCATGGAAACAGAAACAATCGAATACATATATTCTAGAAAATCTAGGAATGAAAAGAGTGTCGATGAAAGAAATAAAAAAGAGGCAAGTGAAATATTTCGGCCACGTTAAAAGACATAACACTCTTATAAAAACCATACTGGGGAGCAAGGTTGAGGGCAAGCGAGCAAAAAGTAGACAATGATACAAGTGGGAAGATAACTTCAAGAGATGGACCAACATCAGTCTGACAGAATGTACAGTTAAGTCGAGAGACAGTGTTGGAGATCCATTGCAGCCAACCTTCATTGTGGAGACTGCACCTGATGGATTGATTGAGAACATGTGGGTAGACAAAAGTGAAGTCAAACTGGCAGAAGCATGTATCAGTGTTCCATGAAGACACAGGCCAGCGGATGTTGCAGACTCATAGCTGACTTGTGATGTGGAGAAGGCACTTGATGACGAGGGGAAAGTAAGCTGGGAATTTAAGTAAATCTGCAGTACAAGCGCTAGGCAACCACACTAAAGTGAACAGACAAGACCTGAAAGAGAAAATACTAACACTAACAACAAAACTAAGAAGTATGGGATGCCAGGTCACAATTGTATGGATACCAGCACACAGAGGGATAACTGGCAATGAGAGGGCAGACATGGCCGCAAAACGCGGGACAAGCAGCCAGAATATAGTAAACACAGGACTCGGCATTCTGGACGCAAAAAGCATTATCAAACAACAAGTAATCGACAAATGGAGACAACAATGGAGAGACAGCAATAAAGGACGACACGCTTACCATATGCTCAGAGAGCCAAGTATGAAAAGTCAAGTGAAAGACAACACAAAAATACCAACGTACAAGAAACTGTGGAGATTGAGAATCGGGAACTGGAAAGATAAAATCACCCGACCACTTTGCATTGATTGCCTGGAGGAAAACACTATAGAACACTACCTACTATCGTGCACAGCCTATGCCCAGGAACGCAGGGACCTAGTAGAATACTTCCAAACACGAAACACTATAGCACATTACCTATTATCGTGCACAACCTATAACCAGGAACGCAGGGACCTAGTAGAATACTTCCAAACAAGAAACACCACGATGACGATGAAGAAATGCCTACAGGTGGAAGGCGACAAAGAAGTACAAAAGCTTACAAAACAATTCATTGCAAGAACAGGGAAAGAAATATAACCAACATAAAATAAAGCCAACAGCAAAAGAAAAATACAGTAAGGAGGAAAAACTCGACCACACGAAAACCGGACAATAGGAAATATATAGGGGTGCGTTAAAACTCTCAAATGGTGGACAATAGAGAGACGAAACGACCCTCTCCGACGCGGGAGACTGTAACGGAGTGTTTCGGGTTCACCTTGGGTAGTGAGAGTGAACCACACCCGAGGTGTCTCTGGCACTCCTGTGTATTCTAGCCCCAGGGGTTGGACAAGCAGATACACATTTTTACTCTGTGGTTGATCTCATGTTAGTTAATTACGTCTACAAGCCCCTCCAGATTCTAGACCCCCACTAACTACCTACACCTGTTGAACAATGAACACTTAGGCATCGTCCGAGACCACACTCAATCATTAGACAAAGAGCAAGTCAACTTACATAAAGTTTATTCTACCCTTGAGAATATAGAACTGAAATGAACATCCTGATAGAAGAATCTATTTACACAAATAGAAGATAGAGTAGAGACAGAATTAGAGATGTAGGTGTCTTCATCGAGTTGAGAAGTAGAGTGGATGCAGATGTCCCGTCCAGTCGGTCCGCCACTCACCCGGCTTCCTTCCAGTGAGATGACTAGAACCTGGGAGACCACTCCGTCTCCCGAACGTGGAACCACAACAATAGAGTCACTGCTGGACCACACTTCACTGGACCAACTGCATCTATAACACTCCCACGGAGTCACTGGTAATACAGTTCTCGAACACTACCGGGTTGGAGACAATCTTCCTGGACTTGGCTCCAAGAATTGGTTACTTCGATGAACTAAATAGTCACTGACCAATCGAATGGTCTGTCACTCATAGCACAGTCCCACTGCAGAACCGATCTGTCATTGACCAATTCAATGGTCTCTTACAGTCACACTTTGTAGGATCAGATATGGCTACGGAAAAGTTACTGAGTCCTTCTAGAACACAGTTGATAATCTGGATACGGTAACAGTACATTAATAGAATCAGACATCTATTTTACGGAAACAATTCAGGTTGGACTATAATCCATAGTCCCTTCCACCGGGTTACACTTGACACACGTCAATACTGGTGTAGTTCTTCTCAAGACCTGCCACTAGAGCTGTCCAAAGAACCATTCAAGTGTCTGAAGATTAGTTACTTCTGCGTTTAGGCAGAACCCCCGTCAAACCAGACGGACCGGTGTTCCCTGTCGAGCATAATTACTCAACATGCTGAAATGTTCCTGGCAAAAACAGAGTATCTTCTATTTTAAACGATCACAAACCATCACTTCCCACACGTGCACCTTCAGGGCAGTTGTATGTCTTGAAGCAAACTTCACACATGGTGAATCACATTGGGTACCTGGTGTGGTGGAGTCTGGCGTGATAAGTAAAGAACTGAACCCTTCGCTCTGTCACACGAAGTGGTTTTCTGCCAACAACAATTATAGTTGACTGGTTCCTCAACAGGCAAACTCCTGAAAAGGAAGAGCGACCGGTGAGAGTATACTGGCCCAAACATTAGTTCACATGCATCCTACCAAAACTACTCAACCCTCAGTCATGCTAGTTAGTTATTCATATAACCAAAGCATTATCTCTATATGGAGAGTAGTAAAGCATGTGTTCACCAATGTCAGCTGGCCTCACAGAACAGCCCGTCAAACAGAGCTAGATATCAGAATGACGAGTCTGTCATAGGTCTCACCTATCCCTAATCATCTACCAGTCGTCGCTAACGTCAGTAATGATACAAGGCTGTTATTGTTCTAATTTAATCGAACTAAACAAATAGGTAAAGAGTCCCTAGACTCGTTCCTAACATCATCAATGTACATTAAGAAACATAATCTTGATCAATATACCATCCCTCGGGATATAGGAATAGTACATGATCACATCCAATATGTACACAAGCCTGTTTGCTGGTGGGACCACCTGCCCACGCCATAGCAAACTCTTCTTATCAGACTCTGCCTTAGAGTCAAGAAGCCTTCTTGAGAATACATGTTCCCCACATGTTCCAAGGGTACTGTTCCAGTTCTGTCCTCCCAAGTGGTTTAGCCTTGGCCTAGACTGAACTTCATCGTTGGTTTGGTCTACCAACATATACTTTCATAACTTGCTTTCACATCCCCCATATCCTATATTTCCCCAGTCTCATACCGCCTCCTTGCATCCTTCCATACTTCCAGCACCTTAGCATTCACTCGCACTAGCGCCAGTATGAAAGAAACAGGATAGCTCAGACAAGATTTCAGAACGCATATTTATATCGCGACGGCACGCAGTGTTATCACGCGTCGAGCTATTCGGCGTTCGGAATTACCCCAGGAAGTATCCCATGCCATGACCTAATATATATACACAATGTCACATCATATATATATATATATATATATATATATAGCACCAAAGCCACTTACCTTTCCACAGAAATCCGCTGTTCCACTCAATGAATTCACTATTAAGTTACTACACAATAGTTACATCATTCCTGGTGGCACAGAACTAAGTTCTTCCTTTACTTAGTAACTAAGCACAATTTTGTCTGAATCTCCACCTACCAACTTACCTGGTTTTCTAACCGTTCTTCTGGCTTCAGCAACTGACTGACATAGTCTAAGTTTCCATCCGGCACAAGTAACTATGTTTTATTCTAACACAGCAACCTAATAGATGCAACGATTGGCAATATATGGTACATATATTTGGAACCCAAATCGCCCACATCACATTACGGCGTTCCTAACAGCTGATTCGCGAGCACACAGTAAACAAACCCACGATTAATTGTCACCTGCGTTATCGATCGGTTTGCTAATTAGTATGCGAGGACATCCGCATAGGTAATGAGGTTAGAACAATGGCGTGTGGAACACACGTACAAAGTTAAATGATTTAACCAAATATCTACCTGAATGGGGAGAACTCAGCTCTCCAGTCAGCTTCCGAACTGTTCAAGGGCTTCTCAGCTTCCTTTTCATAACAGTCAGCCGAATCATGGTTGAGGTGAGACGCAACACAAAAATGGCTCACATCAGGCCTGCGTCTGTTCTCTTCGAACAAAAGTAAGTGAATGACTGCTTTAGCCAATTTCCCGCTTCGTGCCAACTCAATGCGCACAAGAAGCGAGTGCTTCTTGAGAAAAGATACTTTCTCGGGAAACCGTCATTCCCCGCCTAGATTTTCTAGATCTCTCTGCACGAGAATTTAGAGCGATACCCAACATCACGGGTTACTCGAATTCCGGTGTTTCGAGACGATTCTAGATAATAAGTCCTCCATCGGCTTCCCTCAGTCTATTTTTAGCTGGGAAAGTCCCCGATGACGCGCCAAAATAGTGCGGGATCTTGACGACCTAAGACAGATAAACGCGTTTCGTCACATAGGCCCCCACTTTAAGAGGATCGACCCCGTCGTTCCACTTCTACGCAGAAGCTGTCTATGTCGTTCGTTCTTCTTTCGTAGAGACCGGACGGCGGGTGAGGAAGTCTAACCCGTCAATATTGTATAGAATACTTTTACCACATTCGGTGGGGTAACAAGCTATTCAGTATCACGGGTGATCAACGCCTACTCCGCTACTGCGATCGGGCATCTCGCAGTATCTTGCGGACCAGAGCTCCCGTCTCGACCTGATTTAACGATCGTTCCTGCCAGAGTTTACTGGACTTCTGCAACTCCAGCTTCCCCTTTCGAGGACCCAGCTGGACTGCAGTCGGTCGGATTGAGGGACCAAGGGTCTGTGTCCGTTCCGACACAACCCACCTCTTCCTACCACGGTTCTCAGTGTAGCTAGCACTGCGGGTGTTCCTTTGGCCGGTCATGTTCCCCCGAGCACCGGGCTGAACCGAAGAAGGTACCTGCACATACATATAGGACTTCCTATGGTGTGACAGGCTTTCCGCTACCTGACCTGAACCCCGAACCGTTCTTTCAGCGAATCTCTGCGCCCTTGGGCTGGTTGACTTATCATCGGGCTTCCCCTCATAGCGCATGAGGAGACTGGAATGGAAAGTAGTAGACTTTCCCAAGATCACCACTCCATAGTGCTTGTGGAGCCCCACTTTATCCACTAGGAATGGGCCCTGCCACCCGATTTCGAATTCGTTCCCCTCGATTGGGAGGAGTACTAGAACTCGGTCTCCAACCTCTAAGGATATCTTCGTCTTCGTCCGTTTCTCAGGTGTGCATTTACGGCACTCCGGACAAGACCTAATATACCTGCGCACGTCGCCTGTCATTCCCGGCCACCAATAGTACCGGGATAGACATTTACTGGTTGTCCCTACAGTCAGATGTCCGGTTGGGGACCTGACATGTACCGTTCGCAGCAGATTAGCTCTGAAGCTCTCAGGAACCAACTTACGTTCCCTCTGCCTTTTCTCTGTCCCAGTCTGAATTAACGGTGACTGGTTATCAGAGTTGAACTTACCCTGAGTTAACGGGTTTTCATTGTTGGGCAACCCTTCCGAACAAGGACACTCCGTCGCATCCTTGCTCCGAGCATTACTCATTCTATCCGGGTGAGGATTTCGGAGACTTACCTTTTCGAGACCCTCTTCCTCTGTATCTCTGACCTGCCTAGACTTATGGATGCTAGGGTGTTCTGGTTCGCCCAGAAACACGTACTTCCGGCCTAGAATTAGGGGATAGAGAGGATCCGGTACGACTGCCGCCTGAATGCGTCCAGTAACGTACTTGCTCCGAATCTCCACATTGGCAATCGGGCAACGTAACGCCACAGCACTCCTACTGGCTGGCTGTATCTCCGTCATCTCCCCGGTGAGTTGCTCTGGGCCTGTCAGGTGGGATGCAATTACAGCTGAAAATTGCAATCCCGTGTCGTAGAGGCACAACACCTGTCGCCCATTCACTTCTACTTTCTCAACCACTGGAGGTCGTCTAGTTTCTCCATTCCCATCAACCGACTTCACTTTCCTGCCAGATCTATCCCTAACCTCTGCAAGACAAGCAAAGTGAAAGTCCTTGGGCTTACTCTTACACTCACTCGTATTGTGAGTGCTGGACTTGCAGAATTTGCACCATCGTTCACTCCACTTCCTCTTTGGAGAACTAGGTGGGCTATTCTTACCTTGGTTGACGTTAGAGATCTTCTCTAAAGAGTTTACCTGTTTCTTTGGTTCATCAGAACCTGTGGTCTTCTTTGACTTCTTCTTTGACTTACCTTGATCCGGATCTTTCGATCTCGGATCTATTGGACTGGTGTCCCCAGTCTCGCCATAGACTTCAACGTATCTTTCGGCTAACTTGGTGACTATATCCAATCTCTCAGCCCCATTCTCACCTAAGAAGTTTCGCAAGGGTTTAGACATTTGCATTCGCATCTGATCTACAACCATCAACTCACGCAAACTTTCATACTCCTCATTAAATCCGGCCAAGGCCATCCATTTAAGAAGGTATGAGTTCAATCTCACACTGTATGCTGAAAACAGTTCACCAGGTTCTCGCTTCGCCGTCCGAAACTTCCTTCGGTATGAGTGCGCTGTGATCTCGAATCTCTTCAAGAGAGCCGCTTTCAATGCCGGGTAATCATTCTGTAAACCCGGTGGCAAGCGTGCATACACTTCATAACCTTCGGCACGGAGTCCCTGGGAGAGTTTCAAACACCATTTCTGTTTGTCTAGACCCATTGCAATAGACATGGCTTCATACTTCTCTAAGTATTGGTCTATCCGTTCCTTCTCGGGTTCGAACGGCTGTAAAGGCCATTTCATAGCCTGGTAGTCACGTCTACTGGTTGACTCTGAGCCAGGAGGTACACCTCCTCCCATAGCTCCATCAGTTACACCTGTAGCAGGCACTTGTGCCTCAAGTAGCTTCATTCGATACTCATGGTCACGTTTTTCTTTCTCGGCTTCCAACTCAAGCCGTTTCATTTCAGTATCAGCCGCTATCCTCTTTTCCTCAAGAGCCACTTTACTGGCTTCCAGTTCTCTTTCTGCTCTCCTCCTCTCTCTTTCCTCTTGGCGAAAATTTCTTTCCACCTCTTGGACATAGGATTTCAAAGCATCTCCTTCAAGACCAGACTTACGTCCAGTTTCCTGAACTTTGTCCAAGTCTAACTCTGGGGTAGACATGTTGACTATGATAGGTGGGTACTCAAGTATATGTGGGTGAAGCAATACAATGAATCAATAATCAATAGTACTAACTAATCACCACACCACAAATGTCCGTCAAACAGTTAGGAGATAGGTAGAAGTAGTAGAATCTTATGTAGACTGAAGTCGAGGATAAAGACAAAGTCCCTATCCCTATGTGAGAGGTCTACAACACACAAAGATCTTGGAATAATCCCGGACGAGCCCCCACTCTATAACGGAGTGTTTCGGGTTCACCTTGGGTAGTGAGAGTGAACCACACCCGAGGTGTCTCTGGCACTCCTGTGTATTCTAGCCCCAGGGGTTGGACAAGCAGATACACATTTTTACTCTGTGGTTGATCTCATGTTAGTTAATTACGTCTACAAGCCCCTCCAGATTCTAGACCCCCACTAACTACCTACACCTGTTGAACAATGAACACTTAGGCATCGTCCGAGACCACACTCAATCATTAGACAAAGAGCAAGTCAACTTACATAAAGTTTATTCTACCCTTGAGAATATAGAACTGAAATGAACATCCTGATAGAAGAATCTATTTACACAAATAGAAGATAGAGTAGAGACAGAATTAGAGATGTAGGTGTCTTCATCGAGTTGAGAAGTAGAGTGGATGCAGATGTCCCGTCCAGTCGGTCCGCCACTCACCCGGCTTCCTTCCAGTGAGATGACTAGAACCTGGGAGACCACTCCGTCTCCCGAACGTGGAACCACAACAATAGAGTCACTGCTGGACCACACTTCACTGGACCAACTGCATCTATAACACTCCCACGGAGTCACTGGTAATACAGTTCTCGAACACTACCGGGTTGGAGACAATCTTCCTGGACTTGGCTCCAAGAATTGGTTACTTCGATGAACTAAATAGTCACTGACCAATCGAATGGTCTGTCACTCATAGCACAGTCCCACTGCAGAACCGATCTGTCATTGACCAATTCAATGGTCTCTTACAGTCACACTTTGTAGGATCAGATATGGCTACGGAAAAGTTACTGAGTCCTTCTAGAACACAGTTGATAATCTGGATACGGTAACAGTACATTAATAGAATCAGACATCTATTTTACGGAAACAATTCAGGTTGGACTATAATCCATAGTCCCTTCCACCGGGTTACACTTGACACACGTCAATACTGGTGTAGTTCTTCTCAAGACCTGCCACTAGAGCTGTCCAAAGAACCATTCAAGTGTCTGAAGATTAGTTACTTCTGCGTTTAGGCAGAACCCCCGTCAAACCAGACGGACCGGTGTTCCCTGTCGAGCATAATTACTCAACATGCTGAAATGTTCCTGGCAAAAACAGAGTATCTTCTATTTTAAACGATCACAAACCATCACTTCCCACACGTGCACCTTCAGGGCAGTTGTATGTCTTGAAGCAAACTTCACACATGGTGAATCACATTGGGTACCTGGTGTGGTGGAGTCTGGCGTGATAAGTAAAGAACTGAACCCTTCGCTCTGTCACACGAAGTGGTTTTCTGCCAACAACAATTATAGTTGACTGGTTCCTCAACAGGCAAACTCCTGAAAAGGAAGAGCGACCGGTGAGAGTATACTGGCCCAAACATTAGTTCACATGCATCCTACCAAAACTACTCAACCCTCAGTCATGCTAGTTAGTTATTCATATAACCAAAGCATTATCTCTATATGGAGAGTAGTAAAGCATGTGTTCACCAATGTCAGCTGGCCTCACAGAACAGCCCGTCAAACAGAGCTAGATATCAGAATGACGAGTCTGTCATAGGTCTCACCTATCCCTAATCATCTACCAGTCGTCGCTAACGTCAGTAATGATACAAGGCTGTTATTGTTCTAATTTAATCGAACTAAACAAATAGGTAAAGAGTCCCTAGACTCGTTCCTAACATCATCAATGTACATTAAGAAACATAATCTTGATCAATATACCATCCCTCGGGATATAGGAATAGTACATGATCACATCCAATATGTACACAAGCCTGTTTGCTGGTGGGACCACCTGCCCACGCCATAGCAAACTCTTCTTATCAGACTCTGCCTTAGAGTCAAGAAGCCTTCTTGAGAATACATGTTCCCCACATGTTCCAAGGGTACTGTTCCAGTTCTGTCCTCCCAAGTGGTTTAGCCTTGGCCTAGACTGAACTTCATCGTTGGTTTGGTCTACCAACATATACTTTCATAACTTGCTTTCACATCCCCCATATCCTATATTTCCCCAGTCTCATACCGCCTCCTTGCATCCTTCCATACTTCCAGCACCTTAGCATTCACTCGCACTAGCGCCAGTATGAAAGAAACAGGATAGCTCAGACAAGATTTCAGAACGCATATTTATATCGCGACGGCACGCAGTGTTATCACGCGTCGAGCTATTCGGCGTTCGGAATTACCCCAGGAAGTATCCCATGCCATGACCTAATATATATACACAATGTCACATCATATATATATATATATATATATATATATATATATATATATATAGCACCAAAGCCACTTACCTTTCCACAGAAATCCGCTGTTCCACTCAATGAATTCACTATTAAGTTACTACACAATAGTTACATCATTCCTGGTGGCACAGAACTAAGTTCTTCCTTTACTTAGTAACTAAGCACAATTTTGTCTGAATCTCCACCTACCAACTTACCTGGTTTTCTAACCGTTCTTCTGGCTTCAGCAACTGACTGACATAGTCTAAGTTTCCATCCGGCACAAGTAACTATGTTTTATTCTAACACAGCAACCTAATAGATGCAACGATTGGCAATATATGGTACATATATTTGGAACCCAAATCGCCCACATCACATTACGGCGTTCCTAACAGCTGATTCGCGAGCACACAGTAAACAAACCCACGATTAATTGTCACCTGCGTTATCGATCGGTTTGCTAATTAGTATGCGAGGACATCCGCATAGGTAATGAGGTTAGAACAATGGCGTGTGGAACACACGTACAAAGTTAAATGATTTAACCAAATATCTACCTGAATGGGGAGAACTCAGCTCTCCAGTCAGCTTCCGAACTGTTCAAGGGCTTCTCAGCTTCCTTTTCATAACAGTCAGCCGAATCATGGTTGAGGTGAGACGCAACACAAAAATGGCTCACATCAGGCCTGCGTCTGTTCTCTTCGAACAAAAGTAAGTGAATGACTGCTTTAGCCAATTTCCCGCTTCGTGCCAACTCAATGCGCACAAGAAGCGAGTGCTTCTTGAGAAAAGATACTTTCTCGGGAAACCGTCATTCCCCGCCTAGATTTTCTAGATCTCTCTGCACGAGAATTTAGAGCGATACCCAACATCACGGGTTACTCGAATTCCGGTGTTTCGAGACGATTCTAGATAATAAGTCCTCCATCGGCTTCCCTCAGTCTATTTTTAGCTGGGAAAGTCCCCGATGACGCGCCAAAATAGTGCGGGATCTTGACGACCTAAGACAGATAAACGCGTTTCGTCACAGAGACAAGGAGAAGGGTGGAAATTGCCCCAACGATGGAGAGGAGGGACGCACTGGATACCCTTCAGACATTAGACAAGAGGAAACGACAATAAACCTCCACAACGGTGGACAAGAGGGACGCACAGGAAACCCCTCCGGCGGTGCGGAAGAGGAGACGGCAGGAAATCTCCCCAACGCTGGAGAAGAGGAGACGATGGGAAATCTCCCCGACGATGGATAAGAGGGACGTGCAGAAAACCCCTCCGGCGCGGGACAAGAGGAGACGGTAGGATACCTCCCCAACGCTGGAAAAGAGGAGACGACAGGAAACTTCCCCAACGCTGGAAAAGAGGAGACGATGGGCAACCCCCCCCCCCCCCCCCACGACGATGGATAAGAGGGACGCGTAGGAAACCCCTCCGGCGCTGGACAAGAGGAGACGGTAGGAAACCTCCCCAACGATGGACAAGAGAGACGATACAATCCGACCCCTACGCTTGATAAAAAAAAAAAAAAACCGCTGAACCAAGACCCAAGAAAACAAGCCCAGACGATAACAGGCGCCCCCCCCCCCCCCCAGGGCAAGCCCAAGAAAACAGATGATAAAAGACAGCCCCTCTCCACCCCTCACGGTCAGCCCCGGACAAGAAAACACCAAACGAGAGGGATGGGCAAACCGATAGTGGCAGCAGACACACTAGCAACAACGGCAGAAGCAAAAAGGATGGCAAAAATAGGAACTCGGCCAGACATGCAGTAATAGAAGCTGTCCAACGCACAAAAGACCAGAAAACCTATACCGCACTATGAACCACCACAACTATAACCAACGTCATCGAGACGGGTTGAACGAGGTGGAAAGTTTCTTTTTTTTTTTCTCTCGATAAATCGGAATCGGATAATAGAACTATCTTGATAGCAAACAGTCAAAAGGAGCTTCAGAATATGATTGAAACATCGATGACAGTAGATACTGTATATGTCCGTAATTCAAAACAGTGTTTTCCCAAAGTGAATTTGCATAGGAAGACAGAAACAGTTGTTTGGACATTTTATCACTTATCTCATCAGAATTATTCTGCAGAAAGCACACAACATAATCTAAAGCAACAAGATAAATCCTTCAAACTGAAATCACATATTCTAACAGTAATTTAGTCTACAATTTGTTTAACACACAAAATGGACAAACGTTAAAGTTTGCAGAGACCATTGCTATACTATTCATTTAGCCAAGCCAAGGGGCTGAGTGGTCTAGAGGCATGGTGTCTGCCTCAAATACTTGAAGTCCCGGGTTCAAGCCCCAGTGAGGGCCGGGATTTTTTCATGTGGACAGTAACAATTTCCCCTGATCTCTGGGAGATCGGATGCCCGTGTGTATTGTTGCGCACGTACAAAAAAATCCCTTGACAGTTGGAAATCGAAAAAGAGTAGCCTAACGGCGCTGCCAAAATTTCGAGTTAAAAATCTACCCAAAGTATTTCAGGATCCTTGCCGGTGCTACGGAGGTCGTGCACTGAGCTGAGATTCTCCGAAATCAGGCTTGAGTTAGGAGTAGAACGGAGTACTTATGGATTACACCCGTGTGCCGTGATGGTGATCCATCGACTAAACTAAACTAAACTAAACTGACAGGAAGGTCAAAGAAAGACTCTCGATTAAATGCCTAAAAGACAGAAATAATAATATTGAAAAATCAGCTGACCTCAGACTGAAGTCAACAGTTCTAATATGAGGCAACTGAAGAAATTCAAATATTTGAATATGATGTGTACCACAGAAATCAGAAGTAAAAATTGAATTTGATAACATGAAGACTAGGTATATAATTGAAAGCCAGGAAAGGTTTGTCAAATGTTACAAAGAACAAATTTTAACATATGGTTGAAAATTATGGATTGGACAGCAACAGTTATTGAGCATCCATGGAAAAAAAAAGTAAAGGACCATTTGACATGCCTTAAGCTGTATTGGGTATATGGTGCCAAACCCACCTGCACCCAGTGGGTGATGTGGTCAGTACCGTGCTGGCCCACTTGACCTCCCACACATTTCCTGGTAACCATTTTAGGCTCGGTCAGACTGGAAGCCGCAGGTCAGCATGGCTGACTGCATAAGAGCTCTTGTTCTTTTAAACATCCAGTGTGCTGATGCTGAGGTAGTGGGTCCAACCCCCACTTCGATCAGTGGGACTAAAATGTTGACTTCTCGTCCTTGGCTTGGGGATGTTAATTACAAGAACCTCTGAAGTTGGAATGGGTTCATCTGATGGCAAGAGACACTGCTATTAGGAAAAGCTAATCCACATGCAAAAATCAGTCCAGTGGACTAGCAGTAGTATGTGTATGAACTAGGGCTTGAGTTCAAAGTGAGTGAGTGTCAAAACCAACAGGAAGCTCAGGTCCATCCATCATGTACCATGTCGATAAGCGTGGGTGATCATGATGCACCATTTCACTCGATGAGCAGAGGTGAAGATCAGCTCAGTGTTCTTGTCTCGATCATGCCACGTGGCCAAACCATCTAGGCAGTTATTTCTCTGTCTTCTCCTTGTTCTCTTCCCTTCGATATTGCCAGTTGTCACCAAGTTCTCCAATTTATTTCTTCTCATAACATGCCCAAAAAATTGTGACTGTCTACGTCTAATTTCTTTACTCAGTTTACGATTTTCATTTGTTTCTTGTAGGACGTGGTCATTGGTTTTTCTGTCTGTCCATGGTATTCTTTGCTTTCTCCTCAGAAACCACATTTCCACAGCCATCAGATGTTTTTTCAGATTGACTACTCATTGTCAACGCTTCACATCCATACAAAAGTACAGGCTCTATGTAGCACCTCGACACTTTTTTTCTTCCAGAAAATGATATCTTTTTATTGGTCAGTATGTTTTTCATCTTGCAAAAGGCTGCCTTCACCATGGTGGTTCTTGTTTAAAACTCTTCAAGGCATCTCCCATCAGGCCCATTAAAAATAATTCAAATCCACTCCAATGAGGGATGAACCTATGACCACTGAGCCACTACGCTGCCGCAGCTCCCATGAACATCTGTACAACTGGCAAGTCACTAGGCTGCCACAGCTCCCATAAACATCTGTACAACTGGCAAGTCACTACAATGCCACAGCTCCCATGAACATCTGTACAACTGGCAAGACACTAGGCTGCCACAGCTCCCATAAACATCTGTATAATTGGCAAGTCACTACACTGCCACAGCTCCCATGAACATCTCTACAACTGGCAAGTCACTAGGCTGCGACAGCTCCCATGAACATCTGCACAACTGGCAAAGTCACTACACAGCCACAGCTCCCATGAACATCTGTACAACTGGCAAGTCACTACACTGCCACAGTTCCCATGAACATCTGTACAAATGGCAAGTCACTAGGCTGCCACAGTTCCCATGAACATCTGTACAACTGGCAAATCACTACACAGCCACAGCTCCCATGAACATCTGTACAACTGGCAAGTCACTAGGTTGCCACAGCTCCCATGAACATCTCTACAACTGGCAAGTCACTAGGCTGCCACAGCTCCCATGAACATCTCTACAACTGGCAACACATTCGTGATGATAATTGTAGTTATGCATATAAAAAGACAAAAGATAAGAACATGTAATAAATACAACAAGGAAGACAAAGTATACAAAGCACAACAGTAGTTCTGCAGATAAATAGTCAAAAGACAAGAACATGTGATGAATATAACAAGGTGGACAGTGCATAAAACAACACTTTTTAAATACAAAAGACACCAAATAAATATTAAAACAAGCAGTGTATTCTGTACAAATACATCACTGTGGTTTTTGTATGACAACAGCTGAATTAAACAATACAATTAATGATATTAAACTGTAAAAAATGGCAACAAACCACACACAGACACTATGCGAAACCATGACCATGAGTAAATCCAGATTATACAGCTTGCGGTACCATAATGTTGTTAGACCAATATCATACCTTCAACAACAATGCCGGTAACAAATGCAACAAAAGCAAACAATAAACTATAGCAGATTTATCACACAAATTCACAAAACTACACAACTGTGAATATTTCATTCTATTTTTGTAAATTAACAATATGTACAAAATCTGGCAATAATTACACCAATGCTCACGGCCTGGCCATGAATAGTTTGTTGAAAAAAATAAAGACACAAAAACAAAATTCACAGAAAACAACATTCCAGATTTCATGTGGAAATAATGATCATACTCTATTTCTAAAACATGTGATCAAAAAATCTGAACATGCATACACCTGGCTGAATTATTGAAGACGGCACGTTAGTCCCAGCAATAAATATGAACACACACACAGAGAACATCAATCTAGTAACACAAACTAACATCATCTGTAACAAACATACGTGATGTAAAAATAGTGCTGTCAAGTTAATCGGTGTAACATGCTAGGAACTAATGCATCATGCGTTAGAAGGCTGAAACAGTTCTCAAATGTTATATTCATTTTGAAACAGGGCAAACAACATTAGATGATCTGACGTTGATTTAGATATATTCTAAAATGTTAGTCATTCTGAAACAAGGCAAATTACATTAGATGATCTGATCACATTTGCTGTTTGATTGATTGATTGATTTAGGAACTGACATCACAGCATTCGGGGCATTCCCATGAGCGCTCCGTCCCCATCCTCTGCAGCCAGCGAAGAGTTCCAACACCAATAGTACCAGTAGCAATCTGATTATATGTCCGTATCACATTTGTTGTGACAGGTTTTAATTGTTACAGTCAAGCCTGAAACCATTCTAAAATGTTCAAATCTGAAACAACATTCTAAAATGTTAGTCAAATCGCAAACATCATTCTAAATTGTTACAGTGAAGTCTGAAATCACATACTAAATTGTTACAGTCAAGTTTGAAACCACATACTAAATTGTTACAGTCAAGACTGAAGCACATACTAAACTGTTATGGTTAAATATTGAGCACAGCCCACTACTGGCAACGCCGATCGCATTCCGGTATGAACCTAAGGCCTATCCACGTCAATATGGAAGCACTATACTCGAGTTTCGCCCTTGTTTGAGCTCGTCAGTAGTGCATATCCCTGACCGGATCCGGAAACAGTCCCGGATCACGCGTGTGAAGCGGGTGTGTAACCACGCGGCACACACTGGACACACCAAATTATCACAACAGAACACCACAACGCTACCCATCGTAGGCTATGCTCAAGATGTTATGGTTAAGTCTAAAACCACATACTAAAATAATGCAGTCAAGCCTGAAATCATACTAAAATTTTATAGTCAAGCCTGAAACCACACTACGATGTTACAGTCAAGCCTGAAACCATAATAAAATGTTATTCAAGCCTGAAGCACATACTAAATTGTTACAATCAAGCCTGAAGAACATACTAAATTGTTACAATCAAGCCTGAAACCATATTAAAATGTTACAGTCAAGCCCGAAACCAAACTAAATTGTTAGTCAAGTCTGAAGGACATACAAAATTATTACAGTCAAGCCTGAAACCATATTAAAATGTTAAAGTCAAGCCTGAAACTATACTAAATTGTTACAGTCAAGTCTGAAGCACCTACTAAATTGTTACAGCCAAGCCTGAAACCAAACACTGAAAGGTTGCAGCCAAGTCTGAAACAAAGCAAGCTACATTAGATGATCTGACCATATAGAAAACAACACAGTCTAAAAGACAGCTAAAGTGACAGTACAATGAACCCACGAGCACTACATGTGAACATGACTAATTTTGATCCAGACATGCAATAACCAATGTATTTAAGTATGAAGAATTCAAGGCATTCATATTTACAACAATCATGTTTTTATTCACAATTATGCTTGAATATGGAACACTTTTGTCCTATAAACACTAAATTAATGACAAACACTGCATCAGTATAAAGGCATTAAGAACATCAAACAATGGACAAGTCACAATATGACAAAACTAATAGATGTGTGTTTCCTGAGGTACAAATAGTCCACCCTACAGGCTGACACTAGCAAGTACCTAGTTATAATGCACAATGAGGTAGCTGCTTTCCCCCATCTCAAATTCAGCATTTACGGTTTCCATTCTGGACCTGCCTGCGCATTTCAACCTAGGGCATGTTTGGCTATGTAAAATACAGTGAGCTGTGGAGAAAGAGTAGTTAAAGCACTTTCCTACCAAGATACTGGCTAAATTAAGGCAAATAATATTTTTCCAAGTGCCGAGATAAAGAAGCTCAGCAACAGTTATTATTATAGCAAATAGTAATTTGCAAGAGGTTTTGGAATTGTGTGATTATTTTGCAAGCAATTAACAACTACTGACATTTTGTAATACATAATTGACAAGTATATCATGATAACAACACCTAACACTGATTAACAGAATTCACGCCACAGCACCCAGGACACAGCCAATATGAGCGCTGTCTCTCGTAGCTGATGTCAGAGTGTAGGGAGGCTGACTCCACCCATAGCGCACTGATTGTGAATGCATCTATGTTGTCCCCACCTGTGGTTATCCCAGCTACTGCCACATAGTGATGGCTAATGACCTAACATTCACTGGCAATGCTGTCAAACACATCTCACAACAACTATGTCAACACCAGCCTAGGGAGTAGTGGTTATCCTGCAGTAGTTTCTACATAAATGTCTGGCTCATCCAGACCTCATATTTACAGTCTGGCCTAATCTAATATGAAGGTGTGAATACAGTAAGAAACAGCGGTAGCAAAGATTAATGCCATGAACAAGAACTACACAGGCGACTAATGCATATAATTTCATGAACAGAAGCTTTTAACGACATTAAAAACCCATTTTGTATTGCCACAAAATTAGTTGCAAATCATGAACGTTTTCTCACAGTATCACCATGTGTGTGATTTTTTACAACAAAAAATGTGAAACACAATAGTTCCAGAAAGCAAATGTGCACTTTCAGCACCACCATTCTCTACCCAACAGTTGTGGCATTTTCTGTGTTCTTGCATTTTACATTTAGGAAAATGCTATAAATTTGTGTTTCTTTCACTGGAATAAACACTTAAAACTGACTCAAAACAATGTTTTCCCATTGTGAATTTGAATAATAAGTCACAAACAAAAAGCTGCACAATATATTGTCTGGAATATTCTCTGCATCTCGTCAGTAGCACACTGCAGAAGTTAACATAAAACAATACATTTTTCAAGGTGAAATATACAACATACACATAGTTAAAATTGATGTTGTTTCCGATTCCTAGATCTTCTAAAAGAAAGTTAGTTGCATATCCTTTACCGGACATCACAGTCAACCCAAAATTGTTTGGCTGTTCATGATTTCTTGGCAAGTTTACGTTCAGCAGTTTGCCATTGCTTTCCAAACAACTGGCACCCATACGTTTGTGTGGGAAATCAAACAAAGGTGGTCTGCTGCCAAATTGTCTGCAGCTGTATTTCAAACGCGGTATGTGGGATTATAAATTGCATTTGTAATCCCTTCTTCGCAGAAGAATTCGGCAATATTGTCCTGGCATACATTGCATGTTGGCTTCTTTAGTGTTCACAATAGCTTAATGGCGTTTATCAGTTTTTATTAACTGTTCACAATAGCTTAATGGAGTTTATCAGTTTTTATTAACTGTTCACAATAGCTTAATGGAGTTTATCAGTTTTTATTAACTGTTCACAATAGTTTAATGGAGTTTATCAGTTTTTATTAACTGTAGTAACTGAAGGGCATTGCAGAAGTAATGAGGCTAGACAAGTTGTCACTGGTTCAATCTGCATCAGGGCTGACTGGAATTTAAAAAAAAATTGGTGCAGGTTCTCGGGTTGACCGGGCCTAAAATGGGTACCACGAAATGTCTTGGGAAGTAAATGCAGTCAACGTCAACTGAGCACATGACCCACTACATGCTGACCGGTCTATACAAATATGGGTTTAGTTCCACATGACCCACTACATGCTGACCGGTCAATACAAATATGGGTCTAACTCCACACGCCCAATGTGCCTTAAGGTGTGTACCAGTGTCCTTTAATTGACTACAGTCACTGAAGTTTTGTGATTGTATAGACCTTTAGGATGAATAGAGGGGCGGGAGAAGGGCACAAGCTTGGAAGTATTACAATACCAGGGCAGGAGGCCACAAACTTGGAGGAATTATTACAATACCAGGACAGGAACTCACTGTGGGTATGTGAATTGATAGATCCATCACACTTTGCAAGCCTGAGTGCATTGTATAGGTAGCCAGTCTTTCTCTGAGACAGCGAACGCCAAGAGCTGACAATTCCTCATCCGCCAAACAGCGCTCATGCATTGTGGCAACATCCTAACCATTACAGCAATGCACACTTTTTGATTTACAAAAGACTGTGTTAATTCAGATGCTCAGTATGTGATCTTAAAATCACAGAAACCCTGATGTATCCTTGAACTAACCATTGAAACAGATGCTGCAGCTGTATTTCAGCTGACAACTACACAACTTTCCCCAAGGCTTGGCCAGTTCTCACCCTCAGATACACGTAGCTCTAGTTTATACACATTTGGGTCCACAGGAACTACAGAGTTCATGCAGTGTGTTGAGATTCTCCTATGGGAAGAGATTGGACCACTTATGGAGGCATCCGCTGCAATGAAGGTGATCCTATACAAATGAAACCAAACTTGGATAGCAGGTTTCAAATTGTCAAATATTTGTCATGTGGTGACTTTAGTCATAGGTAAGGGGGGAAGTTAAGGCCGTTGTGATGCATGTAAAGGGACGCCTCGTATCACACCTCGAGCACTCAGGGCTCTGTGCTGGTCTTATGGAATCCAGTGCAAGACTTCTGCCACAAATGCTCATAAACCACGGACAAGTGGTGGTTAAAGGTCTGAACCAAACTGGCAGGTGATCTCGGAAATGAAGCTGCAATGAAGGTGATCCTATACAAATGAAACCAAACTTGGATAGCAGGTTTCAAATTGTCAAATATTTGTCATGTGGTGACTTTAGTCATAGGTAAGGGGGGAAGTTAAGGCCGTTGTGATGCATGTAAAGGGACGCCTCGTATCACACCTCGAGCACTCAGGGCTCTGTGCTGGTCTTATGGAATCCAGTGCAAGACTTCTGCCACAAATGCTCATAAACCACGGACAAGTGGTGGTTAAAGGTCTGAACCAAACTGGCAGGTGATCTCGGAGTCGTGGCCTCTGGAGATGTACTGACCAGAAACTATTCTGCTGCTCATCATCTCATTCCCACATCATGGGTACATGTTCACTGAAGGTGTGCCCTACTAATGTGATATAAGTGTTCTAGTGTCCACCGAGTATAATACTAATGTGATATAAGTGTTCTAGTGTCCACTAAGTATAACTAATACTAATGTGATATGTGTTCTAGTGTCCACTGAGTATAACTAATACTAATGTGATATAAGTGTTCTTGTGTCCACTGAGTACAACTAATACTAATGTGATATAAGTGTTCTAGTGTCCACTCAGTATAACTAATACTAATGTGATATAAGTGTTCTAGTGTCCACTAAGTATAACTAATACTAATGTGATATAAGTGTTCTTGTGTCCACTGAGTATAACTAATACTAATGTGATATAAGTGTTCTAGTGTCCACTGAGTATAATACTAATGTGATATAAAAGTTATAGTGTCCACTCAGTATAACTAATACTAATGTGATATAAGTGTTCTAGTGTCCACTAAGTATAACTAATACTAATGTGATATAAGTGTTCTTGTGTCCACTGAGTATAACTAATACTAATGTGATATAAGTGTTCTAGTGTCCACTAAGTATAACTAATACTAATGTGATATAAGTGTTCTTGTGTCCACTGAGTATAACTAATACTAATGTGATATAAGTGTTCTAGTGTCCACTAAGTATAACTAATACTAATGTGATATAAGTGTTCTAGTGTCCACTAAGTATAACTAATACTAATGTGATATAAGTGTTCTAGTGTCCACTAAGTATAACTAATACTAATGTGATATAAGTGTTCTAGTGTCCACTCAGTATAACTAATACTAATGTGATATAAGTGTTCTTGTGTCCACTGAGTATAACTAATACTAATGTGATATAAGTGTTCTAGTGTCCACTAAGTATAACTAATACTAATGTGATATAAGTGTTCTTGTGTCCACTGAGTATAACTAATACTAATGTGATATAAGTGTTCTAGTGTCCACTAAGTATAACTAATACTAATGTGATATAAGTGTTCTAGTGTCCACTAAGTATAACTAATACTAATGTGATATAAAAGTTATAGTGTCCACTAAGTATAACTAATACTAATGTGATATAAGTGTTCTAGTGTCCACTAAGTATAACTAATACTAATGTGATATAAGTGTTCTAGTGTCCACTAAGTATAACTAATACTAATGTGATATAAGTGTTCTTGTGTCCACTGAGTATAACTAATACTAATGTGATATAAGTGTTCTAGTGTCCACTAAGTATAACTAATACTAATGTGATATAAGTGTTCTAGTGTCCACTAAGTATAACTAATACTAATGTGATATAAGTGTTCTAGTGTCCACTAAGTATAACTAATACTAATGTGATATAAAAGTTATAGTGTCCACTCAGTATAACTAATACTAATGTGATATAAGTGTTCTAGTGTCCACTAAGTATAACTAATACTAATGTGATATAAGTGTTCTTGTGTCCACTGAGTATAACTAATACTAATGTGATATAAGTGTTCTAGTGTCCACTAAGTATAACTAATACTAATGTGATATAAGTGTTCTAGTGTCCACTAAGTATAACTAATACTAATGTGATATAAGTGTTCTAGTGTCCACTAAGTATAACTAATACTAATGTGATATAAGTGTTCTAGTGTCCACTGAGTACAACTAATACTAATGTGATATAAGTGTTCTAGTGTCCACTGAGTACAACTAATACTAATGTGATATAAGTGTTCTAGTGTCCACTAAGTATAACTAATACTAATGTGATATAAGTGTTCTAGTGTCCACTCAGTATAACTAATACTAATGTGATATAAGTGTTCTAGTGTCCACTGAGTACAACTAATACTAATGTGATATAAGTGTTCCAGTGTCCACTGAGTATAACTAATACTAATGTGATATCAGTGTTCTAGTGTCCACTGAGTATGACAAATACTGAGATATAAGTGTTCTAGTGTCCACTAAGTATAACTAATACTAATGTGATATAAGTGTTCTAGTGTCCACTGAGTATAACTAATACTAATGTGATATAAGTGTTCTTGTGTCCACTGAGTATAACTAATACTAATGTGATATAAGTGTTCTAGTGTCCACTGAGTATAACTAATACTAATGTGATATAAGTGTTCTAGTGTCCACTGAGTATAACTAATACTAATGTGATATAAGTGTTCTAGCTTCCACTGAGTATAACTAATACTAATGTGATATAAGTGTTCTAGTGTCCACTGAGTATAACTAATACTAATGTGATCTGTGTTCTAGTGTCCACTGAGTATAACTAATACTAATGTGATATGTGTTCTAGTGTTCAGTATGACGTCTAGTAATGTGATAAAAGCGTTATAATGTCCACTGAGTATGACTCCTACTAATGTGATACACGCGTTTAATGTCCACTGAGTATGACTCCTACTAATGAGATAAAAGTGTTCCAGTGTCCACTGAGTATGACTGCTACTAAATAACAATTAGGTTCCAATATCCACCACATGTCATCTACTAAACAGGCTATCAGTGTTAAGAATGTCCCCAATCTGCTGCATTGAATGTCCCAAGGCCTTGAGGTGGCAACAAGTGGCTCAATAGTCACCAAATGGAAAATTATGGGCTAGCAAATCTGGAGTGTCAAACCTGGCCGCTTAGTGTTCGGAGGTCATCAATGTCCCAAATGCTAGCCTGTCTTCTGGTCTCCACAGGCACAGTCTGTGATGAACAGGAGGCTCAGTATATGGAAATGATGCTCAGCAGCCATATCCAGTACATGATGATTCTTTGGGTGAGCCAAGTACCAGAGCATCATGTAGCAGTTCTGTATTAATGGAAGCCATCTTGGATAGTGGAGAATGACTTTGGTCTGCTCTTGCCTTCCCTTGAGGGCTGATCGGCGTGCATGTGGCTGTTCTGAACAAGCTTGTTGGGAAAACGACATGTGGATGAAAGGGCAAAGATAGTATAATGATTCTGAAGCCATGGAATGTCACATGAAACTACCTAGAAGGCTAATCCAGTTAACAAATGCCGGGAAGATGTTGCATATGTCAGCCGAAGGGCACAAATATGCTCTGCTGTAAACAGGCACAAAACAATTATGTAAAGACATGAAAAGGATAATAAAGGAATCAGCAGACATTCTATGACACTTAAGAAGTGCCAGCTTAGTGTGCAATAAGCATAGGAGACTATGGTAGTGAAGAATCACTGAGTTTCCCTCAGTTGTGGAATAAAGGAAATTGCTAAAATGTCATTTTATTTTTTTCAAAAGTTGCATATCCTTTAAAGGACGTTGCAGTCAACACCAGCATTTTACTGCCGTTGTTGATGTCTTGGCAAGTTTTACGTTCAGTAGTTTGCCATTGCTTTCTGAACGACCGGCTCCCATACCAAAACGTTAAAACCAGCGCGACACGGTCTGCTGCCAAATCGGTCACTGCTGAAAAAATGTCATATATATATATATATATATATATATATATATATATATATATATATATATATATATATATATATATATATATATATCAATGTATATAGGCTCTTCTTCCCTACCCAAAGTCCATAAACCAGGGGGATGTACAAGAAACCAGGGTGATGTGCAAGACCAGTATTGAAGCATCACATCTACGGAGAGATATAATATATTAGGGGTTAACCAGGCCACGAGTCAGTACATGGCTGAGATTAGCCCTAGGTTGATGTTTCTTCTAAACATTTGAAGATTTCACGGCCAGCAGACCTTAGCCCAAATGCCAGAGGTTCAACTCAGCCTTAACACAAGAATTAAATGTGTCCCAGGCATGCATGGCCAGATGACAGGACAATCAGTGTGCTGCAGAAACCATCAACAAACAAACCCTGCAACATCTGTTGTGGGAGACTAAAGATCTATCTACAGACAAGCGTGGGAGTATCACAGAGATATCAGATGTGGCCAAAAAGTGAAGATTTTCTGTTTGGCCTTCACTCATGTTGTACTAGAGCAGAGTCCTCACATGTGCTACTACTATTGCTAGTAGTTGCTTCAGTGTTTGTCCATCAAGAATGCTGATGACCATTCATTTCATCCAGTGGGGTTGAAAATTTGGAGCTGTGAGTTCTAAGATGGCTGGCAAGCCCTATTTTGGCTGGAAATGTTCTTTGACAGTGTGGGCAAACAATGTTTGACGTTCCAGGAGGAGGATCTCCTGCAGTGGTTTTTTTTTGGTAAGCCTTTTATCACATAAG
The DNA here is from genome assembly GCA_963921405.1 of Cepaea hortensis. Classification (NCBI taxonomy): domain Eukaryota; kingdom Metazoa; phylum Mollusca; class Gastropoda; order Stylommatophora; family Helicidae; genus Cepaea; species Cepaea hortensis. The sequence continues at coordinate 47,964,363 of OY992876.1, forward strand.
TAGTTGCTAGTGCCTGTGCAAAGTAGTTGCTACTACTAGTGAATGCACTGACTCATTTTACTAGAGGGTTTGCCCTCCCTATTACAATTGTCCTTCACATCAGGCAAAGCCTCTCAATCTTCTAAGGTACTTGTAATTTACCTCGGCCTTTTGGCTAAGATCAAAGTGTTTTGATCTTGCCAGGGCCACATGCAGAGGCGGTCAATTGAATGACACACAGGGATGTGGGGAGACACACAGGGATGTGGGGAGACACAGGGATGTGGGGAGACACACAGGGACGTGGAGAGACACACAGGGACGTGGGAGACACACAGGGACGTGGGAGACACACAGGGACGTGGGGACCTGATGAGGTGGCTCTGACCCCTGGGGGAACTTCTTATTTTTGAAAAAAAAAGGCAAACGAGAAGTCAACATTTAAGTGCAACTGACCGGCGTGGAACAAACCAATTACGCTGCTGTCAGAACAGACAGTTTATATGTTCTAAACCTCTCAGCCATGCAGACCTCTGAACAGTTAAGACGAGAAAGATATCATTCACACATTCCTTACATAATCCTGTTGAGATTTTAGCAATCCACTGGAAGCAGTTCATTATGTTCGACATATATACCAAAAACTTGTCACAAAAACAAGAAAGATACTGCTCTCAAGCTATAATACACAGCAGCAAAAGCAATACATGACACTTTAGCTCAGCAACTACAGGTATGAACCATAACAATATAGGCCGACATGCTAGAGATGACATATGAGTTCCTGCAAATTATATCAATTATCACTAATAAATATTTACATCAATCTGTCTATTTTCAGTGAACCATAACAATATAGGCCGACATGCCAGAGATGATGTATATGAGTTCCTGTATCCTATATCAATTATCCCTAATGAATATTTATATCAATCTGTCAATTTTCAGCGGGCGCACTGACACAATTTTTAGGAGGTTATGCTGACAATGGCATTAGTGTGGTTGGACACAGGTGCAATGCCTACACTGACCGACTCAATGGTAGATAAGGACAGGCCATCTATTTCTCTGTGCACTCAAGCCTACAAACTTTACATAACCCCTCCTCTGCCAGTTTTAAATACTTCAAGTAAAAACTTTCTAAAATTCTTTAGCATGCAATAACGTAACAGTTGACCAGCAATGGAAATTTCACATTGCCAGTAAAGCATCTTGCAGATAGTTTTTGGCTGTGATGAGTCACTTTAAATTGTTTTAAAAACCAGTATCTAACATATGTACAGTATAGACAAACAAGACAAAAAGGGCTGGTTGTAATCTGTAAATATACATAAACCATAGATGTTGCCAGCATTATAAACTATTATTTGCGAATGAGAAGCATAAGGGGGGGGGGGGGGGGGGGGTGGAAAGAAATAATTTAGTTCTATTTAGAGTGGTTCTATGTATAGTTTGAGGTCTCCTTCGTAGATGGTTTTGATGTTCAGTTACCTCACATAAAGCAATAACATGGCTCGAGACACAGATATTCACTCGGGCATGTTTCCTTGGTGACTCAATGAGTATGCTCAAGAAGATAGGGATGGGGTGGGTCTGAAGACAGTGGTTGATGTCTCTGGAGTGATCTTAGCTAGCAAAGATTAGTTTCATTTATTGTGCCAGTGTATGCGGGTGTACAAGGAAATGAACGGACTGACAGGCTTGCAGGTAAGGCTACCGTGGAAGGTGGACGAGCCATGGACCAGGCTGATATTCTGAATGCTCTGCGAGAAGTTAAGTCTTTTGCGAGAACCAAGTGATGACTGTGAATCTACAACCATGGTTAGACTGCGAGAACAGCAAGTTAAAAGAGGTGTGGCCAAACAAGAACACTATGCAGGAAGCCAAAGAAGAGTAACTGGTGTCGTTAGCCGCTACACGCTGAGGGATTTACTGAAGAGTATTCGAGCACTTATGGACTGAATGGTTCTATGTACAATGAGGATGATCTGTCGACTAACTAACTAGATAATTCAATGCTGTGTGTGGAGAGGAGACAAGTCAGAGCTACAGGATAATGGTAGAGGTTAAAGACAAGAGAATCAAATTCACAGTGCTGGAATTTAGAATCAAGCTCACTATGCCAGATTTTACCTCATCAGGCAAGGTCTCTCTCTGCAGATTAAAAGTTTCTCAATCTCTAGCCAGTTCTCCTGCCTGAGCTCCCCCAACCCTTACCTCTTCTTCCAGGAAACATCTCCTCACTGTTCTGTCCAAGTCGCTGCAGCATTTAATGATTGTGAACAGCTCTGACATTATCATCATTTACTCTACCACTTTCAGTCAACCATTGTGAATTTCAGATGTGAACAGTGCTTACATTATCATCGTAAACTACTAATTTCACATAGCCACAGTGTGGGAGCAGCTTAGGATATGAAGAGTGTTGGCATAAGCACAATTTATTGCACTACATTACAGGCTCAAGGAAAATACTATTAAATGAAACCCACATAACCCTAATTTCCATTCAGAGAACTGATAAGATCAACTATTTGCATGTCCTTTACAGGATGTCACTGTTTACCCCAGCATGTTTTGGCTGTCTGAAATTTCTTGGCAAGTTTACGTTCAGTAGTTTGCCATTGCTTTCTGAATGACCAGCACTCATACCATTCATAAAAGCCAATGCTAGGCGGTCTGCTGCCAAATCTCCCCCAGCTGTGTTTTGAAAAGATAAACGGCACGTTTAAGTACTAATATCCCATTTATTCAACATGAGCAATATAACAGACAAGTGGCTTAATGAAAGTAATAGTTCCCATGCTTCCATAGAGGACAAAATTAAAGTACTAGTTCCCCTTACTTCCATTCAGAGAACTATAACAGACAAGTGGCTTTATGAAAGTAATAGTTCCCATGCTTCCATAGAAGACAAAATTAAAGTACTAGTTCCCCTTACTTCCATTCAGAGAACTATAACAGACAAGTGGCTTAATGAAAGTAATAGTTCCCATGCTTCCATAGAGGACAAAATTAAAGTACTAGTTCCCCTTACTTCCATTCAGAGAACTATAACAGACAAGTGGCTTAATGAAAGTAATAGTTCCCATGCTTCCATAGAGGACAAAATTAAAGTACTAGTTCCCCTTACTTCCATTCAGAGAACTATAACAGACAAGTGGCTTTATGAAAGTATCAGTTCTACTCTGCTTCCATGCAGAACATCATAAATATAATTAACTGCAAAATCAGGACTGTTATACCCCATTTCCATGAATATAATGAGGTGGTAAAGAGATTGCCTTGTGGACGGTTGGACTCACCAGTTTTGATGCAGTATCAGTTACAGCTCATCGCTCTCGCGAAACCAACAAAACAGCATGTTACTAGAAGTCCCACTGTTAGTGTGCCATGTGCAGAAGCTGACTGAGCTATATCTCCTGCTAAACACCAGTTTTAAAGTCTACAAAAGCTGAACATCAAAGAACACTGTCTCATTACAGTGCATGAGAGAGGCGATCTGACAAGTGACTGAGAAACTTTTCAGTGGGCTGTGATGGCAGCGATGTCAGGCAAAGAACCTCCTATGTGATGACGACACACCAAAACTGATTTACCTGTTAAAAATGTGGTAGTTTGTGACTCAGTATCTACTTCTTTCAGTTTCTTTTTGTAATTACAATTTGATTAGTGTTATTCATATTGGCCATGCTGATAAGCTAAGCATGGGAGGTCATGGTTCCCATCTCACACAATCACCAGAGTCTTGGACCAACTCTGTGTGCTTGTCTCCATTATGCCATGTGGCCCAGACATCCAGGTATTCATCTCTCTGCCTTCCCCTGGCTTTCCCCATCAATTTTGCCAGTATTAGTGTTATAAACATGTTTCTAATGCTGGATAGAGGCACAGCTGGATAGAGGCACAACTAATTTGTACAATATTTATTACTGATACAAATGTGTTTTTAATGTGTCAAGAAGAACATGAAAGAATCAATTAACTGCTACTGCTGATCAATGTCAGTGTCTGATGCCTCATATTTTTTGTATATAAAACATTGACACCAATGGGTAATAAACATCAGAAATGCAAAAACCAGATAATACAATATCTTTTCAAATTTAATTAGGCAACATAAGTACTATTTTCAGGCATGTACTGACATCTAAACAGCAATACATTTTGTGAAAAAATCTATACAGATGTGTGAAATTGTATGTTTAATCACAGAAAACACAAAAAAGAGATTGCACGATTTAATACCTGCCATATTTTGCTGCATCATGTCAGGTGCATAATGCAGTTATATATATACTGAAAACTATGTTTTCTGTTAAGCCAAAGTATAATTTATTTATTCACTTCATATAATATATATATATATCTCTGCAGTATGCATCTGATGAGATGCAGTGAGATAAGCCAACACCTGATGAGATGCAGTGAAATATGCCAACATCTGAAGAGATGCAGCAAAATATTCCAAACAAAAAGAATTGTGCGACCTATTGCTTGTGTCTTCTGTGTTAAAATTCACGAAGTGAATACACTGTTTTGAAATGCTATGTTCTCAATGTCACATGACACATTATATCCGGGACTAGCTGAACAACAATAAATCATGTCTGATATATGAGCATGCGTCTCTGTCACATTTACCAACGTGCTGCAAGCATTCATGACAATTGTTACACATAAACATGAAGAATAATGAATGATTACACTGACTTAAGAGTCACAGTGTGACAAGTGTAGTTCAAGCCAGTCAAACACTTTCACAGGCGTTGGCGTGTGTTGGACATATGGTGCTAGCCCCATATTTGTGTCGACCAATCGGCACTTAACCGGTGATGTGGCAATATCACGCCCCAACAACTGTGGTGGAGATAGTTTATTTGTGTCTAACTTTACACCCCACCCAACATAGGTTTCGTATAAATGTATAACAGACCGTCCCTTTCACTCACTTCCCCCCACCACCACAAAATAAGTTTTGTGCTTAGCTATGAAACAACCATCCCACGTGTAATTTTTGTGACTAGTTTGCTGTCAAATATCTTCACCACTCTAATCATGTACATTAGCTGTCTAATCTTCACCACTCTAATCATGTACATTTTCTGTCTAATCTTTACCACTCTAATCATGTACATTTGATGTCTAATCTTCACCACTCTAATCTTGTACATTAGCTGTCTGATCTTCACCACCTTAATCATGTACATTTTCTGTCAAATCTTCACCTCTGACAACTGAATTATTGACTTAGTGTTTTGACATCTGTGCCAAGCTGAATTTCTTACAATCAACAACATTACATCTACTCACTGCCTGGCTCAGAATCATGATTAACCTGGTTACCACCCACCAATGTTTGTGTGTGTGCTTATTCCATAGAAAATAATACAAACTGCAGAGAACATATACAAAACTACACTGAACCTTGTTAACAAGAAGTTCATTGCATGTTCACGTATTAAAAACAAAAGAATGAAATTTTACACACGAGCAACATGTATGTATGCATGCATGCTAGCTGAGAAGTCTGATGAACCAAAGAGTACTACCTGGGGCTTCAAACATCACCTTCATGATGTTACGTGATGCAAAGAAATGGACCTATGGGTAACAGGAACTTGGCAGCTCTATCATGACAACATACTCGCCAATTCTTTGCATCTAATTCAGAATTTCTTGGTCGAATACAATATTCCTCTTTTTTCATCAGGCTCCCTCTTCTCTCACAACATGGCTCCTTGTGATTTGTCACCGTTCCCAAAGCTGAATGTGCTGCTGAAAGGGACTCAATGTGAGCCACAAAACAGCATCCGGGGGTCCAGGTGTACTCCACTTTCAAAGTGACCATCCTCAAATGTCCCCAACAATGATCTAAAGCAGTTTCAAGAGGATCAGGGTTTCAGACCTACAGGTGAGTAATCGGGCAACGGTCTGATACTATTTAAACAGACAAACACACATGTGTATGTATATGTATGTGTGTGCGAATGTGTGTGTGTGCGCGCGCGCGTTCATGCGTCTCTGTGTCTGCGTGTGGGGTTTTTGTTTTTAATGTCTGTCTCTCTCTCTCAATACACACACACACACACATCACACTCGCCGTTTGTGGTTAACTCTTCTACTACTCATTTAAAACAAAACACTTGCAATAATAATCTGCAGTAACAGCTTAAAGGACATAATGCACATTTCAAATTTGTACAGCAAAACAAAATAGGAAAATTTAAACACAATTTATACAATTGGCTAAAAATTATGACATACTTCACAAAGTTCTAAATGAAAAAAACAGCAGAGATTGAAAAGTAAAACAAAACATCCACAGAAACAGGACAATTGACTTGTGTTGCTTATATATGTTTGTGTATACACTGGCTTGGTTTGCAACTCAACAGTAGTACTTGAATTGCAGACAGTCGCAACTCACTCAAGAATGTGAATATACTGCCACTACTTACACAGCCAAATAGAATCAGTCATTAATATGTCAGCATTTGGTTCTTCATGTGATCACTACTACAAATGCTGCCCTTTTGCCAATATTTATTGAAAAGCCTACAGGCAACATGTAGACATACTAAAACCGACATACTCAAGCTCTCACACCAGAACCATGGACAAATCTCCCAGCCTTACCAAATACAGTCTTTGAAGTCCTAGGAATAACTTCCAAACAATGAACACATCGAGTTAAAACAAGAAGACCTTTCACTTTACATGCTAAGGAAACAGTATCATCCCTCTAACATACAGATACAAGTGTTTATAGATGGTTCTACTAAAGAGGCAACACAAAAAACAGAAAAAAGGAAGGCAGTAGAATTTACAAAAATCCTAATGGAAAAGTAAAAAATTCACTGCACAATGGCAGGAACAATTTGCACTAACTTCAGAACAGAGGCCATGGCCCTTCTCACAGCTGAACAGATTTTTCAATAGTTGTGTGAAACTCCAAAAACCGTTGTCTTCAAAGTCAACCCTTCAAGCCATTTCATGCTCCAAACAGTACTTCATCATCAACAAAATCAAAGACGACATGCGATGGCTACCCACAAAATGCAGAACTAGTCCTTCAGTAAATGCCGGTCCATTGTGGTATCCCAGAAAAAGAGAAGGCAGAACTGCCCCATTCATCTCAGAGTTTAAAAGAAGCAGAAAAACTTATAAAGCAATCTATGAAGATGAACTGGAGGGAAAACAAACAAAAAACTACAGACCAGAGCATGACAGCATACACGAGCTTGATTGAATGCACAGAACAGAATCTTCAGACGCAGAGCACAACACTGTAGATTCAGAGCACATCTCCACCGAATGGATTTCACTGACACTGCCTCTTGCATATGTGGTGATCCAAAGCAAACACATGTGCATGTGGTGACCCAAAGCAAACCACCCACGAGCACGTGGTGACCCAAAGCAAACCCACGAGCATGCCCCACAAGGCTTTTTCAGACACTGAACAGAAATCTGGATGGAGGGGGTCTTTGTCGAGAAAAACTGTGGTACTCTGGTGAAGACATAAGTGAACCATCCTGTTGGTGACCCCTGCCAGACTAGACACACAGCTACTGTGGCTTTCTAGTAAGTCTGGCAGCAAGAGCCAGATGGGGATATGTGAAGACATAAGTGAACCATCCTGTTGGTGACCCCTGCCAGACTAGACACACAGCTACTGTGGCTTTCTAGTAAGTCTGGCAGCAAGAGCCAGATGGGGATATGTGAAGACATAAGTGAACCATCCTGTTGGTGACCCCTGCCAGACTAGACACACAGCTACTGTGGCTTTCTAGTAAGTCTGGCAGCAAGAGCCAGATGGGGATATGTGAAGACATAAGTGAACCATCCTGTTGGTGACCCCTGCCAGACTAGACACACAGCTACTGTGGCTTTCTAGTAAGTCTGGCAGCAAGAGCCAGATGGGGATATGTGAAGACATAAGTGAACCATCCTGTTGGTGACCCCTGCCAGACTAGACACACAGCTACTGTGGCTTTCTAGTAAGTCTGGCAGCAAGAGCCAGATGGGGATATGTGAAGACATAAGTGAACCATCCTGTTGGTGACCCCTGCCAGACTAGACACACAGCTACTGTGGCTTTCTAGTAAGTCTGGCAGCAAGAGCCAGATGGGGATATGTGAAGACCTAGGACCATCACATTTTTGTGGACCTGAGTGCACAGAGGAATGGCTGGCCAGCCTGTCACTCCCGCAGCGAATGATGTGACCTGACATCAAACTTGTCTGATCACTATCATTGGCACCTTGCCGTCTTGACAGACGATAGTTTGTAAGGGATGGAGGTATTGCCTCTCCATAGCACCAAGCCTGAGATCATGTGGTGCAGCATGATCCCTCTCTTGGCCTGCCTAGTTCACTCCAGAGGAAAGGTAACACCCCTACATCTGGAACAAGACAAGCTGCATAAGCTGCTGGATCAGCAAAGCAATGCTCTAATTGTCCGCCTGTCGGAGCTTCGATCCTAGATCAGCCGCCAACCAAGGCTTAGGGCCTGGTCTGCCCTGTCATGACACTTTGTCTTTAGGTTGCATTTCCTCGCACCAGGGTAAGGCTTGTACCCTCCCAATTGCGCTCTTCCGCCCGAAGCTGTTGTTTTGATCACATCCCTGTGCTAAATACAGTATGATGGTATTGGTCTAGATGTGTGCCTTATTATCAGCAGAGAGTAATGAAGTCTGGCATACTTACTATGGTCATAATAACCCCATTTGTTCCTCTCTCAATTACTATTCATATATGGAAGGCATTGACCTACTTAGAGAACTCAACCATGACTTATTGGGCATGTGGTTAAATGTGTACTTGCAACCTCAGCACAAATTGTCCATATATTTTTTGATGATAGTAAAATTCCACAAATGCATGCAAAACAGACATCTAATTACACGTAGCATAAAGAGCGCATCAACCTAATTAGAGAAAGTATCAGTTACGCTATCAGAGTTTCAGCCCGATGAAGGAAAATTCCCAACTACATCTGACAGTGATAGTGGTGGACAAATAGTGTGGTAATAAAAAGGTACCAATTATCTGCTGGGATACCTGGATAACTCTGCACCTGAGCAAATCATGGATCTCACTTGTCCTGATGGCAGGAAATTGCTGCCAAAGTAGAGGCTACAAACCGCCCATGTGGAAGTCCAAGAAAAACACCATGGTATCTTCACAAGAACAAGCTTGTAAGAATGTCACCAATTGTTAGAAGTGACATATTCAAGACTGAATAACCTGACATTACAGTTTCATTACAAACAACATCACTTCCGGCAACACAAGAACAATAATAAAATAACTGAGAAACATCATCACATGCCAAAAACAAACTCTTTCCAGTAACGACCTGTAATCCAATTTCCTTGATAAGCAAACAGGGTTTAGTTAACTTGTTGCTATGACAATATTTCTCAACACTTGACAACTACAGTCCAGTTGTGGCCATCACTCCGATGCTTGGTTCCCTTCTTCGCCTCTTAGTCTTTTTCCATTTGATTTCTCAACTTCTTGGGGTGCCTCTTCTAATGCTCTCTTCATGTGTCCACTCAGTGGCTGTGACATCTGGAATATAACAACAAACATTATATTCTATGCTATCTTCATGAGATCACTCAGTGGTTGTGACATGTGGAATAAAAAGGTTTAAAATGCTTCTAAAACATGTTTCTTTCCTTTTATTATAAAATGTTGCTTTCAGGATGTTGCAGTAAACATCAGCATTTGTCAGCTGCTGTTGATGTACTAGGCAAGTTTTACGTTCAGTAGTTTGCCATTGCTTTCTGAACGACCAGCTCACATACCTCCGTATGTTACCAGCGTGGCGTGATCCGCTACAGAATCTCGCGCAGCTGTTTTCCCCATGTGGATATACGGGATTACGAACAATGTCGTTAACCCCTTGGTCAGGGAGACCGGCACGTTTCTTACCACGTGATTTAATCCAAATGTCTTAATTAAAAAGAAAAGCCTAACTTGCACAGTTCGCGGCGACTGCACTAGCCAGGCGGCCTTTATTCCTCAGGCTCAAAGACCCTTCTGCCATACACCGCAAGGTACTATATTGGCAGTAAATGACAGTTGACAGTCTTAATTATGATTGTTTTACTTACAGAATGAAAATAAAACGACACGGCATAATTAATTTACTGACATTTTTCAACTACAGATGTAATACTTTCAGCTGTAGTTTACCACTTCCTAAAACATTTTTTCTTGTGACAACTGAAGCCGCTTATCTCCCCAACCAGGGTAATGCGAAACTATGCAGGCGGAGGGACTAGGGAAGTGTAATGAATAAAGGTGGGGACTTACAGAGTGGGCAACAGAAAATTATGTGATTGTTGGAAACACCTGGTATTAGCAACATCCAAGAAGATTTATGGATATGGAAGAATCCTGACAGACTGCTGCTGTGGTCACAGATTAGTTATAGGCAAGATACATATAAAGTTAAAGGAGGTAAAAAACAAACCAAAAAGCTTTTAGTTAGATCTGTCTGCAATGAGGAATGAGACAAAAGACAAAGTCAACAAAGAACAGATCTGATACATTGATCTAGAAATTCTATTTAAAGCTGTAGAAAAACAAATGAGACAGTCCTTCAAGACACAATTTTGGGTATGTTAAAGGGGGAAAAACTGAGTGACAACTGGCAAAATTTATAGGAACAGAGTAAAGGGTAGGCAAAGAGATTAATACCCGGATGGCTTAGCCACATGGCATAATCTGGACATTAATAAAGATGTCAATCATGACTGGTGATAGTGTGAGATGACAAACCATGACGTGATAGTGTGAGATGACAAACCATGACTGGTAATAGTGTGAGATGGCAAACCATGACTGCCCATGCTTATAGACATGGTCAATGATGCTGCTTATTGAACAAATTTGAGGTCTTACTGGCATATTTTAATTACATATTTCTGTGACATCTGGCACTGTCAAATTCATGATAGTTAAAGAGTAATTTACTAAACAAGGTGTAGCATGGCTGAGATGTTATGTCTTCCTTACTGGTGTGGAATCAGGAGACCATGTATGCAAGTTACACATGTTAAAAATCTCAGGGCAGTTGGGGCAACTGCCATGGCAAAATTATTAGGAAAGATAGACTACATATGTTTAGCCAGAGCCTATATACCTTAGATAGGATCCATTGGGATGAAATTAGCGGTACACAAATGTGTGCCAAAAGATTAACACATTGATCTGTCAGCTGGAGAGGTGTGACTTACTTGCCCCGAAAAAGGAATGAACCAGGCAAAGTAAACTTCAGTGTACTGGCAAATTCTTACCAAGACATGGAATGTAGCCTCTTGAGATCCCCAGCCATCTTTGTCAGACTGAGGCTGCAAGTGCTGATCTGAGCCTAGTGGATTTTGTAGGATCACTTGTTGCTGGAACATCTGCTGCTGGAACAGCTGTACTGGCTGACTTGAATGTGAGACTAGCGCCTGCTGGATAGCACTGGTGTGAGCTGGGTGACTGCCAGAACCGGCTGAAGGTTGATGAAGTAGCTGGACAGACTGTGGAATAAGGGTCACTTGGCTAGATTCTCCTATGGATGAGGATGTCACCATGACTTGCTGGCCGCCGTGTAGGCTCTGCACAAGAACAGGGTTGAGAGTTCGAGCCTGGAACTGAGCTTGATTTGCTGTTGCTACAAGTGAAGCCATTTTCTGTGATGCCCCAGTCAACCCAATGCTGACAGCTGAAAATATATGTTCATCTATTGCTCAGTTATGAAAAATTTTATACACAGAAATATCTGCCATTTATTATCATCATTTAACTGCTGAAGTAATTCAGCACATACATTTTGTAAAGTTCTACATGAAATGATCTTTCAGATCTACAATTTTAACCATGCACAATTTAATTTTGCATGACAAACTTGCCACTGACCAAGTGCGGAATTTTGAAAACAAGGCAGAAGGACAAATGGGAAACTAAGAACATGTGTAGGGATAACACTGATTACTGACTTTAAAAAACACCAAAGAATTAATTAGTTCGGACATTAAGTTAGAATGGAATAAGATCAACCAGCAGATAGATTATTCTACATGGAAACTCCTGGATACAAGGCGAGAGGATGATGCAGAAAGAGTTGGCTATATGGAGTAAAAGAGACACTGAAGAAATGAAATATGACATTAGCACAAGCAACAAGACAAGCAAAACGCAGAACACTAGATGTACCTCCTCTCTGTGATGCTTCTCAGCAAAAGCTGAAGGATAAATGAAGAAGAAAACCCTGAGTACCTCTTCAAGGTGTGGCATACCTACAGACCAATGCTCTTACTAACAATCCAAGGATCAATGGTCAGCCCTCTCAACATATATGAGATTTCAGTACCAGTATTGCACGTTTCTGAGCTTGGAGAGAGGTAGGAGAACTCTGCGACAAGTGTACCCATGGAGAAGGTAGTTCGGTCCTGGGTTTGGAGGAATATCTCTACACCAACCTCACTTCTCTAGGAGCCTGTTCTACTATGCCTTCACCAGGTGGCTGAGTAATCTCTTGGTATAGAGGTTAGTACGAAAATGTTAAATAAGTGGCTGCAGACCAACACTGGTGCTAGTCATTGAGAGGATGTGAGTTAGTGAGACAGCTTTCTCTATAAAATACCTCATAACTCTGTGACAAGGCCAACAGTGGGTAAGAGGTGCCATAGATAACACCCTCCCTCCAGGCAGGGTCTGTCATTTTAGACAAAGTCAAACCACACACACATCAGTGGCAGCAAGGGGAAACCACTATTATACTTAACCAATGTAAAACATGCTTCTTATAGCAAATTCGAACTAGTTAATGAAATCACCTCATCGTCTAGGTAGCATCACTCACTATATGGCAATCATGTGCTATAGGTGATACCCAATCATCATCATGCTTTGTATGGCAATTAAATGTTAAAAATAGCTTACACAATAGTACATAAAATGTAAGAACATTTATACAAAATGGAAAGCTGGATAACATTAACCCTTTAGCGGGCAAAGCGTCCGGGAACATTTCTACCCCGGAATGGGCAAACCGTCCGAACGCGCCCGTGACTATTATGCATTGTAAAAAAGCGATCTCTTAGCTTTCTGAGACTTCCGATTGTCTACTTTCAGTTTCGCCGATAGCTTGACAATGTGGCCGCCATTCGCAAGCGTGTACTTTGAATTTGAACGGACGTTTTAAATAGTTTTTGTGGGTTTTACGCTTCGTATTTCAAAATGGATTTCAACGATTCTTCAAGTGATAGCGGAGATTTTGCTGGGTTCAATTTAAGTGACATTGAAAGGCGCGAAGTTGACTATTAATCGGAACTAGATATCAGTGATCAGCGTTACTTTGCATTAGCAGTCGTGAAAGAAAGTGATTGATTCAGAATATGTGTTTGTAAATTGCCGTATAGATGACTGACAATGACAAACAATATGTTGCATTTTGTAAATATTTGTGTTCATGTTTGGATTAGCAGCATCATTCACGTGAGTAAAATATTCTGCATGCTTTTCCCTTCATCTTGCTGTTTATGTGACTAAAATCTGTTGACTAACAACTTATATGTGATATTTTTACTAACGTAACCCAAAATTTTACTGAACCTCAAAATTTTTCTTGTCCATTCAGGGCTACAAAACCGACAAACATCTGCCCAGTAAAGGGTTAAGAGTGAAACAGATAGAATGAATATAAATATATTCAGTGTTAGTGATGTGAGATGAAGAAAAATATTTAGATAAGACACATAATTCTTTACTCAGGAAGGAAGAAATACAAAAGTAATTGGTATAATTTTTTCTCAAGAGTGATGGATGAAAGAAGAAAGAAAAAATATAATACATATAGAAATAGTAGTGAATATTGAATTTAAAAATGGACATGACTGCACTCAGAAGATTCTCACGCATACTCCGTTCCCCACTCTTCAAAAGCCACAGAAGAGTTCATATACTGATTATTCCAGTAGCAATTTGATTAAAGGTCCGCATGGCTTTTCCTCTGTTCTTTAAGTATCGTCTATAATCTTTACTCATCCCCTTCAAAGGAGGATTTCCAGATGTGGATACTCTTGTCTGTTTCAGCTGCACTCTCCCCATAATTCCTGAAAGCCTTCATCATATCACCTTTATCGAAAAGTAGCTCTCCACCCAGAGGAGCAGCAGCAGCTAATCGATCAGCCTATTCATTGCCCGAACATCTGCCCTGGGTATAAAATACATCATATTCTTGAATTATCTGCTCAAGTGAGTTAGCCACTCCCATACAGAATATGCCACTTTCTAAAGCATATTCTGTGAGTCCCTTACTAACACAACATGTGTGACTGCTGTCCTCCAACCACTGAGATGCTGCCGGAACAGCCTCAACTTCCATTCTCATGCTAGATGTGGTAGTAGCATATCTCAAACTTTTAAAATCGGTGTCCATTTGCCTTTGCAATAAAAGCTCATCAACTCGTTACCTCTTACCACAGACCAATCAATGTGTATAATTATATTGTCAGGATGTGAGTTGTCTTCTATCAGATGTAGCACAGACATTTTTATTACACCCGCTGCCCATCCTTGGCAGCTGACTATGAGGTATTGTGAGCATTCCCAGACATACTCTATCACCAAAATGATCAAAGGGTGGTAAAATGTGAACAGCAATCTTCGCTCAATGTCCGCTGCTGCCATTACTTTCAGAGACCGGAGTCCTTTCTATCACATCCTGCACTTGAAGGACAACCTTTTGCCATTACTTTCAGAGCCCTGAATACTTTCCACCACATCCTGCACGTGATCCTGGAAGGACAAGCTTCTGCCATTACTTTCAGAGCCCGGAGTCATTCCTACCACATCCTGCATGTGATCCTTGAAGGACAACCTTTTGCCATTACTTTCAGAGCCCTGAATACTTTCCACCACATCCTGCACGTGATCCTGGAAGGACAAGCTTCTGCCATTACTTTCAGAGCCTGGAGCCCTTTCTACAACATCCTGCATGTGATCCTTGAAGGACAACTTTTTGTTATTTATTTCAGAGCCCTGAATACTTTCCACCACATCCTGCACGTGATCCTGGAAGGACAAGCTTCTGCCATTACTTTCAGAGCCTGAAGCCCTTTCTACAACATCCTGCATGTGATCCTTGAAGGACAAGCTTCTGCCATTACTTTCAAAGCCCTGAATACTTTCCACCACATCCTGCATGTGATCCTGGAAGGACAAGTTTCTGCCATTACTTTCAAAGCCTGGAGTCCTCTCTAATGTCTACTTCTTTCTTCTCCTTCTGCGAGTGCCATGCGATACTTGTGAATTTGTTTACGAGCTGTCTTAGTGACCTCAAAGGGTTCCCTAATTGATATGTCAAAGGATTCACAACCAACCAACCAACAAAAATACTTTCATTAATAAAAATTGTTAGGATGAGCATATCACCTTCCCCATTATCACGTTTTATCTCCAGGTGTGAGCCATTCGCTGCTGGGCCATTCATCAGCAGCTGCCCAGGAGCAGACATGAATATCTTTGGTTTGCTTATGACTGATGGAAGCTGATGGATGGCAGCAGAACTGGCGCCGCATGACACTGTCACCGGCGACATGACACGAGAACCTGAAAAAAGAAACCATGCTGCAGGCGTGGCATATGAATAATGATAATATTACTTCAGCTCTGGAACCTTGACATGGTCATTACTGGGCAGATGTTGCTGTTGTAGCCATTCACATTCACTAGATATCAGTATGACTGCCCTTATCTGAGAAGGCTAGGGATCTGATTCCATTGTCCAAGAGATCAGTAGGATGTGTGATGTCATTAGATATCAATGGTTTTGAAAATATTCCTAGCCTGAGATCAAACCCTTTTATTTTCCTACTGCCTTCCTGCGAATATTTTTCTAAAACAATGATTTCAGTTAAACAATTCAACCTAAACAACTCTCACATCCAAGGTATAGTTTACCATTCAAAGTCTCTTCAATTCTCTCAAAAAGGAAACAAAATAGCATCAACTTATTTTTAAAAAAGAGAATGCAGCAGTAATTTCAAGATGCCTGACATTTCATTTGTAATGTTCACCCCAAAACTGAATACAATAGTGTTATGCCTTCCATGGCTAATATTTATGACAAATATGAATACACAACTAGTCACAACTGTACTGTTCATAGCAATGGTTGGCATTTTATAAATTACAATCCAACTCTCGCGATGGTTGACTTAAAACTAATTTTAAATGGTGAGAGAAATCATCTGACTACATTGACCAGCCACGGATGAGAGACAAGTCTCCAGATGGTCCGTTGTTCCACAGCAGTTATTCTTCACTTTTTTTTTTTTTTGTAGTCATGCTTTGGTAAAGCTCACAATCTACTTCTTGTTTTTCAGTGATTCATTCACTTTGCTTAGGATGGGTGAGTTTAAACAGAAGAGACAAAAGAAACATGAACCTACTCCCATGGTAGAGAGAAACAATAAGGCCTGTGTTGGTCAGTCATAGAGCTAAGAGCTATCTATTTTTGGGACAAAGAAATAGAAGCTGAATGTACAGACAGGTATAGCAATATTAATGATTATCATACCTGTGATTGACTGCATGTAAGCTGGCCGTTGTCTGCTTCATTTCTAGTCTTTTTTTAAAATTAGGAATCTTTTTACTAAGGATTTGTCTTAATACTTAACTCTTTCTATACCAAACAACTCATTATACACAGCACTTCTTTTGCTGCAGCCAGTTATATTAACTCAATGTGCTTTGGTTATTACTTTAATTCCTTCTGTGTCATATATTAAAAAACATTTCAATGTTCAAAATCATCACCAGTTTCTTCTTCAATTCACAACCTAGACAATTATTCAGTCATCTCACGTTTAAATGTTACAGGAATTTTAGTGGCAACACAGTGGCTAGCACACTTGTTGGCTTGTTCAGTGGTCATGAGTTTGAATCTGCACTGATGCCAAGTTGTTTTAATTGACCAGGGCTCCCAGGTAAACCCAGCCTGAAATGGGTACCAGGAAATGGCCAGGAAAGTAATATAGTCAGTGTGATACTGACCACATGACCCACCCAGTGCCGACTGGTCTATACAAATATGGGGCTAGTACCATATACATGATACGCCTCAGGCATGTACAAAAAAAAAGAATCCTTTTTTCCTTTCACCCCCCCCCCCCCCCCCACACACACACACACAGAGAGAGAGAGAGAGAGAGAGAGAGAGAGAGAGAGAGAGAGAGAGAGAGAGAGAGAGAGAGAGAGAGAGAGAGAGAGACTTAAAAAAAAGTTAGTTGCATATCCTTTACAGGACGTCGCAGTCAACACCAGCATTTTTTGCTGTTGTGATCTCCTGGCAAGTTTACATTCAGTAGTTTGCCATAGCTTTTTGAACGACTGGCACTCATACCATTTTGTAAAAAACCAATGCAAGACGTGTTTGCTGCCAAATCGTTTGCAGCTATGTTTCTAATGCAAGTATGCAGGAATATGAACTGCAATGTAACCTCTTCGCCATGGAGTCGGCTTAAATATAATATATATATATATATATAGATAAATAAATAGGCCAGATTCTCCAGTACTGTCTTGACATTCGAATGAAGAAACAAAATGCAGCAACTAACATTCCCAAACATGCTCAGCTCATCTGTAACTAACCTGATGGTGACCCCGGTGCGGACTGAGAGAAGCGCAGATCTGTGATAGTCGGGTGTGCATGCTGCTGAAGTTGCCCCTTTTGACCAGTGCCTCCTTGAGCAGACGTCTGAAATATTTCAGTCTCTGTACCTGCGTCTGGTATTGGACTCCCCTCTCTGGACAAGCAGTCAGGCGTGAAGGATCCTACCATATGGCTGGGACTAGCAGGTGCAGACCTGCGACACAAAGAACACTTTTTACGTCTGGTTTATTTCTCCTATTTTAAAAATCAGGTTATTTACTTAAAACAGTTCTTACACCAACTGTTGCTGCTTCTTTGTAAGGTATAAACATGTGGTGCTGATTATCTTGTCTGTCCAGTTTTCTGTCTCATGCACTGCCAATAATTTCTGATATCGGAGATTGGCATGGCCGCAAGGTTATGAGTACTCACTCTTAAACTTCTGGTGTGTTGATGCTGAGGTTCAACCCTACACTGGTCAGCCAGACTAAAATGATTTCTCATCCTTGACTTGGGAACATAAATTACAAGTATCAGAAGTCGCAGTGATGGTGATTGACACAGGTAATAAGAGCTAATCCACATGCAAAAATAAGTCCAGTGCACTCCCCTGGAGTGGCAACTACTAGAAATAGTAGCACGTGCATGGACTACGTTTGAGTTCAAAGCGAGCAAAATAAAAAAAAGTCTGATACCAATGTTCCCCGTTGCTATAATGCCACTTTAAGATCTTCTCTCTTCATCTCCAACTTTCTCATTGTCTTGACACACTCAAGTTTTTCCTTTCTCATAACATGACCACAAAATGTGGACTGTCTTCTTCTGATACGAGTAACCAATTCTCTTTGTAAATCAAAACCTTTAAAGATAACTTCATTATGCTTGTTATCTGTCCATGGTGTTCTCATAATTCTTCCATTAAATCATAACTTAATAGTTGCATTTCTTTTACAGGACGTGGCAGTCAGCTTCAGCATTTTTTGGCTGTTTGTGATCTGTTGGCAAGATTACATTCAGTAGTTTGCCATTGCTCTGTGAATGACTGGCACTCATACCATTTTCATAAAAAACCAGCGCAAGGCAGTCTGTTGCCAAATCACCCGCAGTTCTGTTTTTCTGTTATTCAGTCTAAGATCTGTGTTTTGATGTTTTCTTGCAATTATATCTATCATTTCTTGTAACTGCATTTAAAGTGATCAAAACTGTCAGCAGTATAATGCTGATTGTTTACATTATGCACACTAACTGATATTCCTGGACATATCTTGCATGGAATTTACTTATGTCACTGTACAAATTTAACAGATTGTGTGATCGTACACAACCCTGTCTAACTCCATGATGCATGTGTAGAAAAGTTCCCATGTGGTTATCAATTTGAATGGTTGCTTTCTGTTTCCAATATATGTTTTTTTTTAAAATTATCCTCAGATATTTACCATTAATGTTTAAATTTTCCATAATTGTAATGATTTCTTCACATTTCACCTTATTAAAGACTTAAGTGTAGTTTTAAAAGTTTTAAATAAAGCATAAATACAGATTCCAGTCCTTCTACTAAGGTTCTCAAGATGTACAAGGGGCTGGCCATATGTCTTTAACGTGACCATGAAAGAAATCTCATAGAGAACTGACATTGTGTATAGTGTTTATTCCTTTTTAATAAACCACTTATGCCTTCTCTGCTTGACTTTGGAAAAACCTCATTTTCAAACTAAACAAGTTATCACGTGCTAGTATAACTTTTTCAAATGATTTCTTTTGAGTTGTTTCTTAAGATTTGGGAAAAGATAAAAAGTCTGATGGTGTGAAATCCATAGAGTAAGGTGGTTGTGGAAGAATCTCATTTATCAATCCTTGGCTGATAGCGGCATAATCCATGCTTTGTGAGAGAGTATTGTCTTGAAACAAAGGAAGATTGAGTGGATGCTATCCCTTATTTTTTGGTCACTGTCATTGTTTTTTGTTTGGTAAGCAGACCTGATAGTACTGTCCGCTAACCATGTTGTCACGAGGCAGATATCTCTCGATAGGACACCTTTGTGTCCCAAGAAATAGTCAGCGTCATCTTTCCTGCAGATTTTTGTGCTCTTGGCTTGACAGGTGTTGGGTGCTGGGGTTTTCCGCAGCATGCTGGAAATGTTGGATTGGTGATCAGAATGGTGAACTCAAGTCTCATCTATTGTCACCATAATCTTGTCTGACTAGCACATTTTGAGTAGCGGTCGAGAGTAATTTACCTTTGTTTACTTCTGTTCATGCATCAACAGGCATGGAACTCAAAAGGGTGCACACACTTTTCTCATGTTTGATCTGTTGTGTAAAATTCCATGAACTATTATTTTATAGATTTCAAGAGATCATGTACACATCCACTGTTGCTGATGTCACTGATATATTTTGTTATACTTCTACACCCAAATCACCAACAGCTTTAATTTCTCAACGGTGATATTATCTGACCCCTGGAATGTATTTTCTGCATGTGTCGCATAGCATCTTCTACTTCTGCTTTATATGTTGGTCATCTTCAGATAGGCATAAGTGATTGTTTCTGACATGTTATCATCATTATATATCTCTTTTGTATACTCTGTCCGTCTGTAAAATACCTTCACTTTGTCCATTAATGTTTTACCATCTTTTTAGAACACCTAATGGCTGATAGTTCCTGTATCTTTTTGTACATATGTCTTCTCATTGCCGCACAAGCTCCTTGCGCTTATTATTCAGCCATACTTATTCCTCTGGTTTAAATTTTCACACTACTGCTCTATGTATTCTTAGATATTCATCATGATTTTGTTTACCTTTATTTCTAATGTCCTTCAATTGCAGGATTTTTTCCGTTATTCATTTCATATTCTCTATCTTCTTTATTTCTGGTATTATTTCATTTTATGTCTGTGGCATTGACTCCTTTAGCATTGTCTGCCTATAATTACTAATATTTCCTACAGCGTCTTAGTGCCACACAGCAGGCACTTCGGTGCAGAGGTTGGATTGTTACACTGACAATGGCATGGTCAGACAAGGGGTTGATAATAGCTCTTGTTATTTCAATCTGACATTTAGGTGTGTATTTTCTCACATTTCAGACTGACATTTAGCTATGTAATTAATACTCTCAACATTCCAATTTGACATTTAGCTATATGTAATTAATACTCTCAACATTTCAATTTGACATTTAGCTATGTAATTAATACTCTCAACATTTCAATTTGACATTTAGCTATGTAATTAATACTCTCAACATTTCAATTTGACATTTAGCTATGTAATTAATACTCTCAACATTTCAATTTGACATTTTGCTGTGTAATTAATACTCTCAACATTTTAAAACAGAGTTATAATTAATGTCCGTCAAGCACAATCTCACAGATTAACCAGCTACATAACTGAGTTAATTTCTGAGCATTCTTTGAAACAGAAAACCTAACACCATCACATCAGAGAAAGATGGAGAGAAATGGATTCCAACCACACTGTCATTTAAAAACCCTGTCTTCATTCAATTTAAACTGAAACTCTGAAGTCTTGATTGTTAACAATTATTTACCTTAACCCATCTTTCTTACATACAAGGTCAAATATGTCTAATTTTAAAGTTATCTTTAGTTACGATGGAAATTAGCTGCTAAAACTGGTTTGGGTGAAAGTAAGTAAAAAACAATAACTGGAAAACAGCAGATTGTTATTGTGATAACTTGGTTTGGTTCTTGGTTTCAAGAACTGATATCATGACACTCTAACAAACCCACAGATGCCTCATCTCCTTCAGCAAATGCCATAGGGTGTAGATGATCATTCTAGTAAGATGCTGTTTGTAAAAACGTCGGAATCAATCAAGGTCATTATAAGTACAGACATGGGAGCTGTGGTAGTACAGTGGCTAGCATGCTTGCCTGCTGATCATGTGTTCAAATCCCTAATGAGCTAGAGATTTCTAAAAAGCGACCTAGGCTTCAAGGTCGACCTAGCCTAAAATTGGTACTAGGAAATGTTATGGGAAGTATAGGCAGCAGGCGTAACAGTGACCAGGTCAGACACTGAGTGCTGATTGGTCTAAAAAGTAACGACATAGCACCATATACCCAATACATCTCAAGGCATGGAAAATGGTCCTGCACATTTTCTTCAACAAGTATAGAAATGACTGATACCTAGATGACAATCCTCCAAATGGAGTCCTGAAACAAGGCACACCCCGTTGACGTCTGCGCCTAAATGCCTGTGCTGTTAGCTTGGTTTCCGACACAGGGTCAATGCGCCAGAAAGATCCCTTTCCTGGCTCTTCTTGAGCCCGAGGAACTTTGATAAAGTAGCGGTTCAAAGACAAGTTATGTCTGATTGAGTTCTGGGGAAAGACAGCAATGATGCAGTTGATTACTCTGGGCACTTTGCTTTATCAGAAAGTGGACACAAAAAGACTAATGTTGAAAACTGTACACTGATACACTACAGCTGGACAGCCATAGCTGAAAGGTTAAGTTACCTGTCTCAGATGAAGAAGGTACAGAGTTTGATGACAGCACAAAGCTGAGAATGCTTCCAAGAACCACACGTCCCCTTGATGACACCACACATCCCCTTGGGAACATTCCATCTTGGGTAGTGAGATCAGAAACTGTCATCCTTGGGTAATGGTGAAAAACAAATCGCAAAGAATAGGCTAAAAGGACAAAAATTTTCTGAAGAAAAAACTTACCCACAGACTGAGCACTTTATCTTGGATACAAAACCTGACACACATGCATCTTAAAGTCTGGCAACTGATATTTGAAGTGCATAGCTAAGTGTGATGCATTTCACTCAAAAGAGGAATGAAGAAGTAGAGGACAATATATTACAATCAAAGAGTGCACTAACTGGACAAAGAGATAATTTTTGTGCAGCTGTTAAATATGGCTATTGAAAATCATTGCTATTCATTAATATTACAATAGGAAGAAAAGTGCAAGACAATTCAAATACTTGGGAGCTTTTGCAATATCAGATGAATTGGTGACTTAGCAGAATAGTGGAGCTAAAATGGTATGACAGAACCACCAATGTAGAAATGGACAGAACTAAACAAATCTCAGCAAATCAAGAGGTGAGAAAAAAACACAGGCGTGAATAGGACACACACTGGTAAAACCTGAGGATAATATACCTGGACATATTCTTGTCTTGTACGCACAAGGCAGATAAAATAGTGGGAGACTTAAACACACACGGAGATGAGAGAACTACAGGCAGAGATGAATAATACTGGTAGGACATGGTGAGAGCTGCAGGACTTAGCAATAATACTGGTAGGACATGGTGAGAGCTGCAGGACTTAGCAATAATACTGATAGGACATGGTGAGAGCTGCAGGACTTAGCAATAATACTGGTAGGACATGGTGAAAGCTGCAGGACTTAGCAATAATACTGGTAGGACATGGTGAAAGCTGCAGGACTTAGCAATAATACTGGTAGGACATGGTGAGAGCTGCAGGACTTAGCAATAATACTGGTAGGACATGGTGAGAGCTGCAGGACTTAGCAATAATACTGGTAGGACATGGTGAGAGCTGCAGGACTTAGCAATAATACTGGTAGGACATGGTGAGAGCTGCAGGACTTAGCTAAAGACAGGACGGCTAGGTGTGGGATGGTTGAGGGCTTATGTCCCAGTGGGAGATAATGGCAGAAGAAGAATAACATCAGAGTGAAGATGTGTGATAGAGATGAAACACAGAGTCGTCAAATAACATCAGGGTGTAGATGTGTGATAGAGATGAAACACAGAGCCCCGTCAAATAACATCAGGGTGAAGTTGTGTGATAGAGATGAAACACAGAGTCATCAAATAACATCAGGGTGAAGATGTGTGATAGAGATGAAACACGGAGTCATCAAACAAAAGCTGCGTTTCAGAAGATGAAAAGTATCTTATGTAGTTGATCATGTTTATTGAATGTCAGAAACAGAGAGTACTGAAATTGGCACGAGAACAAACAAATTTAGAAGTGCTTGGAGACAGTAGAGATGTACTTTCTGAGACTAATATTACATAACACCTTGTACTACCAGAGTAACTAATGATTGCCTGGAAGAGGCAAATGAAAGGAGATTATAACTATAAGAAAGAGACAAACAGTTCACCTTTGGTCATGTCATGAGAAGAGAGGCACCGAAGAACACTGTGATGACTGGAAAGATCAGTGGTTGAAGAAGAAGAGGTGGACCAAAACAATAGAACTGATCCAGAACACCAAGAACCGAGATCTGAGGAGAGACATGAACACCTACGCCATCTGGCAAGGCACAAGATGATGATCCATTAACCATTATACAAAGCACTAAGTGGACAAAGAGATAGCAAAATTTTTGTGTATAACTACCTAATATCAACATTGACAATTATCACTGTCCATTAATCATCCTAACAACCATTAAACATCATACACATTACAAAACAAAACGCTAAAGATCAAATTATCACTGAACAATAAGAATTCACAGTTGCATTACACCTAACATCAACACAGTCTACATTCTATAAATGAAACAAGCAAATATCTAGTCAAATACTTGTATTTTCAAACCCATAATAAACATTCTTTAAAAACTGAATTCAAAACAACAGAAGTGGAGCATGTCAACCAGACATGTTGAAAACAAATATGAAATAAATCAAGGTATCTTCAGCTGGCGTGATGTTGACTCCTTAACCCATCAGTCTAAAAAATATTGAGCCAGCACGAAATAGCCAATACATCTCAAAGCGAGCAAAAAGGTCCAAAAATCTATTTTGCAACCAACTAGCATTTAGTGTCAAAGACGACCATTTTTAAAGACCCGAGATCCACAACATGAATAACAACTCTCATTTCCTGAGTATCATCAAAGCTGCAACTTGGCTGCTGTTGTCAGAACCTTGTCAACCGAAGTTATTCTCCATTGTACAACATTAAAAAACTGGGGACCCCATTCCATCCTGGCTAGCAAGCAACTTTTCATTTTCTCAGCCTGCTCATGGGCTCTGCAAAATGTGGGTGCTGGCTGTCTACCATCATCATGGAGAATTGCTGTGACTTTCTTGCAGTGTCACAGTGTGCACAGATTGTAGTCATCAGCAAGCTAAATTACAGCAGAGAACATGATCAACACGCCAATAATCAGATCAGTGTCTGCGCGGATGCTTCGGAGGAACATGAAGAGAGGTTCTGATCTGGATTAAACCCAACCGTGGCACATCTTCATCCCTGCAAGAAAGATTCATTGTCCCAATAACATCACCATTGGATTAGGTCTGTTTTGTTCTGGTTAAACTATGTGGCTAAGCCATCCAGGTATTCATCTCTCTGCCTTCCCCTTGCTAAGTTACCATCAAGTTTGCCTCTCGTCACTAATTTTTCAAGTTCATTTCTTCTCTAACAAGCCCAGAAAATGTTTGACAATCTATGTCTACTTTCTTTAATTAATTTATGGTAAATATTTGTTTCTTGAAGGACTGTCTCATTAACTTGTCTGCTCACCCATGGTTTTCTTTGCATTGTCATCACAAACCACATTTCCACTAACTACTGAACAACATAAGCCTGATTCAAACATGCACATACAGACCTGCCATCCTTTGTCAGCAGTTCGATAATATGGGTAGTGTTTTGTGATGTACGCGTAGATGCCACTGAGAGTCAGCTGTCTGTCTGGGGCTGACGTCACAGCCTGCACTATGAGCTGAGCGTATGAGTACGGAGGCTTGGATTCATCTTTAGAAGAGTCACCTGATGAAATAACCAATGAGGATGCTGCGCTGCTTTCATCATCTCGTGGCTGTGCCGCTGCATACGCAGCCACAGCTAGGTCAGGGATGAGGGTGAATCTTGGGTTATGGAGTGAACCACTACGAGGACTTGTAGGACACGAATTAGCAGCACTTGAAATATGAAATATTGCAATAAGAAACAACTTTTACTTTTCAAATTACAGTGTTGTGAATCCTGCAAAGAAAGAATACAAGTATGAAATACTGCATCATGATAACCTCTCACACGTTAGCTGCACAGGGAGATAAATATCAGTACTGAAATAATAATAATTAAATAAATTTCTTTTCAGATGACAATTTTGCATAACCTGCAATAAAAGAAAATTCATTCTATCTAGGAAATGATACAACATCAACATCATTCTTCAGGCTACATTTCAAGTAAAAGACTAATACAGCGACTGGGATCCCTTCATTATACTGAATGCTACTGCGCCTGTAATATCTTACTTTTGGGAGCTGCATGCTTCAGTTTTTAAAATGTAATCATGACCAGCACTAGAAGCTCATCATCATGAGCACTGCCAACTGGCATAGGTGTTCATGTATCACCACAGATCTCAGTCCTAGGTGTTCTGAGTCTGATCTGTAGAGTTCCATATCTTAGAAAGATATAGTTTTGATTTTTCCTTGCTTTCCACATCCACACGGTATGACAGCAATGTCAAATAAAATCATGCGGAATGAATAGTACAGCATAACCGGATTCAGAAAACACTGAATTTGTACTAAGGGATTAGTCAATTTATTCTTCAGTGGAGATTCAGAAAGAATTTTATTTGTACAACAATGGGATGCCTCAAAGAGCATGTTCAATCCTAGGTAAGGCTAGAGATTTTAAAGTAATAACCTAGTCTCTATACTATGTGGTGACTGCTTTGGCAAGCGACCTTTATTCCTCATAAATATAAGGAGACCTAAACATGCATGAAAAAGGGAATTGGATACAAGATGGGAAAGACATGGAAGGTGCTATGAGAGATAGCAATGGATGGAAGGGACTGACAAAAGAGGGTTGAGGGCTTATGATCCATTGGGGGGATAACAAAATAGAATAAGAATAAATATACACACATGTCATAATGGCCAGGATATGTAGATGTAAGAGGAAATGAACAGGGTGAAAGACTGGCAAACTGGAATATTTTGGTCACTTCAAACATCATAAAAGTTTGGATAGAACAATAATGGCAGGGTATAAGCCCGGGAAGAGAGGTAGAGGAAGGCCAAAGAGAAGATGGTGCAGAATGTGGCAGATGCTCTCCAGATGGGTGTTCAGATGCGGGACATCTTGCTTATGACTGAGACGTTTTCTGGAAGGTTGTTACGGGAGCAAGGTTCTGCAAAGGACATGCTACTGAATGAATGACAGACTGGCTGCTGACACTTGTTTGGGTGGTTGGCTATATTATGACAAAGATGATGTGGTGAAGGCTCTCCAAGATCGAGTGTAAAACAAACAGCAAAACAGAAGACCCACGTCAAGAGATGCTGATTCAGTAGAGGGTCTGGACAACAGTCAACACATAAGGGAAAATGCAGGGGTTGTGCAATCTGACTCCCACCAGTACCATCTGCATGGGAACACTTCGCAGTCTACTAAAGAAAAGGACAAGGAATGTGTGGGAATGTTCCTAGCTTAAAGGATTTTTGATTCCAGATTCATATGCCACACTGTAAATAGAGAACAAATGTGTTGTAAAATATGTTAAATGTGAATGGTTCATATGTATAGCAGAATTCTGACCTCTTCAGTCACAATGAAATTAACGTAATTTTAGCGAAGTTTCATGGAAATACCTACCCCCATTCTCATTAGATCACAAACACAAAGCAAGAAACAATATTTTTCACCGATGGCTTGCCATCTTAAATTAAGCCTGTATATTTTCCCATGACAGTCATCCCAGACAATATTCTGGTTAAGAAAAGTGTTGTTCTATACAAGCAATTTCTCCCCCGCTCGCTCTGAACTCTAGCATAGTCTATACACATGCTACTTCTAGTGCACTGGACTGGTTTTTGCCTGTGGATTGGCTTTCCCCACTACGTGTCCCTCACCATCAACCAAACCCACTCAGACTTCTGAGGTTAAACAAGCCATAATTCTGTTATATATATGAGACTTAACCATGAATGCTTTATCAACCATTCAAAACATTCACCTGATAGTGCCGGTAGGGGACGGGCATGGGCTGGTGCCAATGTCCAAAGGTTCTGGTATTGCAATCCTTAAGGAGTGAAGAGACTTTTTCTTGGGAGTAGTCACAGCAATAGGGGGTGGAGGTGCGGCTGCTTCATCAATTAATGACTGGAACTGAATCTTGATGTTTGTGCTTGGGAATCGTAAAATACATCTGAAAAAAAAAAAACAGAGTTTCTTATTATATAATTACACTTCGTATTAAATTTGTGATAACAAATGCCACACATTCAAACAATATCAGTGAATGTGTGTTTTAAGTATTTCAGCCAAAGCATAATTCCTTTATTACTTCATGATGTATAATTCTGCAGTATCTTTGTGAAAATTCAGGTTTAGTCAGATGTGAATGAGCTAACGTATGACAGTAGATGGTACTACCTGTTTTCTGTTAGCACCGAATGTTGGGCGGCACTACCAAACCCGACACCGCACATTGTGCCAATGGCTTCGGGTGGAGGAACGCAATTGGGAGATTACAAGCCTTACCCTAGTGCAAGGAAATGCAACCTAAAAACTAAATGTCATGGTAGAGCAGACCAGGCCCTAAGCCTGGGTTGGCAACTGGTCTAGGATGGAAGCTCCGACAGGCAGATAGAGCAGTGCTTTGGTGATCCAACAGCTTCTGCAGCTTGTCTTGTTTCAGACATATAGGTATTACCTTTCCTCTGGAGTACACTATGCATTCTGAGAGAGGGATCATGCTGAAGGTGCAACACATGGTCTCAAATTCAGCTCAGGCTTTGTACTATGCAGGGGTATAGCTCCAATTTACAAATTATTGTCTATGAAGATGGCAAGGCGCCAGTAAGTATGCACTAGACAAAATGCAGGGAAATATGCCAGACAATAAATTGTGCAATCTTTTGTTTGTGGTTTCTGTGTGTAACTATGCTTGTCATGGATAAACATCTTTTTTGATATCTTTGAAAATTATTTGAAAATCATGTTGATTTAACAGAATGAGTAAATGGTAAAAAAATAAAAAGTGGAAAGGTCAGGTTTAGAAAAACATTCATAATGACAAACTGGAATGTTAGTTTCTGCATTTTGAGCCAGTGTTTTTTTTTCGGTGTTCAGATCTTGTAAAATGTAATCATTTTTCATTTTCCTGATCCACAGTTCTCTAAGAATTTTTCTGCAACATAAAAGTTCAAAAGACTCAAATTTCGTCTTTAGTGATTGTGGAGTGGCCCATGATTTACAGCCATTTGTTGCCACAGGAAACTTGCATGTTCTCTTCTCAGGGGGCTGAGTGGCCTCAAGGTATGGTGTCTGCCTCGAGAGCTGGAGGTCCCGGGTTCAATCCCCCGGGATTTTTTCATGTGGACTTCTAGCAAAAAAATTTCTACTGGTCTCTGGGTAGTGAGATCGGACGTCCATGTGTATTGTTGCGCACGTAGAACATCCCTTGGCAGTTGGATCTCGAAAAAGAGTAGCCTAATGGTGCTGCCTTGGCAAAATTTTGAGTTTAAAATCTACTCAAAGTATTTCAGGATCCTCACCAGTGCTACAGAGTTCATGCACTGAGCTGAGATTCTCCGGACTCAGGCTTGAGTAAGAGTAGAACGGAGCACTCATGGGTTATACCCGTGTGCCGTGATGTTGATCCGTTGACTAAACTAAACTAAACTTGCATGTTCTAAAAATGTTTACATTTATTTGTTTGCTGATGTACTACAGGCACTTATTGTTACTTACCCTCAGTTTATACATTTCTGAATTACCCCCAACAAGCTACGCATAAAAAATAAAATGTGAACAGTACGTCCAAACAATAAATTGATTAATGAATAATCTAAATCACTGAGTGGTCAATATAAGTCATTTGGTTTTTGTAAATAATCACCTTCACTGCACATGGATACTTCTGATAAGTGCTCATTCTCCCATCAATCAAACAAGGGGATTCTCAACACAGTGTACAAACATGAGGTGTGTCTACCAGAATCACACAAGCCTTGAATATTCTTTTGTGGGTATGTTCTTTATCTTTTTTAATATGCTCATTTCACAGCAGGTTACCTGGCCAACTCTTGCAATATCAAGCAATCAAACAATTTTCAATGTGTATTTCTCTGAGAAATGCTAGGCCTCTTATCCAATACTCCAGATTGGGTGGAAGGAGGACATAATATCCCCAAGATCGTCCTTGACTTGGAGATGTAAATTACAAGTACCTCTGAAGTCGGAGTGGGTTAACCTGGCGAGGGACACTGTTAATAGTGAAAGCTAATCCACACGCAAAATTCAGTCCATCACTACTATAAATAGTGTGTATGGGTTACGCTTGAGTTAAAGCGAGCTAGTGCAAAAAAATATTCCCCTGTAATATTCCACAGCTTCACAGGAGGGATTTGTACCCAAATTACTTGTGTTGCAAAACTCCACACATAGAGAGGGTTTGTACCCGGGTTAATTGTTTTATAAAACCGTACAGTTCCACAGAGGGGAACCACAGCCCCACAAACAGAGAGGATGTGTACCTGGTTACTTGTTTTGTAAAACTGTACACCTCTAAAGAGAGGATTTGTTCCCAGGTTACTTGAACTATAAAAGTCTACAACCCTAGAGACAAAGAGGATTTGTACTAGGGTCTTTTTTTAAATAAAACTTCTGAGCTCCACAGAGCGGATTTGACATTTGTACCTGAGTTAGTTATTTTGTAAATCTCTACAGCTCCACAGATAGAGGGGAGTTGTACCTGAGAAACTGTTTTGTAGAACTCCGCAGTTTCAAACAGAGGGGATGTTTTTATTTTTTTTCGTTTTGCTCACTTTGAACTCAAATATAGTCCACACACATACTATTGCTGCTAGCAGTTGCTACTACTAGTAGTAGTTTGATCATGATTTTCAAACTGAGTATTTACTAATGAGATCACCACAGGTAGATAGGCCTTGAAAAACCAAATCTAATGGTATATCCATGATGCCTGTATGTCATTTCTAAACGGAGATATTTACATTTGAGTGTCGGGATCTTAAACAAATATTTTCTCAGATTTCGCTGTCTGCACAGCTCTCCAATGTGTCCAGATCGGAGTGTCTCCAACAAAATGTCTCCATCAGACACTACCATTCACGAACTATAATCAGAGATGCAAAAATACAAGACAAATGTTAATAATCTTTAACCTTGTATTCTCTTTAACTTAAGTAATTCAAATTGTATGTTTTGAGTGTTAAAAAAGTGTACTTGTCGGTCTGATCGATAATGCAGGGCCGCCATTTTGGATCCATTCATAAAGACGAAAAAACACCGTCTGCAGAAATAATTTTTTTCCTACCACCAATCACTGAGGATCATCAATGAAACTTTCCACATATATGCAAAAATATGTGCAGAATTTGAATATACATCTCAAAATATCTGAGGACTTACGAGAACAGCATAGAAAATAAAAGAATTATAGTTTGCCAAAATATTTTAATTATACAAATGACAAAGGTAATTTCAACCAATTGTTATGCATGGAATGCTAGACGGACCTATTCTGCAGAAACCAAGATGGCGTTTGTTATTGTCACGTGATATTTGAATGAATGAATGATGTCGGAAGCATGCATGGTCTTTACATAGCTATTTTTGGGGACTTAATGAATCTTGTGCAGGCGCGGTTTCCGGTTACGGATCGCATAATCAGACTAAACGAAATCGCTACTACTAGTAAAGACATTGGACCAATATTTTGCGTAAGGGTTAGCTTTCCCTTCTTCTTCTTTCGTTCGCTTGAAATATATCTATATCTGCAATGTTGTCTCTTGTATGAACCTAACTGTCTTTTTCAGTTCACACAATGGTCCATAGAGTTTATCTTCCACTGTTGTCTCTCTAGGCCAGAAGGTTTGCCTAGACATGTCAAATCTTGGGCAGTCTTGGAGTATGTGCTCTGCTGTCTGCAAGGCCAATCCACATGTGCATATGGCTGTTTCACCAATCTTGAATTTTGTATACATGTGGTTGCGTAATCTATTGTGTCCTGTTCTGAGGCGCAGAATAATGACTTGTTCTGGTCTGTCCATTACGTGGTAGTCATCTTGAGCAGGTTTTGTTAGCTTTCCCTATTACCAGAGGTAGAAAAAAAAAACTAAACATAATTCATGAGCCACTCTCTTTTTCTCTGGAGCCAGCATATTTTGTTCGCAAATATGACACCCCAGGGAAGGTTAACCCAGTCAACAAATGCCCACAGAAGTCGGATGTATCAGCCTAATGGCGCAAGAATGCAGCTCTGCTGTAGACAGGCACAACACAATCACGTCCGGAAAAAAAAAATATCTCCGGATGAACGCAGAAGAAGAAGAAGAAGAAGAAGAAGAAGAAGAAGAAGAAGAAGAAGAAGAAGAAGAAGAAGAAGAAGAAGAAGAAGAAGAAGAAGAAGAAGAAATATGACAAGAAAACGATGCAAAATTCAGCGCCACGTACACATTTTCAGGTGCCATGGCAAATTACTTCTGGATTTTTCTACCCATGCCTATTATCAGTGTTCTCCACTGTCCTTCTCCGACTTCAGATGCACCTGAACTTGTAATTTGCGTCCCCAAATAAAGGACGAGAAATGGTTGTATTAGCATGAGATTAAATTAAATCTGTAACAGTCTAGTTTTGGGCAAGAATATTGTTAGTAGTATGGAACAGAATGTTTTATCTCAGCATCTACTCTACTACTAGTAGCGAGACCTATCATCCCTTGGCAACACACTTCAACCAGAACAACTTCCGGCACGTTGCGCAGACGGCTTCCGCCGTGTCAACGAATCATTGCTGATAAAGGTGGTTGTGGTGTTTCTGATTGGATACCTTCAAATAACACATAACAACCACGGGCGCCATCTTGGCTTCCTGACCAAAGGTCAGTCTGCCATTTTACAATCACAGAGAGTGGTTAAGATTTCCTTCCGTCTTTGGAAAATTGAACTGCTTGTGGTACAGTTAGTAATTTTATATTTTAAGCTTGATTAATTAATAATTCCATGTTTTTATATGGATTTTTGGATTCTGCATGCAATTTTACATTTATTTGGTGAGTTTCATCGCTCAAGTCGCTTCCGAAGTGGTACAAAAACATTGTTTTTGCGGACAGGTTTTTGCCATTGAAAATCAATGGGCTGAAAGGTGGCGCCGCACCACACATATCTATCGGTTACTTTAAGCTTGATTGATTAATATTTTTATATGGATTTTCGGATTCTGCATGCAATTTTACATTTATTTGGTGAGTGTAATAGCTCAAGTCGCTTCTGAAGTGGTACAAAAACTGGGCTGAATGGCGGCGCCGCACCACGCATATCTATCGGTTATTTTAAGCTTGATTGATTAATATTTTTATATGGATTTTCGGATTCTGCATGCAATTTTACATTTATTTGGTGAGTCTCATCGCTCAAGTCGCTTCCGAAGTGGTACAAAAACATTGTTTTTGCGGACAGGTTTTTGCCATTGAAAATCAATAGGCTGAATGGTGGCGCCGCACCACGCATATCGGTTATTTTAAGCTTGATTGATTAATATTTTGATGTTTTTATATGGATTTTTTGATACTGCATGCAATTTTACATTTATTTGGTGAGGTTCATCGCTCAAGTCGCTTCCGAAGTGGTACAAAAACATTGTTTTTGCGGACAGGTTTTTGCCATTTGTCATTATGAATCTATGTAATTACTTAATTACTTTTACGTACATTTATATTCAGAATTGCAATACTGAATCATGGCAAGAAGGACTGCTGATGATCTCAGATCCCATCTGTCTGTGTTCCAAGAAGGCTATATAATATAGCCTTATATAGCCATATAATATAGCCTATAATCATAGCTATCTTGCTGATGCTATCTGATGCGATCGTTAACAAATATATGTGTTAATTTATGTATTTAACTACTATGGTTTAATGCTTAGAAAGTTAGAAATAATAATTTATCAAATATTAGTTTAATTATGCAGCAATTGCTAATTTATGCTTATATTTCAGGAATTTCAATTTGCTCAAAAGAGCTGGCACAAAAGAGTACACAGTACAAGAGGTGCAGCAAGAAACTGAGTACAACTGTGGTCGCTGATGCTGTCTTCCTGTATCTTTCTATCTGCAAATCTTTTTCATATCACGGCCAGTCTGCAAAAGAAAATTTTTTATTGTTAAAATTCTAATAGCAACCATACATCACTGCAATAATAATTAATTTGCGGCCATTTGTATATGCTAATTAGGTAACATTGCATACTATCTAAACAGGATATAACATGTATCGTGCGTTGCACGATTCCGCAGAATACAAGATACAACTTGCCAGGGTTTAAAGCTAATATAAAGAATGAATGTGGTAATTAATTAATATAACAACTACTTAGCGGCCATTTTTATATGCTAGTTAGTTAGTTAGTTAGTCGACAGATCATCCTCATTGCACATCGAACCATTCAGTCCATAAGTGCTCGGATCCCCTCCTCAGCAAATCCCGCAGCGTGTAGCGGCTAACGACGCCAGTTCTGTGTTGGTTTATCAATCTTCTTTGGCTTCCTGCGTAGTGTTCTTGTTTGGCCACACCTCTTTTAATTTGCTGCTCTCGCAGTCTGGCCATTGTAGATTCACAGTCATCACTTGGTTCTCGCAAAAGTCTTACTTCTCGTAGAGCATTCAGAATGTCGGCCTGGTCCATGGCGCGTCCGCCCTCCACAGTAGCCTCACCTGCGAGCTTGTCAGCCCGCTCATTTCCTTGTACTCCCGCATGCCCTGGCACGAAGATGAAACTAATCTTTGCCAGTCGAGACCGCTCCAGAGGCAGCAACCATTCTCTTCGGATCGACCCCTCCTCTATCTTCTTGATCATGTTCATTGAGTCGCTAAGGAAACAAGCCCTGGTGAATGTCTGTGTCTCGAGCCATGTTATTGATTTACTTACTGCCATGACTTCCATGGTCAGGCTACTTGTGGTTTCAGTAAAAGCACCAGAGTCCTCCTTCACAATTCTCCCTCCGGCCCGAGCTGTAAAGGCCCATGAGCTTCTCACATGTCGGACGACCGACCCATCTGTGTAGATGACCGCGTCACCGTCTAGCGAATTCTCGAAAATCAACGCTTGTACTTCAGCCTCAACAGCAGCCGGATTTTCTTGTCTGCATTTTCTGTCAAGTTGGATGCAAACTGAAAAGGATGTGCAGAAGTCTGTTGGCACTTGTACCCACTCCTCGCCAGGTTCTAAGTCCTCAAGTGAACACACCTGTTGAAGAATGTTTTCGGCTTGACCCATCCACGACCGTCCTCTTTTTAACCTGCTGCCCTTCACCTTCCTAATTTCACTATGCAGTGGATGTTGTGTGTTTGCGTTAATTCTGAGGTAAGCGTGCCCTGCAATCTTGTATTCTCTCTTCAATGGTTGGAAACCCAAGAAGGTAGCGCATCGCCCTGCATGCTGTATCTCTTGTACATCCAAGAATAATGCGCATAGCTTCATTCTGTATCCTTTCCATCCGTTCTATCTGCTTATGGCTGAGAGTCAGGATTGCCATTGCATACTCCAAAACAGACATGACCAACCCCTCGTACAGAAGACATAGATGGCGCTGCTCACAGTTTGCTGCCACCATCACCCGCATCGCTGCCAAACCCCGCTTGGCCTTTGTTATCACCTGGTCTATGTGCACATTATAAGCAAGGCTTCGATCAAACCGTATCCCCAGGTAATTCATTGCCTGCGTTCTTTCCACCATCTCTGAACACAGCATTACAGTTGGTGTTGGAGTGTTGACAATATGATTATTCAACGAGAACCAAGTCACTGTTGCCTTTGTTGGGTTGACCATTGCCCCAGCTTCATCACACCAAGTACTTATGCGATTGAGTTCGGTTTGTAGTTCCACAGCAACCTCCTCTCTATCCTTCCCCTGACGATACACTAAAACATCATCGGCATATGACAATGTCCTGCCAGGTCCAGTGATCTGCTCACTGGTGATTCTCACTGTGTAGGCGTTGAACAGTACCGGAGATAATGGTGATCCCTGTGGTAGGCCAGGATATATTGTTGTTGGTTCCGAAGTCCAACTGCCACATCTAAAAACTACTTTCCGTTGGAAGAGGGCTGCAGCGATCCAACTAAGGAGGAATGGACTTATGTTTAGTTCGAGAAGCTGAAACATTAAAAAATCCAGTGGTACTCTGTTGTATGCGTCCTCAAGATCAATCGCTGCAGCAACGGTTTCAGTGCCTGAGTGGAAACCTTCATAGACATCCTGGGCAAAGACTGCTGCATTGGTCCAGGTTTCCCTTTTTGGACGGTACCCACCCAGGGTGGGTGGGAAAACACCTTGCCTCTCTAGTTGGCTTGATATTTTCTTGGCAATTACCTTCTCCAGCAGCTTGCCTATTGTATTCTGCATGGTTATAATTCGATATCCCTGAATTTTTTTGTGGTCTTTGTCAGGCTTCGGCAAGGGAATCAGATAGCTGTGTAACCATTCCTCCTTGATGCTAGCACCCCCTATACTGTTGTTGTACATGTCTGCTAGTTTCTCTAGCTCATTGTCGGTACACCTATTAATGTCATCGTATCTTATGCCATCAGGACCTGGAGCACTGTTTTTTGATCGTCGAAGCACAGCCTTGATTTCTTTCTGTGTCACTGTGTCTTCATCCGAAGTGTCCTGGGCCTTGCATCTGTCTGAGGTGACCTCCTTGGCCAGATTTCGGCCTCCCATGTCTGTCTGGTTGCTTTGCTCAAGGTAGCGTTCAAAGAGGGCTTTGCCCTTGTCCTCGTCAGTCCTCTGCCAGATGAGGTCAGCACCTTGGAAGTCAGAAATGCTCTTATTCTTGACTACACCACTCATGCTTTTATGTAGTCGCCAGAACAATTTCAGTGACTTGTCTGTGCTTACTCTTTGACACACCTCTGCCCATTTTTCGCTTTTAACAACCTTGACCAGTTTTTTGAAGTAGCTTACTTTTGTGTGCATCTCTCTTTCTAAGTGCAAGCAGGGACTAGGATGACCAGCTCTGTTCTTCTTGGCATTTTGCCATCTCCTTACAGCACTACGCTTATCCACTGTGGCGAAAGCCTGGCTGCACCCTCTCCTCTTGCTTATTATTCAGTGTATTATAAAGAATAATTAGAAATGTTATATAAATGTTACGATCACATTATATTTACGGTTTATAGAGTAATTTAGTTTGGCCGACTTATCCTGGCCAACTTCAAACCAACTGACAACTGGCCCGGAAACGACCACTTGCGTATCCTAGTTCCATATCCGGTCTCACTCTTCTGCTAGCATTTGCAGACAGCGGTCGGGGCCCATTTGTGGTGTTCAAAAAGCAACGTTTATTTAAATAGTAAATTACTTAAATAAGTAATAAGAAAGAGAAAATTTTATATTGAACAAGGGCCCCGATCCGTAGTGAGAATCTGATTCTGGAACTAGGTAAGATCAACCGATTATTATTCCTATATATATTTTTGATGTTCATAACAGTTTTGCAATGAATGTGAGGTTACGACATGATGGCCAGCCAATTCCACAAACGGCATGGTTGCCCATAGAATATATATTAGTTAAGAGAATATTCAATTTACAACTGAGTTCAGTTGTACAAACTTGTTCTTAATAGAACGAAACACGTCACGTTCTACAATATTCGTATAAATCCGGCGTCTAAATCTTGGATAAATTCAGAGAATATTATCGCTGGCAGACAAAGGAGACACTGCAATGTAGTACAAAACCACGCTAGTTTTAAAGTATACTCGGGTTGAGATACTTTGTTAATATATTAAAATAAGGTTAATATTACTGTTACTGCTAAGACTAGAATATACAGTACTGAATGGAAGGGTTTAAATCAAATAGTAGGTATTTCATCAAAATGGCCTCGCTATATCTAAAACCAGCCCCACGCCATGGCATGACCTAGTTATCATGCCCACGCCGCTTGGGCGCCCATACTGTTCTTTTCTAGATTAGCTCAGTTCTTAAGTACGGATAAGATCTCTTCTCTAGTTAATACCTTCTCAAGAGGAAGACTCTTCTTTATATATAGATGGATACGTGGATGACTATCACCAACCTAGGCAGTATTCATTGGAGACTATTCTCAGGCCTCTCGGAATAAATACGTGGATGACTATCACCAACCTAGGCAGTATTCATTGGAGACTATTCTCAGGCCTCTCGGAATAAATACGTGGATGACTATCACCAACCTAGGCAGTATTCATTGGAGACTATTCTCAGGCCTCTCGGAATGAATATCAGTGGAGAGCATATTCAAACACCGTAGTATCTGGAACAATTTCCTTACTTTACAACACACCCTTGTGTCTCTTGCACACTTAGGAGCATCAGTTGTGATTGTTAGGTTTGTGATCCATGTCTTTTCCTATCACATCATCAGTACTTGTCTTGAATATTTCTTTTCGCTGAAGGGAATTGGATCCATTCACGCATATATATATATATAATTCAGGATCAGACTGTACTCTCCTCATGAATAGAGATAGGCACTGTCACGTACGAGTGTAAATCAATCCTTTCCTTTCTACCTTGTCGGTATGTCCAGTCAGAATAACAGTAGGAATGTCCTAATAATTACAGCTGCCTTTGCCTTATGAGAAGATTATAGCTATAGCAAAATGGTTGAATAAAGATGGAAGAGTGATTCCAGACCATAGCTTACCCGATGTCCTGTTTGACTTTATTTGCAGAGTTGTTGTGGTGCACCCTCGAGCGGCACCCTCATCATCAACCAGCCTCAGCGAGTTCACCCAGAACTATTTGTTGCCTGAGTCAAAGTAATACAGTTCCCTTTGCTGTCATCATCAAGTGAGAACTGATGGACCGGAGAGGAAAGCTGCAGACAACTATCGTGGGAGCAATGGATATGAGCTGAGTCACAAACCATCAATCTGACTTCAACCCACCACCGAATGCTTTGCTGTGCTTCTATGATTTCAGAGCACATGAAACTTTGTTTGCTGTATTAGCTAGAACATTAATCCATTTTACTTTTATCTTCCGAGTGGAGACATTTTTTTTTTTCTTTTCTTTCATTTATAATTAAACTGTGCGGTCTGATTTGTAGACCATCACACAAAACTTTACCTACTGCCTTTTTCACCTCATAATAATTAATAGTAGTGTAGTGTGTAAGGATAGAAGTTGAGTGAACTAGTTGTGTCTCTCCTGTATGTTATACTTGAGGGCACTGGGGGCTTTTCTTCATCACAGGGTAGCGTGTCACTGCTAACTAAGTCAGCTATCATCTATCGGTGTATAGTGTCCAACTTTACTTGCAATTCCCTGTGCCACTGATAGGAAGGTAGACTCATCTGGGACCAGGATTCATACTATCTAGACCCAATACGAGCCTTTTTGTCTTCTTCTCCTACAGTGGACTGACCTAACCAAGGGTCAGCTTTTCTATCTACATCCTTACCCGTAGGGTTTTCTTATACGGCTGTAGATTACGCGACAGATTGGTGTCTCGTCTCCGGGATTTAATTTTAACCCAATCCTACAGATTGAGCTGCTCCTCTGCGAGATAATTTTTTTTCAATAAGTTCACTGTCAACTGTATAAATTGCCTGTAACACTATAGGTCTACTAGATGATTGTGTAGGTTGGTAGGATTTCCTTTCCACGTAAGATTTCCTTTCCACGTAATTCTCACACTAAGACTAGACGGTTCTAGTATTAGTTGACTGCGAGTAAATATTTCAATTTTTATACGCGAATAAGAAAATATACAGCAAAAGCAAAGTGGGTTGGTGACAGATTGGTAAGTGTGTTTGTTTGTCCTAATTAATTGCTATACATACTATATTAGGGCATTTAATTAAGTTGATTGATAGATAGGGGGTGAGCATTGCTTAAAAGTTTTTTCAGGTATCTCATCTAGGTGCTCAATTATCATGTCATTTGACAAGCAACCCACTACCCAGGAGTTGACAGAGAAAGGGACATTGATGGGATATGAGGGTGATGAGTTGAGGAAGTATATCAGAGAGGCTGAAAGAGAATGGAGGCAAGAACAAAGGGAAGAAAGAATCCGGATGGCGGAAATAGAATCCGAAAAACAGATGAAACAGGCTGAACTGGAGAAGGACAAGGAGTTAAAACTAGCCGAACAGGCGAGACAGCAGGAGATAGAATTAAGAAGACTGGAATTACAACACCCAGATGCTTCAAGATTCAGTAGTGCAAGTTCGCCAGTCTATAGTATAGATACTCCTCCAGCACATAATGGTTCTCTGGGATCCATGAGTTTTCCTCTGCTGCCATTTGATGAAAAGACTGAGCAGATGGACAACTGGATTGACAAATTTGTTTTGATGGCCGAAGCATATAGCCTGCCCAAGGACAAATGGAATTTAAAAATTTCACAAGGACTCCGCGGCGCAGCGTATGATATATTCTCTAAACTACCTCCTGGACAGGAACGGGATTTCGAATCTCTGAAAAGTGCTCTTCTCAAGAGGTATGAGTTGACTTCATCTGCCTACCGAATGAAGTTCCGAAACGCCAAGCGGTTGCAGGGAGAATCGTATTCCCAGTTTGCCTCACGGTTACATACTTATGTCACCAAGTGGGTGGGACTGAGTGAATATGAGGCAACCTACGCAGGGCTAGAGGAGATGATTTTGGCAGAGCAGATGAGGGAGACAATGCCAAAGCCGATGCAGACTTTTGTGGCAGAAAATGGGGGGACTCGGTTAGCGGAGATAACCTCTCTGGCGGAAAGATACCTAATGGCCCATGGCGAAGCAAATACCACAAAAGCTGGGAGTAGTTCTCATGTTGAAAAACCACAACTCTCTAAGAATTCAAATAACTCTGGTAAGGACAGCAGAGGACAATTTGGGAAAAATGTGGGTCCTCATCAACATCATGGGTTTCAACAATCAGCACAAAACCCACCCACAAACCATAGCGGATGGGGCAAACCTTATTGCAAGAACTGCAAAAATCATGACCATCACACACGGTTCTGCAAGAATAAACCCCAAACCCACTATGCGGCGTGCCTAGCTACGGGAACCGGAGACCACCCCAACAAGAAATCTGGGAGCAATGTTAGACCTCCTGTGGTTGAAACTATTATGGTAAATGGGAGTCAGGTGCGATGTCTATATGATACGGGACTCCAGTATGATTCACTTATCGCAAAATACCTAGTCAAACCCGGCCAGCTAACAGAACAGACCGTTACAATAAAGGGGGCCACCATGAGCTCTGAGACAATAGAGGTGCAGATTGCAAAGGTAGATGTGGAATCTAAATATGTCACTGGGACGATTTCTGCAGCAGTGATGGAGGATCCAGTGTACCCATTCATGTTAGGATGTCGGTATGTCTACTTGGGCGAACCAAAATCACCTATAATTGTTGCAGCAGTGCAGACCAGAAGTCAGACAGCAGTGTCGAGTGAGCCTGATCTTCGCCTTAATAATCCACTACCTCGAGAAATTCGGGCTGCCCAGGCAGAAGACCCAACACTGAAACCCTGCTTTGGTAAACTACCTAAAGCACGGAATCCACCTAAAAGGGGCGATTTTTATATGAAAGAGAAGCTTTTGTACCGGCGGGCGGGAACCAAGGATCACGACCACGGGCAACTTGTTGTTCCATATAAATTCCGGAATCAGATATTACATATGGGTCACACCATATCTTTCAGTGGACATATGGGAGTGGGTGCCACTACTCAGCGTATTACATGCCACTATTTTTGGCCAGGAATGTCCGCCGATATTCAAAGGTATGTCAAGTCCTGTCCAGAATGCCAACGGGTCTCACCTAAACATTGGACCGCCCCAGTAACTTTGGGCGAAATGCCAATTTTGAGTATTCCGTTTGAGCGTGTTGCCGTGGACATTGTTGGTCCTCTGCCACGCTCCAAGAGGAAGAATGCATTTATTCTAACTCTAGTTGATACATGCACTATGTGGTCAGAAGCCATAGCTCTACCTGGAATAGATTCCAAACGAGTAGCGGATGCCCTAGTGACTATCTTCACCAGATTAGGTTTTCCTAATCAGATTTTGACAGACAATGGGTCGCAGTTCCGGGGGAAGTTAATGGAGGAAGTCTTCAATACCTTTCGGACTCGCCATATCCATACAAGTCCCTACCACCCTCAAGCTAATGGGACGGTGGAACGCTTCAATGGAACCCTCATGTCGATCCTACGTAAGCTAGCACAGGAGAAGCCAGAATGTTGGGATGAGTACCTGCCCGCGGCATTATTTGCATACAGGGAAGTACCACATGCCTCGACAGGACTTCCACCTGCTACACTATTATTTGGTCGACCCATAAAAGGACCGCTGGAGGCCTTAATGAGGACTTGGACTGAGGAGGGAGCTGATGAAACTGTCATCACTGCTTCCCAGTATGTTGAGGAGTTGAAGCAAAAACTGGAGACAGGCTGGAAATTGGCAAATTCCAACCTGCGTCGTGCCAGAAAGAAACATGCCTCAGCCTATAATAAGAAAGCCAAGGACCGTTCTCTGGAGGTAGGAGACAAGGTCTTATTACTTTTACCCCAAGGGAGTAATAAGCTGGAAATTGGATGGCAGGGACCTTTTCCCATCATAGAAAAAGTATCCCATACAAACTACAAGATTGCTATTCGAGGAAAACAGAAAGTATTCCACATCAACTTACTTAGAAAGTATGCTGAGAGGGTAGCAGATCCACCGGTGCATCTGATGGCATTATCGGTGGCAACTGAGGTAGAAGGTGGAGAGGACTCAGGTGTAGAGTATCCGCTAAAACCCCAGGAGACCATGAAGGATGTCGTCATCAACCCTGACTTGGAGACGTCTGAGTTGGAGAAGATAAAGCGAATTCTAATGTCTCACGCCCCGGTGCTAACGGATAGGCCAGGTCGGACTAAGCTTGTAGAGTTTGACATGAAATTAACAAACACAGATCCAGTCCGCCAAAAGTATTACCCTGTTCCCTATGCAAAACAGGAGGCTTTACAAGCCG
Source organism: Cepaea hortensis (assembly GCA_963921405.1). Taxonomy (NCBI): domain Eukaryota; kingdom Metazoa; phylum Mollusca; class Gastropoda; order Stylommatophora; family Helicidae; genus Cepaea; species Cepaea hortensis. The sequence continues at coordinate 48,007,006 of OY992876.1, forward strand.
AAATAAATTACCTATTAAAAGAAGGAATAATTTCGCCCTCGGAGTCACCCTATAGTGCAAGTGTGGTGCTTTTGAGAAAACCCAGCGGCGAGCATCGATTGTGCATCGACTATCGTCAGCTAAACGGAGTCACAGAATTTCAAGCGGAACCTTTACCGGACCAAGGATTACTGTTCGCAAAACTGAGTAAAGCGAAGTATTTTTCCAAGATAGACCTCAGTAAGGGGTACTACCAGATTCCAGTAAAGAAAGAAATCCGACCGTATTTGGCTTTCAGCACAGCTGACGGCCATTACGAATTCAACGTGCTCCCATTCGGGCTGAGCAACGCTCCTGGTGTGTTCACCCGAATGATGAGATTGTTATTAGATCCATTAAAGGACCCGAGTATCAGTAACTTTATGGATGACATCCTCATCGCCTCGGACACTTACGAGGAACACCTGCAGTCCATCGACAGACTGTTAAGGAGGCTGGCAGAGACAGGGCTCACCGCCAGACCAGCAAAATGCCAGCTCGCTTTCCGGCAGCTGGAATTTTTGGGGCATACAGTGGTTCAAGGACACATGCGCCCAGAACAAAAGAACGTAGATAAACTACTCAAGGCTACCAGGCCCAGGACCAAGAAAGATGTCAGATCCTTCGTATCCCTCTGTGGATTTTATCAGAAGTTTATCAAAAACTTCAACGTTTTAGCTGCGCCATTAACAGATGCCACTAGGAAAGGAGCACCTGAGCAAGTTAAGTGGACGCCAGCGTGTGAAGAGGCTTATACTACGCTGAAGGACAGACTAACAGCGAAGCCTATTTTACAATTACCCGACTTGTCGTGCCCATTCACCTTAAGGACGGACGCGAGCAATGTGGGAATTGGAGCAACTCTTTTACAAAAGGGTCAAGATGATGGAGAGATGCTGTTTCCAGTAGCTTACGCTAGCCGCAAGTTAAATACAGCGGAAAAGAACTACTCCACGATCGAGAAAGAATGTTTGGCTCTGGTATGGGCTATACAGAAGTTCCAGCCGTATCTATATGGAACCAAGTTTATTGTACAAAGCGACCACCAGCCTTTGATGTTCTTAGCCTCATCCAAACAATTAAACACAAGATTGATGAGGTGGTCACTATTACTGCAACCTTATACCTTCACCGTGGAATATATTCCTGGCAAATATAATGTTGGAGCAGATTTCCTAAGTAGACACTGCTCTACAGAAGACGAGGTTGTGGCTACGCTACTCAGTGTTCCCATACACTAGCTTGAAAGCTAGCAAACGAGAGGGCTTAGCCAGATTGTAAAAGTCCGTGTCACGTACTTTTTTCCCTATGGGGGACATCTGTGGCGAAAGCCTGGCTGCACCCTCTCCTCTTGCTTATTATTCAGTGTATTATAAAGAATAATTAGAAATGTTATATAAATGTTACGATCACATTATATTTACGGTTTATAGAGTAATTTAGTTTGGCCGACTTATCCTGGCCAACTTCAAACCAACTGACAACTGGCCCGGAAACGACCACTTGCGTATCCTAGTTCCATATCCGGTCTCACTCTTCTGCTAGCATTTGCAGACAGCGGTCGGGGCCCATTTGTGGTGTTCAAAAAGCAACGTTTATTTAAATAGTAAATTACTTAAATAAGTAATAAGAAAGAGAAAATTTTATATTGAACAAGGGCCCCGATCCGTAGTGAGAATCTGATTCTGGAACTAGGTAAGATCAACCGATTATTATTCCTATATATATTTTTGATGTTCATAACAGTTTTGCAATGAATGTGAGGTTACGACATGATGGCCAGCCAATTCCACAAACGGCATGGTTGCCCATAGAATATATATTAGTTAAGAGAATATTCAATTTACAACTGAGTTCAGTTGTACAAACTTGTTCTTAATAGAACGAAACACGTCACGTTCTACAATATTCGTATAAATCCGGCGTCTAAATCTTGGATAAATTCAGAGAATATTATCGCTGGCAGACAAAGGAGACACTGCAATGTAGTACAAAACCACGCTAGTTTTAAAGTATACTCGGGTTGAGATACTTTGTTAATATATTAAAATAAGGTTAATATTACTGTTACTGCTAAGACTAGAATATACAGTACTGAATGGAAGGGTTTAAATCAAATAGTAGGTATTTCATCAAAATGGCCTCGCTATATCTAAAACCAGCCCCACGCCATGGCATGACCTAGTTATCATGCCCACGCCGCTTGGGCGCCCATACTGTTCTTTTCTAGATTAGCTCAGTTCTTAAGTACGGATAAGATCTCTTCTCTAGTTAATACCTTCTCAAGAGGAAGACTCTTCTTTATATATAGATGGATACGTGGATGACTATCACCAACCTAGGCAGTATTCATTGGAGACTATTCTCAGGCCTCTCGGAATAAATACGTGGATGACTATCACCAACCTAGGCAGTATTCATTGGAGACTATTCTCAGGCCTCTCGGAATAAATACGTGGATGACTATCACCAACCTAGGCAGTATTCATTGGAGACTATTCTCAGGCCTCTCGGAATGAATATCAGTGGAGAGCATATTCAAACACCGTAGTATCTGGAACAATTTCCTTACTTTACAACACACCCTTGTGTCTCTTGCACACTTAGGAGCATCAGTTGTGATTGTTAGGTTTGTGATCCATGTCTTTTCCTATCACATCATCAGTACTTGTCTTGAATATTTCTTTTCGCTGAAGGGAATTGGATCCATTCACGCATATATATATATATAATTCAGGATCAGACTGTACTCTCCTCATGAATAGAGATAGGCACTGTCACGTACGAGTGTAAATCAATCCTTTCCTTTCTACCTTGTCGGTATGTCCAGTCAGAATAACAGTAGGAATGTCCTAATAATTACAGCTGCCTTTGCCTTATGAGAAGATTATAGCTATAGCAAAATGGTTGAATAAAGATGGAAGAGTGATTCCAGACCATAGCTTACCCGATGTCCTGTTTGACTTTATTTGCAGAGTTGTTGTGGTGCACCCTCGAGCGGCACCCTCATCATCAACCAGCCTCAGCGAGTTCACCCAGAACTATTTGTTGCCTGAGTCAAAGTAATACAGTTCCCTTTGCTGTCATCATCAAGTGAGAACTGATGGACCGGAGAGGAAAGCTGCAGACAACTATCGTGGGAGCAATGGATATGAGCTGAGTCACAAACCATCAATCTGACTTCAACCCACCACCGAATGCTTTGCTGTGCTTCTATGATTTCAGAGCACATGAAACTTTGTTTGCTGTATTAGCTAGAACATTAATCCATTTTACTTTTATCTTCCGAGTGGAGACATTTTTTTTTTTCTTTTCTTTCATTTATAATTAAACTGTGCGGTCTGATTTGTAGACCATCACACAAAACTTTACCTACTGCCTTTTTCACCTCATAATAATTAATAGTAGTGTAGTGTGTAAGGATAGAAGTTGAGTGAACTAGTTGTGTCTCTCCTGTATGTTATACTTGAGGGCACTGGGGGCTTTTCTTCATCACAGGGTAGCGTGTCACTGCTAACTAAGTCAGCTATCATCTATCGGTGTATAGTGTCCAACTTTACTTGCAATTCCCTGTGCCACTGATAGGAAGGTAGACTCATCTGGGACCAGGATTCATACTATCTAGACCCAATACGAGCCTTTTTGTCTTCTTCTCCTACAGTGGACTGACCTAACCAAGGGTCAGCTTTTCTATCTACATCCTTACCCGTAGGGTTTTCTTATACGGCTGTAGATTACGCGACATCCACCCAAGCCTTCTCCACCTCGAAACTCCACCGCGGTGGCTGCTCCCAGCTTTTTTTCCTGCCCTGAAACGTTCTGCGCTTGTCACGTCTTATTTTACTCACCACATCTTGCCCTGTACTGTCATACTGGAACGTCTTTACCTTTAGCTTGTGCTGCCTGGTTCTGCCTTTCTCCACCAGTATGCTGCACGGGTGGTGGTCGCTGCCATGGTGTCCTAGGACACCCCATCTACACACTGTAGTGAGTGAAGGTGAAACTAGCGCCAGATCAATAGCACTGTCCTCATCGCCCGGACGGCTTGCTGTTCTGGTGACACAGCCACTGTTGATACAAACCAGGTCGATGGTTTCCAGTGCAGTCTCGAGCTCCTCCCCCTGTGTATTGGATGAAGTGTTTCCCCATGATCTGCCTTTAGCGTTGAAATCACCACAGAAAATAACATTTCTCTCGTGGCCTAAAATGCCACTTAAGCACTGCCACTTCTGGGCGTCCACACTGGCATTGCGGGCATAAACATTAACCACCACGAATGGTATACTGGAATGAACTCTCAACACCTGTATTTGTATATCGTCACTGTCCCAACTGGACATGTCTAGCTCTGACGCCACCATGCTGTCGCGAACGAGAATCGCCATTCCCAGATGTCGTCTGTTGTAGAAACATTTGAAGCCGGCAATCTGGAGTTTTATATGCTAATTAGGTAATGTTGCATACTATCTAAACAGGATATAACATGTATCATACGTTGCACGATTCCGCAGAATACAAGATACAACTTGCCAGGGTTTAAAGCTAATATAAAGAATGAACGTGGTAATTAATTAATATAACAACTACTTAGCGGCCATTTTTATATGCTAATTAGGTAACATTGCATACTATCTAAACAGGATATAACACGTATCTTGCGTTGCACGGTTCCGCAGAATACAAGATACAAGTTGCCAGGGTTTAACCCTTTACAAGGCAGAACGTCCATTTCCGTCCGATCGCTTTAACGAACAAATCGGCTGATAACGTCTGATACTATTATGCACTGTAAAAACGCGATTTCTCGGCCTTACGATACTTCCGACGGCTACTTTCGCCGATAGCTTGACAACGTGGCCGCCATTTGTAAGCGCTGACTATGAATTTGAACGGACTTTTACTGACTTTTTTTTAAATAGTTTTCGGGGTTTTTACGCTTAGTTTTTCAAAATGGATTTCGGCGATTCTTCAAGTGATAGCCGAGATTTCGCTAGGTTCAATTTAAGTGACATTAAAGGGCACGAAGTTGACTATTAATCGGAGCTAGATATCAGTGAAAAGCGTTACTTTGCATTAGCAGTCTGAGTCGGACTTTAAAGAAAGTGATTATGATTCTGAAAATGTGTTTGTAAATTGCCGTATAGATGACGGAAATCACAAACAACATGCTGTATTTCGTAAATATTTGTGTTCATATATGGATTACCAACAACAATCACGTGAGTAACATATTCTGCATGCTTTTCCCTTCATTGTGTTGGTTATTTAACTAAAATCGGTTGACTAACACCTTATTTGTGATGTTTTTACTAACGCATCCCGAAATTTTACCGAACCTGAAAAAATCTTGCCCGTTAAGGGCGTCTGCCCTGTAAAGGGTTAAAGCTAATATAAAGAATGAACGTGGTAATTAATTAATATAACCACTAATTAGCGGCCATTTTTATATGCTAATTAGATAACGTTTCATCATATGTAAAAATAGATGACATGAGCAGTTAGGCTTCGACACACCGATCGCAATGATGCATGGTTGCTAGGGTGCTCGTTTAAAAATAAACAAGCTACACTAGTAAAAACATAAATTTTGATAACTTCATCTATGACATTGACTTGGACATGAAAAAAAGATGCCCAGAGGAGATCTTTTGTCTCAATTTCTGTGTTTACAATCACGACACTCAAAGATGCATATCTTCACTTCTAATTGACATACATGCATCATCTTGGTACCGTTAGATTCGGTTTCTCAAGGCCTATCTTTTGGTGGTGGTCTCATTAGTAAATACTCAAATTTAAAATCTGATGGTTCATGCTAGCTCAGAAGCATGCTAGTCTAGCCATGCTTCTCCAGTAGTCACAGTTCAGGTCTACATCACAAGGGTTCCTATATAATATATTCTTTTAGTCACAAATAATGAAATATAACTTGGGTAATCTCTGGTAAAGGTTGTTTTGTTTTAGAGTATTAGGGCTTAATTGGCTTTTGTTTTTGTTTATCTTTGACATTGTGGTGTCCCTTACTTTTTTCTTTTGTTTGTACTGGTGAAATGCCAGTACAAACATTTTTGCTTAGAATCGATTGACATTAATGAGGTACAATGAAATTTCATTTTGTCAGCTCTGTTCTGGCTAATTTTTCAAAAGTTTTGTTTACAATTTGAAACTATTTTTCATAAAAACATCAAAATAAATAAATAAATATTAATTAATATAACAACAACACACTTACGAGCGAGGAAGTTGCAACGGCGGGGCTCCCTTCCTCTGAAAAATGCCATCAATGAAAACTCCATTTTTTCCATTACACTTCATGAAAAAATTCGGGTGCTCGGCAAATATTTCCAGATGCACTCTGGAAATAAAACTGGAGTGTCCCATGTTGACATCAACGTCCCCTTTGCTACTATTTCTCCCAATAGTAATGCGTGGCTTCCTCATGGTGTACTCAAAGTCCCTGCCTTCCAACCGTGCAATGGCTTCTCCGATCATCTCTTGGCCCCATGACATTCTTGCCGGACTCGCAGGCGCAGAATTCAGGGCCAACAAGGCTAAAGCATGGTTATTTGTCGGTTGCTGTAGTGCAGACATAGCGAGAAAGAATACCGCTAAAATGGCAGCTCACAGAGAAGAAAACATAACCTGTACACTGTTTACATCCACAACAATCCCCCACAATGCCGCGCGCCCGGTCATAATACAACGTGCTAGCCCCAGATCAGCAGACCTGAACCTCTGTGACCTATACACACTGGCTGGGCCGACCGAGAACACATTCACTTTTTATCATGCACTTCTACTATATGCAGAATAGAAGACACACAAATTATTTGGGGTTTACACTTTACACCATTTGAGGGTAAACTTTATAGTGATGTCAACAAGCCTAGACTGACTGATGTTTTCTTTAAAAAATAAATGTATTCAGGTTCACTTCTGATCGTGTACAACAGGGACTAAGTTAACTAAGTAGAAGAAAGGAGTAATAATAAAAATAATAATACGGTGAGGGAAGAAGAGAGAATTTCAGGAAGAAGAAAAGGGGAGGGTAAAAAGAAAAAGAGGAAGAAGAAATCGAATAATAGTTAAAATCCTGGAAGGTTAACCCGGTCAACAAACGCCCGCAGAAGTCTGATGTGTCGGCCTAAAGGCGCAGTAACACAGCTCGCTGTAAACAGGCACAACGCAATCACATCCGAAAAAAGACTCCAGGTGAACACAGCAGAAGAAGAAGAAGAAGAAGAAGAAGAAGAAGAAGAAGAAGAAGAAGAAGATCGTAAATTGTTATCAGGCTGTTAAATTATTTTGAAAAACTCATATTAAGAACGGTGTAAAACAAGAGCTGCAGTCAGTGTGTCTTGTATTGTATTCATCATCATCATCATGTGCCATGCCGATAGGCGCGGGGTCATGTTTCGCCATCTCACACGATCACCAGAGTCGTGGATTGTGTTGTATTGTATTGTATTATATTGCACTGTATTTATTCCAACAATATACCGTTCAATCCCTCTACATGGTTATTGTAGTCTATAATGTGTATTGTTATTTTGTACAATGGATGCTTTTCTAAACTTTTTAAAATTCAAACTGTGTAGATTGTATAATTATGTTTCTAACACAATTGTAACATGCATACTGTGCTATCCTTCTCCAGTCCCGTCAGTGTGTTATAGCCACGAAGGGAAACAGATGCAACAGTCAGTGCACGACATGCACGAGGCTAATACAGACCCAGAAGAAGGCATAACGTGCATCTCGGTGACAGACATCAAAGACATTCCAGGACATTGTCCCAGGAGCGTATGGAGTTTGATACAATAAATTAGAGGCGACAGACTTTCATAAATTATCCTGGATATTTAACATCAAATTCGGCATTGTCCCTGCTGATTAGCAACACAGCTATTTCAGATCTCTTCCTAAGCTTGGGAACGACCACACCGGGACATACGGCTACAGAAGCAACTCTCTACCGAGCAGCATTGGCTTGGAGGCCGTGAACAGGTTTCACAATTCCCCGACACACTCGAGTCGAGGATTGGAAGTCAGCTTCGGGTGATTTGAAAGCAGACCACATTACGTTGATTTCGAAGGTGTAGGCATCGTTGGTTTAGTAATCAATGGCAAACTACTGAACGTAATAATTACTTAGTAAATCACAAGCAGCCAAAAATGCCGGGGTTAATTGCGACGTCATATAAAGGACATGCAACTAACTTTTAACAGAACAGCGTAGGACAATTCATGCAACAAATTGTAGCCACAAGTGTGCTCCGAAGACTGGCATCGAATCTACTGTGGGCGGTTATCGTCACGTGGTACAATGCTGCAATATTTGGAAACATCACGTATGACAGTTTCCAAATGGGAATGGAAACAGCTGCGACCGCCTTTGACTTAGAAGAAGATGCTCACAACAGCGTCCCATACAACAAGATGAGTGTGCTACCGGACATGCACATCGTGCTAAACTTGGGCAGCTGGCTTGCTGCAGAATTTTAAAAAAGAACGGTGTCGTTGCGATGCGGTTCATGTGCCTCGAAACCTTGCCGTATCAAACTGGGTCTACGGTAGCCCGTCTACCACAGAGTTCACCTCTGTCACCGGCTCTCATCAATGTAAACACAGGAGTCACAAGTGCATAGACAACACTCAACAGGCCTCGGCAGAACGATGTCACGCACAGAAATTACAGCTGCATGAGTGGTGCCAGGAATCCAGAGCACATATGGACCAGCTAAAAGTAAAGTTTTCTTGACATGATTCTTGCTGAAATTCCACATAGCTAATGCACCAAAGCCGGTCTTGGGCATGTGGGGTACAAACATCGACAGAATAAACACAGTAGTATATCTCAGAACTACCTTTAATAGTAGTTTGTCATACAAGAATCGCGTAGGCTATGTTATAATCAGAGCAAGGAAATGCTTGACAACCCTAAAAGGTGATGCTGGAGCCGACATTGAACAACGCCCGCCCTACCTTCTCTACTGGTCTATGCTCTGGGTATGCCCACTGCCAGTAAGACTCGGCTATACATATTTCACTTCTTCTTCTTCAGCGTTCCGAGCCATTGAGGTTCTTTGCTGCAGACACAATCCGTCTCCATTCGTCTCTCTGGTTGACCTTCTCTTGCCAGTCGTTGATTTCAAGTGCTTGTAGGTCTGTATGTATATATATATTATCTCCCCACCGTCTTCTTGGTCTACCTCGGGGTCTTCGGTCATTTATTTCCTGAGTGTAAGCGAGTTTTGTTTCCCTATTATCTTCCATTCTTTCTATATGCCCCAGCCATTGTAGTCGATTAGCCTTCATGATACCAGTGATTAGCGGGGACTTAATGGGACGCATATTCGGCTGCACAAAAGGACACCTCGTGACGGGTCATGCGAGATGTCCTTGATTTGGCCACCAGGAACAATGTTGCACAGATTAAAGCGTAGAGTATCAGCGGGCAAAATACAACTACACAGTGCTGCCGACGGCAGAAAGGGGATGCTTCTCAAAAGAGGTCGATCCTGGGTGGGCGGTGCTGAAGAGAAAAACAAGTACATCTGTGACTTGGACGATCTCAAACACAGAGAAGAATGGACTGACATACCCATAGATATGCAGAAAATACCCCCCCCCCCAGGTTGTCATTACAATAGACTGATGATTAGAAAGAGACGGCTCACCTCATTGGATAAATTATACAATGAAAACTGGCAACTCTTGACAAATGAAAGGGAGAAAAGAAAGTCTGTATTTCCCAGAAATGTTCTGGTGTCCATCTTCTTGGTCTGTGTCGACGTAGGTGACTGTAGGGATTGGAACACATTACCAGGGGCCATCATATAACCGTACTAGTCACTTTGCTACCATAGCTCCCGACTTTGATATTTCAATTTTAAATTCTGCTTGTACGCGCGTAGAATTGCATACAATGCATTAATAACCTTTTAAAGTCATGCCTGAACACCAGTTGTCTGTATCAACCCGCAAGTAGTATGTGGCGTTGTAACTAAGTCACCTAACTATTTTAGGTGCAGCACCTATATTTTTTACAATATAAAAAGTCTGACGTCATATTTTACGACCTCATTTTCAAGGGATGCAACCCATGAATAAACAATCCTACGTATTTTTGCAGTGTTACTTCCCTTTTTGTGTGATAAATTTTATATGTGTAAAAATTATATATTTGCTGGTATTATTGATTGTAGCGGAGTGGGGCTTAAAAACTATCAGCATACTAGTGATGCTGTTAAGGTACAGTGCTCTTACTCCTCGGATTTTTTTTCGTCTTCTTTATTTATCTGTACTGGGTCGGGCATAAAAACTATCAGCTTTCCATTGGTGCCGTGTAAGGCTTGGGGTTACAGTGCATTTCCTCGGGGTGGTCTAGGGGCGGGCCGGCGTGTGGCTGAGGGATCAGGGGTGGGGCACGGGTGTCAGCGTGTGGGGTAGGGTTAGATGGTTCCTCGGGTCATGACAGGTGTCATATGAAAATCGTAGTAGGTAAACATGTAAATATGGCAGTTATATGATCTGTAGAGGGTCGTAGTAGTGTAAACACTATCATCATACGGGTTACAAATGAAAACCTTCAAAAGTAAAAATGGCCGATATTATTGATTTTAGTGGGTATAACTTAGTGAAATTCGGTGGTAAGGGGTGGGTAGCGGTTATTAGTGATCTGTAGAGGGTCACAGTGGCTTATTCACTATCATCATACAGGTTACAGCTTGTTTGAAATTTGGCCAAACTTTTCATATTTGATTAACAAAGTTTCCTACTTTTGATAAGTTTGGTTGAAATTTGGCCAAACTTTTCACCTTTGGCTAACAAATTTTATTACTTGATCGAGATTTTTGCCCTTCATTCTCTCACCGCATGACAACTATATACACCGTAAACACTAAATATTCAAAAACTAAGACGTAATTATAATATATATACCTGTTTATTTAGTATTTCAGTACATTTTACAAGAATAATAATTTAAAAATGTATAATGTCATTATACGAAATGGATGATGTGATATGAGCTGGTATACATAGTATCATCACAATATTTTATTTTCACATATAGAGCTATACAAATTGTATTTTGTTTCTGGGTTTCTTCACACCACTGAGTAGGTTGGTTTTTCCGGCTGGTAGCCTGGTATGTATAGGTCACTTGGTATGTAGTACACATGACTGGGCTCCTGATTGGTGGGCTGACATCTGAGTATTGTAGACAACTGTGGCATCAATCATCTGAGTGGCGGGCACATCAAACAGCTGGCTATTGGGCTCATCGCACATCTGGTTGCATGGGTCATCACACATCTGACTGTATCTGGGTTAAAAACTGGCGGTATAGAGTGTGTCTACTTGATGGCTCAGCTTTTGTGTATCTGAGGGTGTTTTCGTTTTGTATGATGAAGCTGAGGGTGTAGTGCCCATAGGTGTTGAGGTTGCAGTATCCATAGTTGTTGCTGAAGTGGGTGTCTGATGCTTTGTTTTTATGTGTCGTTGTAGGTTGTCTTTTCTATTGTATAGGTTACCACAGAGATGGCATGTAGGAGTTTCGGTGTTGTGAACTGTGTTAATGTGGCGTGTAAGCTTGTGGTTTTCTGTAAAGAATTGCCCACTTATATGACACAGATAGAGATTTTTCTGTTTAGTGGTCATTGCGCTGCAAATGGTAAGGGCAAAAAGACACATATTCCACCCCGCTTGTAGTTTCTGGCACCAGCTAATTGAGTGTTGATAATTAGCACAGTACTCTTTTGTGTAGTTGCACTGGTGAAGTGTTGATCCGGTAGAGTGATCCAACACTATGATTTGTATAGATTTCTGTAGTTCCATGCTTTCACAGGACGCTCTGGTGTGGTGTAAGTACTGACCGCCAAACGTTATACCGCTGTGAAGAAAATACAATCCATTACAGTCCACCATCGATATTTTATTTTGTATTTCAAAACATGCGGCAACCAATATTATTTTGATGTTAGTGTTTTTAAATCATTTACAGAAAATAATAACCAAAATTTTTTCAAATCAAAAGTACTTACTTTTTAATTATGAAATATCAATAGAAAATAGTACCCATTTGACATTTGCGAATTATGAGGGTGCACCAAGACGTCATATGTAGTAAAATAATGGTTGTTCTCTGCATTTCTCTAATTTTTTTTTGTTCTTCTCATACCGGCTATCTTACGTCACCTGAGGGTATTCAACGTGAGTATACGTTTTGTGATTGGTGTTGAAGGCTAGCAACGTCCTGTATGTTTCGTAATTCTGTAAAGCTTATTTAGTTTGTGTTATTTTATATAGTATGTTACTGACATAGAGGTGTTTTATGTACTATATTAGTGACCAAAGCAGGCGAATACACGCACTGATGGACAGTTACTGAGTATTGTTGAACAATAATTAGTGGTGAAATAACATGTGACATCATATGTATATGATAAATTTACACATACTGAATTTTACACAATGTGACACCATCCATATGACCTTTATGCAGACCAGTTTTGACCTAGTGTGGAGGGATATATACATCAGACAATATTTTGATATCATACGCATCTGATATATCTCGAGGTGTAAACCCGATTGTAGCATCATGTACCTTATTTCCTGCGATATACATCAGCGACAACACTATACCGATTTGACGGCGTGTAATAAGAATGTATACTAAACACAGCGTACTTACCACTGTGGTCTCTTCGGTGAGCTGTTTTCGATAGGTCTTGTTGCAAACGTAGTGTATTTAACCCGCCTTTGCGGTCCTATTTATACAGACTGTGCGGTTGATGAAAAATAGAAAACATCATGTTCAAGCAGGTTTACCACTGTCGGTACGCTCTGAATCATCCTCGGGTTTTCCCCAAACGCATGTCTGAACACGTTCACTCACGCTGACATCCCTGTGGTGAGTCAACCGAGCGTTCAGGTCATAGATGTTGTGGCAGTAAATGGTTCTAGAATTAGTGTCGGATTGTGGAATCGCCTAGTTTTATTGTCAAAGCTTTGTAATCTAATGTATGAGTGGTATTCTGTAATAGTACCTTATTTTAGAGCTAAAGACATGCCTGGGACTTTAAGCACGTGGTTTGGTTTTATCATTACCATGTATGGTAGGATCATTCAGCCACGGTGACCTCCTTGCTAATCAGTTTTCCACCTCTGTCGCCACCATTCAGTCACGTCGCCACATGAATACATGACCGCTTCGCCCGCAGAGTTTGTGTACATGTGACCACTGAGTCTTGCGACTAGAAAGCTTTTCGTCAGCACAGACACAGAGAAGAAAGAAAGCTGGTTGCTGTTCACTGAGACCGGTACTTCTAGACGGTGAATGGTGGACGCTATATACACGATATCTGCTGACGTAGAATGACTCAGCAGAATATTATGCACTGCCTGGTCATGTGGCCGGGTGCGACTCCATCTTTGACCGGTTGAGTCATTAGTCTCGTATTTCGCTTGTATCCCATAGGACATGTGACCGGATACAGCGCCATCTTTGATCGGGTTTAGCCACGTGGTCTGGTTTCTCCATTACCACGTGTGATCAGATGCGACGCCATAGTTGACCACTTGTAGCCAGTGAGCACGTAGTCTGGTTGTAGTCATTACACATGCGACCGGAAGCCATACTTGTTCCGATGTGACCATTACCCATGTGTATCGTTATCCGGTCAGTACGCTCTGAGTCGTCCTCCGATTCTCCCTAAAGACATGTCTGAACACGTTCACTATGCTCAACCCCACCGACATATCCCCGTGATGAGTCACCCAGGCGGTCACCCGCAGATCAGCCACCTATGAGTTCAATCTTTAGACTTTAATGTGAGCCTTACCCTCGGGCTATTATCAAGGAACGGACGTATTTATCTAACCACCTCGCCACTCGACCACCCCTTAACAATGCTCAGAAGCACCTATCTAACCTTTCCTCCACTCACAAACCCCTTACCAACGAATTTCACTAAGCCATACTCGCTACATCCGATAATACCGGCCATCTTTACCTTTTTAATGTTTTCATTTGAAGCCTTGTGATGATAGTGTATAGGCCACTACGACACTCTACAGATCACTAATAACCGCTACCCACCCATCACCAACGAATTTCACTAAGCTATACCCGCTGAAATCATTAATATCGGCCATCTTTACCCTTTTAATGTTTTCATTTGTAACCTGTATGATGATAGTGAATAATAATCGATAATCAGAGAAACGGCGTAAATGGGTGCTCCATAGGAGCAGCCTCGCCCGGTAGGGATAGTCATGCGCACCAGGTGACTCCAGACCGTCAACAGGCTACTAGGTGCAAAAGATTAATATCATTGAAAGTAGGAACTTGGAATGTTAGAACAATGAATGCAGATGGAAAGTTGGAGGACATCAAAAAAGAAATGGAGAGAGAGAAGATTATGGGCATGTTATGAGAAGAAATGATTTGGAGAACTTGGTGACAACTGGTAAGATCGAGGGGAACAGACCAAGGGGAAGACCTAGAAACAAGTATCTGGATGGCTTAGCCTTGTGGCATGGTCGAGACAGAAACACGGAACTGATCCACGACTCTGTTGATCGAGTGAGATGGCAGAACATGACCGCCCACGCTTACCGGCATGGCACATGATGGATGGATGGATAGTGAATAAACCACTATGACTCTCTACAGACCACTAATAACCGCTACCCACCCCTTACCAATGAGTTTCACTAAGATATACCCACTAAAATCAATAATATCGGCCATTTTTACTTTTGAAGATTGTCATTTGTAACCGGTATGATGATAGTGAACAAGCCACCGTGACACACTAAAGATCACCAATAGCCGCTACCTACCCCTCACCAACGAATTTCACTATGCTATACCCGCTACAATCAATAATATCGGCCATTTTTAATTTTTAAGGTTTTCATTTGTAACCTGTATGATGATAGTGAATAAGGCACTGTGACCCTCTACAGATCACTAATAACCGCTACCCACCCCTTACCACCGAATTTCACTAAGTTATACCCACTAAAATCAATAATATCGGCCATTTTTACTTTTGAAGGTTTTCATTTGTAACCCGTATGATGATAGTGTTTACACTACTACGACCCTCTACAGATCATATAACTGCCATATTTACATGTTTACCTATTACGATTTTCATATGACACCTGTCATGACCCGAGGTTCGAACCACCTAACCCTACCCCACATGCCGACACCCGTGCCCCACCCCTGATCCCCCAGCCACACGCCGGCCCACCCCTAGGCCACCCCGAGGAAATGCACTGTAACCCCAAGGCCTACACAGCACCAATGGAAAGCTGATAGTTTTTATGCCCGACCCAGTACAGATAAATAAAGAAGACGAAAAAAAATCCGAGGAGTAAGAGCACTGTACCTTAACAGCATCACTATAATGCTGATAGTTTTTAAGCCCCACTCCGCTACAATCAATAATACCAGCAAATATATAATTTTTACACATATAAAATTTATCACACAAAAAGGGAAGTAACACTGCAAAAATACGTAGGATTGTTTATTCATGGGTTGCATCCCTTGAAAATGAGGTCGTAAAATATGACGTCAGAGCGTAGGTGCTAGACTTTTTATATAGTAAAAAATATAGGTGTTTCACCTAAAATACGACTTAGTTACAACGCCACATACTACTCTCGCATCCCAGATGGCGAGAGTAGGTTGTCTGATTCATAAACTCACCCAGAGTAAAAATGAACGCGGAATTGTCTTGGAGGGAGTGGAAGCGAGGAAGGGAACTGGGTACTCAGTGAAGATCTAACACTTCATATCCTGAAGGTAGTGTCTGGCACCTTTATCTCATATGTAAACACTGCCACGCATGTCGCTAACATGTCTGTGCTGTTTGTGTTTCTTGGGAATGTCGTCCGTATCTGCCACGAGAGCAAGCCTGTTTAGTCATTCTTGCGTTGCTAGGACAGTGGTTCTCAACCTGTTTTTGGCCTGTGCCCCCCTTCACCATATTTTCAGAACGGCATTCCCCCCTTTCGTTTTTCCACCCTAAAGTCCCCCCTCCGCACCTACACAGCATACGTAATAATGGAAGCTAAATTTAATAGCACATACTAAAACAAGTCTAGACGTCTACATAAAACGTGACCTGCGGGTCTACTTACGTTATAAAATGAATTTCAGACGGGTGGGACGTACAGAACCATAAATTATGAAGGGAAAAACAATATCAAGTAATCGGTTCTTGTATTAACGCGATCTTGAAATAATCTTAACCCTCTCCCCAGAAACTCTAAAATACCCCCGAGGGGGGGGGGGGGATTCCCCACCTGTTGGGAACCACTGTGCTAGGAGATCTGTGCAGATTCGTTAGACCAGTGGTTCTCAACCTTTTTTGGCCCGTGCCCCCCTTCACCATATTTTAGGACGTCATTCCCCCCCCCCTCCACCATATATTTAGGACGTCATTCCCCCCTCACCATATTTTTAGAACGTCATTCCCCCCCCCCCCCTTTCGTATTTCCTCCCTAAAAATGTCCCCCTGCCCCTACACAGTATACGTAATAATTGAAGCTAAATTTAATAGCACATACTAAAACAAGTCTAGACATCTACATAAAACGTGATTTGCGGGTCTACCTACGTTATAAAATGAATTTCAGAAGGGTGATATGTACTGAACCGTAACGTATGAAGGGGAAAAACAATATCAAGTAATCGGTTCTTGTCTTAACGCAATCTAGAAATAATCTTAAACCCCCCCCCCCCCCCCCCCCTCCGGGGGGGGGGGGGGAATTCCCCACCAGTTGAGAACCACTGCGTTAAACGTTTCATTTAGGAGAAATTCATTTCTTTCACTGCCTCTCTCCAGTGTTGAGTGTTATTTGTCCCTTGTCCTACCCCATAGTCCCCACAACAGATGTCCCTAAAGCCAGGCTGTTTCATTGAAACGACCCTTCATATTACCCGGTTGTCACTCCTTGGTGGCTATTGAGTATAAGGTGTTAGCCCCTCTTTTTTTTCCATAGACCAATCGGCGCTGGGTGATGTTATCACTATCTCACTGGTCGACTTTACTTCTCAGAACATTTCCTGGTACATATTGTAGGCTGGACAACCTGTGATCCCGACCCTGGTCATTAGATCAAGTGGAGGTCAGCATGGCAGAATGGATAATAACGCGTGTTCGTAAACATCCGGTGTGCTGATGACGCGGTAGGGGGTTCAACCCCTACGCCGGACAGTTGGATTAAAATGTTGATTTCTCGTCCTTGACTGGGGGACGTAAATTACAAGTACGTCAGAAGTCGGAGTGAGTTCGCCTGACGGCGAGGGACACTGATAATATGGAAAGCTAATCCACACGCAAAATTCAGTCCAGTGCTACTAAAAGTAGTGTGTATGGACTACGTTTGAGTTCAAAGCGAGCACGCGAAAAAAAAAAAAAGATCCAGTAATGATTTTGTAGAACTGAGATGCTTGTATGTGTCAGCCATTTACGCCATAATCATTTACAGCTCATCATCTAAAGCCTATATAAAATGACACCAAGTAGTGCAGCTTTACATAACAGAATTACGACACATACAGGACGTTGCGGTGATTAGCCTTCATCGGCAAACACAAACATTCACAAAACTCAACATATAGTCAAGGAGATCTCCTGTGACCACATTAAAACGTGACGACAGGACGAGAAGAATAAAAAAGATGAAAATATGAAAGCAATGAAGAGAAAATGAAAATTGGAAAAAAAAATGTTCCTACTTACCTCAGAATTCCGAATACACAGCTCGGAAGTTATCAAGTTTTCTCCACGTGTGTCCAATTTAGCGCCAGCTTATCTGGGGATGGTGGGGGGGGGGGGGTGTGGCGCGTGTGTCTGTCTGTTTGTATGTGTGTCTGTATGTATGTGTGCGGGTGTGTGTTTAGCATGTATGTGTATGTACAAAACAACATGAAAGCACCTATCTATTATTCATATCATAGCCTGTGGGACAATTATTAATGCCGGACGGCAGGAGTGAGACAGCAATTAAAAAAAAAAACAAGAATAGGAAGTAAAAGCACGTAACAGCAACACGTTATGACAGTCATCAAATGACGAGCTGTAAACACGTCACCCTAGATTCTTGCTGGGGCGGAGTCGTGACCTTCGTTGCCTGCTAGGCCCGCGTACCTATCGCTCAAGGTCAAAACATGGCGGCTAACTTGTATCATCATCTGCCATGCCGGGTGACACGAAAATTCACGCACACCGCCAGCGGCTTATTATTCTGTGCCCATGGTGGTTAGACCGTTGGTTGCCACCCGTGTCAATGTCAAGTCATCCATCGTGTTCTCCCTTTGTCTTTAATGCCCTCAAGCAAACAGATTTAAGCACAACCTATGAAACGACAAAGACGACTCTGAGGTTTTTTTAAAGGCCAAATGGACAAAAGAGCACCAGCATCACTTATAAATAACCATCACCAACAACTTTGAAGGCAAGATTCGACAATCATATTTCCATTGCAAACAGGGCACGACAGATCGACTTATCTACAACCCACTAGTCATGTTCAATTTACAGTCATTTTCTTCTTCTATCCTTTAATCCCCATTGGAACATAGATCCCCAGCCAACCCACGCCAAGCGTCCTATCTTTTGCTATCTCCTGCATACCTCTCCGTGCCCTCCCAATATTATTCATCTTATTTGAAAAGAATGTAATCACGGCACCGGACTCCTTGTGGCTGTCTCCGCAACTCTTCATACCTCTTTTAACTAATTAAGTTCCACGGGAGGGATGATTAATCGTCTTAAGCGACTTCCCGTATCTGCCAATAGCCTATATACAGTAGTTTTCCTTATAATTTGATATATAATGCAACATTTTTGCTACCATATTCAACTTTTAAGTCATAACTGTGACACTTCCCATTTTCTGCCATCCATTTAGGTTTGGTTCAAACTAATCTTTTGTTTGGCACTGAATCAGCTAGTTTCAGTCAGTCCATTACCCCATATGGACAACAATCACCTTCGGATTAATAAGCCTGTGAGGGTAAAACCGTGGGCAGCTGCTTTTGCGGCTGACTCAATCACAGGACTATCATTTCCGAGTCGGTGATGGGCCCTAACTATAACTTTGCCCTGAAGTTGAACGGGGTAGAGGTAAGGGTGAAATCGAATCAAATCAGCTAGAATAGCTTCTTTTTCTCTTGGTTGGCTGAGTCATTCTTTTTTCTGTATGCGACTCCGGCAGACAGCCATATGTTACAGAGAATGTTCTTAACTGATGGCTTACTGCCTTTTGTAATCTTCTGCATGTTATTCTATTGTTGTTTATTCCATCTGTTGCTATCATTGATCCTAAAACCAAACTGTATGGTAAGTTACAACTACAGTAGTATGTATTAGTATTGTGAATTTCATGTGGGGTGCTTTTATATCTGAATCCGTCCGCGGTTGTTTGTATTATGAACTGCATGGTCAGAAAAATGGCTGCCGGTTGGTCGCTGAATTAATTTGATTGATTGATTGACTGATTTAGGAATCGACATCACAGCATTCGGGGCATTCCCATAAGTGCTCAGTCCCCATCCTCAGCAGCCAGCGAAGAGTTCCAACACTAATAGTACCAGTAGCAAACTGATTATAAGTCCGTCTCGCCTTTCCTTTGAGCGTTGAGCGTCGGCCAGATCCCTTCGTCACTCCTCGTTGTCTCATTCTTGCCAGACCATGGTACTCCATTTGCTCCTCCTCCGAGGTGTGCACGTGCTCCCACAAGGCCGCAACCACGTCTGCCTTGTCATGTATCAATACTCCAACAAGTTCTGCAGAGCCAGCCAATCTGTCTGCCTGTTCATTTCCCAGCACACCGGCATGCCCCGGAGAAAAGATCCAGGCGATGCTTGTCACCCGTGACCTCCGAAGCGAAGCAAGCCACTCCGCACGAAGTCTGCCCGTCCTCACCCTCTTCAGCATGCTTTGTAATATAGATTGTTCAGAAAGCAATGGTAAACTACTGAACGTAAACCTGCCAAGAGATCAAAAACAGCCAAAATGCTGGGGTTGACTGCTACGTCCTGGATATGCAACTAACTAATATACATTGTAAACTGTATACAATGTGAGCATTATATGCACCTATGGAAGACAGCAAAGATTTCGTCTAATTTTGCTATAGTTAACTATCACCTCTACATTTGCTATATTCTATAAGTATCAATAGACTATCGTCTATGGAAACTTGATTGAGATAATCGATCTCCAGTGGACAAAACAACAACAACAACAACAACAACAAACAAACAAACAAACAAACAAACGACATACTTCTTCTTCAGCATTCCGAGCCATTGAGGTTCTTTGCCGCAGACACAAGCCGTCTCCATTCGTCTCTCTGGTTGACCTTCTCTTGCCAGGCGCTGACTCCAAGTGCTTGTAGTTAGGTCTGTATATATATTATCTCTCCACCGTCTTTTTGGTCTACCTCGGGGTCTACGGTCATTTATTTGCTGAGTGTAAGCGAGTTTTGTTTCCCTAATATCTTCTATTCTTTCTATATGCCCCAGCCATTGCAGTCTATTAGCCTTCATGATACCAGTGATTAGAGGGGACTTAAACAGATCATAAATGTCTTTGTTGCTTCTTTTCCACTCTCCAGTTTGTGTATCCCTAATGGGCTCAAAGATGCGTCTTAAGACTGTTCTCAAAGGTTTATAACAAGGCTTCGTCTCCTTTAGTTGTACTCCAGGTTTCAGAGCTATACAGCACAACTGCTCTGATCAGTGTTTTGTATATTGTGATCTTGGTGTTACGAGATAGCGCATTTGATTTTAGTAGATGTTGTAGTGCACTAGTTTGTATTTCTTCCCTTATGATGTTGGAGCAGTTGAAGATTGTACCCAGGTATTTGCATGTTTCCATTCTTTTAATGGTCATATTATCTACTTGTATGTGGCCAGAGTTTTTAGCCGTTCCTTCTCTTGAAATTACCATGTATTCTGTCTTATCTTGACTGTCAGGTCTTCGTCAGATATGGCTGAGCTACCATATAACAGTAGATGGTACTACCTGCTTTCTGTTAGCGCCGAATGTTGGGCGGCGCTTACCAAACCCGACAACCAACACTGTGCCAACGGCTTCGGGCGGAAGAGCGCAATTGGGAGGGTACAAGCCTTACCCTGGTGCGAGGAAATGCAACCTAAAGACAAAATGCCATTGCAGGGCAGACCAGGCCCTAAGCCTTGGTTGGCGGCTGGTCTAGGATCAAAGCTCCGACAGGCGGACAGTTAGAGCATTGCTTTGCTGATCCGGCAGCTTCTGCAGCTTGTCTTGTTCCAGATGTAGAGGTGTTACCTTTCCTCTGGAGTGAACTAGGCAGGCCGAGAGAGGGATCATGCTGCATGGGCAACACATGGTTTCTTTATTTTAGCCCAGGCTTTGTGCTATGGAGAGGCAATAACTCCATCCCTGGTCTTAACTGGTCTCGGAATCAAAGCAAGAGGCAACTGTTACGGGTTATAAGTCCTTGTCAGTTGGCGTAGATATGGGGCGCCACGCGTTGCCTCTGACGGTGGGAGACACCTACAGGTGTCACTAATCAGCTACCGCCCGCCTCAAGCTGGGCAGCCCCCGGCCAATTGGGTGCTGATCCGCCACAGTCTGCCTGCTTCAAGGGTGCTTGGGGCTAGGACAAAATCTGAATCGCAGGCTGTAAAACCAATGCACCAGGTACATAAAAATAAGAAAATTAGAAACCTCAAGCTACGGCTTGCAACATGGTACGTGAGAACCATGTGTCCAGGATTTTCCACTGACTTGACCAATATTGACGATGTGAGAAAAACGACTGTGATTGATGCCGAACTCAATCGTCTTAACATTGATATTGCTGGCCTGCAGGAGACAAGCCTCGCCGAGGAAGGGTCACTCAGGGAAAACAATTACACCTTTTTTGGAAGGGTAGAGGGCAGGCAGAAAAAAGGCAACACGGTGTGGGCTTTGCAGTGAAGAATTCGCTACCGGGAATGATTGAAATTCCAGCAGGAGGAAACGAAAGACTATTATCCCTGCGCTTGGCAACCTCTTGTGGGTTTGCCACCATTATTACTGCATATGCACCGACACTCGATTCCTCTGATGATGTGAAGGATTCGTTCTCTGAGGAGTTAGACTCCGTGATCAAGGCAGTTCCAAAATCTGACTACATTTATATGCTCGGTGATTTCAATGCTCGTGTGGGCAAAGACTCGAGTTCATGGCCAGTGTGCCTTGGAAATTAAACATCGGTCGCATAAATGAAAATGGGCAAAGGCTGCTGGAGCATTGCACCAGAAATGACCTATGTATTACAAACTCCTTTTTTAAAACAAAAGAGATGCATAAGGTCACATGGAAACATACAAGATCCGGCCATTGACATCAACTGGACTTCATCATCACACGGAGACAACATCTGAACCATATATCATTGACTCGAAGTTACCACAGTGCTGACTGTGATACGGATCACTCTTTGGTTGTTGCAAGGGTTAGACTGAGACCAAAGAGAATCTACACAGCTAAACACAAATCTAGCCCCACGATTAATATTATTAACACTCACGATCCTGAAAAGTGCTTTCAGTTTCAACAGCAACTTGAAGACGCTTTCACTGATACACCAGAAAATTGTACAGTAAATGAAAAGTGGGGTCAACTTAAGGAAACTCTTTATAAAACTGCCGTAGAGGTTTATGGCACTGTGGATCGTAAGAGGCAGGACTGGTTTGCAGCAAACAGCGAGACTCTGCAGCCTTTGATTGATAAGAAGAAGATAGCTCTCTTAAGAAACAAGGAAAGACCAACGAGCAATACTCTGAGTGAGCTAAAGCAAGCTAGGAAGGATGTGCAAAAGGCTGCCAGGCAGTGTGCAAATGATTACTGGATCAAGTCATGTGAATCCATTCAAATCGCAAGTGATAAGGGAAACATAAGAAGCATGTATGAAGGAATAAAGAAAGCCTGTGGTCCAATGATCAAAAGAATTGCACCATTGAAAACCTTGATTGGAGAAATCATAACTGATAAGAAACAGCAGATGGACAGATGGGTAGAGCACTATTTGGAGCTTTACTCACGTGAGACCAAACTAGCAGATGATGCCTTCAACGCCATGCCATAAGTGAACTTGCATCTGGCAAGGCTCCAGGTAAGGATGGGATTCCAATAGAGGTTATCAGGAGTGGGCAAGACACACTCACTCTACAGATCCACCAGCTAATAGAGCTATGCTGGCGAGAAGGACAAGTCCCACAGGATTTCAGATTCAAGCATCATAAAACTGTACAAGAACAAGGGCGATCGGAGCGACTGCAACAACCATAGGGGTATCTCACTTCTGTGTATTGTTGGAAAAGTATTTGCCAGAATTGTTCTGCGCAGACTTCAAGTCCTAGGAGATCAAGTCTACCCCGAATCACAGTGTGGTTTACGACAGAACCGGTCTACCATTGATATATTCTCATTGCGACAAATGCAAGAAAAATGCCGTGAACAGAATCAACCACTGTTTATTGCCTTCATCGACCTCACAAAGGCATTTGATTAGGTCAGTCGTGAGGGTCTGTTCATGGCACTAAAGAAGATTGGCTGCCCACCAACTCTTCTATCCATTGTGGAATCGTTCCACACAGGCATGAAGGGTATAATCAAGTTTGATGGTGCAACTTCTGAAGAGTTTGAAACCAAGAGTGGAGTTAAGCAAGGTTGTGTACTAGCTCCCACCCTCTTTGGAATATACTTTTCACTTCTACTGAAATATGCCTTTCGTGATCAGAATGGTGGTACATACATTCACTCACGCTCAGATGGCGGCCTCTACAATGCTCAGAGATTGAAGGCCAAGACCAAAATTAGGAGGGTACTGATCAGAGAGTTGTTTTTTGCAGATGATGCTGCAGTTACGACCCACTCTGGGGAAGAATTGCAATGTCTACTATCTGCATTCTCCAATGCTTGTTCTGAATTTGGTTTAACGATCAGCAAAAAGAAGACACAGATTATGTCACAAGGTGCACATGGGGTACCATCAATCTTTATTGACGACGCCGAACTAGAGATGGTAGACCATTTTACATATCTAGGATCAGTGGTAAATAGCAAATTATCCCTAGATCAGGAAATCAACATCCGGATTGGTAAGGCAGCAACAACAATGAACAGGTTAAGAAAAAGAGTCTGGGAGAACAGGAAGCTTACTGCCAAAACAAAAATCCTTGTCTATCAAGCCTGTGTCCTTAGTACTCTTCTTTATGGCAGTGAAACCTGGACAACTTACCCACACCAAGAGAAACGTTTAAACAGCTTTCATATGCGGTGTCTGCGAAGAATTCTTGGTATTAAGTGGCTAGATAAAATCACAAATACTGAAGTATTGGAAAGATCAGGTTGTGTGACGGTTTATTCCACGCTCAGTCTTCGTAGACTTGGATAGGACATGTTAGGAGGATGGATGATGGTAGAATACCAAAGGACATCTTTTTTGCTGAATTACAGATGGGACTTAGATGGATAGGACATGTTAGGAGAATGGATGATGGTAGAATACCAAAGGACATCTTTTTTGCTGAATTACAGATGGGTAAGAGATCTCAGGGTCGGCCTTTACTACGATACAAAGATGTGTGGGACATGATTTATACCGGCATTGATAATGCACATTGGGAGCAAGTCGCCGCTGAACGTGTTGCATGGAGGGCAAACATCAGAAATGGAATAAAGACAAAGGAGAAAATTATTACAGGTAAGTCACACACCGAGCGTGTGAGACGTAAGATGGTGCATTATGGTGGAAATGACCACGTGTTCACATGCACCCACTGTGAACGGACATTTACAGCGCGAATTGGACTTATCAGTCACATTCGCTACCGCCATAGGTAAAAGTTATTATGCCTTTTTAAAGCACAGACTATCGTCTGTCAAGATAGCAAGGTGCCAATGTCTTATCTTGGTTGATAACCAGCCCCATTTGTTGAGCTTTTCCCTTTAAGTGAGTCAATATTTCCAATGTCTTTTGTTCATTTCCCCCTATAATATCTATATCATCTGCGTAACCAAGCAGTCTAGATGTTCCTCCAATAGCACATTCCTCCTTTTCCTCCCTTACAACTTTCTCTAGAGCCAGATTGAAAAGGAGCGGCGATAGTGAATCACCCTGTTTCAAGCCAGATGTTATTTGGAAAGGGTCTGATTTCCTGCCTTTATATGTTATTATATCAAACATCATACACACAAATAAAAAACATTTTCGGTCCTCTTTCAAGAGGCGTGCATCATACCCAGTTATGCACCTCAAAGGTGAATATGTCGGACTTCTACATGTATTTGTGTCAGCTTTGCTCCTCCAGACAGATTCCAGCCAAGGTACCACGTACCGGCCCTGTCTACCCATGAGCAAGCTTTCTTTTCTAACAATTTTGCCAGGGCTATAGCATTATAGCCTACTACTGACAATTACCAACTGTCATGGGATTTTTCATGTGCACAACTGAGTCAAGAACCAGCACCACAGCACTCAGGATATCCCCGTGTGCGCCCCGTCCTCCTCTACAAAACCAGCGAAGAGTCCCAATACTTATGGTACCTGTTGTAATCTGAGTATGTCCATCTGGCCATTCCTCGGAGAAGTGAGTGTCGGTCAGATCCTCTGGCACTCCACGCTGCACCATTCTCTCAGGCCCAGATGCTGTATCAGATCTTCCACACTATTCCAAAGAGTCCCGACCACTCTTAGGCATCAATACCCCACCCAGAGGTGCAGATCCAGCTAGTTTGTCCGCCCATTCGTTTCCCAACACACGAGTACGCACTAGGGAAAACATCTTTGATTCTTTAAATTGAAATATGTCACTCTGTATAGAGCATGCAAGTCTTCACCCTACTCAGCATGCTCTGTGAATCCATTACAATTACGACAAGTGTGTGCTGTTTATCCTGCAGCCAGCGGAATGTTGCAGTTTGACTTCCCCCACCTACATTGTCAGACTAGCTGTTGTGGAGTCTCAACTTGCACACGACCTCCTGTCCCCCCCCCCCCCCCCCCCCATCTACGAAGGTTAGGTAACCAATCTCACTACCCCGGAGATCTGGGGGGATGTGTGATGTTAGGCTATGCTGGGATTGAACCAGGTGCCTACTGAGCTTGAGGCCAACACCACAATCTCTTAGCCATGGCGTCCCGAAAAAAAAGAGATACTGACTTTTAAAAAGGGGAGAAAACAGTTGGTGATCGCCCTGTCTGGCGTAACCTAATATCTGCTAGCAATCTTTGCTATGGCGACTCTTGTTCTAATCTCTACAAGGTATCTTCTATCAGATGCTATGGCTGTTTACAGATAGTGCCACTGATTTACTTGTTTAAGAATTTTCCCACTTACTTGGATGTTACATTGTTATACTTCTTTCTTCTTGGAGATGACCATAATTTAATATTTTTTTTTCAATCCTTATTGTGGGCCGTGCACAATAACCACGTCACTAAATGCTGCAGATCATGTTCATTGTCTACAATCGGGGTATAGCAAATGATGCTTTACAGGCTCTTTCAGCAGTTGGTGATATCTGTCACTGAGTGTGGTTTAGGACTCCTGATAGTATCAAAGAGCCAGCTTGAAAGGTTGGAGCGCATACAAAATACGGCCATGCGGGTGATTCTGGGGTGCACAAAAGACACACCAATTATACTCATGAGGCATATCCTGGCACTTCCAACAATGGTCGTGTGCCTGTGAGACCAGGTGGAGGAACGGATTGAGAACCCGTATGTGGAAAGGATGATATTGTGGGGGGATTGGCAAGGGTTCTGGTAGAATCTCAAAACTGAGAGGGAAGACCAGGAGAACTTTCAATCAGATAGTGGTGGGAACGATTAGTAGTGTGACTCTTCGCTGGTTGTTGAACTAGGGGATGGAGCGCATGATTGATTGATTTAGGAACCGACATCACAGCATTCGGGGCATTCCCATAAGCGCCCCGTCCCCATCCTCAGCAGCCAGCGAAGAGTTCCAACACCAATAGTACCAGTAGCAATCTGATTATATGCCCGTCTCGCCTTTCCTCTGAGCGTCGGCCAGATCCCCTCGTCACTCCTCGCTGTCTCATCCTTGCTTCATTCAATATTATATATATGGAGCGCATATGGGAATGTCCTGAGAGCAGTTATGTCGGTTCTTAGCTCAACTCAACTGTTTCATCTGCATATATTATATTATATCTGCAGTTCGCGGCGACTGCACTAGCCGGGCGGCCTTAATTCCTCAGGCTCAAAGACCCCTCTGCCATACACCGCAAGGTACTATATTGGCAGTAAATGACAGTTTATATTATATTGTACTGTATTATATTATATTGTACTGTATTACATTATATTGATGATGTTATGTCCTCCATTGGCGATTCATCTCATACCTTCTAAATTGCTTTTATTTTCACAATAAAGGAAAAAAACATTTGAGGACATTACACACCCTTTTGATTAGCTGTAGATTTGAATTAAAAAAATGTACCTGGACCACCAGTCAACCCAGCCTAAAAGGGTACCAGGAACTGTCTTCGGAAGTAAAGGCAGCCTGCTTTATAATGACCATATCGCCCACCGAGTGCTGATTGGTCTATAAAAATAGTGATTACAGCACCATATGCTCAATGCGACTTAAGGCTTTAGAAGGTCCTTTACTTGTTTTTACTTTCATGGACAAAAGAAACAAAACACAGGTCTACACTATAGGAATTTATGGGACAAATGGCTTCGGAAATCACCCAGTCTCATCATACAAATGGGTAGAAGTGAATTTTCAGGAAGTTAATGGAAAGCTGGTGTGACACTGACCAAATCAGCCAGCGAGTGTTGACGTGTCTAACAATAGTTCCAGCACTGTATGCTCAATATGCCATCATCATCAAGTGTTCTGTCAGCTGGCGTAGGCGTTCATGTCTCTCCACATATCTCGGTCTTTGGTGTTCTGAATCAACTCTGCTGCTGATATTCCTCCATGCCACTGTCTCAGTCCATCCAGCATCATTTTTGTTCTGTCTCTTTTCCCCTTGAATTTTTCAGTTGTCACGATGTTCTCCAATGCATCTATTCTCATCACATGACCAAAGAAAACTAATTTGGCCTTACTGAATGTCACCGTAGTTGGGAAAGATCAGTGATGGTGTTATTCGCAAGTGGATCAACTTCATTACACCAAGTTCTACCCCACATAACTAAGTCTTCCCTTCACAGAGCAGCATGCCAAACTACTGCACAGAAGACAAACTCCATAGCTCCAGCAATGATCCCCGGTGGTCTAAAAGAATTGCACCTGTGAATGAAAGAGTCTGAAAATGAACTCATGACCTTCATAGTATGAGGCAGGCGGCTTGACCGCTTCACCATGGAGAACAGTAATGATGGTTCCTGGAAAAAAGAGAAAGGGTTGACCAGCAGAGGATGGACACAGGACACTGCAGACACCTTGGGCATGAGGCAGGGGAAATAGTAAGGCACTGAGAAACATTTCAGTGAGCCAGGATGAGAGTGATATTTTTTATTTTTTATATATTTCCGGAGAATCTCAGCTCAGTGCATGAACACGTAGCACCGGCGAGGATCCTAAAATACTTTGGGTAGATTTTTATCTCATGCCCGGGCAGTGCCTTTAGGCTAATATTTTTTGATTTCCAATTACCAAGGGATATTTTTTGTGCGCAACAATACACACGGGCATCCGATCTCACTACCCAGAGACCAGGGGAAATTTTGTTACTAGAAGTCCCGGCCCTCACAGGGGCTTGAACCCGGGACCTCCAGCACTCAAGGTGGACACCATACCCCGAGACCACTCAACTCCCTGGATGATATAAGATTTGAGAAGCTCAAACAACCCAATAAATATGAGCTGAAAGTATCCACAAAGAAATCTAAAAAAAAAATGCCAATAAATATGCAGATAAAAAGGTACAAGCTTGTAAGAACAAGAAAATAAATGTAGAAAAATGTTCTTTAGTGGTGTTTTGAAATAAAACAAATGGTATACAGGCAAACAATTATGACACAAATGACCACATCTTGTGATCCATAACATGTGTCTTTACATCCAGCCCCATATTTGGACAGACCAATCAGCACTCGAGGGGTGAAGTGGTCCATATTAAGCAGATTGTCTTTACTCCCCAAGACACATCCTGATACCCTTTCAAGGAGAGCCCGGGTAAACTTACAAACTGGCATTGATGCAAATGTGAATCCATGACCAGTGGGCTGGCAGGCAGGCGGACAAGCCACTAGGCTACCGCGACTCACACAAAATGTAACAGACAAATATGATCAAATCATTGCTTGCTTGCTTGTGTTCGTTGGCTTGAGCTCCAACGCGAAGTCCTGTATGTCGGATGAAGGCATCCTGTTGTCCAACATCAGTGTGATGTCATACAGGACCTGAGTTTTGCGTGAGTATCCGTTGTCCCATGTCTGGCTTATTGGTGTGCAGACTGGTGGTTCCTCGCCGTACAGGCAGACACTCTCCGACTTCGGAGGAATCAAATCATTAATATACAATTTGAAAAAAAAATACTGATCAAAGCAAGCAATGACATTTTTATATACTAAAAGACACCATAGACATATATCAATAATTAGCACAATGCATTAACTTTCACTCTGATAGATGGTAAACATTGTACATAAGCAAATGGCTGCCTTGTACCAAGAAAGCACAAACACCCACAAGCTCATTATGACACAGCCCTGTGAAAGTTCTATTATATGTGTGCAGGAACAATTTTAGCCTCTTCAGTCTCAATGAAATGAAGGTTAGTTTTATTCCTTGTGATTGAAGAGGCGAGAATTTGTTCCAAAGATTTCGCTCCGAGCAGTGGGTTGGAGTCTGTTGACAGTAAACTATCTAAAACCTGTAGAGAAAACATGACCATCTTCGGCCCAACCCCAGCCACTCGATACGTTCTGTGCTGAATCCTCAGATGTGAAGTTCCAGTACCAGCCTGCCATACCTTACTGGTTTCTGAGCTTGGAGAAGGAAAGAAGATCCCAGCATCACAGTCCCTGCGAGGATGGGACTTTGGTACCAGTTTGGGAGAAAAAACCTCTAAACCATCTTCACTTCGAAAGATGCAAGCCCTTTTCGTTGTTCAGGTGAATTGAATGCCAACGCATCAGACTTAAGAATTTAAACTCAGTCTTCCAGATGATTCAACAATCAAGTTCCACACACATACATTCACAGAGACAGCCAAATTTATTTGGAATAAACCATGAATAAACAATATCTTCTTCTTTGTACACCTCCAGACATCAACATGAATATATCCAGCAAAAGCAACAATCAACTTAAGAATGTTGACATCTCTAAAGAGTTGTCTTCAAAAGGAGAGGGTATAGACCAAAATAGTTTTCTCTGTTCTGCATATGTTGGACACTCCTGGAACAAACATTTAGCAGTCATTTTACCAGTCCCAGAATACACTCATCAGTATATCCTGTCTTTAGTTGATTAAATATTCAGTATTTCGGCCTTTGTGTCTCGTGCAGAGTCTGAAGATGTGTTCCCTTCAGCATCATCTTTCTGGTGACCTAATTGCTCTAATCCCTACTTGGTTCTGTATCTGCTTCATATCTCTTAGCCTCATAGGTTATGTCTAAATCAGGCCCATCATGTCTTCCACCATTCTCTGCTGTCAACCCCTTCATTGCCAGATATGTTGCAATGTGAGGGAATCCACTGTATTAAAACCGTTACAGATTTATGACACAATACAAGGAGGTCTGCTGTTAGGTTTGCTATTTCAGCCCTGTTTCTGATGTTCAGTATTGAAACAGACTAAACAAGTAAAGAACCATGCAGTGCTAATAACAGAGCAAGCTACATTAACTTCTTTCATCATGACTTCATGGGCAACAGCAAATGTTACAATATAATGGAGCACTCACAGAGCTTTCATCAACAATTATGTTTAAACACATTCTGAGACTTTTCTGGGAAATATCCAGGAAATAAAGGCTGTGGAGAAGGGAGCTAGTCACTGTATCTCATAATGCAGAGGTCTAGAAGATGGCCTATTACCGCACACCCCAGTAGCAGTGGCAGGTTTGGTGGCACGATGGCTAGCACATATGCCTGCCAGTCCGGAAGTCACGTGTTTGGATCTCCATCAAGATGGATTTGATACAGCTGAGAGTACTAGAAAATGTCCTGGGAAATAAAGGCGACGTGTGTGATACTGACCACTCCATTAACTGAAAACGCTCCCAAGGCAGCCAGTGTGATACTGAACACTCCATGAATTGAAAACGCCCCCATAGCGGTCATTGTGATACTGACCACTCCATTAATTGAAAATGCTCCCATGGCGGTCAGTGTGATACTGACCACTCCATTCACTGAAAACGCTCCCAAGGCAGCCAGTGTGATACTGACTACTCCATTAATTGAAAACGCTCCCATGGCGGTCAGTGTGATACTGACCACTCCATTAATTGAAAATGCTCCCATGGCGGTCATTGTGATACTGACTACTCCATTAATTGAAAATGCTCCCATGGTGGTCAGTGTGATAATGACCACTCCATTCATTGAAAATGCTCCCTAGGCGGTCAGTGTGATACTGACTCCATTAACTGAAAACGCTCCCACGGCAGTCAAAGGAAACACTTTAAAGACACTCTGAAGATCTCACTAAAAGCTCTTGGAATTCAGCACGACACTTGGGAGACCGCTGCCAAAGACCAAAATTTGTGGCGCACATTATTACGCAAGGTTGTAGTCACTTGTGAAACAAACAGGACTGCAAGAGCTGTGGAAAAAAAAAGACTGGACAGAAAAACAGCTGCAGAAGATCCTCCTCCCGGAACGTCAAGCATTCTTTGCCCACATTACCAAAGAATATTTCGAGCCAAAATAGGCCTTACCAGCCATCTTAGAACTCAAGGCTCCATACTTTCAACCCCACTGGATGAAATAAATAGTCATCATCATTCTTGTTGGACAAACAACATTGATACAGATTAGTCTACACAAATATGGGGCTAGAACCACACATTCAACACACCTTCAGGTGAGTACAATGGTACTTTGGAGCATACTGTGCTAGACCCATATTGTGTATAGAGCAATCAGCACTCGGTGGCTGATGGGGTCAGTATCACACTGGTCGCCTTTCTTCCCAAGACACCCATGGTACCCATCTTAGGCTAGGTCCACCTGGGAACCCAGGTCAAGTTTTAAACATCTGAATTCGTCCAGCTGCAGATCAAACCCTTGACCACCAGGTCAGCAGGTGAGTGTCTGGCCACTACATCATTGAATTATTAAGTAGTACATACAAAATCATAATACACAACACAGGTATGCTGGCAAAGTGACCATCATTGAATAGGACACAGATGCAACCACACAAATGAAATACTCATGGTTCGTAACAAACATTTCACGTACTCTTCAGCACCCAACATGTAATGAGAAGAAACTCCACTTTCACATAAAATGTACATTGCAGATTATATACATAAGATTTTCATTATAATAACAAAAGTAGTGTCAAGAAAAACAAATCATGGAACACCAATTCATTTAACTATACATTTTGCCACAAAAACATAACCTTAACTTATGAAGTACAGTAGTTTGTTTCAGAGAACAAAAGATATAATGCCTCTGTAAAAGATCAAGATAACACGCATTTACAATAAAGAATCACAAAACTAAGCTTCACGAACTTCAAAAAGACACATCACTGCTGACAATACTAATCTACAACAACTGTTATCCCCACGCTTGTGACCGACAATAATGAAGTACAAGCTTTCCATCACTGCCAAAACACTGAAATAAAAGTTGGACACAATCATGTACGACTTAAAATAATAATAATTATTGCTTCATTTTGTCAAAGTAAAAAAAAAAAAACCGAACATGACAAATGCTCACCATGCTGTGGTGGTATACTGGTTAATATGCTTGCCTGCCAAGACAGTAAAGTAACCTTTCACACACATAAGACATATCAGGCATATGCTGCTTGACCCAGATTTTGTATAGACCAATCAGCACTTGCTGGTCTCCGCGGATAAGGGCTTGCGGACGCAATTCGTGAGCCCACTTACCTGCGTTCGAAACAGAGCTGCGACCGATTTGGCAGCAGACTGGGTCTTAACGTGTTGGTATGGGAGCCGGTCGTTCAGAAAGCAATGGCAAACTACTGAACATAAACTTGCCAAGACATCAACAATAGCAGTAAAATGCCTCAGAACAGGACACAATAGATTATGCAACCACATGTATACAAAATTCAAGATCGGTGAATCAGCCATGTGCACATGTGGTTTGGCATCGCAGACAGCAGACCACATACTCCAGGACTGCCCAAACTACAACATATCCAGGCGAACCTTCTGGCCCAGAGAGACAACAGTGGAAGATAAACTCTATGGACTGCTGAGTGAACTAAAAAAAGACTGTTAGATTCATACAAGTGATAACATTACAGTTATAAACATATTTCAGGCGAACGAAAGAAGAAGTAAAATGCTGGTGTTGACAGCGGTGTCCTGTAAATAGGATATGCACAACAACAAAAAAAGCACTTGGTGTGTGATGTGGTCAATATCATGCTGACTGCGTTCACTCCCCAAGACATTTTAGGCCGGGTCAACTTGGGACCCCAGGTCAATTTGAAAACCCCATAAAGGTGCAGATATTGAATCCATGCCCACCGCGCAGACAGGCAAGTGTCTGGCCACGTATGTAGTTATGGCTTCCTGCCAGGACAGTGGTCAGCATTCAATCCCCAACAAGATGATTTGTTCGACCAGTACAGTATTGGGGTCAACCGAACCTCACAAGAATAGGTACCAGAATGTTATTGGGCAGAAAGGTGATGAGGAAGGGAGTTGGTCACCAACCTCATATGCCATGGCATATACAATAGGAAGACCTAACGATTCACACCCCAACAGCAGTAATGCTATAGAACTACCTTGACCAAATGACTGGATATCACAAATGGCTGGATAACATAAATGACTAGATAACACAAATGACTGGATAACACAAATGACTGGATAATACAAATGGCTGGATAATACACATGACTGGATAACACAAATGACTGGATATCACAAATGGCTGGATAACACAAATGACTGGATAATACAAATGGCTGGATAATACAAATGACTGGATAATACAAATGACTTTTTATTTTTTTGTATATCCTTTACAGGACATCGCTGTCAACACCAGCATCTTTCAGCTGTATGTTGATTTCTTGGCAAGATTACACTCAGTAGTTTGCCATTGCTTTCTGAGCGGCCGGCTCACATACCCCGCAAGTTACCGATGGTATTCGAACCACTGATGATTCTCACCGTCATCACGTTACCGACGAGAGTAAACGAGATTACGGAGAAAAGTCATAACCTCTAAGCCACGAAGCTGGCGTACAGATGACTGGATAACACAAATGGCTGGATGATGCAAATGACTGGATAATACAAATGACTACAATTAATTTCTTTTATTTCTCCTTCCTTCTCAAATGTCTAATCCAGTTTTTGATACAAACTGTACTGTTAGCCTTGGAATCCAGTAGCTAATGTGAAAGGGCCAGAGTTCACACTGTCCAAGATCTCCCTTCACCTTCACATGGGTTGTAATGGGCAGTCAATGTTCGTTTGTCCATCACAAGTAATGAAGCCCTCTCCTTCTTTCATCCTTCATGAGGTCATGTTTGGTAGTTTGTGGATTCGGAGACGACTTGTAAGTGGTATGCGGGCCTGAACATATCTTGGACAGTGAGGACATAGAACATTCTCTGCATAACAAGGCCCTGTTAATCTGGCCTTTCTAGCTTGTCTCCACTGTTCAGCCACCATATTTCTGGATGCCTTGCAAGTCAATGCACCTGCCCAGATGAATGCATGTCATGTGATCTGGTTTTTCACGATGGCTTCCAATGTGTCAGGGTTTAAGTCAAAGGCCTTACACAATGTCTTAAGTGTGTCCTAGCAGCATTTTTTCTGCCTTCCTTGAAAACGTCCACCTTTCTTTATCTCACCATAAAAGAATTATTTCTGGATTAGATACTTGCGTAGCGAATCTGTGTCCATGTCAGGTTTGTATCGATACCAGCTCTGTTTAGAATGGTAATATCCAGGATCATGTCCTGCCACCTGATGTTCATTATCTTTCTTAGACATACTGTATGGAAGTGGTTGAGCTTCTCTGCATGAAGTCTGTATACAGTCCATGTTTCGCAAGAATACAGCAGCACTGGAAGGACTGTAGCTCTGTATAACTTCAGTTTAGTTTGCAAACTGATGCTAATTCAATGCTAAATTCTGGTGAACAGCTTGTTGAACATACAGCTGCCTTTAGAGATCCTGGTGTTTACTCATCATCTTTGTAGACACTCCAAGACTGCGTGAAGCCAAAGAACTTAAATCTATCCACAATCCTTTGTTTCTTGCCATTTACCAAGTTGATTAGTTGAGTATACAGTTTGGGTGGTATTAGTTGGTACATGACTTCAGTTTTCTCCATGTTGATTTTAAGCCCAAAGTTGGAACAGGCTTTGAGGAATCTAAGTTGCATTGTAAACCAGCTTCTGAGCCAGCAATAAGACCATGTCAGACTAAAGACATATGCAGAGTAGGTTAGTTCTGATGTAGAATATGTGAATCACAAGGTTCACAGGATTACGTGATATGTTCTCAGTCTAATTATGGTAAATTGTTTATAAATAAATGCAAGTTTAAGATAATCTCTTAAGAAATAATTTTGGAACATTGTATGTGCATGAACGTGATGGTATTTATAGTGTGTTTTTTTTTGGTTGCCTCAATATAAAATTCAATATCTCAGTAACGGGCTGAGATAAAATGATGAGATTTAGTATATAACGTTATCATTATGTCCACCCAACAAAAAAATTTTTGTTCTGGAGATTTTACAGCAGATTTTAAAGTTAGCTTATATACGGTATATTAATAATGACGTAAAGATTACGTCCATGATTTTAACAGTTTTACAGTTTCACCAAGACTCGACCCACATTATTCAAAATTTTCACGTGACTTTCGTTTTCAAACAAACAGCGCGAAGATTCAGAGGTGTCTCCAAATGTGGGTTTTTTCATGAAACGTGATTATATAAATAAACTAGCTGACAAGGCCCGGTTTCTGGTGGAAATCAATCAATCAATCAATCAATCAATCAATCAATCTATCTATCTATCTGTCTGTCTGTCTGTCTGTCTGCCTGCCTGCCTGTCTGTCTGTCTGTCTGAATGCCTGCCGGTCGGCTGACCCATCCACCGACCGACCGACCCACCGATTCTATCTATCTATCTATCTATCTATCTATCTATCTATCTATCATCTATCTATCTATCTATCATCTATCTATCTATCATCTATCTATCTATCTATCTATCTATCTATCTATCTATCTATCTATCTATCTATCTATCTATCTATCTATCTGCCTGCATGCCTACCGGCCCGACCACCCACCCACCGACAGACCGACCGACCTACTGATATCTATCTATCTATCTAATCTATCTATCTATCTGCCTGCCTGCCTGTCTGCCTGCCGGCCCACCCACCCACCGACCAACCGACTGACGTACCGATATCTATCTATCTATCTATCTATCTATCTATCTATCTATCTGTCTGTCTGTCTGTCTGTCTGTCTGCCTGCCTGCCTGCCGGCCCACCCACCCACATAACGACCGACCGACAGATATCTATCTATCTATCTATCTATCTATCTATCTATCTATCTATCTATCTAATCTGTCTGTCTGTCTGCCTGCCTGCCGGCCCACCCACCCACCAACCGACCGACCGACCGACCGATATCCATCCATCCATCCATCCGGATACATCCATCCATCCATCTATCTATCTATCCATCCATCCATCCATCCATCCATCTATCTATCTATCAGCCTGCCTGCCGGCCCGACCACCCACCCACCGACAGACCGACCTACCGATATCTATCTATCTATCTAATCTAATCTAATCTATCTGTCTGTCCTATCTATCTAATCTATCTGTCTGTCTGTCTGCCTGCCTGCCGGCCCACCCACCCACTAACCGACCGACCTACCGATATCTATCTATCTATCTATCTATCTATCTGCCTGCCTGCCGGCCCGACCACCCACCCACTGACAGACCGACCGACCTACCGATATCAATCTATCTAATCTATCTGTCTGTCCTATCTATCTAATCTATCTGTCTGTCTGTCTGCCTGCCTGCCCACCCACCCACTAACCGACCGACCTACCGATATCTATCTATCTATCTATCTATCTATCTATCTATCTATCTATCTATCTATCTATCTATCTATCTAATCTATCTGTCTGTCTGCCTGCCTGTCTGCCGACCCACCCACCCACCCACCCACCGACCGACCGACCCACCAACCGACCGATCCACCCACTCAGCCAGCCAGCCAGCCATCCATCCACCTATCTTTCTGCCTACCTATCTACCTACCTACCTACCGTTCTGTCTGTCTGTCCGGGCCGCGTCATTCATTTTATTCGGAGACTGCCGAGGGTCGTCGCTGGAGCTACGGAGTTCGTGCTTTGTGCGACGCTTTCCGCGCTGCGGAAAGAAACTGAGCCATATGGGATAAAAACCCGGTGCAATGCAGCCGATTTTGTCGACTGTAAGCTACTTCTTTGATTGCACCCACTCCCATACGAATCCAGATACGCCTTTGTTTGTCATCTGGATTTGCAGGTCCTCATTACCGTAAACATAACTTTTTTAACAAGAAATCACTAGTTGTTAAGCAAAACATCAAAGGAATGATGCCGCTTTTAATGATTTAAGTTGTTTTTGGACCTATCAAAGACATATTCCTTGGGTGGGGGTAAATATAAGACGGCTGGAAAAATTTCATAACGATGCAACAGATAGTTTTCAAAATAATTGATCTTGAATGACGGCATAAATTTCCGGACAGACTATAGTGCAATTTTACTGCAAGAGTACTCACATCGAAAATAGAGCCAATTTCTGTGTCCGGACTTGGAGCAAATGCCTGGTTGACATACAGGAACTGGGTGGGAGAATTCAACATACGTTAAATGATCATAGAGCGTGGTTGTCTCTTCAAGAAAATAAATACATTCAAATGTAAGCCAATGCTGAAAGAACTTGTGTATCACCAGTTCATGCCCATCTCTAAATTGTCCTCAACAGAAACTGTAAAAAACATGTGTAGACCTACTGTGAGCTCAACTATAACTGTCAAGTTTGTTTATTATTTGATGTGCTGCCCATTCTGTATGTGGGTGGTTCTCAACACACTCTCCCACTGTTCACCCTTTTCACCAGGAGCCAGGGCAGTGCAGCAGCAAACACACTTGCATCCCAACCCAGTGGTCAAGGGTTTGAATCCCTACAGAAGCTGATTATTCAAACTGACTTAGGCACCCTGGTTACCCAGCCTAAAATGGGATCAAAGAAATGCCTTGCCCAGTGTGGTATTCACCACATCACCTGTCGAGTGTCCACTGATCTATAAACACATGGGGCTAACATCATATGGCCAATATGTCCTGAAGACGTTGAAAAGGGCCCTTGTTAGGTATGCATTTTGTCATTATTATTTTTCTTACTGGCAATGGGTTAGAGAAAAAACATCTACCTCCATTATTATCACAATCATACTCAGGTGCACATTTTCATTGCTCTTTGACATACGGCCACTGGGTCAACCCATTATTGGCACACACTCATACATTGTATGGACATCCACTTCCATGCATTGACTGGAATCTTCACTGGGCTGTTACCATCCCCTATCCATGTTCCTATTACACTAAAGACTCTCATGGCTGTCTATATAAAAGTATCAATATCAAGATTCATGTTAGTATCACAGTCTGGGATTCTGAGATGAGCAGTAGATTTTTCTTCATTTTCTTTTCCTTGTTCTCATGTTTTCATCTATCCATTCTTCTCATTCTGTTATTATCCATTAATGAAGTCACTGTAGTTTCTTCCCTGTGTTTATATGTTGTGTTGTGTGTATCTGTTTACTGATAAAGGCTAGTCACCACAATGTCCTTTGTTTTCTGTAATCGTGTTCTGCAAAGTCGCATTACTTTGTGTTACTTTATGTTTACATTTCTGCAGCTTAAACGCAGTTTCACTAATTTTATTCATATCTGCAGAACTAAAATTAGCTGGACTGAGATGATGTAGCTTTATGGTCAAGACTTCACAGACAACCTTGCACTGCTATATCATACCTGGTGTCAAACCAGTGTTTCTCTATGAACCAGCAATGAGAAAAACAAAAAATCTAAACTAAATAATAATGGATGTTCGTCCATCACGAATGATGAGGACCATTCATTCATTGCATCTTTTGATTTGATGAAGAACGAATGACTTGCGCTTTAGTTTGGATTATAGTGAGGAAGTGGTTGCGCAACTCCGTCGACCTCACTCTCTCGTCTGCATCCATCTGGTTCCAGTGACGAGCATGGCAAGATGACTGGAGACGGACACAGATGCAGTGGACGTTAGGCTGCCACAGGCCAGTTATCCCTGTATATAGTGACTCTCACAAACAACTGGTAGCCTAGAGTCTCGTGCAAACGGCCCTTCCGTCAATTCCTTTTGTTTTCAGTTTTGAGACAAGCGTAGTGGCGAGCGTATGACTACTGATAGGATCAACCAGATATCAGTCGGATAGACAGACTGACCGCCAGAACAGACCACACACACATGCGGCCAATGAGATTCTGCCTACAGAAGATGTTGCTCGTCTAAGTTGCGAACAAATCTTCGGCTGAGCCTTATCAGTTCACAATGCATATGACTACTGGCAGGATCAATCGGATATCTATCGAACGGACTATTCACGCACACGCAGGCCAAGAGTAGCATCGCTAAAGCGCGCCCTCCCGGTACAAGGTGATACATGCAAAACCACTGGACGCCTACTGACGAGCTTTCAAGCTACGCCGGCAGGACTGACCGAAAAGCTATACCAGCTTACTGACTGCAGGCCCACTACTCATCGAGAGAGAGAGTGGTAGCATCAAGAGCGCATCAACCTACTTAGAGAAAGTATCAGTTATGCTATCAGAGTTTCATAAACATTCATTGACAGACACCTCAACAGATTAGAATGACCACAGAATCACCAATGTGATACTTATAGAAAGAACTAGAAACATTCCAGTGAATCAGGTGCCGCATACAATTCTATGTATGCAAGACTTATCATAGTATAAAGAAGCATATGTCCACAACAATACAAGAATAGAAACACAAACAAATATAAATACCAACGACTCTGATGGTTCCATCTTGATGTATTTTTTGATGAACTCAGCAACCCCAGCAATCTTTTTGGACCGCTCCACTGTCCATTTCTTCTTTTTCATGATGGGTGCATCCCCAGCTGGTTTCAGAAGTATGTCCACTTTGGTGGAAAAAGACAAGAGAAAATTTGCAGTTAAGTAATATGTCAGATGTAAACAAATATATTAAATACATGTCTCCATTAATTTTTTAACCATTATTTTTGTGTTCTGAAATGTAAATGTTCAGAGCAAATGAGTTTTGACAAAGGTCTTTGTTTTTCACTGTTCTAGTCTTGAAAAACTATCTTGAGATGTGTTACTTTCTTCCTAGTAACTGTACATTCTAAACATAGAAGTACTAACAGTTTTTACATCTTACTGAACAAGTTTACATCTTCAGCTTGCATGATAAGTGAACTGTCTTGTATAGTTTACTGTAAAGTTACTGTCAGCCAAGTATCTTCTAGAATGCGTATGAGTTCAGTTCAGGAATAAACATCACTGCACTCAAGACACTCGCATGCAAGCCTCTTTTATACACTCACAATCCGGCATCTGTGTGTGTGTGTTTTGTAACTCTGTATTCTTTCTCCTTCAGTAAAAGCTTTACTAATATATCCCCCCCCCCCCCCCCCCCCCCCGCACATCCTTTACAGGACATCGCTGTCAAAATCAGCATCTTTCAGCTGATTGTTGATTTCTTGGCAAGATTACGCTCATTAGTTTGTCACTGCTTTCTGAGTGGCCAGCTGACATACCCCGTAAGTCACCATTGTGGCGAGAACCACTACTAATTCTCATGCAAGTTACGTTCCTCACGTGGATGTATGAGTTTACGGAGAAAGTCGCTAACTCCTAGGCCAGGGAGACCGGCTACTAATGTCTAGGACCCAATTAATTAGCAAAAACATACGCTATCTTTGATTATAATTGACATAGAGACTTAAATGAGTACCATGCAAGTTCATTTTGCCTGATTTATTATCCAGCAGAATTTTTGGATAATTATCTTTCTGAAATTTGAGAAATGTTATTGCAATTTCAATACCCAATAAATAGTCGAACAAAATAACTTCCATGATCTGGCTTAATTATGAATTTAAGAAAAAAAACATTTACACTAAAATAAAAATGATTACAATATTTAATATCGCATTAAATCATTTACGACATGACAACGTAGAGTTAGAGCTGATTTAACGATAAACTAACAACTTAGTTACACTGTAACTGGGACTTAACTTACCCTCCCTAAATTAATAATTTTAATTAAACATGATAAACACAAATTAATTGATGACAGCTCCACAGTGAACTCAGAACTGTGGGGAAGGTATAATTTATAAACAAAAAGCACTTTAATACCTTTTAAGTTAGACTTCTGTGTCACGACTGGCGATGAAGGCAGTTTAGGACTGTCTGGAGTAGCCTTGGAATCAGACTCTGCTGCTTCAGCCGCTGGTGTTGTTGGGGTTGAAACATCGTTGTTGTCGTCTCGTTCTTCTCTTTCTGACATGTTTACTTTTACTAACGCCTATGCGTGTTCCGGGCAACAGAGTCATGTCCCCTGTTTATACAGCTCCCGTGGTTAACGGTTATCTCTGGTGTTTAATTCGCTACATGGCGATGTATTCAACTACACGGATGACAGTGCTCAGAGATCTGGGGGTTTGTGGCGAAGGTTGGTGGACGGTGTTTGGTGTAGGAGAGCCTGGCATATGATACTATAACATTTAGTTTGAGAACGGAGGTGGATTCAGTCCCAGCTGCGTTCCGCTGGGTGAAGGGCAAACAGCATAATACGCATACGTGTTGTGATCGTAACGGACTCACAAAGTGTGATGAGAAAGGTGAAGACAGTCATGCTTCGGGAAGAGTCGCAGGCTTCACTTCAACAATCAAAAATAGAGAGTATCTGAAGTACTGGTGATTGATGAGGCAGACGTAGAAGGGGCCATTTGGGACGGTGTGTATAGTGGCTTGACACTTATGTATTGGTCGGTGATCATGGATCCGAATCCGCAACAAGGTGAAGTTTCAATCGACGTATCCCCCCCCCCCCCCCCCCCCCCGTCGACCCAATCATATGTCCTTTACTCACAAACTTACTATTCTATGACTGGCACCTTGCCGTCTTGACAGACGATAGTTTGTAAAATGGAATTACACCTCTCCACAGCAAACAAACTGGGCTTACTATGCTACAACCGGAGATAAAAGACAAGAAGAAGCGGCAGTAGGTGTCTGATGATAAACGCGAGAGTTGAGTTGGGTTGCGGCTTGAGTCAAGAACCGATATCACTGCACTCGGGACATTTCCACAGTGGCGTCACTGGGGTTGGTGTCACCCAGTGCGGTAAACTCTTGGTGTCACCCCTCTAGACTTTCACCATGGTCTTCTTCCGAGTGTTCCTGTACCATATATAATCGCATATAGTAATGTTTTTCTGAGCTCTGAGTCTTATTCATTTAAGCACCAGACGCTCTGCATGGTGGCACCCTGTGCCTGCTCATGTATTTAACAATGAACGGTTATGAAACCCGACTAGACAGAGCTATGTCTGCTTTGTCAAATTTGCAATTTTTTTATTTTGGTGTCACCCCTTGATGGTGTCACCCGGTGCGGCCCGCACCCCCCTAGTGACGCCCCTGCATTTCCATACGCGATCCGTCATTTTCAACAGTCAGCGAAGAGTTCTAATACTAATGGCGCCAGTAGCAGTCTGATTATGTGTTCGTTTGGCTATTTATCAGAGTCCTGAATGTCGGCCAGATCCCCTGGTCACTGTTTGCAGCATCATTCTCTTGAAGTCGTGATAACCTATCTGTTCTTCTCACTATACTAAGCTTAGATCAACCAGCCCTTGACAAACCGCCCTGTCCTTTTCTATCTCCTGCAGCCACATCAATATACTTCACGTATTATACATCGCCCCGGGAAGGTTAACCCGGTCAACAAATGCCCGCAGAAGTCGGATGTGTCGGCCTAACGGCGCAAGATCGCAGCTCTGCTGTAAACAGGCACAACGCTGTCACATCCGGAAAAAAAAAATCCGGATGAACGCAGAAGAAGAAGAAGAGAAGTATTATACATCGTACAACCACACGGAATGACACTATCCAGTGCCGTCCACCGGGCGCTAGAACGCAAATTATTCCTCCCCACGACGCTTGACGGCAGACGTGGAAGATGATGATGATGATGATGATTATTCATCTTTGATTCTAGTTCTCTTCTCCAGGTGTTTTAGGCCTCCTCTTATTTCGTTTCCCATGTGAGTTCCTGTGAGTGGATTATCTAGCCATACTGTTCTCAGGTTATCTCAATGTGTGACCTATATTCTATATAATGCCATGTGCGATGCGGACAAGCGTGGGCGGTCATAGTTTGCCATCTCAAACAATCACCATTCTCTGATGAAATGAATGTTCTTGTCCCGATTATTATATATTCTATATAGCGTCGTTTCTAGGCATATTGATTCGCTGGAATCTATGACTACCGAACGGTCCATTAAAATACACCCAATAACATACATCAAGGCGTTGAAAAGGGTACCGAACCTTTTGGTTTTCTAATTTTGAAACTTTGCCAGAATTATGTCCATACGGTCTACTCCTTCCGATTTTAAATGCAGTCATGCGACCCAATTTTACACCTTAATCCGAGAACATTGGATACATTATCGACTACTTAGTGAGCACAAGTCATGATCATTGGCACCTTGCCGTCTTGACAGACGATAGTTTGTGCTTTAAAAAGGCATAATAACTTTTAACTATGGCGGTAGCGAGTGTGACTGATAAGGCCAATTTGCGCTGTAAATGTCCGTTCACAGTGGGTGCATGTGAACACGTGGTCATTTCCACCATCATGCACCATCTTACGTCTCAAACGCTTGGTGTGTGACTTTTCTGCAATAATTTTCTCCTTTGACTTTATTCCATTTCTGATATTTGCCCTCCATGCAACACGTTCAGCGGCGACTTGCTCACAATGTGCATTATCAATGCCTGTATCAATCATGTCCCGCTTACACACATCTTTGTATCGTAGTAGAGGCCGACCCTGAGATCTCTTACCCATCTGTAATTCACCAAAAAAGATATCCTTTGGTATTCTACCATCATCCATCCTCCTAAGATGTCCTATCCATCTAAGTCTACGAAGACTGAGCATGGAATAAACTGTCACACAACCTGATCTTTCCAATACTTCAGTATTTG
Organism: Cepaea hortensis; assembly: GCA_963921405.1. Classification (NCBI taxonomy): domain Eukaryota; kingdom Metazoa; phylum Mollusca; class Gastropoda; order Stylommatophora; family Helicidae; genus Cepaea; species Cepaea hortensis. The sequence continues at coordinate 48,051,636 of OY992876.1, forward strand.
TGATTTTGTCTTGCCACTTAATACCAAGAATTCTTCGCAGACACCGCATATGAAAGCTGTTTAAATTGTTCTCTTGGTGTGAGTAAGTTGTCCAGGTTTCACTGCCATAGAGAAGAGTACTAAGGACACAGGCTTGATAGACAAGGACTTTTGTTTTGGCAGTAAGCTTCCTGTTCTCCCAGACTCTTTTTCTTAACCTGTTCATTGTTGTTGCTGCCTTACCAATCCGGATGTTGATTTCCTGATCTAGGGATAATTTGCTATTTACCACTGATCCTAAATATGTAAAATGGTCTACTATCTCTAGTTCGGCGTCGTCAATAAAGATTGATGGTACCCCATGTGCACCCTGTGACATAATCTGTGTCTTCTTTTTGCTAATTGTTAAACCAAATTCAGAACAAGCATTGGAGAATGCAGATAGTAGACATTGCAATTCTTCCTCAGAGTGGGTCGTAACTGCAGCATCATCTGCAAAAAGCAACTCTCTGATCAGTACCCTCCTAATTTTGGTCTTAGCCTTCAATCTCTGAGCATTGTAGAGGCCGCCATCTGAGCGTGAGTGAATGTATATACCACCATCCTGATCACGAAATGCATATTTCAGTAGAAGTGAGAAGTATATTCCAAAGAGGGTGGGAGCTAGTACACAACCTTGCTTAACTCCACTCTTGATTTCAAATTCTTCAGAAGTTGCACCATCAAACTTGATTATACCCTTCATGCCTGTGTGGAACGATTCCACAATGGACAGAAGAGTTGGTGGGCTGAGCACAAGTAGAGTGATATTATTAGGGTGATCTTTACTTTACCAACTCAACAAGATCATCTACAAGTCAGTCTCGCATACAAGCCGTAACATCACGCAGTTAATATTCATCATCATCATGTGCGATGCGGACAAGCGTGGGCGGTCATAGTTTGCCATCTCAAACAATCACCATTCTCTGATGAAATGAATGTTCTTGTCCCGATTATGTCATGCAGCCAAGCTATCCCTGTATGTATCTCGTTGTCTTCCCCTTGTTAATTTCCCCGTCAGGTGTAATCTAGGCATATTGATCACATCAGATGGAAAATATATCACAGAGATAAAGAACATATTTTTTGGGGGTTACAAATCCTTTTTTACAGGACATCGCTGTCAACACCAGCATTTTTTACTGCTGTTGTTGACGTCTTGGCAAGTTTACGTTCAGTAGTTTGCCATTGCTTTTGGAGCGACTGGCTCCCATACCAATTCGTTTAAACCCAGCGCAACACGGTCTGCTGCCAAATCGGTCGCCGCTGTGTTTCGAACGTGGGTAAGCGGGCTTACGAATCGCATCCGCAAGCTCTTTGTCCCGGAGACGGCACAGAACAGAATAGTACAAGCAAAAACGGGTAGTTATAAAATGAAGAGCAGCGTAAGCAATACATCCTTGTTCTTGGAGCTTAGCCAAAAAATTCTCGCATGTCACATTGAACTGTCGGCGTCCGTGGCATGGGGATGTCATGGCCCCGACACACCGGGCTGGAAGTCAGCCGTACACGACCTAGAAGCAGGCCGCATTGTGTTGATTTTCACAATGGTACGAACTTCGCGGCCCAGAAAGCAATGGCCAACTGCTGAACGTAAAACTGCTAGAAAATCAAAGAGTTAAAATTAACCCAAAGTATTTCAAGATCCTCGCCGGTGCTAGGAGTTCGTGCACTGAGCTGAGTTTCTCCAGACTCAGGTTTGAGTTAGGCGGAGAACGGAGCACGTATGGGTTGCACCCGTGTGCCGTGATGTTGATCCATCGACTAAACTAAACTAAACACCAACGTAGAGCTCATGGAGAGAGCTAAACAATTTCCGGTAAATTATGAGGTTAGGAAAATACTGGGCTGGGTAGGACACATACTGAAAAAAACCTGAGATAATATAACTAGACACTCCCTTGTCAGGAACTCACAGGGCAAATGAAATAATGGCAGACCTAACAACGCACGGAGAAGACAATCACAGACAGAGATGAATAATATGGGGAACTCATGGATGAAGCTGCAGGAGATAGCAACAGATGGAACGGCTTGAGGTGAGTCGGTTGAGGGCCTATGCGTCCATTTTGGATAAACGGCAAAAGAGGAAAGAAGGAATGAAGAAGAAATGTCACCTTCAAAAGAACTATCGATTTCTCTTCTTGCAGTTTAATTTGCTCACCTCTATATGCCATTTCGCATCCAGGGCACAGACATATGTGCTGTCTATCTGAGCAAATGGAGGTATAGGCAATGTGAATGGAACCTTAGCATACTAATTATAACAATGTCTTTGCTGTTCCTGCCAAAGATATGCCCACTATCGCCACAAGTGATATCACATATCTTAATCGGATTGATTCATCTATGTTCCAGCATCAAACAACCCATCATATGTGACAGGTATTGTTTGCCTTTGTCAGTTCTCAAGCGTCTTCTGAATTTAGGGCTATTGAAACCAGAACATCAGTTTTCTCATCACAGTGGAACCAGGCATGTCTTTGGCAGAAGTTTCACTGACAGCCTCAAAGAGATGAAAAACTATAAAATGTACATATTCTTGCAATACTAGCCATGAAATGGAAAATACAGCAGAAGTGGTAGAAGACACGACATATTATAATATTCATGAAATATTATAATATTAACATATTGAGAATACAATTTGTTGGGCACCTTATGAGAAGAAATAAACTAGAGAACTTGGTGACAATTGGCAAAATGGGGGGAAAAGAACAGGGGGAAGCAGAAAAGTAAATATCTGGATGGCTTGGCCACATAGCATGGCTGAAACAAGAACACAACGTTGATCCACAACTCTAGTGATCATGTGACCCCCATGCTTATCAGCATGGCACATAATGATAATGATATAGATTATGCGATTTAAGATGAAATGCAGCAAGCAACAGAGATGAATAATATGACGAGGAAATGGAGAGAGCTACAGGAGACAGTAAAAGATAGGATGGCTTGCCATGAGTTGTTGAGCGCCTATGTTACAATGTGGGACAAAGGGCAGCAAAATAAGAATCTTGCTATAGTCACCATTCTGAGGCAGTTTGAGGGTCAGGTATCTCAGGTGTATGGAGTCAAAAATAACCATAAAATAGCTGCAGTGACTGCCTCTGTTCTTATACTGAGTGCAGTGGTTACATGCGCACCTATGTGATGTGCTCCACAATGATCCGTCTTCGTAATCTAGATGAAAATCTGCATCCCAACCTTTTATCACACAGGACCAAGCCTTGTGTAACATATGACACTTTTCTCACTAGAGTTGTCTATAAATTGTTGCACTACATTTTTTAAGCTCTCTCATGGAATCAGTCTCTGTATTTATATTACTATTTAAGCTCTCTCATGGCATCAGTCTCTGTATTTGTATTACTATTTAAGCTCTCTCATGGCATCAGTCTCTGTATTTGTATTACTATTTAAGCTCTCTCATGGCATCAGTCTCTGTATTTGTATAACTATTTAAGCTCTCTCATGGCACAAATCTCTGTATTTGTATTACGATTTAAGCCCTCTCATGGCATCAGTCTCTGTATTTGTATTACTATTTAAGCTCTCTCATGGCATCAGTCTCTGTATTTGTATTACTATTTAAGCTCTCTTATGGCATCAGTCTCTGTATTTGTATTACCATTTAAGTTCTCTTATGGCATCAGTCTCTGTATTTGTATTACTATTTAAGCTCTCTTATGACATCAGTCTCTGTATTTGTATTACTATTTAAGCTCTTTCATGGCATCAGTCTCTGTATTTGTATTACTATTTAAGCTCTCTCATGGCATCAGTCTCTCTATTTGTATTACTATTTAAGCTCTCTCATGGCATCAGTCTCTGCATTTGTATTACTATTTAAGCTCTCTCATGGCACCAGTCTCTGCATTTGTATTACTATTTAAGCTCTCTCATGACATCAGTCTCTGTATTTGTATTACTATTTAAGCTCTCTTATGGCATCAGTCTCTGTATTTGTATTACTATTTAAGCTCTCTCATGGCATCAGTCTCTGTATCTGTATAACTATTTCCTGCCAAGAATACTCAGAACTTGAGAAGATGTTTTGCGTTCGCTTGCTTTGAACTCGAGTGCAGTCCACAAACTACAACTAGTAGTTGCTGCTACCAGGGAGTATGCTGAACGTGCTCATACTTGAACTTACTCTGGTGACAATGGAAGGGAGTTCGTCCAGCATGCCGGTCAGTTGGACTGAAATGTTGACTTCTCACCGTTGACTTGGGAAAGTAAATTACAACACCTCAGAAGTCAGAGTGGGTTCGCCTGATGGCGAGGGATATTGATAATAGGGAAAGCCAACCACATGCACAAATCAGTTCAGTGCACTAGAAGTAGTAGCACTTGGATGGACTACTCTTGAGTTCAAAGTGAGCAACAACCCAAAAAAAAACATAACAATGAACATTATCAAATCAAACATGCTAGATAAAAGTCAAATATGATATTGCCTTATGTAACAACCCGACACATAACACATTTCAGTAAAAATAAACGTATTAATTCCTTCATCACAAGCAATCTATGAAAGCCTCGTTTTCAACAACTTAATGACAGCTTATCAAAGAATGAGAAAGACCACCAAGTACAATGATTTAGTTGAATGATTGTATTATGACTGAATCAATGATGACACAAACAATGCAAACTGTACATCACGTCTCTATGTATCACTAAGTATACAGAATAAGTTAAAGAAAACCGACCCCATCCAGTGATGTCACGGGATCATGTAGAAATCTTTCAAGGTGGGACTGCAATACATTTTTCTTCTTTGGAGACTTGCATCTACCAGGTGTTAAAACATATGTGTGACTGTGTGAGGGAGGGGAGGGGCAAGGTGTGTGATAGGTGAACTGATTACATTTAAAAACTAATAGTAACTTGGAGTGTCACTCTACAGGTCTTCGGTGGTTACCCTGACTCCACACACTGGAGTTACAAATGTGACCAACTTGCAGGCTATGCTTCTGAAGATCCATTGTGGGTGGCTATTGTTTATATGGTTAAGTCTTGTATACATATGTCATCAACTTCCAAGGCATTCTATTCTTTGAGGATCAAGATTTGCTGTGTCTGTCATAGTTGTATCATTTATTGTCAGTGTGAGTTAAAGTATTGTCAGTGTATGAGTTAATGTGTGGTCAATGTGTGAGTTAATGTATTGTCAGTATATGAGGTAATGTTTTATCGGTGACCGGGTTAATACACTGTCATGGTGTGAATTAATGTATTGTTAGTATGCCAAAGAGTTAATATATAGTCAATTTGAAATGCGTAAATAATAGAAAGGATGACAATGAGTTAATGTGACTGGACCTGAAACAAGCGATGACCAATACAAATACCTGAAAGCATAATTTTTTATTTTTATGGGGATTCATGGCCAGCACTGAAAAAGGTCAGGGCTTCTGTGTGTTTAGCCAGTTTGCCTGAACATGAGAGGCGTACTGCTAGATCTAAACAGTGGTCAAAAGGTTCTCAGCATTAAACTTGTGAAGGGAAATGATGTATGTTTGTGTGTCAGTGTTTTGACTTGTTATTCATTTCTACAATGATGGGGAGAAAGAGAGAGATTGTGATTTATGGTGACTATTGGACAAGAGGCACGGACTGATCCCATTGCTGTGGCCGACATTATCCAGAGCTGATCCACCTCCTATGAGGGTTACACCAACTGACTGCAACAGGACAGTGGAGCAATCTGAGGCCTAAATTGTGTATAGTGGTATTTTTGTATCTAGAATCCCTAAGCGTGGCCAGAAGCCAAGCACAATTGTGCTGGAAGGGACGGCACAGCCTATGATAAGCGAGGTGATGCTTTACAGGTGTAATCCAAGCAGAGCAAGTTATGGGACATCTCCTGGTGTAGTGGGTCCCTACAGTAATAAACAACAAAAGTCATAGACAGATGCTGCCCAGTGTTTTATCCAGATCACTTAAGTTTTGTACCTGATCTGACAGGCAGTAATCACCAGCACTCCTAGATTCTTCCTAACCAGGAATCAATTACAGCGTCAAGTCTGGCAAGGACCATGAATAGTATACTGCAATAAGGTATTAACTGGTCTCCTACAATTTGTCTTGTAGTGGACCAGTCTTTCATTCTCTGCTCCAAATTCTGGGCAGTCTTGATTGATGTGCTCTGGAATTTGCTTTAGTGCTCCACACCTGCAAGTGGCAGAGTCTTGGAGTAGGAGACCAGAAGAAACAGAGTAATATTGTGTCCAGGAATCCTGAATCATCAGATGTGAAGAACAGGGGGGGGGGGGGGGGGTGGTTTGCCATGATGTAACTACCAAGTTCCCGTTACCCACAGGTCCATTCGTTTTCTTTGCACAGGGTCACAAAGGTGATGGTCCTTGGTAAAATTTTGATCTTGTTCTTTATCTTCATCAATATCCATAGTTATGGACATGCTTTCATATTATTAACCCAGATTATTCTTTGTCTTCAACTGTTCTCCGGAGGAGAATTTTTCAAAAGAAATCATGATGAATTTCCTGGCCAAACCAGGCAAATTGCTGTTTCACTGTTGACATGATTGGCTCTTGACAACCTGTTTGTATATTTATCATTCTTTAGCAGAGACAATTATTTGACGCTCTGTATGTTTCTTCTGCTGTGATAAGTTTTATTACACATGCAAAATGTATTACTGATTTCCTGGTTGGCTGAATTTAGCAGTGAGATGAGCTGTCTCTATAAATTACTGTTATTTTACACTGTTCAAAGCTTGATTCATTCAGTAGACATTACAGATCATGACAAAATGAAACTTGTTCATCCCTGGCATGCCCTGCTGTAGTCTGATCTTATACTGCAACATCATTGTTTGAGGGAAATGAAAATACACACATTGTATTTATTAATATTTATTTCTTATTCTAGCATAATCTACAACAAAAAATTCTTGCTGCAATTGTCTGTTAAGATTAATGTCTTTCCTAAACCTGTTTAATAATTTACATCAGGTATGCTCAGAAGAAAAGTTGGGAGTCTCGGTGGTGAAGTGGTCAAGCCATATGCCTTGCGCTCCGAAGGTTGTGGGTTTTATTCTGGGCCACGTCTTTCGGTTCACGAATGCATTTCTCTAGGAGACTCCTGGGGGTCGTCGCCGGAGCTACAGAGTTTGTGCTTTGTGGAACGTTTTCGGCAGGTCGCCTTGCGGAAAAAGACAGAGCCATATAGGATTAAACCCGGTGCAGTGAAGTCGATCCTCTCGACTTTTTAAGACCTGTTTGTTTTAAGAAGGAAAGTATTTCCAATGTGTGGTTATTCAGGTTGACATCAAATATTTGCAATAAATAAATCAGGAAACCTGAAAGTCAGATCTGTTATATCAACCTTAATGTGTCTTAAACTGATATATGTACATACCCTTTAGCCATTTTTCCAAAGATTTAAAAATAGAATAGAAATTTAAATTTGACTAGAACAGGCTACCTGAACATAATGCTACAAATTTCAATGAATCAAGAAGTGCAGAACAGACGATGGTGGTGGATAGAACACACATGCATACCATGAAAAAACTTGAGGGTGTTATAATTCAACATCCCTTGTTGGGAGTTCACAGAGTGGATAAAATGGGTAGTGATGTGATATTCTAATATGATAATTTGGTCACGTCTGGCATGAGCCACGTGGTCAAGTGGTTTCAAACCCGCCTCACACGCCAGTGATCCAGAGTTCAATCCTGGGTCCAGTAAGGAATATGCACTACTGATTCACTCAAATGAGAGTGAAACTTGAGTCTAGTGCTTCCAATCTTAAAAAAAAAAAAGTTGCTTAAAAGTCGACAGGGTCGACTTCATTGCACCAGGATTTTATCCCATATGGCTCGGTCTCTTTCCGCAGCGTGGAAAGCGTCGCACAAAGCACAAACTCCGTAGCTTTAGTGACAACCTACAGGAGTCTCTGAAAAATTTCACTCATGAATCGAAGGATGCAGCCCGGAATCGAACCCACAACCTTCGGAGCCCGAGTCAAACGGCTTGACCACTTCGACACGGAGACTCCCTTACAATCTGACGTGGACAAGGCTCAAGGTTCATACCGGAATATAGGATCAGCGTTGCCAGTGTTGGGTTATGCTTAATGTTCAAACCTCAAATCCCGAAACAACCAAATAAATCAATCCACAGGGTGAATGAAACAGTGGAAACCTACAAACACAGGTGAATAATATAGGGAGGAAGTGGGCGGATCTACAGGAGATAGGAATAGATAGGATCATTTGGTTGAGGCCTATGCTCCAGTGGGGGGATCAAGGGCAACAGAGGAAGAAGAACACAAGCTACAGCTTCTCCTCAATGTTAGAGACTAATGACTAGTGACAGAAGATGCAGCACGAACACCAAGTCTGCCAGCAATAAAACGGGAGGCTATCTGTTCATCAACATCATCATCATTTAATGGGTAAAGGGTGTCAAGTAGATAAAACAATACCAACCACAAACTTGCACAAGAAGCTATAAATACAGTTTTATATTTACCACAATCAACTGCCCATTAAAAAGAAGCATATTGTGCTTCAATGATTATATTTCAGCCATCCCTTTCTATTCTTTATCAATGTGTTATATAATGGCTTTTCATACACACATGATCATGACTACAACACCATCAAAGTTCATTTTAAAAGCAATGTAGCAATAACAAAAATGTTTCCCCAATAACAGTATCAAGATGCTGGAACTGCCACCTTCTTGATCCTTTTGGCTTCTGGTTGCAGTTCTTTATCTGTGGCAAAGAAGAAAAGAACGCAATACATTTTCTGTACTCATTATAAATATGAAACATCTTACTGGTTCATCCATCCTCTTCATAGTCAGCTCCTAAGTCTTATAGCTTGCATTTTACAAGTGTATGTCAAATTGTTCGCTCCGGAAGATTCTATTTGTTAATAAGAGTGTGGTCATCACAACAAACTTACAACTTTTATGGGGGTCTCCATGTTTAAGTGGTAAAGCCATCTGCCGAACACTCTGAAGGTTTTGGTTAATTTTTGGACTGTGTCATCCAGCCCACGAGTGCAGATTTTCCAAGGAGCCCGGGAATGTCACGGCTGTGGCAACAGAGTTTGTGCTTTGTGGGCTACTCTCGACAGGCGGCTCACTGTTTGGCAGGGAGAGACCAAGCCAGCTGGAGTTAACCCCAGTGAAATGAAGTGAACCATTTAACCTGGAACAACTTCATGCTTGACTATATCAATCATAAAAACTCAGCAGCGGAGCAAACACGGCAGAAGCTAACCCCTTTCCCCAAGTATTTCGGACCTTTAACCTCTTAATACTCTCTGGGAGCGGTCCCATCCAGGTCATGACTCCAAGCGTCTTACCCTTGCCGTGGAGACGTTTGGTCACATTAATTATCACTGTTGTTACGCTTGTCCCTTCACTGTTGCCTTGTCCACTCTCAAGCCCTCCCTCCCTTGGTGGGGAGAGCCCGTGCAGCCTGTGCCTGCCTCTTGGCACGTGTGGTCGTGGGATACCAGCTTCATCCCCTGCCACGGCCTCTGCCACCTCCATTCATCTCCATTGCCGTGTTCCGTCCTCGTGCCTCGTTCACGGTGCCACACTCTACTAGGAAGCCGGTTCTTCCTTTTCATTTCTAGACCCACCTCTTGGTCTCTGCAGCAGACTGAGTGCGACCTACGGTCGATTATCGCTATGTTATAGAGGTTGGACTTCGGCCAAGATTTACATCGTTTGACTGCATTCAGGTTCACCACTCATGCTTGGAGGAAAGGCTAGAGAGCTGACACGAGATGTTGCAAGTTATTGGTCTTGGTTGAGAGATTGTTGGAACTGCAGTTACCGCTTCTAACCATACTAATTTCGAGACTCATTCCACTCCAGGTTTTGACAGCTCCATAGCCAGCACGAGGCCTTTTCGGCTGCTTCACACAGTTGTATCTGGGCCCGAGTTCTTGCTTGTCCATCAATGCCCATTCGCTTCAGCACATCAAACACCGAGTGGGAGACAGGGCCTCTGGCGTGTACCTCAACGGCGTACAGCCTGATGGTGTACTCCTCCCTCCTAAAACTTGCGACTATGTCATTGTACTTCTAACTTGTACTATATTAGTTATAGTATAACTATATTATGTGATAATTGTAAACAACATTAAACTGTACCCATATCACTTCCCAGCATTACTTGGTGAGATCAATTTTACAGATGCCTGTAAATGTTTCTTGAGCTGAGAGTTTTAACTCTTTCAGTTCCAGACAACTGTTATTTTACCTCATTCCATCTGAAGCAGTCGATACCTTATCTGTTTCTATTTGCAGTGGTTGTTACTTTACCTCATTCTACATGAAGCAACTTTTACTTTACCTCATTCTATCTGAAGAAATTGTCACTTTACCTCATTTTATCTGAAGCAATTGTTAATTTACTTCACTATCCGGAGCCATTGTTACTTTATTTCATTCTATCTGAAGAATTGTTACTTTACCTCATTCTATATGAAGTAACTGTTACTTTACCTTATTCTACATGAAGCAATTGTTACTTTAGCCTCTTCTATTTGTAGCTATTGTTAATTACTTCACTGTATCCGGAGCTATTGTTACTTTACTTCATTCTATCTGAAGAATTGTTACTTTACCTCATTCTATATGAAGCAACTGTTACTTTACCTCATTCTATATGAAGCAACTGTTACTTTACCTCATTCTATATGAAGCAACTGTTACTTTACCTCATTCGATATGAAGCAACTGTTACTTTACCTTATTCTACATGAAGCAATTGTTACTTTAGCCTCTTCTATTTGTAGCTATTGTTAATTTACTTCACTGTATCCGAAGCTATTGTTACTTTACTTCATTCTATCTGAAGAAATTGTTACTTGACTGTAATCAATGTTGTGTCTAAAGAATTCTTCTTCTTCTACGATCAACGTTTGCTATGTGTTGTGCACGGAATCCATTGTAGTGTGTAGATGTCTGCGTTCTAGTCCCATGCCACTAAGACCAACATCTTCAAATAATAGCCATATTTGGCCTGAAGGAGTTAAAGTAACAACTGGGATAAATGGTATTGAAAATAGGGGGAAAGTAACAACTGGGATAAATGGTACTGAAAACAATGGGTGACAGCTGCCAGCTGATAATGGAAATGAATTTTAAAAAAAACTAAAACTAAAACTAAACAGTTAGATGCTTGCTTGCTTGCTTGTGTTCGCTGGCTGTGAACTCCAGCGTGAAGTCCTGTATGTCGGATGAATACATCCCGTTGTCCAACATCAGTGTGATGTCATACCGGACCTGAGGTTTGCGTGAGTATCCGTTGTCCCATGTCTGGCTTATTGGTATGCAGACTGGTGGTTCCTCGCCATGCAAGCAGATACTCTCCGGCTTCGGAGGAATCATCAATCCTACTGATGTTAGCCAGGTCCCCGAAGGGACCTGTTGCCCAGGACGCACGGCGTGGACGTGTCAGCAGGTCTTGGCCAGTATAGATCCTGGCCCTGGTGCCTTGGAAACACCTCTGCGTCCCAACAGTTAGATGAAAGAAAGGACACACACAGATACAAGTGAACATTTCAACCAAAGTCTGTATCAATAATGAAAACAATAAACAACAACAACAAAACAAAAATATGTAGATGAAAAACTGAAGTATCAAAATATTAATGTGGTTATGTCATCTTCACCTTTCTATTGCTTCCTTTGCACATTTACATAACTTCTACTTTGTCTTCTTCTCCTCTTTCTTCCCAGAGGAGCACAGACCCTCAACAAACTTCCACTAAGCATTCATATCCTTTGCTCTGTATGGTAGTTCTTTCCATGGAATTCTTACATTGCTTATTTCTGTCTCTGTTTAATTTAGCTACTACGTTATCTGTTACCGGACGTTGCTGGAGATGATTCTTACGGCGATTTCCGTTTTCTTGTTATTGTACTCCGATATTAAGGACATAAAGAGTACTCGTGATGTTAAATTCCCCGATTATTTCAAGTTCGCGTTAAAAAAGGGACCAATTACATTATATAGTTTTTCCCTCCTCGGTTTACGTGTGTACATCTCGTGTTTCTGAAATTCGTTTCTCACACAGAGATACAGAGTGACCTTTTCAGACGTAAGTATACCCACAAATCACGTTTTATGTAGATGTACTTGTTTGTTCTAATATGTGTCATTAGACGTATCGTCCATTTTTATGTAAATCTTGTCATTTTCGACTATTAAAGTTGGGAGGCAGATCCCAAACGAAAATGATGAAAATTGCATGCTCTAATGTGATATTTCAATGGCCGGAAATAGCCGTTTCCTTGTCAGCGATGACTATTTAATATTGTTATGGAATATTCACAGCGATTTGAATGCCAATGAATGAATGATTGTATTCAACGTCAAATTTAGTATTTGTGTATATATTTTCATCACTCTGCATGGGCGGGATCATTGATAATTTTTAATCTTTCCAACGGAACATCTTTTGTCAAAATGCTTCTATCTACGACAATCTACACTGGCTGACAGCGTCTCGTCGCGCGTGGCCTGACGTCATCACGGCATGGCATGATGTATACATCTGAGTGTCTGGGTGTTTATATATAAACTGGGAGAGTTATAGTCCCTTGTGCGTGTTAATCTCCTTGACGACCAACAGTTGTGTGAATGTGTAGGTAGGGTCACAAAAAGTGGAAAGGTCAAAACCGTTTTCTTTATATCTTCCTTGTAAATTATAAACTTACACACAAACATTAATATCTCGCTTTAAAATTGACCCACAGACTTGAATAGGGTATCAGTGGATTTGTTTTTTCAAGAGCTATCCAACTATGCAGGTTATATAATTAAAAAGCAATTTAGAAAAAGTTACTAAAGTGGCTAGTTTAATTTCTTCTGTCATACAAGCCAACTTGCCCAGTTCATTGATGGTTCTAACTTTCCAGGGATCAATTCTGGAGACTTTCCTAGGTGAAGGTAGGCAAGTCAAAGATTCAGATTTCTTGTGGCTTTCTCCTCTTTATGTTATTCCTCTTCTAGAAGAAGAGCCCTATTTTCATCTCAACTGGCTGAATTAGTGATCTTGTCCTTGATGTTTCTGATTGGATGAACTTGGCATTTCAGACTTTGTGTGGTATAGGATGCTCAACCCCTCACCATCCCTCCCTATTGCCTCTTACTACATGCTGGGTAGATTATGGGGGTGAATATTTTTTGCTACTTTTATGGTCCCTGGTAACAAACATGTAAATTAATTGCTCCCGGGAAGGTAACCGGGCTAACAAATGCCTGAAGAAGTCAGATATGTCGGCCCAAAGGTTCAAATATCGCAGCTCTGCTGTAAGCAGGCACAACGCAATTACGTCTAAAACAACACCCTGGATGAATGAAGAAGAAGAATTGTTTACCTCCAACGATTCCTGTTGGCACATCAGGTAATACTATATTGTCCTCAACTTCGGTTTGCTGTTATAAAGAAAGGTTAAATGCTTGATGAAAAAATGACAAAACTTGACAACAATGAGCAATGCCTACAAGAATACAAAATAGGGACAACAGCAGTTTTTGAAATAAGGAGCAGGTAAACAGTGACATGAGAAATGCTGCAATAATTAAAAAAAAAAAAAAAAAAGAAAATTGCTGAGAAGCAGTTTATTGCTATGGATCTGTGATGTGACAGGGACATCACATTTTATAAGCTGAGAGAGTGGAGGAATAGGTGACCAATCTTTCCATCACCCTAGCAGATGATGAGTCCAGGCATGAGACCCTCATCGGTTGTGCTCTTGACATTAAAAGCATAGTTCCTAATCAACGTCATCAATGCGCTCTCACTGCAATAATTACTCATCCCTAACCAAGAAAATCTAAGCACATGTAAGATGTTTAATTGTGGAAAGCAAGGGGAAACTAGGTGGAGTACCCATTTAGGCCCCCCCACCCCCAATCAGGGTTACATGAAGCCATGGAAGCAGGTAGTGGATGGAGTGTGAGAGCAGCTGACAAATTGTTGTTGGTTATGGTCTGCACTCTGCGGCGATAAGCAGATGATCTCATCAGTTGAGATAATGGCTATGGTCACTGACTAGTACAGTCACTGCCCAGAAGGAAAGCAATGGCAAACTACCTTCTGCAAAACTTGTCAAGAACCCTTATCAACCATGATAGAAGCCTGTGAGACATGGACACTTACTAAACAAGCTGAACAGCATAAAATCCCTTTGAATATAAATGTTATAGACGAGTTCTAATAATATTTTGGATAAAGAAAAGAACAAATGCATCCATACTCCAAGAGCTGAATACTAAAGAAGGTTGGCTATTAAAGACGATAAAACAAAGAGAATTGAAATATTTTGGTCACTTGAAACGTCACATAAGTTTGGAGAGAACAATAATGGAGGGGTATATGCCTGGGAAGAGAGGAAGAGGAAGACCAAAGAGAAGATGGGCGCAGTATGTGGCGGATGATCTCCATATGGGTGTGTCGGATATGGGACATCTTGCTTATGATCGAGAGGTTTATCCGGAAGGTTGTTATGAGAGGGAGGTTCTGCAAAGGACATGCTACTGAATGAATGAATGAATGAACATCTCTGTTATCCAAACACTACTGTCATTGTTTAAACTCTTTTCAATAATGGATACATGTTTTTAAAACTGGCACTGTCTCTAGGACATTCAGAAGAAACTATCTACTATATTAAAAGAACACACGAGTAACTGACCTTCATGATCTCATCTAGTTCTGCCAGGACATCACTTTCATCTTCTGCAGACAAGCCTCCAGACAGTAGGTCATCAATTTCCTAAAAGAGATATAATAACAGTACTTTCATCCAGCAGCTGGTGCATCAACTATGTATAATAACACAGACATTAAAGGTCCACATTTATTTGTTCTTCTTTTGCCTCTGAGATGTGGAGTATAGATCCACAACCACGCATGCCAAGGTCTTTATATGCCAGTTTGGGTTGGTTGGATGTTGGCTGATATTTTCAATGGTGTGAGATAGCCAGTGTCAGATCAACCCTCTCTAGCTGTATTTTATGACATGTGCAGGGTGTTTACAATATTACTTTTACTACATGTACAGGATATTTAGTGTTATTAATCTTCACATACCTTTGGTGAAGTTCCACAATAGGAACACTTATTTTCAGCGAATGAATTCACCCAATAACTACCAGAAGCTACTAACTGTTAAATAATTTGTGCAGTTTGGTGCTTCATTAAAAATAAACAGAAATTCATTCACATATTTCAAATATCACCAGAAACAATGATACTGAGATAGACAAAAGACAGTTGAAACTGCTGACACGCTTTGAGAATGTAAATAAATTAATCCTACCAAAGTGAGTTATTTAATCTGGCAGCTGATATGTCATTACCCTGACAGCTGACATGTTATTTAATCTGGCAGTTGATATGTCATTACCTTGACAGCTGACACGTTATTTAACCTGGTGGCTGACATGTTATATTTTATTTTGCATTCGCTCGTTTCGAACTCAAGCACAGTCCATACACATGCTAATACTTCTGGTGCACTGAACTGATTTTTGCGTGTGGATTAGCTTTCCCAAATACCAATGTCTCTTGCCGTCAGGTGAACCAACTCTGACTTTTGAGGTATTGTAATTACTCTCCCAAGCCAAGGCCGAGAAGCCAACATTTTAGTCCCACTGACCCATGTAGGCACCAGCGCACTGGAAGTTAAGAGCCAGCACTTTTAATCATTCAACTATGCTGACCTCCGACATGTTATTGTAAATCTGATAGCTGACACAACATTTAATCTGACAGATGACATGACATTTAATCTGACAGCTGACACGACATTTAATCTGACAGCTGACATGACATTTAATCTGACAGCTGACACGACATTTAATCTGACAGCTGACATGACATTTAATCTGATAGCTGACATGACATTTAATCTGACAGCTGACATGACATTTAATCTGATAGCTGACATGACATTTAATCTGACAGCTGACATGACATTTAATCTGACAGCTGACACGACATTTAATCTGACAGCTGACATGACATTTAATCTGATAGCTGACATGACATTTAATCTGACAGCTGACATGTAATTTAATACAACAATTAATAATGAATTAATCTTCTTACCAAAACAAATTAGACAAAATTAAAAAAGAAAATATGATCATAATATATCCATAACGAAATTCTTGTTTTTGTTAAAAATTAAAACAAACGTTGGTACCTATAAGAATTCTACTTTTGGTTTTGAAATATACATTTCTAGGACTAGACAATATGGTGGACACGAAGTTAGTTGCATATCCTTTACAGGAAATCGCAGTCAACTCCAGCATTATTTGGCTGTTTGCAATTTTTTGGGCAAGTTTACATTCAATAGTTTGCCACTGCTTTCTGAATAACAAGCACTCATACTATTGTATGAAAACCAACACAAAGTGGTCTGCAGCTGTGCTCTGAATGCAGTATTATGAACTGCGTCCATAACCTCATCACCACAGAGCCAATGGTGGATACAAAGCTTCATTAAATCAACTGGTATTCATGCACATAAATAGTAAGCATACAAGATTTTCCCCTGAGTGTCATGGCTAACAAGCAACCTGCAGGAAACTATATAGTTTGGATTAACAGTTATGCTGGTTGATCACATGTCTGGGTATTTGTGTTTTAGTTTCACCGACAGCTGCTAGATGGCTAACAAACCAATTCCAAGCAGAACACAAATTACTCCTGCTTGCAAGAATCAGGAAAACTGCTCCAATGTTTAGTAAGGTATTGTAACTTTCTAAAATGACTAGCTACCACTCATCAATATCATGCAGCAGATCCTTTGTAGAATGTAGATCTTTCATTCCCCCCCCCCCCCCCCCCCAAGATTCTTACCCTCTGCCAGTTCTGAAGCCACATGTATTTTCATATGTACTGTGTCCAACTTTGCGTTAGCTGACCCCTTTTTCTTCTTCCAGGTACCATGTCTTGCATTGTTCTTTCCAAACCAAGCTACTACTACAATCATTATCTAGATATGAGTTTACAGTAAGGACAATTTTAAAACAATTTGTTATAATTTACATACATAAACAACACATACATGAAACTATCTCATCATGTTCCTCTTGTACCTTGCGGTGTCGAGGTGAAGTATAAACAGCGTGAGAATGCCCAATTATGGGCTTCATGTATCGATATTCCCACGGACTCTGCTATTCCCTCCGTCCAACGTTTACGTGGTCGGCCTCTTCATGTTTCCATCTGGTCTGTACATCATTGCTTGTTGTGGTATGCTGTTGAATGGTAACCTACTTGCATGGCCAAACCAATTGACTTGCTGCTTTCTAATAAAATCTAGTGCTGCTTTAACCCACACTTTAGTCCTGATTTCTTCATTTCTGATCTTATCTCTTCTTGATATGTTGAATATTCTTCTCAGGAATCTCATTTCTGTTGTGATTTTTCTTTTCTCTTTTTCTGTCATTGTCCAGGTTTGGCATTGGTAGCATAGAGCTGGTAGGAAGATTGTGTTGTAAAGTGCTTTCTTAGTAGTTATTGATACATGTTTGTTCTTTAGTATTGGTGCCATTTGTCCAATGAGTTGGTTTGCATTATTGCATCTATTTTCGATCTCGTCTTCTGATCTGCCATTTGATGATATTATACTTATTATTGATTGAATGATACTTCCTAGGTACTTGAAACTCTTTACTTGTTTCAAGGGATGTTCGTTTAGGTGAATTGTTGTTGTTTTGTCTTCTTTTGTTATAGTCATTACCTCTGTTTAAGCTTGTGCTAATTTTCATGTTATGTTCCCTACACATTTCGTTTAGACTATTCACGTGGTCTTGTAATTCAGCTTATGATTTTGTTATTAGCGCTTGGTCGTCCGCAAACAGGAATTCTCTAATGGTTAGATTTGCAGATGGTTCTTCTTCTGTGTTCTCGTCATGCGGTATTCTTGCGGTCTCTGTTTGGCTGGTTTCTTTACATATGTGTCTATATATGTTATGAACAAGAGAGGGGACAGGACACAACCTTGTCGTACTCCAGACACTCTCTCACTATGCATTCACTGTTGTTGTATAAGCTTCTACATAGGTTTGTTAGATGTGTACTCACTCCATATGGATTTCCCACAGCTTGTTTCTATCTACTCTATCAAATGCCTTTTCTTGGTCAACAAAGGCTAAGCAGAGTGTTTCATTGAATTCGATTGATTTTTCTGTAAGTTGTCTAAGAGCAAAAATGGCATCTGTGCATCCTTTGTTTTTTCCTAAATCAAAGTTGTGTTTCGCTTAGTTGGGGTTCTACAGTAGTTCGTAATCTTTTCTCAAGAATTTAGCAAAATATTTTCCCAGTATTGCTCAACAGTGAAATGCCTCTGTATTGTGTGCAATCTCTTTTGCTGTCTTTGTTTTTCCAAATTGGGATAATTATGGCATGAAACTATATTGTTCTGAAAACAAAACAGATATATCCAATGTAAAATTAAAGACTAAACAACAAAAAAAAACCAAAATATACAATGGATTTATTTCACAAGACTTAAAAAAGTAAACGTTTTAAAATTCCAGAAAATACAAATATACTTACTCTCTGTTTCTCAATGCCTTCCTTTGTTTCATCCATAATCCTTTCCACATCTTCAACAGACAAAATCTGCAAAATTGAAAAGTATACTGTACAGTGAGCTATATGTGCACATATACATTTTAAGGTGCAAATGATGGAATTATTAAAATTTATTTAAGCAACTAGTGAAAGAAACAAAATAATATGATAAATAAATTCTGACTGCTGTCAGACAATTTTATTCCAAAAATACTTTGCGATATAAACGTCTGAAAAAATTTAAAATTTAATAAAATGTGCATGCCGAGAATACAACTGTACACAAGGTTAAAACCAATATGGGCAATCTAAAACATCTACCAAAGACTGCATGGAAAACTAATCATCATTGTGTAGTAGGTGCTTTGCCGAACGACCCTCTCGTCATGTTGTGCCGATAAATCTCTTGATCTCTTGCCTCAAGTGCCAGGTGTCTGCAATGTCCTGTGTCCATCTTAAATCTGGTTTGCTCCTGCCTCTTTCTCCAGGAAACATGCCTTCCATCACTTGTTTTTCTAGCTATTATGATATGGCTGGTGTAATTTAGTTTCCAAGATATGATACTGGTTATGCGTCAGTTTTCTTCGATCTGGTAGAATTTCAAAATTTTTCTTCTTCTTGATCCACAATATTTAATATTTCTGTAACATTTGAGCTCAGAGTCCCTAATTTTCTTCTGTGGTGATTGCGAAATGGTCCACAACTCACACCCATATGTCGCTACAGGATAGACATATTCTCAAAAATGTCACTTGTCTGCGGCCAGTATGCCACATGTTTAATACTGCTTAACATCTGTATTGCTACGGCCAGCCTGTGACTAATGTTTGTTGACTTGTCCTCCCTGTTGTTGATTACAGAGCCTAGATACTCAAAATCTGTGACATGAGAAAACTCACGCTGATGTCAATAATACAACTTCCAGCAACAAACTTCTGTTTATTTTAATTTTATTATTTTCTTTGCCCGCTCGATTTGAACTCAAGCCTAGTCCATACACGCTATGTCTAGTAGCACGACTGAATTCTGCGTGTGGATTAGCTTTCATTACCAGTGTCCCTCGCCATCGGGTGAACTCACTTTGACTTCAGAGATACTTGTAATTTACATCCCCACAGGACGAGAAGTCAACATTTTAGTCCAACTGACCGGTGTAGGGGTTGAACTCACTACCTTGGCATCAGCACATCGGGTGTTTAAGAATGAGCATTCTTATCTATTCAGCCATGCTGACCTCCCCTTTCCGCTTATGAAAGAAAAATACACAGACAGAAATGAGAACTATTGATTACTAAGAGCTCTGATTTTACGTGACAGTACCTCATGTAATTTTTTCAGTGAATCATTTCCAATCTGCAAGCCCTTGATGACTTCAAGTTCAACTTGGGCATACTCTAGATCATGCGTCTGTTGGGAGAATAGACAGAAAGTGACATTCTAAATGATAAATATGATCAAACAATAATAAATTAATAAGTAAATAAATGATAAATTCAATCATACAATAGCAAGTAAATACATGATAAATATGATCATACAATAGTAAGTAAGTAAATAAAGGACCATTTTACATGAGAAGTAGTGGTATATGGTGCCATAACCATGTTTTATAGACCAATCGGCAGTCGAAGGGTGATGTGGTAAATATCACGCCATCTGCTTTCATTTCCCCCAAACATTTCCAGGTACCCATTTTAGGCTGGTCATTCTGGGAGTCCAGATAAATTTATACAAAATTCCCACTTGATGGGGAGTCAAATACATGCCCCCTGGGCTGGCATGCTAGTTGATGCACTACTGCAGATCCCCAGTTACAGTAAACCCTTAACTTTATGGACTGTTGGGAAGAAGGGGCACCTAATGATGTTGAGAGCCTGTTAAATTAAACATAAAAGTTAGCAGCATGTCCTCTAAAGGACATCGCCATCAACCAGCAATCAAAATTAATTTTAAAATAATTCTCACATTCTAATTAAGCAGGGAAATAAGTGTCAATAACATATTAATGAAAGTAAATAATTGTATGTACCAATTACTTATAGAAGGTGACGTGAAGGACCCCACTTTCTTTCCATCATGGCATACTGGGAATATAGTGCTAACATCACATATAATTGACCAAATGGCACGTGGTGTGTGATGATGTCTACATTGTATCAACCATCTTACTTCTCAAACTATTGTTTTGTACCCTGTAAGGAAGGGAAGTTGCACCAACCCTGCACTCACAAGGTCATGAAAATGACCCCCTTGAGATGGAATACAACCAGGATAACTGGGCCAGCAGTCAAATACATATCCCACTATTCTACTGCAGATGTCAAAACACAAGGGAAATATTTCTGTTCTCTCTCACCTACTTTATATTTCATTAGGAGTGGTCATTATATATCTTTAATTTATAGACAAAGCAGTATCTTCTAGAAAAATGGGGGTTAAAGGCCAGAGGGTCGAAACTTCACTGTACCGAATTCTATCCCATATAGCTCGGTCTTCTTTTTGCACAGCAGCCTGCCAAAATTACCACAAAGAGCACTAACTTTGTAGCTCCAGCAACGACATAAAGGGATATCTGAAAAATTACACTTATGAACTCTATAATATAGAGTATAAAAATGGACCCATGACTTTTGTAGCTTGAGGAAGGTAGTTTGACCACCCGGCAATGGAGACCCCTCAATTTCTTCTAGAACAGTTGAATAACTGAACTGATATATATATCACCATTTTCCATGCCACAAACATATGTCCTCTGTGTTCTAGATAAGCTTCACTGCTGAATGCCTCTCTCTCTCTCTCTCCAACACTTTTAAACTTTCCAGTTGTCACAACCTTGTCCAGACTCTCATCTATAAACATGAATACAAATGATGATTGCTTATCCTGATGTTGGAAATCAAATGTCTTTGTGAATTGGCCTCTTGCAGTCTTCTTGAGTGTTCATGGCATTATTAGCATTCTACAAATAAACCATGTCTCTGTGGCCTCCAGTGTCTTTCTACTCTCTTTATTCAGTGTCCATGAACTTGTAACAAGATCCAACATCATGTAACTAAAATAGCACACCACTGAAGCCAAGCAACACAAATATATTTCTGGGTGAAATTACAGTTACAAGCTGAGCAGACATGAGAAAGGAAGGACACAAATTATAAGCTCACTTTCTAGGCAAATTACAGAAAGAGAGTACGACTATAATGTAGGTGATTTAATCAAGGATGTAGACACAAATAAAATACAGACAGAAGATGGATGTGTCCTTTTTGAGGAAACGGGAAAAAACAGGGCAATGCAAATCATGTACACAATGTCACTGAATTAATGCTATCATTAAGCATGATTTGTGCATTACTTTTTACTTTACTGTTTTAAGTTCACTAATAAAACAAACCACCATTATGTGATTGATGTACAAACAGGCAGACAAAAAATTACCAGTCTTTCAATGTTCTCCAGCTGGCCATCAGTTTTGGTTAGCAGACTCTCCTGAAACTTCTTCTTTCTTAAAATCAGCTTTGCTTTACTGCAGATATAATAATAAACAAAATAGATTTCTATCACAGTCAAGTACACCAACAAATACCCATAATACCCCTCCATCGGCAGTCATGAACAGGCCAAACTGACAAATACTGCACAACCTGATTACTCTAAAGCTGATCAATACTTTCACAAACTGAAATGGTCTGAAATGGTAAAACAAGAACAAAAGACCTCAATTGCAACACAATTATTTGTGGTTTCTCATCAAGTTCAATTGAATAAAACTGTTTTAAAACAGTGTATTTTGGACAGATTGTGGAGTGTTGTATAATAACTTGCACTTTAGGATGACCCCGTTGAAGGACACAGATTCGATGAGGCACTTGCAGTCACTAAGTATATTTCTACTGATTTCAGCTAGGTTGCAAAATGACCCTTCCTTGAAATCAAAATTATGGGGTAAATCATTAACATACCAGTTCACTTGATAATATGACTGGCATGAGATAAGGGCTAATGATGATCATCATCAAATGCCTAGACAACTGGTGTTGGTGATCATGCCTCTTCACATATGTTCCCTATATTTCAAGTTTTGTGCTGGCATCTTTCCAAGTCATGATACAAGGCTGTCCAGAGTTCTGTCTTACTGTCTCCTTATTTACATCATCCTTAATCCTGTCAATTACCACAATATGCCAATTTTCTTCTCTTGATGTAGTCAAAACCAGCCAGGTGTGCCTGTAATTACAGTACTGCTACAAACAGCTGATTTATTCTGTAATTGATAATCCCACTGCTTATGCTGTCAAATATGTATGAATTATAATAGGCTTCATAATAACGAGCGGGTGTATAGGTGTAACGTTTGTTATACTGACAACAGCATGAGTCTGAGGGTTTGATGTCAGCTCTAATGTTAGCTAAGGGAGGGAAAGACTGGCCCTCTATTTCTCTGTGACTTACAAAATGCCATGGGCCTAACACTATATATTCCATAAGCACGCTTCGGCTATGGGAATTAAAAAATAATGAGTCACACTTAAACGAGGTGATTTAACTCCCTTCCTCAGAGTGCAAACAGTTAAACTATTTGATGTACGGCAAATGGTTTTGTCTTTGCACATTTTAACACTGGCACTAATATCACTACATTATCTCTGCTGTGGCAATTGGACATATTTGTGAAAACATAAACAAAGGAAGGCAGAGAGAGAAACAGAGAAAGACAGCGAGAGAAACAAAGGAAGACAGCAAGAGAAGATTCTTAACAGCCTTCTGCCATGGCATGGAAAGGTGTCAACGAACCAACTGAAACATGCTGCTGGAGGTCACAAGATGAGGAGAAGCATGACCACCTACATCAGTGGTAGATCACATAATGATAGTGATTACAACATAGCCACCTGCAATGGACCTTCTGAAGCAAGGACTGAGAATCTCTCACAACAGTGACTCCCATGTGAGTTGCGTCTCTGACAATTGCCGAAGCTCTGCAACGACTACCTATAGCTTATTCCTGAATCAAAATGGACAAACTGCAAGCAATACTTACTCCTTCTTTCCTTCTTTAAGTAAAGCCCTAGCAACTTCTCTGTCATGTTCTAGCTGGGCAGTAATTTTCCTCTGATATTGTTTCAGCTTGTCTCTCTGTTGTTTCAGTTGCTGAAGTAAAAAACACAGTGAATTAACAAAGTGAATGCTCTTCTTTTTCTGTTCTTTAAGAATCACATGACCAGTGCTGCAGTATACACGAGGATATTTCAAAAATTATTTATGAACGGCTGCTTTCTGAAGCCTCAATAATAGATCAAACAATCTATTTGATTGATTGATTGATTGATTTAGGAACCGACATCACAGCATTCGGGACATTCCCATAAGCGCTCCGTCCCCATCCCCAGCAGCCAGCGAAGAGTTCCAACACTAATAGTTCCAGTAGCAATCTGATTATATGTCCGTCTCGCCTTTCCTCTGAGCGTCGAGCGTTGGCCAGATCCCCTCATCACACCTCGCTGTCTCATTCTTACCAGACTAAGGTGATCCATCTGCTCCTCCGAGGTGTACACGTGCTCCCACAAGGCCGCAACCACGTCTGCCTTGTCATGCATCAATACTCCACCAAGTTTTGCCGAGCCAGCCAATCTGTCCGCCTGTTCATTCCCCAGCACACCGGCATGCCCAGGAGAAAAGATCCAGGTGATGCTTGCTACCCGTGACCTCCGAAGCGAAGCAAGCCACTCCGCACAAAGCTTGCCTGTTCTCACCCTTCTCAGCATGCTTTCTGAGTCAGTTACAATCACAATGTGTGTATGTATCGTGTTTTCTATCCAGCGGAAAGCTGCACTTACCACCTCCACCTCCATTCTTAAGCTAGATGTAGTGTCATCATACGCCAGGCTCTCCTGCACCAAACGCCGACCATTAGTTTTTGCCAAGAACCCCCAGGCACTTCTCCTACCTCTCAACACTGACCCATCCGTGTAGATAATCACATCACCCGGGCGAGAATGTTCCTGAATTAGTTTCTGAATTTCCACTTCCGTGGCCCCTGCTGGCCACTCCCTGCACTCCCATCTAAACAATCTATTTAAGGATGCTTAAGCATGGATTTAAGTGTGACTTCAGCAAGGAGGGGCACTCTCATAATTGTATTTTAATTTATTTGTAGATGCTGCGCCATTGCTTCTAAATATTGTTTAGCCTCTGTATTGTTATTGCTTCTAAATACTGTTTAGCTTCTGTAACGTTTTGTCCAGTGTATGCCTGACCTTTGAGCAGTCTTCCAGTGTTATTCAACATGGAGCCAATTTGTGACATTTTCAATTTCTGTATGGTTAATTATGACTTGTGGTTGGGTTGTGGTTTTCTGGGACATTATTTTTGTTTTGGTTTTAAGTTCAGAAAAAGATTAGGATTTATACCATGTCAAGCAGTTCTTATTGGACTTAAAATCAAGTATCATTTCTGCATTGTCAGGCATCTATATTGAGTCTTCAATAGTGCAGTGCCCGACTGGCTTGGATGTTAGCTTGCCTCATGGCAAATGGGTCCTTGGATCCCTAATGAAGTAGGCCCACTTACACCAATACATTAACATTTTAATAACCTCTTAGGTTAGCAACCAATATTTTTAGACCCACTTCGTCATTACTCTAGTGTCTATTGTTATTTCAACAAGTGAGAAATTATGTGGAGGATGCAGAGATATGGTTTATAGAAGAATGAGAAAACACTATGGATGGATAGAAACAGCAGCGAAGATATCTTGAAAATATGTTAACTCACAAATAAAATTGGTTACTTGCATCGGAACAGGTCAGTCCACATACTTAGGGCATGTAATGAGAAGAGGACAGCTGGAGTATGTCATCACAATGGGAAAACTGGAGGGGAAGAGAGGCAGGGGTGACCAAGAGAGAAGATGCTAGACAGTTTGACATCATGGCATGGTGGAACATCAGTATCAGAGATGACTGGCAGCACACAAGATAGAGTGCTGTGGAGAGACATGATCACAAACACCACATGGCACAGACTATAAGAAGAAATTCACCATTGCTTTATGAACAACCAGTGCTCATACCATCAAAATAAACACATGCTGGTCTGCTTCCAAATCGTCTGTGGCAGATTCCAAACCTTAGACTTGATATGTGAAATGTATTCACTGCACATAAGCAACAGTGTTAGCAGCTTTTCAATAAGTCACTTAAATTATTAGTTTACTTTGCAATATTCTTCTTTCTGCAGGTCCACATGGCCGAATGGGTAAGAGCGTGTGTTCTTAAATATCCGTTGTGCTGATGCCGAGGTAAGCAGTTCAACCCCTACACCAGACAGCTGGGCAAAAATGTTGACCTGTCGTACTTGGCTTGGGGATGTAAATTATAAGTACCCCTGAAGTCGGAGTGGGTTTGCCTGATGGCGAGGGACATTGTTAATAGGGAAAGCTAATCCACATGCAAAATTCAGTTCATCATACTACAAATAGTGCGTATGGACTACACTTGAGTTGCAAGCGAGAGCAAAAAAAAAAATTCTTTCTTTCTTTCTTTTGTTCTTCACTGCTCTACATCATTAGGATTAGGCATTGCAGGCTTGTTTGACGATTGGTTTATGAACTAGCTTGCGCTCGGTCACTTGGTATGCTGAGATGTTGTGTTTTTTTTAATCAGGAATTCACAACTCCTTCGATCCATCTTTATTGAGGAGTTCCCCTGCATGTTGATATTTACATTTTCATGTTGTGTGCTCTTGCTGCTGGCGACATTGGGTTCATTCTCACTAGGTGGCCGAACCAGTTAAGTTTGCAATACTGATCCCCTAAATATGAATTTCCTTTCTTCTTTTGGTAATATTATGCTTAATGAGTTCATATTTCCTTGCAGTTCTCTCTATACTATAGGCATTGGTCTTGAGCATGTTTTCCATTGTTACTTACAGGCTTATTGCAGCACTCTTCCGAATTCGGTCCCAAATAGTTCTGCAGTGAATAATTTTATATAACTAACCATAACCCTAATCACCTATTCACTGCAGAACTAATTGGGACCGGAATTCGGAAGAGTGCAAAACTTCTATATATTAATTATTATTAATTAATAATAATATTAATATTAATTTAATTATGCTTCTCTGACTCTGTCTCTCTTCTTCAGCACAGTTGTCATACATAATAAATAATAAATAAATATTAAAATAATATTTTTATTTAAATAATAAAAACAATGCAATTACAATACTTACAAGAACTGCTTTGTCCTGCTCTGTAACTCTTGACACTTTTTTCTTGCTGGCAAACAAATTTCCCATTTTCTATTGTCTGTGACTCAGAATGTGAAAATATTGTCTGCGATACGCAGGTGCCGGTTTAGACATGAGAACCAGAAGAAGAGAAGTCATTTACAAGTTCTAATTACAACTATTTCACACCCCGGAAGTAATTGTTTGTTGTCAAGGGCAATAATGACGACATGAAGGGAGATAACTGGACTATTGAATTACAGATTTACAAACGTTTACGTTATAAGACAACACAGAGAGAACAGAGGACTTTGACGTCAGTGATTCCACATCGCTGTCCAGGATGACAGACCTGGGAGTAAGAATCGACACAGCCAGACGCGAGAGGTACATCGGGAAAACAAAGCGCCTCGTCAACCAACACAGAACTGGCACTATTAGCCACCGGACGCTGATGAATATGCTGGGGGGAGGATCTGAGCACCTATGGATATGTCCGGAGTGCAACGAAGATACCCCAACTGATAACTGATAAGACTAATAAGACAACACAATCTTCCTACCAACTCTATGTTACCAATGCCAAACCTGGACAATGACAGAAAAAGAGAAAAGAAAAATCACAACAACAGAAATGAGATTCCTGAGAATAATACTCAATGTATCAAGAAGAGACAAGATCAGAAATGAAGAAATTAGGACTAAAGTGGGGGTTATAGATGCGCTAGATTTTATTAGAAAGCAGCAAGTTAAATGGTTTGGCCATGCAAGTAGGTTACCAACTAACAGTATATACCAACAACAAGCAATGAAAAACAGTGCTCCAGGTCCTGATGGCATAAGATACTTCTTCTTCTTCTTCTTCTTCTTCTTCTTCTTCAGCGTTCCGAGCCATTGAGGTTCTTTGCTGCAAATACAATCCGTCTCCATTCGTCTCTCTGGTGGACCTTCTCTTGCCAGTCGTTGATTCCAAGTGCTTGTAGGTCTGTACATGTATTATCTCTCCACCGCCTTCTTGGTCTACCTCGGGGTCTACGGTCATTTATTTCCTGAGTGTAAGCGAGTTTTGTTTCCCTATTATCTTCCATTCTTTCTATATGCCCCAGCCATTGTAGTCTATTAGCCTTCATGATACCAGTGATTAGCGGGGACTTAAACAGATCATAATTGTCTTTGTTACTTCTTCTTTTCCACTCTCCACTTTGTGTATCCCTAATGGGTCCAAAGATGCGTCTTAAAATTTTGTTCTCAAAGGTTTGTAACAAGGCTTCGTCTCCTTTCGTTGTACTCCAGGTTTCAGAGCCATACAGCACAACTG
The DNA here is from genome assembly GCA_963921405.1 of Cepaea hortensis. Classification (NCBI taxonomy): domain Eukaryota; kingdom Metazoa; phylum Mollusca; class Gastropoda; order Stylommatophora; family Helicidae; genus Cepaea; species Cepaea hortensis. Next base: position 48,079,811 of record OY992876.1, read on the forward strand.
GTCTGATCAGTGTTTTGTATATTGTGATTTTGGTGTTACGAGATAGCGCCTTTGATTTTAATAGATGTTGTAGTGCATAGTATATCTTATTTCCAGAGTTGATTCTAGTTTGTATTTCTTCCCTTATGATGTTGGAGCAGTTGAAGATCGTACCCAGGTATTTGTATGTTTCCGTTCTTTTAATGGTCATATTATCTATTTGTATGTGGCCAGAGTTTCTAGCCATTCCGTCTCTTGAAATTACCATATATTCTGTCTTATCTTGGTTGATAACCAGCCCCATCTGTTGGGCTTTTTCCTTTAAGTTAGTCAATATTTCCAATGTCTTTTGTTCACTTTGCCCTATAATATCTATAACATCTGCATAACCAAGCAGCTTGGATGTTCCTCCAATATCACATTCCTCCTTTACCTTCCTTACAACTTTCTCTAGAGCCAGATTGAAGAGTAGCGGCGAAAGTGCATCACCCTGTTTCAAGCCAGATGTTATTTGGAAGGGGTCTGATTTCCTGACTTTATATGTTACTATATTATAAGTATCTTCCATGCATAGTCTGGTCATGTTGATTAACTTCCTTGGTATTCCAAATTCCTGCATAGCATTCCATAGACTATTCCTATGGACACTATCATAAGCCTTTTTAAAATCCACAAAAATGTTATGGAGATCTCTTTTATATTCCCAATGTTTCTCGGCTATTTGTCGTAAAATAAATATCTGATCTATTGTTGATCTGTTTTGTCTAAAACCCGCCTGATAGTCACCTAATATGTCTTCTGAATATGGTTTTAGTCTATTTAGTAATACTGCGGATAGTATCTTATAGCTTGTGGACAGTAGTGATATTCCTCTATAATTTCCACATTGGAACTTGTCTCCTTTCTTAAAGATAGGTATCAATAATGACTCTTTCCAGTCATGGGGTAATTCTTCTGTCCTCCAGATTTTTATTATTAGTTCGTATAGCTTTAGATGTAATGCATGGCCACCTGCCTTTATAAATTCAGCAGCAATTCCATCAGTCCCAGTTGCCTTATTGTTTTTAAGTCGTGTGATTACATATAGGATTTCTTCAAATGTAGGTTCTTCAATTTGTGGTTCGCATGTTAGAACCTCTTCCTGTGAGAAAATGTTACTTGGAGCTTCACAATTTAGTAATTCAATAAAATATTCTTTCCATGTGTTGCACATTTCCTCATTGGTATTTATCATATTCCCATTTTTGTCTTTTAAACCATATGTGTTTTGTTGGTGCCCTCGTTTCATTGACTTCAGTTCTTTAAAAAATTTTCTGGATTCATTTTTCTGGTGATTAGTTTCCATATCTTTGATTATATTATTCACATATTCTCGCTTCTGCTGTCTGACTATTTTTGTAGCCTCTTTACATTCATTTCTATAATGCTCTTCCTTTTGGATGTTATTGATGTCATTTAACCATATATGTCTGGCATTCTTCTTCCTAATGACTGCTTCTTCACATTTTTGATTGAACCATCTGTTCTTTCTATGCGTGGTTAACACACCGAGACATTCTTCTGCGGTAGACTGAATTGTATTCTTGATGTTCAACCAAGTTTGGTCAATGCTTTCCTCCAAAGGGTTTTGCAGAGTTTCAAGTTTACATTTTATTTCATCTGTAAATTTCTCTTTGACTGTAATGTCTTGCAGTTTTTCTCTGTTATATGTTGGGTGTAATCTTTGTAATTTAGTATAGAAAGCTCTCTTAAGTTTTATTTTAAATTTTGCTCCAACGAGGAAGTGGTCACTGTGGCACTCAGCTCCTCTATAACTTCTGACTTGCTGTATGTTTGATGCATTTCTGTTGTTAATTAAAATGTGGTCTATTTGATTATAGGTTCTCTTGTCACATGATTTCCAAGTTTGTTTGTGTATATCCTTTCTTTGTAGTCTGGTACTGCTAACCTGCAGTCCTTTGGCTTCTGCCAGGTTGATGACTCTCCATCCATTATCATTTGAAGTTGTATGTAGGCTTTCCATACCGGCCACTTTTTTATTAGTTTGCTCTCTACCTATTTTTGCATTGAAGTCTCCCAGCACAATCAGGATGTCCTGTTTGGGGGTTTCTTCTATGACATCTTCCAGATCATTATAAAAGTCTTCTTTAATATCATCTTCTTTCTCTTCAGTAGGTGCATGTACATTAATCATCGTTATATTTTTCCATTTACCTTTTATTCGTAATTTACTAATCCTAAAATTAAAAGCTTTAAAGTTTAAAACGTTCCCCCATAACTCTTTTTTGATGACAAATCCTGTTCCTAATTCATGTTTATTTTGGGTGTTTCCTCCATATATTATAATCATTCCATTTTGCTCTAAAGTACCCTCTCCTGGCCACCTTATTTCTTGAATTGCTGTTATATCCATTTGATATTCAATCAGCTCCCGGGTTAGTTCTTCGGCCGCTCCAGCTCGGCATAAGATACGACGACATAAATAGGTGTACCGACAATGAGCTAGAGAAACTAGCAGACATGTACAACAACAGTATAGGGAGTGCTAGCATCAAGGAGGAATGGTTACACAGCTATCTGATTCCCTTGCCGAAGCCTGACAAAGACCACAAAAAAATTCAGGGATATCGAATTATAACCATGCAGAATACAATAGGCAAGCTGCTGGAGAAGGTAATTGCCAGGAAAATATCAAGCCAACTAGAGAGGCAAGGTGTTTTCCCACCCACCCTGGGTGGGTACCGTCCAAAGAGAGAAACCTGGACCAATGCAGCAGTCTTTGCCCAGGATGTCTATGAAGGTTTCCACTCAGGCACTGAAACCGTTGCTGCAGCGATTGATCTTGAGGACGCATACAACAGAGTACCACTGGATTTTTTAATGTTTCAGCTTCTTGAACTAAACGTAAGTCCATTCCTCCTTAGTTGGATCGCTGCAGTCCTCTTCCAACGGAAAGTAGTTTTTAGATGTGGCAGTTGGACTTCGGAACCAACAACAATATATCCTGGCCTACCACAGGGATCACCATTATCTCCGGTACTGTTCAACGCCTACACAGTGAGAATCACCAGTGAGCAGATCACTGGACCTGGCAGGACATTGTCATATGCCGATGATGTGTTAGTGTATCGTCAGGGTAAGGATAGAGATGAGGTTGCTGTGGAACTACAAACCGAACTCAATCGCATAAGTACTTGGTGTGATGAAGCTGGGGCAATGGTCAACCCAACAAAGGCAACAGTGACTTGGTTCTCGTTGAATAATCATATTGTCAACACTCCAACACCAACTGTAATGCTGTGTTCAGAGATGGTGGAAAGAACGCAGGCAATGAATTACCTGGGGATACGGTTTGATCGAAGCCTTGCTTATAATGTGCACATAGACCAGGTGATAACAAAGGCCAAGCGGGGTTTGGCAGCGATGCGGGTGATGGCGGCAGCAAACTGTGAGCAGCGCCATCTATGTCTTCTGTACGAGGGGTTGGTCATGTCTGTTTTGGAGTATGCAATGGCAATCCTGACTCTCAGCCATAAGCAGATAGAAAGGATGGAAAGGATACAGAATGAAGCTATGCGCATTATTCTTGGATGTACAAGAGATACAGCATGCAGGGCGATGCGCTACCTTCTTGGTGTTCCAACCATTGAAGAGAGAATACAAGGTTGCAGGGCACGCGCCTACCTCAGAATTAACGCAAACACACAACATCCACTGCATAGTGAAATTAGGAAGGTGAAGGGCAGCAGGTTAAAAAGAGGCCGGTCGTGGATGGGTCAAGCCGAAGACATTCTTCAACAGGTGTGTTCACTTGAGGACTTAGAACCTGGCGAGGAGTGGGTGCAAGTGCCAACAGACTTCTGCACATCCTTTTCAGTTTGCATCCAACTAGATAGAAAATGCAGACATGAAAATCCGGCTGCTGTTGAGGCTGAAGTACAAGCGTTGATTTTCGAGAATTCGCTAGACGGTGACGCGGTCATCTACACAGATGGGTCGGTCGTCCGACATGTGAGAAGCTCATGGGCCTTTACAGCTCGGGCCGGAGGGAGAATTGTGAAGGAGGACTCTGGTGCTTTCACTGAAACCACAAGTAGCCTGACCATGGAAGTCATGGCAGTAAGTAAAGCAATAACATGGCTCGAGACACAGACATTCACTAGGGCTTGTTTCCTTAGCGACTCAATGAACATGATCAAGAGGATAGAGGAGGGGTCGATCCGAAGAGAATGGTTGCTGCCTTTGGAGCGGTCTCGACTGGCAAAGATTAGTTTCATCTTCATGCCAGGTCATGCGGGAGTACAAGGAAATGAGCGGGCTGACAAGCTCGCAGGTGAGGCTAATGTGGAGGGTGGACGCGCCATGGACCAGGCCGACATTCTGAATGCTCTACGAGAAGTAAGGCTTTTGCGAGAACCAAGTGATGACTGTGAATCTACAACAATGGCCAGACTGCGAGAGCAGCAAATTAAAAGAGGGGTGGCCAAACAAGAACACTACGCAGGAAGCCAAAGAAGATTTATAAACCAACACAGAACTGGCGTCGTTAGCCGCTACACGTTGCGGGATTTGCTGAGGAGGGGATCCGAGCACTTATGGACTGAATGGTTCGATGTGCAATGAGGATGATCTGTCGACTAACTAACTAACTAACTAACAAGCAATGACGTACAGACCAGATGGAAACAGAGGAAGAGGCCGACCACGTAAACGATAGACATAGGGAATAACATAGTCAATGAGAATATCGATACATGAAACCCATAAGTGGGCACTCTCCTGCTGTTTATACTTCACCTCGACACCGCAAGGTACAAGAGGAACAAGATGAAATGAGATGAGAGAGCCAGTCCTGATAGACGGAAGCAAATAATGGCCAATTAGCACATAAATAAGGAATGTTGTGGAACCTGCGGAGATGTGGTTTATAGAAGAATATTGGGAACACCTTGGACAAATAGAAAGATCTGTGAAGGTATCTGAAAAGAAGTTAACTCACACAGAGAACTGGTCACTCTCAACAGAAGAAGACTCCAAATTCTTTGAGCATGGCTTGAGATGAAGAAAGCTGGAGAATGTCGTCACAACGGGAAAATTGGAGGGCATGAGAGGCAGGGAGAGACAAGAGATAAGAACTAGGCAATCTGACATAATGGCGTGGAATAGCATCAGTATAAGAAATGACTGACAGTGCTCGAGATAGAAGACTGGATGGACATGATCACCAAAGTCACACAGCAGGGACTGTAAAAAGAAAACTTTATAACGCTTATGTGCCTTAGTAGCGGTTTTATATCCACAAGATCAATCTCCGGCTTCCCCGTGGGACAACCTAGGCAGAGATAGCCAAAAAAAAACAAAAAAAACAAAAAAAAAGAGGGGGGGGGGGGGTCGGTCAACCGGTGTCTCTGATGTGATGAAGCCCATCGAGAGCTCAAGTACAACACTGCGAAGGTCATATCAATTCTGCGTCATGATGGTGTACAGCCAACACTCAACGCTTGCATTCATCACAAGGAGAACCCTGGATAGGGATGTACCTCAGAAACCCGGACATTTCTCTAAAGCAAAAGAAACTAGAGATCAGTGAGGCCGATAGGTTTCAAACGCTTGTACTTGCATTTACTGTACTCTGACCGTTATGGTTTTATTCCACACACCAGTTGGACCTATACGTTGACTTCTTGTCCAGAAAGCAAAATGTTCTAAAGATGAATACTGTCACAACATTTGATGTTTTATGGCACGCTATCACATTGTTAATTGTGCCACTGTCGCTATTTTACAAAATATCTGTTCATTATTTTTGAAGTTCTTTGAGAGTACATTTTAGATTTGTTTTTCGCCTCCTACTTGGTTTGTTATGACCGCTCTTCAATCGAAATGTAACATATGCAATTTCACACTTTACTTCGTGTTCATTTCGCCCTTGTTTTATGAAAGACCATTCTTCTGAATGAAAACGAGAAAAATAGTGTTGAGGTGCTACATAGAACCTGTGCTTTTGTATGGATGGGAAGCGTGGACAATAAGCAGTCAAGCTGAAAAACAGCTGATGGCTGTGGAAATGTGGTTTCTGAGGACGATGCAAAGAATACCATGGACAGACAGAAAAACCAATGAACAAGTCCTTCAAGAGGTAAATGAAGATCATAAACTGATTAGAGTCAATAGACGTAGACAGTCAAAATATTTTGGGCATGTTATGAGAAGAAGTGACTTGGAGAACTTGGTGACAACTGGCAAGATCGAAGGGAAGAGACCAAGGGGAAGACTGAGAAGTAAATACCTGGATGGATTGGCCACATGGCATGGTCAAGACAGGAACACGGAGCTGATCCACGACTCTGGTGATCGAGTGAGATGGCAGAACATGACCGCCCACGCTTACCGGCATGGCACATGATGGGTGGATGGATTCTTCTGAATATTATTTATTGAATTACAACGTTCTCTTCGACATTTCTAAAATACGTTAATACGATAAAAAAAAAAATATCAATTATTGTCACCAATAAATATAAACATGTAATTTCTTTCACCAGCCATAGATCTCATCTTGTGACATGCTTACAGCTTAGCTTACATCTAATTCTGTACACGTCATAAATATAAATCACAATAGACACAAACCGACTTACCGTCCAAACATGATTGATTGATTGATTGATTTAGGAACCGACATCACAGCATTCGGGGCATTCTCATAAGCGCTCCGTCCCCATCCTCAGCAGCCAGCGAAGAGTTCCAACACTAATAGTACCAGTAGCAATCTGATTATGCACTATGAGTAGTATGTCAGAAGGTATTCAGGTAGTTTTTTAGGATCTGAATCCTTCTGATGACGTCATTTTTTACTATACAAAAAGTTATGATCCTTTGCTCTGACGTCAAAAAGTGGATCCTTCCGGGACCGCCTTTTTTCAAAAATTAGTGGCTATTTTCTTGGGTTTGGGTGACCACTTCCAGTTGTCACTTCCGGTCTAGGGGCGGTGGCGGCGGCCAACGAGACAAGCCCCGGTCATGTGGAATACTTATATAAGTAGACCAAATAGTTGTCGGGCAACTGGGTTCGAGTCCAAGTGTCTGTGTGTGTGTGCGCGCGCGCGCGTGTGCGGTGCGGTGTGCGCGACCTCTAGTCATATCGACCCCCCTTCGACGAGGAGACCAAAATCAATATGATAGGAAATGATTTATTCCATCTCTCGAGCTAACCCGAGTACGTCAAGTTATGACCGCATGAATAACCTTTTGCACGGCTCAGTATGCTAATTCAAAAGGTTTCCGTACCCCATCTTTTAACATTAAGCGCATGGTGAAAATCTGGTTTATGAATATACTAGATACACATACAATTTTATTTAAAAATATACTCTGAAAGATAAGTAAGCGGCTAAATTTCTTGTATGTATATTGGAGAATAGGTATGTCAATATAAAACTCTAATCCTCATTTAAAATAAACCATAACTTCCCGAGATAATCATTAAAATATGTAATATTATTACACAAATAACGTTCCTTTTTACAAACATAAATATAATTAAACCAAGGGAGACGAGTCGGTTCTCTTGTCGCCCCTTTTACACACTAAGCTCCCCTGACCGCCAACTTTACCTGCGCGACCAGGCAAAGATCACGCTTCACCGACCATGAACCGTCCAAGACGACAATAGCCAAGGGCCAGCGGGGTACCGATAACCGGTAGATAAAACATGAAGGTAATTACCTGTGACACGGTAGCTGAGCTTGTGGTCACTGGAAAATATGCAGTGGTGTGCGCGACCTCCAGTCATATCGACCCCCCTTCGATGAGGAGACCGAAATCAATATGACAGGAAATGATTTCGTCTCGGCCGACTCGTCTCTCTCTCTCTCTCTCTCTCTCTCTCTCTCTCTCTCTCTCTCTCTCTCTGTGTGTGTGTGTGTCTCTATTTTTTTCTTTTACATAGGGCAGTCAAGGTTTAATGCTTTGCATTTATACGACATCGCTGTCAACCCAGCATTCATGCTTCCTGGGCAAGTTTGCAGTTGTCTTTCTAAACGGCCGGCACCCAGGAGCTTCTGTAATGTCTGTCATCATGTTTACCATCAGCATCACCATCACTATACCATCTGCCGCCGACGTGGTCATTTCCCTCCCGCTCTCTCTCTGTTTCTCTCTCTCTCTCTCTCTCTCTCCCTATCTCTATCTCGCTCTCTCCCATTCGCTCCCTCGCTCTGTCCCTCTTTCTCGCCCTCTCTCCGTATCTCTTTCTGTCTCTTTCTCTCTCTCTCACACCCTCGATCTCTCCCCCGTTCGCTCTCTCTCTGTCCCTCTCTCACCACTCTCTCGGGTGATCTCTCTCTATCCCTCACTAGCTCTCTATCTGTCTCCCTATCCCTCTCTCTCTCTATCTTTTCTCTACCCCTCTCTCACTCTCTCTGTCCCTCTCTGTCTCTGTCTCTCTTTCTCTTTATCTCTCACTCGCTCTGTCCCTCTCTCTCACTCTCTCTGTCCCTCACTCTCTGCATCTCTCTCTCTCACTCGCGCGCTCTCTCTCTCGCTCGGTGTATCTCTAATTTTTTCTTTTACATAAAGCAGTCAAGGTTTAATGCTTTGCATTTACACGACATCGCAGTCAACCCCAGCATTCATGCTTCCTGGGCAAGTTTGCAGTTGTCTTTCTGAACGGTCGGCACCCAGGAGCTTCTGTAATGTCTGTCATCATGTTTACCATCATCATCACCAGCACTATAGCATCTGCAGCCGACGTTGCCAAGTGGAGACATGAAAATCAGTCATTTGAACGAATGCTGTGTATGCCCTACATGGGTAGTAATCCTAGGTAACTGAATCCCTGGTCATTCATCAGCAGCATGTGCCATATCGTAGTCTCTCTCTCTCTCTCTCTCTCTCTCTCTCTCTCTCTCTCTCTCGCTCGATCAAAGATGGCGCTTTAGCCTGTCACGTGTCTTATGGGATACACCCGAAAGCAAAGAGGGCGCCGCATCCGGTCACATGACCAGGCAGTGCATAATAATCTGCTGAGTCATTCTACGTCAGCAAATAGCGTGTATAAGACGACCACCATTCGTCGAATAGAAGTATCGAGCTCAATGAACAGCAACCAGCTCACAATGTTACAACTCGCTACCGGTAAGTTCGCCTTTTTGATAAAGCTTTCACATTTTCGTTGTGTTTCTCCAAGTAGGCGTATGGATAACCTAACAATACTAGTATAATACAGGGGATATATGGTGCTAGACGCATATATCTGAATAGACAAGCCATTTCTTCCTATAGTATTGTGGGCTGGGTCGACATAAGCTGGCACTCGAACCTTTGAACACAGCACTATGGTGGTACCGTAATAATATAGGTAGTAATGTGTAGTCGTAGGGGAAGGTGAAAGTGTACTGCGGGGTCCACATACCCATTATCGATAGAAATATATGAACTGTGTAACAGAAAGTGCATGTCAGATTAATAGCTATTATCTGTAATATCCATGTCTATAACGCTGAAAAAGTACCATATTCTTATCTGTTTTACAGATTCCGAGACCCACGAATACCTAATTAGCAAACTGTGGAGCATACTAATAGCTGAACCATACAGCTATTGCATGGCGTGTCTTAATGTCCCACAAAATCAAGAAACTGAGAATCCATTCAGTCATTCTTGTGATTATGGTGAGGGTGGTAGTTTTGTGGACCTAGTAACGATTCGACTGCGGGATGTACTACAACAGAACTTCACCAAACAAGAAATAATCACATTAAGCCTGAATAGAATCGAGGAGTGTAATGATAAGATGGCTTTTTTGGGGGATAAATCTTTCACATTTTCGTTGTGGTTCTCCAAGTAGGCATACAATTAACCTAACAGTACTAGTATAATAAAGAGATATATGGTGCTAATCACATATAACTGGGGTATGTGCTCTGCTAACTGCGACACCAATCAACACGTGCACATGGCTGATCCATCAAGCCTGCATACAGAAAGTAGTGTCCTTAGTACCGACAATGTCCCACAACGAGCGCCTCGAGCACTGATTTTTGCATTTGCCAATAGCAACTAATGATACAACCGAGACACGAGTGTAATGACCCAATAGGTCAAAGTCAGTGGTAATGGAAGAAACCAACGTGGAAACTAACCCACAAAATACCCCAGAGGGGGAAAGAAATTCGTTCTGGTGCATGTGTGGGCGGCGAGTTTGTGATGACCCCAGCAACAAGATATGTGAAGAGCCCAATAGCCAGATGATTGATATGCCCGACAGTCAGATGATTGATGGTCCTGTTGTCTACAATACTCAGATGTCAGCCCACCAATCAGAAGACCAGCCTTATGACTACAGACCAAGTGACATTTACATACCAGGCTACCAGCTGGAAAAACCAACCTACTCAGACAATGGTGTGAAGAAACCCAGAAACAACATACAATGTGTTTAGCTCTGTATGTGAAAATAAAATGCTGTGCTGATACTATGTATACCAGCTCATAGCACATCATCCGTTTCGTGTAATGACATTATGAATTTTGTTTTTATTATTCTTGTAAAATGTACTGAAACACTGTAAAATGTACTGAAACACTGTAAAATGCACCGAAATAGTGTAAAATAAACAGGTATATAGATTATAATTACGGTTTGATTGTTGAATATTTAGTGTTTACGGCGTATATAGTTGTCATGCGATGAGAGAAGGAAGGGCAAAAATCTCAATCAAGTAATAAAATTTGTTAGCCAAATGGGGAAAACATTTTGGCTACATTTCAACCAGACTTATAAAAAGCTCACCCAAACTCATGAAAAGTAGGAAACTTTGTTAACCAATCGTGAAAAGTTTTGGTCACATTTCATCCAAACTTATAAATAGCGCAGTCAAACTTATGAAAAGTAGGAACATTTGTTAATCAAAGGTGAAAATGTTTGCCAAATTTCATCCAAACTTATTAAAAGTAGGACAATTTGGTAAACAAAGGTGAAAAGTTTGGCCAAAGTTCAACCACAAGCATCAACAAGTAGGAAAATTTGTTAACGAAAGTGAAAAGGTTAGCCAAATTTCAAACAAACTCATAAAAAGTAGGAAACTTTGTTAACCAAATGGCAAAAATCTTGGCCAAGTAATAAAATTTGTTAGCCCGAGGGTGAAAATGTTGGCTAGATTTCAATCAGACTTATAAAAAGCTTATGAAAAGTAGGAAAATTCGTTAACCAAATGTGAAAAGGTTAGCCGAATTTCAAATCAAACTTATAAAAATCTCAGTCAAACATATGAAAAGTAGGAAAATATGTTAACCAAACGTGAAAAGTTTGGCCAACTGTCACCCAGACTTATGAAAAAGTTGGAGATTTTGTTGTCCAGATGTGAAAAGTTTGACCACACTTCACCCGAACTTATGAAAAGTAGGAAACTTTGTTAACCAAAGCGCAACAATCTTGGCCAAGAAAGAAAATGTGTTAACTAAATGTGAAAAGGTTAACCAAATTTCAAACCAAACATATAAAAATCTCAATCAAACATATGAAAAATAGGAAGAATTTGTTAACCAAACTTGAAAAGTTTGGCCAACGTTCACCCAAACTTATGAAAAGTGGGAGATTTTGTTGTCCAGATGTGAAAAGTGTAACCAAATTTCACCCACACTTATGAAAAGTAGGAAACATTGTTAACCAAATGGAAAAAACCTTGGCCAAGTAAGAAAATGTGTTAACCAAAGGTGAAAATTTTTGGACAAGTTTGACCAAATTTCAAACAAAACTCATAAAAACTAGGAAACTTTGTAACCAAATGTGAAAAGTTTGACCAAAATTCATCGAAACTTATAAGATATTCGTCTGTCCCCTATGCAAACATCAGTTATATTTCAGAAAATTAAACGTATCTTATGTAATAAGTCACTATAATTGAAGGATCAAAATACAATTTCAACAATAAAATTGTACAAAAAATTAACAATGAAATTTCTCTTTATGTTTCCAACTTGAATGTTTCATGTAGAAATTTAATTGATTATGTGGTTGTTTCGGGATTTGAAATTTAAATATTGAGCACAACCCACTACTGGCAACGCCGATCGCATTCTGGTATGAACCTAAGGCCTATCCACGTCAATATGGAAGCACTATACTCGAGTTTCGCCCTCATTTGAGCTCGTCAGTAGTGCATATCCCTGACCGGATCCGGAAACAGTCCCGGATCACGCGTGTGAAGCGGGTGTGTAACCACGCGGCACACACTGGACACACCAAATTATCACAACAGAACATCACAACGCTACCCATCGTAGGCTATGCTCAAGATTGCCCAAACGCCGCGACCGACGTCCGTCAATCGATGGGACCCGAACGATCAGGACTTCTCACTGGCAAGGAACACCAGGCCTCCTAAATCCAGTGAGCAATAATCAATTGAAATTTAAGAGAAAAGAAATTTAATTGTTAATTTTTTGTACAATTTTATTGTTGAAATTTTATTTTCTATTTTTTATTTACAATACTACCAACACTTCTTTCCTATTCTAGGCAATCTTCTCCTCAAGTCTATCAGGAAGCATTTGACCAAAAAAATCTTCCGGACAGCTGCAACATGTCTTACATAACACTCATATGCAAAGATAAAACTGACAAAACACAACTGAAGAACTACAGACCAATTTCCTTACTCAACACAGACTACAAGATACTCGCCAAAACACTCACCAACAAACTTAAACCTTTCATGCCAACACTCATACACCCCGACCAACAGTGCAGTGTCAAAGACAGAAATATACACAACCACACACACCTCATTAGAGACATAATCAACTACACACATGGGAAAGACTGTCCATCCTCCATCTTATCCTTTGATCAAGAGAAGGCCTTCGACAGAATTTCCCACACATACCTGCATAGGACACTAGAATGTTGTAACATTGGAGAATACTACAGGCAGTGGATACAGATCTTGTATTAAAATCCTGAGAGCAGAGTGTTGGTGAACCATTCACTGACAGCTAGCTTCAGGTTCACGAGATCTGTAAGACAGGGATGTCCCTTATCACCACTCCTGTATGTGCTCACCCTAGAACCTTTATTAGAGAAGATAAGGCAAGACACTAGTATTAAAGGAACCTTCCTGCATGGGATAGGAGAGCAGAAGCCACTGCCTTCTTTCCCACCAGCAACACATCAATAAGGAATATACTCCACACCTTTACCCATTTTGGAAAAGGCAGTGGAGCCAAAATTAATGTACATAAATCACAGATAATGGGTCTGGGAAAGTGGAAACAAAAGGCTGATTTCCCTCCAGATCTGAAACACATAGACACCATGAAGCTGTATGGGATCACATTTCCATGTGATCCCACAGAAACACACAGACATACATGGCACGCACTGACCGAACGATCACAGACATGTTACACAGGTATAGGTACAAGACATCCACAATATTTGGTAGAAGCACAATAGTCAACACATACATATTACCCACAATAATATATTTAGCAACAGTACTGGACCCTCCCAAACAGACCGTCACAAACATAAACAAACAAATCAGACGCTTCACCTTCACCAACACAATACATATCATTCAACACAAAACTCTCAAACAAGACAGGAAACAAGGGGGGATTGCACTACAGGACATCCAGACAAAAATACTGTCACTTAGAATCAGTCACATAGGTAAAATCATCAGACACCCAGAACAGAACAGACTAGCACTATACTACATAGAGGCCACAACATCAAACATCTCACACCTCTTAACAATGCAACTGCACACTACCAGGGAAGACTACCAACTTTCTATCAGATATGCATACAGGCAATAAAAGGACATGAACAGTTAATGCAGCAAACAACACACACAATATACAAACATTTAGTTAGAGAACAAGCACCATCACTAAGACTTAGGATTAAAAGAGGACACAAATACTTCATGACTGACTTCACATGCACCTTTTCAAACCTACACAACAAACACATAGCTCCAAAAGCTAAGGAAATCACATATAGACTGTTATACAGTATGACCCCCACAACACAGGTAGAAGCATACATATCCAAACAATGTCAATTATGTAGGAACAACACACAAGAGACAGAGGAACACATTTATTATACATGTCCAACAATTACTGCCACACGCGAAACACTCAAACACCTCATACAAACGCACACAGGCAAACAAACCGACATATATAAAGCAATTTTTCTCAATACTATACCAAAGCCAGCTAAGGACATACATACAAAACTACTTGTAGCACTTTCATACTACAGACAACTTATATGGACCTGCAGAAATTTTGCCAGATACAAACACCACACATATAACACACACTTAATCTCCTTTATGTACACACACAAAATATCACAACTATTTCCAGAGTAAATCATATGTATTCTTCATTATTGTATTACAAATTTGGTATACATGAGTGTGAGAAAGAAAGAAGAAACTGTGAGTGAATGATTAAAAAGATCACATATGGTCAAAAGACCAATGAAAAATCCCTTATGTAAAGAATAGTGGAAGTATAAATGCTTGTATTATTTGTTTCAAAATGATGGTTTCAACCCTTATAGATAAAGGGGAAAAGAAAAAAGGAGAAAAGAAAATCAACTCCTCCCATTCCAAATTACTATTAATGGAATGTTTGCTTTAAATGCACTTGTTGTGCTATACTACCACCACTACTAAGATTATCACTTTAGTAAATAGAACCACATATCTATCATATTATTATTATTATTATTATTATTATTATTATTACTATTATTATTATTATTATTATCATTATTATTATTACTATCATTATCTTACCTTTATTATCTTCAGTATAATTAATTTTAAAAGTATTAATGATATCATAATTATAAATTTACAACTTCATCACCCATGTCCCCCCCCCCCCTTTGCTTAAGGTTTGTTGCTTTCGCTACTACCCCCACTGGTTGTTTCAAACATTTAACCTGCCTGTACCATCATTAGTGGTCATGAGGCATTGGTGGAGTGGAACCAATTGGTGGGAGTGTAGTGAGAGAAACAAAAATGTAAAGATTTCCCTTTCTCTTTGTCACCCCCCTTTGAATCATGTGAGTGAGTGTTGAATGAATGAATACAAAATCACATATGGTTACCAAACCAATGATACTGTAAAAAATTTTGTGAATACAAATGCTTGGGGAAATGGGGAAAAAACCCAACTCCTTTTACTCCAACTATCATTAAAAACTGCAGTTTGCATTTGTAGGTACCTGCTATGCTATGTTAACACCATTCCAAAGAAAATCATCCTAGCAAATGGAATCACAATTTGTAAAAAGTTTATCATTTTCATAACTATTATTACCATTGCTGGTTTTTATATTGGCTGTTATTACCCTCAGTATGTCTCTTCTTGTCATTATTATTATTGTCATCATTAGTAATAAAACAAAAACCCTTTTCCCATGTGCCCCCTCCCCTCGCTCATGTTTGTTGTTGCCTTTGCTGATACCCACACCGGTTTGGTTCCAATAATTATCCTGCCTTTACCATCATTGCCCAGATAGTGGTGATAAAGGCATTGGTGGAGTGGAACAAATTGGTGAGAGGATGGCAAGGGAAACAAAAATGTAAAGATTTCCCCCTTTCCTTGTTTAACCCCCATTCACATGTAAATGTGTTCAAGGAATGGAATATGCTAATGGATAAATTTCCTATGTTGTAAACACAAAATATCACAGATATCTCCAGAGTAAACACAAGTACTCTTCTTTCTGATTTTAAAATTTAGTACACATGAGTGCGAAGAAGAAACAAGAAGATGTGAGTGAATAATGAATGAATGAATACAAAACCACATATGTTTACCAAACCAATGAGATTTTAAAAATGTGTGCAAATACAGATGCTTGTTTACTTTTTAGAAAAAAAAAAAAAAAAAAAAAGAGGAAGGGAAAAAATGAATGAACCCTTACAAATAAGACACAAAAAAAGCAAGGATAAAAAGATAACCAACTCCTTTTACTTCTACTATTATTGAACATTGCATGTTGCAATTTATATGTACCTGCTATGCTATGCTAACACCATTCCTAGGAAAATCATTCTAGCAAATGGAATCACAGTTTTGGAAAGTGGGATCATTATCATAACTACTATTATCATTGCTGTTAGTATCAGTACTGTTATCACCCTTAGTAGGTAAATGTTGGTCATCATTATTATTGATGTATTTGGTTTTATTTGCATTATTATTATAGTTACCTTTATTAATATATAACCTCATCTCCCATGTGACCCCCTCCCCCTTCCCTTGCTCATGGTTTGTTTGTTGCCTTTGCTGACACCCTCACTTTATGGTTCCAAAAATTATCCTGCCTTTACCATCATTACCCATTAGTGTGGTGGGTCAAATGGGCGAGAGTGTGACAATGGAAACAAAAATGGAAAGGTTTACCTTTCTCCCTATCGACTCCCCTTCACATGTAAATATGCCCAATGAATAAAATATGCACACGTCACATACACGCCCACATGCAACGCTCTGTAAACACACCTACACAAATACTAAATACACAGAACGCATGTAACAATACAAACATTACAAATGCAACCACTACCCTTTCTGCCTTGTAAACCCCGATACTGTTTACACCTCCCATTCATACCATCTTGATACCGTTTGTTTGTTGATTCTGCTGCCGCCATCTCCTATCGGTTCAGACTTTTTATACTGACAGTTTCATCATTACCGAGTGGTGGTGAGGAAATTGGAGGTTTTAGAGCCGACAGGAGAGGGAGGCGGCAGGGTAAATAATATCGGTGCACTATCCCGGCCTGTAGCTCCCCAGGCCTCTTGGAAGAAGCTTCCCCCTTTCCAAGAACTCTTGCAGCTTGACAGCGACTATCTTCTCTAGAACCTTCCCAAATGTATTTTGAAGGGTGATGATCCTAAAGCCACTAAGCTTTGAATGATCCTTGAATGGTTTTGGGAGAGGGATGAGATAGCTGTGCACCCAATCCTGCGGTACTTATGCTGTCCTAATGCTCTGGTTAAAGCAGTCGGTCATTTCCTTCAGGTCTGCATCGTTCAAAGCCTTCATGTGGCCATACCTAACCCCATCGGGCCCTGGTGCCGTGTCGTTTGCCTTTTTCAAAATATGTTTAACATCTTCAACCCGTATGATGTCTTCATAATGCATATTCTTCATGGTGCCAGACAATTCCTCTCTAACTGTATCTCTGGTGTCCGCATCATTATGATTGGTCTGCTCTAAAAATCTCAGTCAAACATATGCCTTTGATGTTTATGAGGGGTTCCAGAGTAGACAGGAAATGATGGCGGTAGCGCTTGATCTCTAGGATGCATACAATAGAGTTCGATATGATATTTTGATGACCGTACTGATGGAGCAGGGGGGTCAATCCTTGGTTGGTGAACTGGATAGCAGCCGTCCTACATTCTCGCCGGGATGCTCTCCGTCTGGGTGCATGGACCTCAGAGCCACATATTTTAACCCCGGACTGCCACAGGGATCAGCAATCTCACCGGTGCTCTTTAATGTGTATACGAGCAAGTTTGCAAACCTAGAAGCACCAGGGGTTGGAAGGATACTAACATTTTCAGATTATATTCTTGCATATAGGCAGGGGAGAGGTAGTGAGCAAACAGCCCAGGAGCTACAGGCAACAGTAGACAATGTGATTGACTGGTGCACTGAAATGGGTGCTGTCATCCACCCAGAAAAGGCAGCTGTTTTGTGGTGCTCTCTGGACAACAGGATTGTGAGAGCTGATGTCCCAAGCCTCACGATAGATGGTAGAAGCGTCAACAGAGAGAACAAACTGAAGTATCTGGGAATCACATTTGACAGGAGCCTGTCCTTCAAGGACCATGTGGAGACGGTTGTGACAAGGTCTCAAAAGGGACTCAATGCACTTAAAACTATGGCTGCAATGGACATAGAGCAGAGAATGCTTTTCACACTATACCAGCACTTGATCCTCTCAGTGATTGATTATGGACTAGGACTGCTCACTGTCTCAAAGAGTCAGCTGGTGAAATTAGAGCGCATACAGAACGAAGCGATGCGAGTCATTCTGGGATGCACCAGAGGCACACCAGTTGTGTGTATGCGTTACATCCTTGGTTTGCCGTCTGTTGCAGGTAGGCTCAAGGTGATGCAGGCGAAGGCATACCTCAGAGTAGCTGCAGACACAGATCACCCGTTGCATGAGGCGCTGGACGCCGTTAAGGGTCAGCGACTGATAAGAGGGAAATCATGGATGGCTCAGGCGGAGGATACGATCAGGCAGGTGTGCCCCTTGGAGAACATTAGGAGAGGTGAATAGTGGGTCTGAGTGTCAGCGGAGCTGTCAGACTTGTGCAGAGTTATAATCACATTGAGACGGGAGTGCAGGGAATGGCCAGTAGGGGCCACGGAAGTGGAAATCCAGCAACTAATTTAGGATAATGCTCGCTCAGGTGATGTGATTATCTACACAGATGGGTCGGTGTTGAGAGGTAGGAGAAGTGCCTGGGGGTTCTTAGCAAAAGCCAATGGTCGACGTTTGGTGCAGGAGAGCCTGGCATATGATACCACAACATCTAGCTAAAGAATGGAAGTCGAGGCAGTCAGTGCAGCTTTCCGCTGGATGGAGAATACGATACACACACACATCGTTATTGTAACTGACTCAGAAAACATGCTGAATAGGGTGAAGACAGGCAAGCTTCGTGCAGAGTGGCTTGCTTCGCTTCGGAAGTCACGGGTCACAAGCATCGTCTGGATCTTTTCTCCGGGGCATGCTGGTGTGCTGGGGAATGAACAGGCGGACAGATTGGCTGGCTCTGCAAACTTGGTGGAGTATTAATGCATGACAAAGCAGATGTGGTTGTGACCTTGTGGGAGCATGTGTACACCTCGGAGGAGCAAATGGATCACCATGGTCTGGCAAGAATGCGACAGCGAGGTGTGACGAGGGGATCTGGCCGACGATCAACGCTCAGAGGAAAGGCGAGACGGACATATAATCAGATTGCTACTGGTACTATTAGTGTTGGAACTCTTTGCTGGCTGCTGAGGATGGGGACGGAGCGCTTATGGGAATGCTCCGAATGCTGTGATGTCGGTTCCTCAATCAATCAATCAATCAATCAATCATCAGTAAAGTTCATGTAACATAATAGGTAAATACAAAACATGGACGGACAATATTTTCAAACACTGCACAGTCGTTAAAAATACACCCTGTATAACATTCGTTAATGTATAATACCCTGGTAGTATTTGCATATCCAGGATGATGAACATTAAGGGAGAACGTATTGTCTTAAATACAGCTAATTAAAAAAAATATTTACTGTCTTTTTTATGATGGCAACATGCGCCCTGGTTACATGAACAAGAAACAGACGAAGAAGAAGGAGGAAGAGGAAGAAGAAGAGGAAGAAGAAGAGGAAGGAGAAAAAGGAGTAGGAGGAGGATGAGGAAAAGAAAGAAGAAGACAGAAGAGAAGAAGGAGGAAAGAAGAAGAAAGAGGAGGAGGGAAGAGATAAAGGAAAACGAGGAGGAGAAAGAAGAAGAAGAAAAGCTAAGGTGTTCTTTTTCAGTGATTGCGAAATAGTCCATAACTCATACCCGCGTGTTACCTCAGGTAGCGCTCATGTTCTAAAATTGTATTTACTCATTTGCTTACTGGTGTCCATAGGCTCTCCATAAGTGCTATGATCTTCTATAGGTATTAAAAATACATTTTCCTTACGTAGATCGGATATTAGCAGAAAATGATTATGCGTATTTTCCTAACGCGAAAATGTGTGGCAAAAAGCCTAGCCCAGCAAGGCACTTGAGATTAAATCTTCAATGTAGTTATCTAATGAAGCAATGAATTATAATAACCTGAAATCCCATGTTCCTTATGTTAAAACCACATCTCAAGTGATTGCAATCAGAGGTGCATTGTCACAGTGAATGCTCAAACATGTATGATCGCGTGTGACAAGCCGCACACGCTGCGACACTGTACACGCGTAGGATTTTCTTGCTGGTCACCGACAAGCTCGCACCAATCAACACCATTGTTTGTGTCTTGTTCAAGCTGTAGTTATCAGTGATCGAAGGCGGTGACGCAACAAATGGAGTTTGCCCGTTGAAAATGTTCACTGTTTGCAACACTTTGAGATGAATCCACGGGAATTAGAGAAGTAGAGATTACAGGACACACTAGACAATGTAAAATTGAAAGCTCTAGTGGCCAAAACTTGTGACATGAGTTGACTACACGACAATGTTTGTAGTTTCCGAGACACGACACTTTTGTATGAACAAGTTTTCTTCCATGCTAAGAATTTGTAGAATTTTATTAGTTTTCTTCTGTTTGTTCCACGATATTCTAAAAACTGTTGATGTCAACACCATTCAAGTTTCTACACCAACAACAGAAAGCAGTGATGACAGTATCGATGAATTGTATAATGATGTGAATAACGCCTTCAAGAAGTGCAAATACTTAGAATTAAATATAATGGGTGACTGTAATGCTACAGTTGGAGTTCAATTAAATGGATGCACAGTAGGCAAGTGACGGGTTGTAGAGGGTATCCCCTATCAAAGGAGAAGTAAGGTGCCCTCTTCCCTCCGCTAGCCTACGGGACACCCGTGGGCAAGGTGGAGTACCCATTTGGCCTCCCGATCAGGGTTACGTGAAGTCATTTGTGCACGTGGTGGATGAGATTGAAGAGCAGCCGACAGATAGTTGTGGGTTATGGTCACCAGCTTCACGACGGTAGGTAGAGGATCTCTTTTTTGAGGAGACAATGGCTACGGTCATTGACCAGTATGGTCACTGCTAAGAAGGAAAGGAATGGCAAACTACCTTCTTCACAGATGCCAAGAACATTATGTTTTGCGATATCATCGACATTCAGAGAAACGGCGTAAATGGGTGCTCCATAGGTGCAGCCTCGTCCGATAGGGATAGTCATGTGCACCAGATGACTCCAGACCGTCATCAGGCTACTAGGTGCTAAAGATTATTCTCATTAAAGGTAAGAGCCTGGAAAGTCAGAACAATTAATGCAGATGGAAAATTGGATAACATCAAACAAGAAATGGGAAGAGAGAATATTAATATATTCGGAATGTGTGAAACCAGATGGAGAGGGGCAGGGATCAAGACAGGAGAGGATTGTAAGATTATTTATTCTGGAGGAGAAGAACGGCAAAGAGGTGTAGCCATTATGTTGGATCGGCAAACATCAAATTCTAATAAAGGTTATTAGGCTGTGCCAGACAGAGTTTTATTAGTAAAATTAAACGAAAGACCGTTTACAATAAATGTCATTCAAATATATGCTCCAACAAGTGAATGCAGTGAAGAAAGTATAGATGGATTTTATAATGACATGGAGCTTGCTTTGAAGAAATGTGAAAAAATTAGAAATAAATATTATAATGAGCGATTTCAACGCAAAAGTGGGAAATCATGGCGATAGATGCAGTGTAGGCAACCGTGGTTTGGGAGAGCGAAACGAAAGAGGATACAGACTTGTAGAATGGGCAAAAGAACAAGAAATGGCCGTAGGAAACTCCTAGGTTTAAACAACATCCTAGAAGATTATGGACATGGAAGAGTCCAGACAGCAGGATTAAAAATCAGATAGATTACATCCTGATTAGCAGAAGGTTTCGAAATGCGCAAACAGTCGTAAAAAAAGTTCCCAACGCAGACTCTTACAGTGATCACATATTAATTACAGGCAGACTGAGGTAACAAAATGAAATGAACTGTGCTGAATATTCGCCAAGGAATAGGAAAGAGAAGGTTAGCTAGGATAGATTTTTAAGTCTAAATTGAAGTGTCATTGACAACTACCCCAGTACAGGTTTTTCTCCCTGACTGCTCCTTTCCTTGGTGTTTAAGTGAACCCCCACCAATGTACACACACAACACGTATGCACAATTGGAAAAAATATAATGACAGTGAACATATTTTCAGAAATATAGAAGATATAGAAGGAATCAATTTTGGGGGACGATACATCAATAACATTAGATACGCAGATGATACAGTCTTGATTGCAGACAATTAACAGGACCTGCAAAATTTAGCAGATGCGGTTGTTGCACACAGTGAACAACTGGGATTAGAATTGAATTGTAAGAAGACACAGATTATGGTCGTCACTAGGAAGGAAGAAATACCACAATGTAATATATAAGTAAATGGGCATATTCTTGAACAAGTGAATCCGTACATCTATCTCGGAACAGTCATAACATATGATGGGAGATGCATTGAAGAGATTAGAACAAGAATTGCGATGGCGAAGGTAGCCTTTTGCAAGATGAAAAACATACTGACCAATAAAAAGATATCAATTGAAATGAGAAAAAGAGTGTTGAAGTGCTACATAGAACCTATACTTTTATATGGATGTGAGGCGTAGACAATGAGCAGACAAGCTGAAAAACATTTGATGGCTGTGGAAATGTGGTTTCTGAGGAAAATGCAAAAGAATACCATGGACAGACAGAAAAACCAATGAACAAGCCATTCAAGAAACAAATGAAGATCGTAAACTGATTAGCGACATTAAATGTAGACAGTCAAAATTTTTTTGGGCATGTTATGAGAAGAAATGAATTGGAGAACTTGGTGACAACTGGCAAGATCGAAGGGAACAGACCAAGGGGAAGACCGAGAAGTTAATACTTGGATGGCTTGGCCACGTGGCATGGTCGAGACAGCATCACAGAGCTGATCCACGACTCTGTTGATCGAGTGACATGGCAGTACATGACCGCCCACGCTTTTCGGCATGGCACATGATGGATGGAAAAACTATACCAAATGCAGACTGCTACAGCGAGACATCGCCGGCTCTGTTGGAAAGGGGTTAATGGACGCAGTTCGCAATGCCATATCCCACGGCTATTTGGTAGCAAACCGCTTTGCGTTGGTTTTATAAAATGGTATGAGTGACGGTCGTTCGAACGCCTGGTCGCGAATTATCGTGGACCAATTGTTGCACCTCCCATTCAGTGCAGCATGCCGGCCAATCCCTGCATTCCTGATCCAGTGTTATTATGACCCTGCACAGATCTGACTTTTCCACCTGCATTCTGACCCACTCCAGATGTAGATATAACGAGAGAGAGTTAAAGTTAGCTGCACATCCTTTACAGGACGTAGCAGTCAGCACCATCATTTTTTTGGCTGTTAGTGATTCCTAGTCAAGTTTACGTTCAGTAGTTACGATTGCTTTCTGAACGACCGGCACCTATACCATTTCATAAAAAATCAACGCAAAGCGGTCTGCTGCCAAATCGCTAATAGCTGTGATTCGAGCGCGGGTAAGCGGGATTACGAACTGCGCCCGTAACTTCTTCGCCAAGAGCAGGCATAACGAGAGAAGTCGGACAAAAATGTATTTCGTCTCTTTGTTTATCTTATGCACAGAAAAGATCTCTGCAACAATTACAGGAACTACCAGAATAACAGATCGATGCAGGATCTGCTAATAACGTTGAGGATAACGATGATGCATTATTTCTAGCAGAAACCGAACAAGATCTCAAGGATTTGTGAAAGATGTAAATAAAAGCTGTGAATATGGATCGGATATCAATATAATGAAGACACAGACGAGGGTAATAGACACGACAGCAGAAAACCAACAATCTGACATATAAATACATGTGAGGAGATGATATTCACATCTCAGAAAGTAAATCCTGGACACGTGATAGCCGGCAATGGTAGGAGAGTGAAGTTGGAATCACGAACAGAATATTAATGCTAAAATTGTTTTCTAGACTATTCTAACGCATATTTCTGTGGTCAAAATAGAGTGATCAAGTTCTACGCATAAACTGCATAGATCTGTAGTCTGAAGTCATGGACTGTGTACACATAGGTTTAAATGAAGAAATTAATTCCGTGTAAATGTATTTACATTGTTTGTGTTTTTTCGTTCCCTCGCTTTGGAAACAAGCGTAGTCCACGCAGGACTGATTTTTGCATGCGACTAGCTTTCCACATTACTAGTGTCCCTCGCCATCAGGTGAACCCACTCCTTTAGAGGTAACATTGTAAAATGGGACTCATATTATGGACAGACAAAATGACAAATAAGTTATAAACAGAATAGGAATGAAGAGATAATCGCAGTATGGAATCTAAGCTGGATAAATAAAATATTGTGGGCATATGATGAGACATAAAAAAAGCAAATGGTACTTTTACACGTATCTAGGTGTAATGCGTATGTGGTGTTAGTTTCGTATTTATTGTGACCATTAGGCACCCGAATGTGATGTGGTATATGCCAAGCCGACCGCCTTTACTTTCAGGGACAATTTCCTGGTACACACATAAGGCTGAGTCCATCGGGAAGTCCCGGTCGATTGTAAATATCTGCCTCGAAGCGAATTCAACTCCATGTCCACCGATTAGACAGGCATGTGTGCTGCCACTGCACTACCGCGGCTGCCTCTCAAGATTGTACTCAACCGAAGCAGAAATTTACAATGACAGGAAAGACACTTGTATCTGTCAATGGACTTTCTCACCCAGGACAATAAATCAGAGATGATGGCCGGTGCGAGACACAAATAAGAAAGAGAATAGGAGTGGATAAAACACCACTGTTTAACACTGTACAACAGCTTCTCAGATCTAAACAGCTCAGCTAGGAATTAAAATGAAGAGGCTTGAAGTGTTACATTTACTCTACGTTACTGTATGACGCAGAAATAAGGGCAACGAATAAGCAATGTAAAATTGAAGCTTTCTAAATGTAGTTAAATAGATAAATAGGACACATATCATGGCACAAGAAGAAAACACACAGGCATTTAAAACCACATATCTCGAACTCAGGAAAACATTGCTGACTGAGATCAGGGTAAAACATTGCTGACCGAGATAAGGGTAAAACATTGGTGGCTGAGATCAGGGTAAAACATTGCTGATTGAGATCAGGGTAAAACATTGCTGATTGAGATCAGGGTAAAACATTGCTGACTGAGATCAGGGTAAAAGATTGCTGACTGAGATCTGGGTAAAACGTTGCTGAGATCAGGGTAAAACATTGCTGAGATAGGGTAAAGCATTGCTGACTGACATCAGGGTAAAACATTGCTGAATGAGATCTGGGTAATGATTGAGATTAGGGTAAAACATTGCTGATTGAGATCAGGGTAAAACATTGCTGATTGAGATCAGGGTAAAACATTGCTGAGATCAGGGTAAAACATTGCTGATTGAGATCAGGGTAAAACATTGCTGAATGAGATCTGGGTAATGATTGAGATCAGGGTAAAACATTGCTGATTGAGATCAGGGTAAAACATTGCTGATTGAGATCAGGGTAAAACATTGCTGATTGAGATCAGGGTAAAACATTGCTGATTGAGATCAGGGTAAAACATTGCCGAATGAGATCTGGGTAATGATTGAGATCAGGGTAAAACATTGCTGATTGAGATCAGGGTAAAACATTGCTGAATGAGATCTGGGTAATGATTGAGATTAGGGTAAAACATTGCTGATTGAGATCAGGGTAAAACATTGCTGATTTAGATCAGGGTAAAACATCGATGACTAAGATCTGGGTAAAACGTTGCTGAGATCAGGGTAAAACATTGCTGATTGAGATCAGGGTAAAACGTTGCTGATTGAGATCAGGGTAAAACATTGCTGAGATCAGGGTAAAACATTGCTGATTGAGATCAGGGTAAAACGTTGCTGACTGAGATCAGGGTAAAACATTGCTGATTGAGATCAGGGTAAAACATTGCTGAGATCAGGGTAAAACATTGCTGACTGAGATCAGGGTAAAACATTGCTGACTGAGATCAGGGTAAAACATTGCCGAGATCAAGGTAAAACATTGCTGACTGAGATCAGGGTAAAATATTGCTGAGATCAGGGTAAAACATTGCTGACTGAGATCAGGGTAAAACATTGCTGATTGAGATCAGGGTAAAACATTGCTGAGATCAGGGTAAAACGTTGCTGACTGAGATCAGGGTAAAACGTTGCTGAGATCAGGGTAAAACGTTGCTGACTGAGATCAGGGTAAAACATTGCTGATTGAGATCAGGGTAAAACATTGCTGAGATCAGGGTAAAACATTGCTGATTGAGATCAGGGTAAAACGTTGCTGACTGAGATCAGGGTAAAACGTTGCTGACTGAGATCAGGGTAAAACATTGCTGAGATCAGGGTAAAACATTGCTAAGATCAGGGTAAAACGTTGCTGACTGAGATCAGGGTAAAATATTGCTGAGATCAGGGTAAAACATTGCTGACTGAGATCAGGGTAAAATATTGCTGAGATCAGGGTAAAACATTGCTGACTGAGATCAGGGTAAAACGTTGCTGAGATCAGGGTAAAACATTGCTGACTGAGATCAGGGTAAAACATTGCTGACTGAGATCAGGGTAAAACATTGCTGACTGAGATCAGGGTAAAACATTGCTGACTGAGATCAGGGTAAAACATTGCTGAGATCAGGGTAAAACATTGCTGACTGAGATCAGGGTAAAATATTGCTGAGATCAGGGTAAAACATTGCTGACTGAGATCAGGGTAAAACGTTGCTGAATTCAGGGTAAAACATTGCCGAGATCAAGGTAAAACATTGCTGACTGAGATCAGGGTAAAATATTGCTGAGATCAGGGTAAAACATTGCTGACTGAGATGAGGGTAAAACATTGCTGAGATCAGGGTAAAACGTTGCTGACTGAGATCAGGTAAAACGTTGCTGAGATCAGGGTAAAACGTTGCTGACTGAGATCAGGGTAAAACATTGCTGATTGAGATCAGGGTAAAACATTGCTGATTGAGATCAGGGTAAAACATTGCTGACTGAGATCAGGGTAAAATATTGCTGACTGAGATCAGGGTAAAACATTGCTGACTGAGATCAGGGTAAAACATTGCCGATATCAAGGTAAAACATTGCTGACTGAGATCAGGGTAAAATATTGCTGAGATCAGGGTAAAACATTGCTGATTGAGATCAGGGTAAAACGTTGCTGACTGAGATCAGGGTAAAACGTTGCTGATTGAGATCAGGGTAAAACGTTGCTGAGATCAGGGTAAAACATTGCTGATTGAGATCAGGGTAAAACGTTGCGGACTGAGATCAGGGTAAAACATTGCTGATTGAGATCAGGGTAAAACATTGCTGAGATCAGGGTAAAACATTGCTGATTGAGATCAGGGTAAAACGTTGCTGACTGAGATCAGGGTAAAACGTTGCTGACTGAGATCAGGGTAAAACGTTGACGATTGAGATCAGGGTAAAACATTGCTGATTGAGATCAGGGTAAAACATTGCTGATTGAGATCGGGGTAAAACATTGCTGACTGAGATCAAGGTAAAAAATTGCTGAGATCAGGGTAAAACATTGCTGACTGAGATCTGGGTAAAACGTTGCTGAGATCAGGGTAAAACATTGCTGATTGAGATCAGGGTAAAACGTTGCTGATTGAGATCAGGGTAAAACATTGCTGAGATCAGGGTAAAACATTGCTGATTGAGATCAGGGTAAAACGTTGCTGACTGAGATCAGGGTAAAACATTGCTGATTGAGATCAGGGTAAAACATTGCTGAGATCAGGGTAAAACATTGCTGACTGAGATCAGGGTAAAACATTGCTGACTGAGATCAGGGTAAAACATTGCCGAGATCAAGGTAAAACATTGCTGACTGAGATCAGGGTAAAATATTGCTGAGATCAGGGTAAAACATTGCTGACTGAGATCAGGGTAAAACATTGCTGATTGAGATCAGGGTAAAACATTGCTGAGATCAGGGTAAAACGTTGCTGACTGAGATCAGGGTAAAACGTTGCTGAGATCAGGGTAAAACGTTGCTGACTGAGATCAGGGTAAAACATTGCTGATTGAGATCAGGGTAAAACATTGCTGAGATCAGGGTAAAACATTGCTGATTGAGATCAGGGTAAAACGTTGCTGACTGAGATCAGGGTAAAACGTTGCTGACTGAGATCAGGGTAAAACATTGCTGAGATCAGGGTAAAACATTGCTAAGATCAGGGTAAAACGTTGCTGACTGAGATCAGGGTAAAATATTGCTGAGATCAGGGTAAAACATTGCTGACTGAGATCAGGGTAAAATATTGCTGAGATCAGGGTAAAACATTGCTGACTGAGATCAGGGTAAAACGTTGCTGAGATCAGGGTAAAACATTGCTGACTGAGATCAGGGTAAAACATTGCTGACTGAGATCAGGGTAAAACATTGCTGACTGAGATCAGGGTAAAACATTGCTGACTGAGATCAGGGTAAAACATTGCTGAGATCAGGGTAAAACATTGCTGACTGAGATCAGGGTAAAATATTGCTGAGATCAGGGTAAAACATTGCTGACTGAGATCAGGGTAAAACGTTGCTGAATTCAGGGTAAAACATTGCCGAGATCAAGGTAAAACATTGCTGACTGAGATCAGGGTAAAATATTGCTGAGATCAGGGTAAAACATTGCTGACTGAGATGAGGGTAAAACATTGCTGAGATCAGGGTAAAACGTTGCTGACTGAGATCAGGTAAAACGTTGCTGAGATCAGGGTAAAACGTTGCTGACTGAGATCAGGGTAAAACATTGCTGATTGAGATCAGGGTAAAACATTGCTGATTGAGATCAGGGTAAAACATTGCTGACTGAGATCAGGGTAAAATATTGCTGACTGAGATCAGGGTAAAACATTGCTGACTGAGATCAGGGTAAAACATTGCCGATATCAAGGTAAAACATTGCTGACTGAGATCAGGGTAAAATATTGCTGAGATCAGGGTAAAACATTGCTGATTGAGATCAGGGTAAAACGTTGCTGACTGAGATCAGGGTAAAACGTTGCTGATTGAGATCAGGGTAAAACGTTGCTGAGATCAGGGTAAAACATTGCTGATTGAGATCAGGGTAAAACATTGCTGATTGAGATCGGGGTAAAACATTGCTGACTGAGATCAAGGTAAAAAATTGCTGAGATCAGGGTAAAACATTGCTGACTGAGATCAGGGTAAAACGTTGCTGAGATCAGGGTAAAACATTGCTGACTGAGATCAGGGTAAAACGTTGCTGACTGAGATCAGGGTAAAACATTGCTGACTGAGATCAGGGTAAAACATTGCTGACTGAGATCAGGGTAAAACATTGCTGAGATCAGGGTAAAACATTGCTGACTGAGATCAGGGTAAAACATTGCTGAGATCAGGGTAAAACATTGCTGACTGAGATCAGGGTAAAACGTTGCTGACTGAGATCAGGGTAAAACGTTGCTGACTGAGATCAGGGTAAAACATTGCTGACTGAGATCAGGGTAAAACATTGCTGACTGAGATCAGGGTAAAACGTTGCTGACTGAGATCAGGGTAAAACATTGCTGACTGAGATCAGGGTAAAACGTTGCTGAGATCAGGGTAAAACATTGCTGACTGAGATCAGGGTAAAATATTGCTGAGATCAGGGTAAAACATTGCTGACTGAGATCAGGGTAAAACGTTGCTGAGATCAGGGTAAAACATTGCTGACTGAGATCAGGGTAAAACGTTGCTGACTGAGATCAGGGTAAAACATTGCTGACTGAGATCAGGGTAAAACATTGCTGACTGAGATCAGGGTAAAACATTGCTGAGATCAGGGTAAAACATTGCTGACTGAGATCAGGGTAAAACATTGCTGAGATCAGGGTAAAACATTGCTGACTGAGATCAGGGTAAAACGTTGCTGACTGAGATCAGGGTAAAACGTTGCTGACTGAGATCAGGGTAAAATATTGCTGACTGAGATCAGGGTAAAACATTGCTGACTGAGATCAGGGTAAAACATTGCTGACTGAGATCAGGGTAAAACGTTGCTGAGATCAGGGTAAAACATTGCTGACTGAGATCAGGGTAAAACATTGCTGAGATCAGGGTAAAACATTGCTGACTGAGATCAGGGTAAAACGTTGCTGAGATCAGGGTAAAACATTGCTGACTGAGATCAGGGTAAAACGTTGCTGAGATCAGGGTAAAACTTGCTGACTGAGATCAGGGTAAAACATTGCTGACTGAGATCAGGGTAAAACGTTGCTGAGATCAGGGTAAAACATTGCTGACTGAGATCAGGGTAAAACGTTGCTGAGATCAAGGTAAAACATTGCTGACTGAGATCAGGGTAAAACATTGCTGACTGAGATCAGGGTAAAACGTTGCTGAGATCAAGGTAAAACATTGCTGACTGAGATCAGGGTAAAACATTGCTGACTGAGATCAGGGTAAAACATTGCTGACTGAGATCAGGGTAAAACATTGCCGAGATCAAGGTAAAACATTGCTGACTGAGATCAGGGTAAAATATTGCTGAGATCAGGGTAAAACATTGCTGACTGAGATCAGGGTAAAACATTGCTGATTGAGATCAGGGTAAAACATTGCTGAGATCAGGGTAAAACGTTGCTGACTGAGATCAGGGTAAAACGTTGCTGAGATCAGGGTAAAACGTTGCTGACTGAGATCAGGGTAAAACATTGCTGATTGAGATCAGGGTAAAACATTGCTGAGATCAGGGTAAAACATTGCTGATTGAGATCAGGGTAAAACGTTGCTGACTGAGATCAGGGTAAAACGTTGCTGACTGAGATCAGGGTAAAATATTGCTGAGATCAGGGTAAAACATTGCTGACTGAGATCAGGGTAAAATATTGCTGAGATCAGGGTAAAACATTGCTGACTGAGATCAGGGTAAAACGTTGCTGAGATCAGGGTAAAACATTGCTGACTGAGATCAGGGTAAAACATTGCTGACTGAGATCAGGGTAAAACATTGCTGACTGAGATCAGGGTAAAACATTGCTGACTGAGATCAGGGTAAAACATTGCCGAGATCAAGGTAAAACATTGCTGACTGAGATCAGGGTAAAATATTGCTGAGATCAGTGTAAAACATTGCTGACTGAGATCAGGGTAAAACGTTGCTGAGATCAGGGTAAAACATTGCCGAGATCAAGGTAAAACATTGCTGACTGAGATCAGGGTAAAATATTGCTGAGATCAGGGTAAAACATTGCTGACTGAGATCAGGGTAAAACATTGCTGAGATCAGGGTAAAACGTTGCTGACTGAGATCAGGGTAAAACGTTGCTGAGATCAGGGTAAAACGTTGCTGACTGAGATCAGGGTAAAACATTGCTGATTGAGATCAGGGTAAAACATTGCTGATTGAGATCAGGGTAAAACATTGCTGACTGAGATCAGGGTAAAATATTGCTGACTGAGATCAGGGTAAAACATTGCTGACTGAGATCAGGGTAAAACATTGCCGAGATCAAGGTAAAACATTGCTGACTGAGATCAGGGTAAAATATTGCTGAGATCAGGGTAAAACATTGCTGAGATCAAGGTAAAATATTGCTGAGATCAGGGTAAAGTATTGCTGACTGAGATCAGGGTAAAACATTGCTGAGATCAAGGTAAAATATTGCTGAGATCAGGGTAAAGTATTGCTGACTGAGATCAGGGTAAAACATTGCTGAGATCAATGTAAAACATTGCTGAAATCAGGGTAAAACATTGCTGACTGAGATCTGGGTAAAACATTGCTGACTGAGATCAGGGTAAAACATTGCTGACTGAGAACTGGGTAAAACATTGCTGACTGAGATCAGGGTAAAACATTGCTGACTGAGATCAGGGTAAAACATTGCTGACTGAGATCAGGGTAAAATATTGCTGACTGAGATCAGGGTAAAACATTGCTGAGATTAGGGTAAAACCTTTTTGATTGAGATCTGTGTAAAATATTACTGACTGAGATCAGGATAAAATATTGCTGATTGAGATCAGGGTAAAACATTGCTGAGATCAGGGTAAAACCTTTTTGACTGAGATCAGGGTAAAACGTTGCTGACTGAGATCAGGGTAAAACGTTGACGATTGAGATCAGGGTAAAACATTGCTGATTGAGATCAGGGTAAAACATTGCTGATTGAGATCGGGGTAAAACATTGCTGACTGAGATCAAGGTAAAAAATTGCTGAGATCAGGGTAAAACATTGCTGACTGAGATCAGGGTAAAACGTTGCTGAGATCAGGGTAAAACATTGCTGACTGAGATCAGGGTAAAACGTTGCTGACTGAGATCAGGGTAAAACATTGCTGACTGAGATCAGGGTAAAACATTGCTGACTGAGATCAGGGTAAAACATTGCTGAGATCAGGGTAAAACATTGCTGACTGAGATCAGGGTAAAACATTGCTGAGATCAGGGTAAAACATTGCTGACTGAGATCAGGGTAAAACGTTGCTGACTGAGATCAGGGTAAAACGTTGCTGACTGAGATCAGGGTAAAACATTGCTGACTGAGATCAGGGTAAAACATTGCTGACTGAGATCAGGGTAAAACGTTGCTGACTGAGATCAGGGTAAAACATTGCTGACTGAGATCAGGGTAAAACGTTGCTGAGATCAGGGTAAAACATTGCTGACTGAGATCAGGGTAAAATATTGCTGAGATCAGGGTAAAACATTGCTGACTGAGATCAGGGTAAAACGTTGCTGAGATCAGGGTAAAACATTGCTGACTGAGATCAGGGTAAAACGTTGCTGACTGAGATCAGGGTAAAACATTGCTGACTGAGATCAGGGTAAAACATTGCTGACTGAGATCAGGGTAAAACATTGCTGAGATCAGGGTAAAACATTGCTGACTGAGATCAGGGTAAAACATTGCTGAGATCAGGGTAAAACATTGCTGACTGAGATCAGGGTAAAACGTTGCTGACTGAGATCAGGGTAAAACGTTGCTGACTGAGATCAGGGTAAAATATTGCTGACTGAGATCAGGGTAAAACATTGCTGACTGAGATCAGGGTAAAACATTGCTGACTGAGATCAGGGTAAAACGTTGCTGAGATCAGGGTAAAACATTGCTGACTGAGATCAGGGTAAAACATTGCTGAGATCAGGGTAAAACATTGCTGACTGAGATCAGGGTAAAACGTTGCTGAGATCAGGGTAAAACATTGCTGACTGAGATCAGGGTAAAACGTTGCTGAGATCAGGGTAAAACTTGCTGACTGAGATCAGGGTAAAACATTGCTGACTGAGATCAGGGTAAAACGTTGCTGAGATCAGGGTAAAACATTGCTGACTGAGATCAGGGTAAAACGTTGCTGAGATCAAGGTAAAACATTGCTGACTGAGATCAGGGTAAAACATTGCTGACTGAGATCAGGGTAAAACGTTGCTGAGATCAAGGTAAAACATTGCTGACTGAGATCAGGGTAAAACATTGCTGACTGAGATCAGGGTAAAACATTGCTGACTGAGATCAGGGTAAAACATTGCCGAGATCAAGGTAAAACATTGCTGACTGAGATCAGGGTAAAATATTGCTGAGATCAGGGTAAAACATTGCTGACTGAGATCAGGGTAAAACATTGCTGATTGAGATCAGGGTAAAACATTGCTGAGATCAGGGTAAAACGTTGCTGACTGAGATCAGGGTAAAACGTTGCTGAGATCAGGGTAAAACGTTGCTGACTGAGATCAGGGTAAAACATTGCTGATTGAGATCAGGGTAAAACATTGCTGAGATCAGGGTAAAACATTGCTGATTGAGATCAGGGTAAAACGTTGCTGACTGAGATCAGGGTAAAACGTTGCTGACTGAGATCAGGGTAAAATATTGCTGAGATCAGGGTAAAACATTGCTGACTGAGATCAGGGTAAAATATTGCTGAGATCAGGGTAAAACATTGCTGACTGAGATCAGGGTAAAACGTTGCTGAGATCAGGGTAAAACATTGCTGACTGAGATCAGGGTAAAACATTGCTGACTGAGATCAGGGTAAAACATTGCTGACTGAGATCAGGGTAAAACATTGCTGACTGAGATCAGGGTAAAACATTGCCGAGATCAAGGTAAAACATTGCTGACTGAGATCAGGGTAAAATATTGCTGAGATCAGTGTAAAACATTGCTGACTGAGATCAGGGTAAAACGTTGCTGAGATCAGGGTAAAACATTGCCGAGATCAAGGTAAAACATTGCTGACTGAGATCAGGGTAAAATATTGCTGAGATCAGGGTAAAACATTGCTGACTGAGATCAGGGTAAAACATTGCTGAGATCAGGGTAAAACGTTGCTGACTGAGATCAGGGTAAAACGTTGCTGAGATCAGGGTAAAACGTTGCTGACTGAGATCAGGGTAAAACATTGCTGATTGAGATCAGGGTAAAACATTGCTGATTGAGATCAGGGTAAAACATTGCTGACTGAGATCAGGGTAAAATATTGCTGACTGAGATCAGGGTAAAACATTGCTGACTGAGATCAGGGTAAAACATTGCCGAGATCAAGGTAAAACATTGCTGACTGAGATCAGGGTAAAATATTGCTGAGATCAGGGTAAAACATTGCTGAGATCAAGGTAAAATATTGCTGAGATCAGGGTAAAGTATTGCTGACTGAGATCAGGGTAAAACATTGCTGAGATCAAGGTAAAATATTGCTGAGATCAGGGTAAAGTATTGCTGACTTAGATCAGGGTAAAACATTGCTGAGATCAATGTAAAACATTGCTGAAATCAGGGTAAAACATTGCTGACTGAGATCTGGGTAAAACATTGCTGACTGAGATCAGGGTAAAACATTGCTGACTGAGAACTGGGTAAAACATTGCTGACTGAGATCAGGGTAAAACATTGCTGACTGAGATCAGGGTAAAACATTGCTGACTGAGATCAGGGTAAAATATTGCTGACTGAGATCAGGGTAAAACATTGCTGAGATTAGGGTAAAACCTTTTTGATTGAGATCTGTGTAAAATATTACTGACTGAGATCAGGATAAAATATTGCTGATTGAGATCAGGGTAAAACATTGCTGAGATCAGGGTAAAACCTTTTTGACTGAGATCAGGGTAAAACATTGCCGACTGAGATCTGGGTAAAACATTGCTGACTGCTGAGATCTGGGTTTTAAACATTGCTGAGATATGGGTTAAACAATGGTACTGCTCTTCGCATCTGCTGATAGGTATATTCGGACGTAACCAGTCAATACAATGGTATGACAGAATCATCAATGTGGAGAGAATTAGATACATACCAGTGATCCAAGAGATGAAGAAAAGATGTCGGTGCTGGATATGGCACACCCTGTAAAAACCAGACAATAGTGTATCTAGAAAGGCATTTATCTGAAATCCACAGGACAATAGAAATAGAGGAAACCTTTAAAAAAACAAGAATGGAGGAGAGGTTATAGTCCAGCACAGCACACATCTCCTGGCTGGGATCAGGCATAGTTTGGTAGTGTTTCCTCCACGGCTTTAGGTGTGTTACTGTCAACATACTCCATCTGAAGGCCCTGGTGGTAACTTGGCCACAACCTGTTCCACGATTTTAATCCATTTATCTAATATGCCCCAGCTACCTCAGTCTTCTCAGACCGAGTATCGCCAGGACAGAGGACATTGTGACCTGCTTCATCACTTCTGTTTGTTATTTAGTCATGACATTTGACGCTTATTATTTTTCCTAGACCGCGCCACAAAGAAAATCGGCCGAGTCTATATACAGACAACCAATAAAGTGACTCTATTTTATTTTAGGTACCGGACTGATTAATAGTAACGTAGGTAATTGTTTTATGACCCACAGTCAATAAAACCGTCCTGAGCGTTGTTAATCAGGGTGACACCAGAACAATTCAAACAACACAGCAGTATAATTTATTCATTTACAATAAGTTGAACTTATGCAGTACCAGCCGTAGCTGTATGAACCGAGCCTCTGACATCATAACTGTCATTTAGCGCGATCATAAACGTAGCGTTCAATATTTCCAGTTTTTTTTATGCTTTATTTAATATTTTCGGAGACGTATGCACGGTCACCGGAGGGCAGATATTAAACTTATCGGCAATTCCATGGATCTTCCGTAAAGATAATTACCGGAGAGCAGACGCTTTTTGTACACGCACTTGCCCCTGAATGGTCATCAGAGAAAGGTATGTTGCTGAGATCTAGATTGTGCGAATGTTAACTTCTTGCATGATACAAGTTATCACAGTGTTTCTCAATGAAACCATAGCAGCACCCTCAATAGCTCATTTAAATTTAACCGTCTTACATACTACGTGGTTCATTACAGTTTCTAAAAGAATAAACTCTTACCAAAGAATCATCCAAAATAGCTAATTTCGAGTTAACTTTCTTATATGATTATCATCATCCAGTGCCTTGTCGGCTGGCGTCGGCTGTCATGCTTCTCCACAAATTACGATCTCCGACGTCATCGATCACTTCGTGTGTTGACTCCCTTCCGTGGCATGACACACGCCTGACAATAATCTTTTCACGCTGTCTTCCTCTATCTCTCTTTCCGCAGATCTTTCCGGTTGTCAAAACTTGTTCCAGTTTTTGTCGTGTCATAACATATCCAAAAAACGACGACTGCCTCTTTCTGATGTTTGTGATAAGTTGTTTTTATGATTCAGCTTCCCTTAAAACGCCCTGATTGCTAATTTTCAGCATTCTTCTATAAAACCACATATCCACGGCTTCAGGGGATTTCTTCACCTGTTTACTAACTGTCCAGGACTCGCAGCCGTATGTTAAAACTGGTTCAATGTAACATGCAAGAACTCTTTTTCTGACTTTCAAGGACAGTGGCGTCTTGCACAAAACATTCTTCATTTGACAGAGTGCAGTATTTTCCTTGTCCTTTTCTGCTCTTTATCTCAGATGCATCTTCCATCTAATGTTATCCGTGTTCGTAGATATCTGAATTTCTGCACTTGCCCCAAACTAACGTCATGTACTTTAATTTCGCCGGTCTCCCTGATCTAGAGGCTACACGACTTTCTCCGTAATCTCGTATACTCTCGTAAGTAACGTGACGATGCGCGAGAATTGGTAGCGGTTCTCTCTGCGTCGGTAACTTACAGGGTATGTTAGCCGGTCTCTCAGAAAGCAATGGCAAACTACTGAGCGTAATCTTGCCAAGAAATCAACAATGGCTGAAAGATGCTGATGTTGACAGCAAAGTCCTGTAAAGGATATGCGAAAAAAAAAAAAAAAAACAACTTTAATTTCACATATAGGCATAATCTGTTTCTTTAATATCATCATGACATCTGTCTTTCTATTATTCAAACAAAAGCCCATTACTTCACTCCCCACAACCACTGTATCTATCATTTCCTGTAGATCATTCTGACTTGTTGCTATTAAGATGGTGTCGAGCATAACGTAAGTTATTTATATTATGTCCACCAACCAGGATCCCTGACATATTTTCTGTAGCAAAGGCTAATGAGCGAGTCTTGAAAGAGGAGAGTCTGGCATATGAGACTACGACCTCCAGCATGAGAATGGAGGTGGAGGCAGTAACAGCGGCATTCCGGTGGCTTGAGGAGACTACTGCAACACACGTTGTATTCATTACGGATTCAATGAGTATGCTTAGCAAGGTGGAGAAAGGAATGTTTCGTGTGGAATGGTTCTCGTCGCTTCAGAGGTCACAGATCGTGAGAAATGTTTGGATATTTTGCCCTTGCCATGCGTGTGTACGGGGGAATGAACAGGCTGATAGGCTAGCAGGGAATGCACCTCTTGGTGGAATTTTGCCTATGGACAAGGGGAAGGTGGTCGTGCGCTTGTGGAACCAGGTGGAGAAGGTTGAGGAACAGATTGAGAACCCATATGTGGAAAGAATGAGATTGCGGGGGATTGGCAGAGGTTCTGGAAGAATCTCAAAACTGAGAGGGAAGACCATGAGAACATTTAATCAGATAGCGGTTGGTACGATTAGTAGTATGACTCTTCGCTGGCTGTTGAACGAGGGGACGGAGCACGTATGGGAATGTCCTGAGTGCAGTGATGTCGGTTCTTGACTCAACTCAACTCAACTCATAAACAACCTTAGATATGCTGACGACACCGTGTTACTAGCAGAAAGTGAGCAAGAGTTGCAAGACCTAGTGGAAGAAGTAAACAGGCACAGTGCAGAATGTGGCTTAGATATTAACATCCAAAAAACAAAAACTATGATAATTAGCAGTGAAAAGGAAAGGTCATCAATGAACATTACAGTAAAAGGGCAGATACTAGAACAAGTAACAAGTTTCTCTTATCTTGGACATATAATAACAGATGATGGCAGAAGTGAAATCGAAATCAAAAAGAGAATAGGAAGGGCCAAACATGCTTTCAATGGCATGAAATCAGTATTAACATCTAGAGAGATTAATTGTCACCTGTCGTCCTTGGGGGGAAGAGGAATCAACAAGCACACTTTTTTAAGTCCTTATCATCAGCTTGGGACTCTGCCGGACCTTGTCTACACACCCAGTTTCGGTCTCTGGATCACTATCTCTCTCACTTCTTACCTTGAGACAATTCCCCTTTTCATACTCTTCCAGAACATATCACACAAACACTGGCTTCTAACAAAGTGATAAAACATTTAATGCAGAAAAGTGTCACGTGTGTGTGCAATGTATGTGTGTGGAGATATATGGTGTAGTCTATCGTGAATGTGAGATATAATCAGGCAGTTCAAGATCAGAGTCAGCTTTCATCATCGTGCTCCGGCCATACAACTGCACAATATTACAAGATCAGATGGAGCTAACCAGATGATGTGTCTCTCCGGCCGATTGTTGACTTCTTCCTGTATATCTTGGATAGTTTTGATGTCTGGTCACCATTGGGTGATTTGAATAATTACTGTCCCTTAGATCGACACAGACGGTGAAGCATATATCTATTACCATCCAGTGACGAAATAACACAAACACTGGTCTAGGAACATCTCTACTAAACACTAAATCAAATCAAATCAAATCAAATCAACTTTATCAGGGTCACAAATTGGGCGCGCAGGCCCGTCTTACATTCGGCCCTTCCAATCACTCGTCTTTCGTTCATCAAGAGCATTATACATTTACATAGGAAGAAAAATAAACATTGTGAAATGAATGTTGTAAACATAAACAAGGCTAAACATGGAGAAAAATGTGTACATAAAAAGTATGTGACGTAAAAGTAGTGATGATTATAGTAATGACTATTGTCATTCAGTCTAGTAAATGTTTCCTGTCTTTAGGAAAGAATGTTATTCAGATATCTTCTTCCCTGTCTTATACTTCTTCTGGTAACTATCATATTTAATAATTCCGTTGTTGTTTGGAATACAACCACTGATCAGTCACTCTTCTCACGATTCACTATCCATACTCAAATTAAACCATGAGGTGTTGGACCTTCCTTGTGGAACAGGGTTCAATTGTCGAGGTCAGTTAGCACTGCACCAGGCTACTGCCATTTTCCTCATCTCTGAGTGGTAGGTAAATTCTCTGTTCTAGTGGAACCTGTCGAAGAGAGAACACCCGGTGATAGCAACCCGATTCAAACCCATTATATGTGAGTGTAGGCCGAAGGCCGTACTCAGACTTTAATACCTAGATCCTCATAGAACCACTCTGGTATAAGACAGAGGAGATCATCACATTACCTGAGACGTGGTAAGAAAAGGAATGAATAAAGGGAAGCGAAGGCACCCCAGTAGACACACAACTGGAAAATCCCACCATTTACATTCCCTTTATTCCCCCAACCACTTTCAACTTCACTAAATATCATCCCACTACATTAGTGTTAACCCGCTGAGTTAAACAACACATTACTTGACATAGTCTAAGCTACGCAACGGCCTACTGCTGCCGACGCTCCTATAATAAGTTCACACAACGCAACTTTACTACGCTCGATTCCTAATCTCTATCAAGTAGGTACCTTATGCAAATTCTTCTAGGTCAGAATCGAAATCACAACTTCGCATTAAGGAAAAAATGTCCGTCGCTGTTCACAACATTAGACATCGTGATTTCTTTTCATATTTTGACTGGAACAACTCCACCCTCCTTTTTGTTTCAAACCATCCTGCACACTCCCAATTTAGTTATTTTTCAGACAGCCGAGAATGTTGTCTGAGTGACGTCACTGACGTGGCCGGCAACCAAGTTAAGACGGCGTTTCCTCTCTCATCTTTAGATCCGGGTAAAACAACATACCGACGGGTCTCCTCTGATCCTGGGGAAATCTCAAAGAATCCTGGCCGTGTTTGATCTGATGAAACATCCCCCACAACAAAGCGTTGCTGCTGTTAGAGACGGCTGTCTCCGACTGTCTATCATGCTGGTTCGCAACCCCACTGATTCCGTGACATTAATAATGCATTAAAAATGAGAATTGTCAAATGCTACGTATATTCAACGTTACTGTATGGCGCTGAATCCTGGACATTGAACAAGCAACTAGAAAGTCGCATAGAAGCCCTGGAGATGTGGATATACAGACGAATAGGTCGTATTTCATGGAAACAAAAACAATCAAATGCAGAGGTCCTAGAAAAAATGGGAATGAAGAGAGAGTTGATGGGAGAAATAAAGAGGAGACAAGTGAAATATTTTGGCCACGTTAAAAGACATGATACTCTTATAAAAACCATACTGGAAGGCAAAGTTGAGGGCAAGCGAGCAAGAGGTAAACAACGATACAAGTGGGAGGATAACATCAAGAGAAGGACGAACATTAGCCTGACAGAATGTACAGTCAAGGCGAGAGACAGACAGTGTTGGAGATCCATTGCAGCCAACCTTCATTGCGGATACGGCACCTGATATATATATATATATATATATATATATATATATATATATATATATATATATATATATATATATATATATATATATATATATATATATCATTATCATCATTGGCACCTTTCCGTCTTGACAGACGATAGTTTGGTACACTGTGCTTCAAAAAGGCTACGATCCATGGCGGTGGCGAGTGTGGCTGGTAAGGCCAATTCTTGCTGCAAATGTTTGCCCACAGTAGATGCATGTAAAAACATGGTCATTTCCACCATTTTGCACCATCTTACGTATCTCACGCTCTGTGTGTGCTTTATCTGCAATCGTTTTCTCCTTTGTCTTTATTCCATTTCTGATAGTTGCCCTCCATGCAACACGTTCAGCGGCGACTTGCTCCCAATGTGCATTATCTATGCCTGTATCAATCATGTCCCGCTTACACACATCTTTGTATCGTAGTAGAGGCCGACCCTGAGATCTCTTACCCGTCTGTAATTCACCAAAAAAGATGTCCTTTGGTATTCTACCATCATCCACCCTCCTAACATGTCCTATCCATCTAAGTCTACGAAGACTGAGCATGGAATACACCGTCACACAACCTGATCTTTCCAATACTTCAGTATTTGTGATTTTGTCTTGCCACTTAATACCAAGTATTCTACGCAGACACCGCATATGAAAGCTGTTTAAACGTTTCTCTTGGCGTGAGTAAGTTGTCCAGGTTTCACTGCCATAAAGAAGAGTACTAAGGACACAGACTTGGTAGACGAGGACTTTTGTTTTGGCAGTAAGCTTCCTGTTCTCCCAGACTCTTTTTGCTAACATGTTCATTGTTGTTGCTGCCTTGCCAATCCTGATGTTGATTTCCTGATCGAGGGATAATTTGCTATTTACCTCTGTTCCTAGATATGTAAAATGGTCTACTATCTCCAGTTCGGCGTCGTCAATAAAGATTGATGGTTCACCATATGCACCTTGTGACATAATCTGTGTCTTCTTTTTGTTAATTGTTAAACCAAATTTAGAACAAGCATTGGAGAATGCAGATAGTAGATGTTGTAATTCTTCCTCAGAGTGGGTCGTAATCGCAGCATCATCCGTAAAAAGCAAATCTCTGATTAGTACCCTCCTAATTTTGGTCTTGGCCTTCAATCTCTGAGCATTATAGAGGTCACCATCTGAGCGTGAGTGAATGTATATACCGTCATCCTGATCACGAAAGGCATATTTCAGTAGAAGTGAAAAGTATATCCCAAAGAGGGTGGGGGATAGTACACAACCTTGCTTAACTCCACTCTTGATTTCAAACTCTTCTGAAGTTGAGCCATCAAACTTGATTATACCCTTCATGCCTGTGTGGAACGATTCCACAATGGAAAGAAGAGTTGGTGGGCAATCAATCTTCTTTAGTGCTTTGAACAGACCCTCACGACTGACCAAATCGAATGCCTTTGTGAGGTCGATGAAGGCAATAAACAGTGGCTGATTTTGTTCCCGGCATTTTTCTTGCATCTGTCGCAATGAGAATATCATATCAATGGTACACCTGTTCTGACGGAAGCCGCACTGTGATTCGGGGTAGACTTGATCTCCCAGGACTTGAAGTCTGCGCAGAACAATTCTGGCAAATACTTTCCCAACAATACACAGAAGTGAGATACCCCTATAGTTGTTACAGTCGCTCCGATCGCCCTTGTTCTTGTACAGCGTTATGATGTTTGAATCTTTGAAATCCTGTGGGACTTGTCCTTCTCGCCAGCATAGCTCTATTAGCTGGTGGATCTGTAGAGTGAGTGTGTCTTGCCCACTCCTGATTACCTCTATTAGAATCCCATCCTTACCTGGAGCCTTGCCAGACGCAAGTTCATTTATAGCACACTTAACTTCTGTTATGGTGGGAAGTGTGTCCAGGTGGTCAAGAATTGGCAGGGCCTCTATGGCATTGAGGGCATCACCCGCTAGCTTGGTCTCACTTGAGTAAAGCTCTAAATAGTGCTCTACCCATCTATCCATCTGCTGTTTCTTATCAGTGATGATTTCTCCAGTCAAGGTTTTCAGCGGTGCACTTCTTTTGATCATTGGACCACAGGCTTTCTTTATCCCTTCATACATGCTGATGTTTCCCTTATCACTTGCGATTTGAATGGACTCACATAACTTTATCCAATAGTCATTAGCACACTGCCTGGCAGCCTTTTGCACATCTTTCCTTGCTTGCTTCAGGTGTTACGCGTTGGTCTTTCCTTGTTTCTTAAGAGAGCTATCTTCTTTTTATCAATCACGGGCTGCAGTATCTGGTTGTTTGCCGCAAACCTGTCCTGCCTCTTATGATCCACAGTGCCGTAAACCCCTACTGCTGTTTTATAAATTGTTTCCTTAAGTTTACGCCATTTATCATTTACTATACAATTTTCTGATGTATCAGTGAAAGCGTCTTCAAGTTGCTGTTGAAATTCAAAGCACTTTCCAGGATCGTGAGTGTTAATAATATTAATCCTGGGGGCTAGATTTGTGTTTAGCTGTGTAGATTCTCTTTGGTCTCAGTCTAACCCTTGCAACAACCAAAGAATGATCTGTATCACAGTCAGCACTGTGGTAACTTCGAGTTAATGATGTATGGTTCAGATGTTGTCTCCGTGTGATAATGAAGTCCAGCTGATGCCAATGGCCAGATCTTGGATGTTTCCATGTGACCTTATGCAACTCTTTTGTTTAAAAAAAAAAAGAGTTTGTAATACATAGGTCATTTCTAGTGCAATGCTCCAGCAGCCTTTGCCCATTTTCATTCATGTTGTATTTTCCAAGGCACACTGGCCATGAACTCGAGTCCTTGCCCACACGAGCATTGAAATCACCAAGCATATAAATGTCGGATTTTGGAACTGCTTTGATCACAGAGTCTAGCTGCTCATAGAACGTATCCTTCACATCATCAGAGGAAGCGAGTGTCAGTGCATATGCAGTGATAATGGTGGCAAATCCACAATAGGTTGCCAAGCGCAGGGATAATAATCTTTCATTACCTCCAGCTGGGATATCAATCATTCCCAGTAGCGAATTCTTCACTGCAAAGCCCACACCGTGTTGCCTTTTTTCTGCCTGCTCTCTACCCTTCCAAAAAAGGGTGTAATTGTTTTCCCTGAGTGACCCTTCCTCAGCGAGGCGAGTCTCCTGCAGGCCAGCAATATCAATGTTAAGACGATCGAGTTCAGCATCAATCACAGCCGTTTTTCTCACATCGTCAATATTTGTCAAGTCAGTGGAAAATCCTGGACACATGGTTTTCACGTTCCAGGTTGCAAGCCGTAGCGTGAGGTTTCTATTATTCTTTTTATTAGTACCTGGTGCACTGGTTTTACAGCCTGCGATTCAGATTTTGTCCTAGCCCCAAGCACCCATTGAAGCAGGCAGGCTGTGGCGGATCAGCACCCAATTGGCCGGGGGCTGCCCAGCTTGAGGCGGGCGGTAGCTGATCAGTGACACCTGTAGGTGTCTCCCACCGTCAAAGGCAACGCGTGGCGCCCCATGTCTACGCCAACTGACAAGGACTTATAACCTGTAACAGTTGCCTCTCGCTTTGATTCAGAGACCGGTTAAGACAAGGGATGGCGTTATTGCCTTTCCATAGCACAAAGCCTGGGCTAAAATAAAGAAACCATGTGTTGCCCATGCAGCATGATCCCTCTCTCGGCCTGCCTAGTTCACTCCAGAGAAAAGTTGACACCTATACATCTGGAACAAGACAAGCTGCAGAAGCTGCCGGATCAGGAAAGAAATACTCTAACTGTCCGCCTATATATATATATACCCTTCCCCTCCACAAATCCACATTTGGAGTCTCTGTGGCGAAGTGGTAAAGCCGGTTGACTCGTGCTCCGAAGGTCGTGGGTTCGATTCCGGGCCGCGTCCTTCGGTTTACGAGTTAAATGTTTCGAAGACTCCTGTGGGT
Organism: Cepaea hortensis; assembly: GCA_963921405.1. Classification (NCBI taxonomy): domain Eukaryota; kingdom Metazoa; phylum Mollusca; class Gastropoda; order Stylommatophora; family Helicidae; genus Cepaea; species Cepaea hortensis. Next base: position 48,124,430 of record OY992876.1, read on the forward strand.
CGTCGCGTAAAGCTACGGAGTTCGTGCTTTGTACGACGCTTTCAGTGCTGCGGAAAGAGACCGAGCCATATGGGATAAAACCCAGTGCAATGAAGTCGACCCTGTGGACTTTTAAGCGACTTTTTAAATCCACATTGTTTATCACTAATTTCTTGTTTATTCTCGTTTCTTATTCTTTTCATAATTATTCTGAATAACACAGCTTTGTCATGTGTGTCGTAATAAGTGTCGTCCCTGGGGTGAGGGGAATCAACACCCATATTCTTTTAACTCCATATCATTATCTTGAGGATCTCCTGGATTTCTGTCCACAACACCCCATCAGTCTTTGGATCACTCTCTTTCTCTCTCTCTCTTCTTCTTCTTACCACTGGACCATGCTCCCTCTCATTCTTTTCCAAAACATACTACACAACTCTAGCTTTAAAAAAAATTACTAATTTAATAAAGAAAAGTGTCAGGTATGTGCAAAGTGTATGTGTAGAATGTCTGTCGTATAATCTAGGGTGTAGGCAGAATCAGACCGAACAGCTCAAGATCAAAGTCTGCTTCCTCACAGTACCGGCCACACAACAGCACCATAGATCAAGTACAGAAGGACCTCACCAAATGATGCGTCTCTCCGGCCAGATATCGACTTCCTCCAGTAGCTCTTGGATAGTCCGGATGCCTGGTCACCAATAGTGGATATAGTCCAATACTGACCATGAATCTGACACACACAGTGTATCTAATATGTCACTAAAAGTTCTGTGATCTGATAACTCTTGTACAGTAAAATAAATGTTTACTGTCACTTTGAAACTAAATGTTAGTAGTTAATTTCTCATAGGAATTCACCAATTGGAAAACACAATGTTAATTGGTAATGTCTCACAAGAATTCCCTATTTGGAAAACACAATGTTAATTTTCAAGTTCTCTATATAACTACTATTGTTCCTGTTACTGGTGGTATTGTAAGTATCTTCACTCTACTATGATGATAACTACCACTGAGGAATCACTCTTAGATGATCATCGGTTCCTGCTCAGCAGAGGCCAGGTTCTTGCCGACCCTCTGGGTTATGGGCCCAGTGCAAAAGCCCCTAAGTAAAAACTGCCTTCAATGATCGAGCCATATTCTCCTTCTATGGCTTGTCTCCTAGCTTTTTGTGGAAAACATAGTGGAACCTGAAGAGAGAACACACCTGGTGAGAGCAACCCGATTCCGACCTTTATTAGGTGAGTGTAGGACGACAGCCGCACTCAGATATTTAACAGAGAACTAAACTCTGGCATAAGGCAGAGGAGCTCATCACATCGGTCTGAGTCATGGTAAGACAAGGAAAGACCAAAGGAAAAGTGCAGAAACCCAATAGATACCCTACTGGAAGATCCTATCACTTTACCTTTCCGTTATCCCCCCAACCATCCTCAATCTCCCCGAACATCATCCCTCCACCTTGTTCTTAACTCACTGAGTTAATTGATATCTCACACTAGCTAGTTTAAGCAACGCGATAGCCTACTGTTGCCGACGCTCCTAAGATAGTTCTCACAACGCACATTACCTCTCTAGACTCCTAAGAATAATATAATTTGGGTCTATTTAATTAAATACCATATATTTATTCCTGTTTGAAATTGAGACTACTAAATCACACAATGGATAAATGTCCGCCGATGTAAATCAACATAAGACACTGTAGTCTCTCTCCATAATCAAACCAGGAACATCACACACGTACTTGTTGCCTCACAATATTTGGTCGACTCTCGCCAAAGTTGTTTGTCCAGACTGTTTTAATACTGTGTCTGAATGACGTCACAAATCTGACTAGACACTAGGCGTCGAGAAGCTATTTTTCTCTCTCCTTTTTCGACTCGATGTAAACAACTGGCTGGCTGTTCCGCTTTCATCTGGGGAAATGTTTCCGGTACTTCAAAAAGTCTTGCTGGTCTGCAATCTGGAGAATATTTTCCCCATAACAAAAGATCTTGCCGACTTTCATCAGAACAGTCTGTCCCCAACATCAAAGGATGGCGGCCGCCTGTAGACGAATGGCGCGACAGTCTTTCATCGATCGACAAATCCAAGAATTTCCGCAACAATGTGACTCATAAGACGTATTGTGCTATCGTGCGATGTTCTTCGCATTCTAAAGCGCCTGGTTTCTTTGGCAGAGCTATAAAGATGGATTTTAATAGGTCACTAGGAATGTACCCATTATTGTTGATGTCATTTAGAACTTTTGTCGATATTTCTATTCCAAAATCATCCAGAGCCTCAATTTCCTCTACTGTAATGTTGCATGAACAGGGTGCCTTTCCTTTCTTCATACGATGTAGTGCATCTTCAACTTCCGCTACAAGTATTGGTAGACCCTCACCAGTGTTTGAATATTTACATCCGGTCACCTATCATCATACTGCTCTTCCAGATATTCCGTCCATCTATTGACTAAATCATCTTGTCCCATCAATATTGCACTGTTCTTCGATTTTAAACATCCGGTGGTATTTCATGTTTTCCTACCTGTTATTGCAATGATTCGTTGATACATGGAATGTGAATCTTTCCCATAGTTTGTCCCAAGTTCCATGCACTGTTGCTTCCGCCATACTTCTTTAGCCACTTTGCAGTTATTTACTATTTCTTTATATATTCTATTATATTCTTCTTTATCTTGCTGTTTCTTTATTCTTTCATCCATCATCTGCAAAATTTCACCTGTCATCCATTTATTTTTTGCAATTCTATGTTTATGTGGGATAATTTCTATTGATGTCTGTTGGATTGATTCCCACAACATGTCCCATTGTTCAACAATAATCAGTATTATCTCCATTATATCTGTTCTTGATTGCAGACAATGAACAGGACCTGCAAAATTTAGTAGATGCGGTTGTTGCACACAGTGAACAACTAGGGTTAGAACTGAATATTAAGAAGACACAGATTATGGTCGTCACTGGGAAGAAGGAAATACCACAATGTGATATGCGAGTAAATGGGCATATTCTTAAGCAAGTGAATCGATACAGTTATCTCGGCACAGTCATGCCATCTGATGGGAGATGCCTTGAAGAAATTAGAACAAGAATTGCCATTGCGAAGATAGCCTTTTGCAAGATAAAAAACATACTGACCAATAAAAAGATATCAACTGAAACGAGAAAAAGAGTATTGAAGTGCTACATAGAACCTATATGGATGTATATGGATGTGAAGCGTGGACAATAAGCAATCAAGCTGAAAAACATCTGATGGCTGTTGAAATGTGTGATTCTGAGGAAAATGCAAAAAATACCATGGACAGACAGAAAAAAAAACCGATGAACAAGTCCTTCAAGAAACAAATGAAGATCGTAAACTGATTAGAGTCATTAGACGTAGACAGTCAACAGTTTTTGGGCATGTTATGAGAATAAATGAATTGGAGAACTTGGTAACAACTGGCAAGATCGAATGGAACAGACCAGGGGGAAGACCGAGAAGTAAATACCTGGATGGCTTGGCCTGGTGGCATGGTCGAGACAGGAACACGGAGCTGATCCACGACTCTGGTGATCGAGTGAGATGGCAGAACATGACCGCCCACGCTTATCGGCATGGCACATGATGAATGGATATGTTCTTTACAGTAGCATGGTACCTTTCTCTAATTTCGTTGTCTGTTCTAAGTAATGCTAGATTTAATTGAATGTTCTTTGGGGTTTTTCTTTATGTTTTTAAGTCTTAACCTCATCTTTCATATCACTGGGACATGGTCACTCTGTACACCTGCTCCTGGTCTAGTTTTTGCGCCTACTAAACTGCTTCTGAGTCTCTTTGGTTTCAGTATGTAGTCAATTTGATTGCGAATATTATCTCCAGGGCTTATCTATGTATATAATCGTCAATGATGTTGTTTAAACCATGCGTTACCTATTACCATTTCACGGTATTATGCACATGTTATTAATCTGTCACCTCTCTCATTTTTCTCACCTAGGCCATAGCCATCAGTCAAACCACTCACCTTTTCGTTGCCTACTTTAGCATTTAAATCCCAGAGTATGACAGTCATTTCAATATTTTTACACTGGTCCATGGCCATGTCGAATTCGTTATAAAATATATCTACGAGGGGAAGTCAATACGTAAGTCGCAAATGGCTGTAGAAAAATAACTAAATATGATAACAACTTGAAACCAGTTTATTTTTATACATAAATTATCACTTCATGTCTCAACATAATTTCCACCAACAATGATGCACTTAGCCCATCGTTTTATCAGTCCTTCCAAACCGGCTGCATAGAACTGTGTGCTCTGTTTTCTAAATCACACATAGAACTGTGTGCTCTGTTTTCTAAATCCCGTTTTCACTTCAAATTCAACTTCGGCGTCATTTGCGAAATGTCTCTCGCCAAGGTGGGTTTTCAGTGGACCAAAAAGGTGTAAAAATCGCCAGGGGCTAAGTCGGGGCTGTAAGGTGGATGTTCCAGAACTTCCCACCTTCCTTTTGCCCACAAAAAAAAAAAAAAAAAAAAAAACGCACAACAGCACGTTGCTCTTTGGTTGTACACTCCGTACTGGAATCCCCATTAACGTCGTTATCTTGATCAATATTATTTCGAAGCATGATTATGAAAGTTCAGAAACACAAAAGAATTATAGATGCGAAAAGTTTTCATGTACACTGCGAATTCCTAAATTCTTTCTTTGATATTGTCTACAATGGTGATTCATCTATCTGTATACATGTTTGCAATGAAGTAATTATTTGACAAATGATCAGGAAGTGTAACTGGTAAAGCAGCATTCATGGCAGTAAGAATATCTACAAGGTTCCATCGCCCAGCTACTGATTTAAGTGCGTGGAGCGACACTGAGTGCTGTGGATTTTATGTGGAGTGCTTTTACATATGTCCGCGGTTATTTGTATCATGAACTGCATGTTCGGAAAAATGGCCGCCGACCGGTTGCTGAACTAACCGGTTTGGCCTTATGCAGTTATGTGCGGCTGCTGGTTGTATAGTGACTGCCGCTTCCATCAATGATGAACTGTATTTTTCGTGGCAGACTTTTGTGTTGGTATTCTGGCAGCGGCCTTATGCATGTATACCAGTGCAGGTTGTTGGTTTGTCGAGACTCGTGTCTGTTTCACATTTTACACGGGGAAGTGAGGGCATTTTGTGTGAAGTTCACTGACACAGGAACGGAGAATTATGGGAGGACCCTTTGCCGCGAAGTTGGAACCGCGACCAGCTAACTAACATTTGAATAGGGCTTCCTATCAAACATTACGTCTAATGGACACTTATAAAAGAGGAACACATCCCGAGAAGATCATCCACACTATACCATACATGTCATAAAAAGATTCACATCCGGGCGGGCGTGGAATCCGTGATGACGTGGTCAAGCGACTTGCCCCGCGTTTCCAATTTGTGGGTTTGTTTCCGGACTCCGCCATTTTGTTCACCAGCGCAATGTTCTCGGAGACCGCCAGCTAGAGCCATGGAGTTCGTGTTTTGTGCGACACCTCCGACAGACTGCACCACCTTTACTTATTAAGTCTGAAGACATTTCCCTGTACCCACTTTAGGTTGGGTCGACCTGGAAGTCCAGGTCAGCTTTAATAATCCGCCCAAAGAGGAATCGATCCCATGGCCACTAGACCTGGAGGAAAGCATCTAGCAACGAAGCTACCGCGACTCTATTGGGTGTATAATGCTAGCTCTCTATGTGTATAGACCAATCATCATCATTATCACCATCATCAACTAGCAGGTCCTTTACAGAACGTCGCTTTCACATCGTGAGACCTTTGTCTCATGCACCCTCATACCTCCAGGTGTCTGCAATGTCCTGTGTGCTGGTTGACTCCAGATTCTTCTCCCGGGCACCAGGTCTTCCATCGTTGTTCTGTAGAAGCCACTGTGCGGTTTAACATGGCATTATTTCAGTTCCCCAGGCATTACACTGTTTATCGGTCAGTTTTCTTTGATGTTCAGGTCTAGTAGAATGCCAGTAGTTTTCTTCTTCCTTGTCTTCTTCATTAAAACTTACCTGAATGAATATTTATAGAGCATATTAGTCTGGTAGCATCAGAACTCATCACACATCATCACATATACTCGACTCGACGTGCTATCGAGATCAAGTCGCCTTACCGGTTAACGCAGAGGATGCCTCGCGTTAAAAGTGCCGCGCAGAGACATGCGCTATATACAGCCGGGAAGAAGAAGGTAGAGGCGAGGAACGCCGCTACGACTGCTGACGCTATATCTACGAACAGCAGTCCGGCTCCTACACCAGCTGAAGCCGTCCCAATTGATGAAGAAACCACAACTCAAGCCAGCAGCAGCCGGGAAGTTCCAACCAGCTCCAAGACGATGCAGCCTAATCTTCCAGTGACCTTCACACAGGAGGAAACAACAGCAACATCTGAGGACTTCACCGGCAGAATACTGCTCAAACAGACAAGCGTGGGCGAAGTTAAACTGTCAGCACTACCAACAGACAAGATAATCAGTCTTTTGGAAACCGAGCTGGGAAGACACAGCATCAACCAGCTGAGCAAGACACCCGATGGAGTAGTGGTATCCATCAATAAAAACCCAAAGACCACAGCACTGATACAGAAGATCGCACGAGATGAAAAATCCGACATCAAGCTTCACCACGGCATCTTATTGGAAGCCAGCCGACACAACATGATGAAATGATGGGTCATTAAACGAGTCAAGACCCATCTCACCAACGACCAGATCAGGGAGTTGTTGGCAAGAGAGAACCACAAGCTCAAGATCACCAGTGCCGAGAGGATCACCGGAAAGAACAACATCCCCTCTACTGTCGTAGTAACATCAGAGGACCGACTGAGCCTTCAGTACATCAGATGGGACAAGAGAGGTCAAGTTCCAGAGCACTACATACCGAGAGTGCTGCAGTGCTCTAAGTGCTAGACGTTCTGGCACACCCGTGCCACTTGCAAGAGTGAGGTGGGGGTGTGTAGATAATGCTCTGGACCCCATCCATAAGTCAGTGCCAGCATGCAAAGAACGACTCGGACTTCAGGAGGCCTAACACTAACAGGAAATGTGCCAACTGCCTCGGCAACCACGGCGCCAGGTACCTCGGCTGCCCCTGCCACCAAGACAGCAAAGAAGCCATGAAAATCGCCATCAAGTCTAACCTACCATATAAGGAGGCCAGGAGGCAGTACGAGGCGACCAACCGACTTACCAAAAATGACAAAGCGCAACTGGAAGGCCAACTGAAGGACCTGAGAACGCAGTTCAAAACCATGGAGGAAGGGAAAGGCAAGACGCTAGAAACACAGATAACAGCTGCTCAGCGCGTCCTGGACGAAACGAAGCAAGTTCAGCAGAAGATTGAGCAGGATGTCGCCCGAATGGCTGTTATACAGGCTGAGACAGAAGAAAGGCTATCAAGCAGGAACAAAGAAAATGACAAGAAGCAAGAAACACAGACAACGTCCGCTCAGCGCATCCTAGACGAAATTAAGCAAGTTCAGCAGAAGATAGCTCAGGATGTCGCTAGAATGGCGGCTATAAGGGCTAAGACGGATGGACAGCTACTTAAAATACAAGACACTTTTCATGAGATGCTCGACCTGCTCTAGACCAAGACACAGCCAGCCACACCCGAACCAGAGGATACAAGGGCACAAACAGAAGTAGAAGCAACAGAGGAAGAACGATATCGCTCACCACCAAGATCCGACTGGCGAACGCCGAGAAGATTCGAAGGCAACTCACGACGGGGAAATAGGAGGAACACCAGGAGAGACGACAACTAGTAAAACTCCCTGAAGGAAACAGCACCATATGACGGGGTGGGTACCCAATTACTCCAGTCCTCAACAAGTGCGCGACTCTGTCCAGACATGGAATACCTCATCAAGAAAGTAACGAACGCAATCAACCCACCAGAAGCCGGGAAGCTGACAACAAGCAGCCCAAAGTACGAAAGAGAAACTTCAAGCTACACCATAGACACCCTACATAGCCAAGTCAAAACACGAAGGCTGAAAGGGGGTACTCGTACCAAAATTTTGATTGGATTGGTAGCAGCTAGATATCCTCTGGAGCTAGCGTGTCCGTGCACTCTGATGAGACTCCCTTGCCTCATCTATACAGGGAGACTGGAGCATTCATGAAGGCATCCGTGTGCCTTGAAGGTAATGGACCCTTCTACACATTTTGAGACGCAATGGATGTGAAGTAATTAAGTAGATACGTAATTAAGTGACTGAGTAAACGGCTTATTAGTTGAGTTGTTGAGTTGAGTTGAGTTGAGCTAAGAACCGACATCACTGCTGTAACGAGTTCACCTTGGGTAGTGAGAGTGAACCACACCCGAGGTGTCTCTGGCACTCCCGTGTATTCTAGCCCCAGGGGTTGGACAGGCAGATACACATTTTTACTCTGTGGTTGATCTCATATTAGTTAATTATGTCTACAAGCCCCTCCAGATTCTAGACCCCCACTAACTACCTACTCCTGTGGAACAATGAACACTTAGGCATCGTCCGAGACCACACTCAATCATTATACAAAGAGCAAGTCAACTTACATAAAGTTTATTCTACCCTTGAGAATATAGAACTGAAATGAACATCCTGATAGAATAATCTATTTACACAAATAGAAGATAGAGTAGAGACAAAATCAGAGATGTGGTTGTCATCATCAGGTTGAGAAGTAGATTGGATGCAGATGTCCCGTCCAGTCGGTCAGCCACTCACCCGGCTTCCTTCCAGTGAGATGACTAGAACCTTGGAGACCACTCCGTCTCCAGAGCGTGGATCCACAACAATAGAGTCACTGCTGGACCTCACTCAACTGGACCAACTGCATCTGTATCACTCCCACGGAGTCACTGTTAATACACAGTTCTCTAACAACACTGGCTGGGAGACAATCCTCCTGGACTTGACTCCAAGTATTCGTGACTTCGATGAACCTAAGTAGTCACTGACCAATCTAATGGTCCCGCAAGCATAGCACAGTAACACTGCTAGAAGAATATGTCAATAACCAATTCAATGGTCCTATACTCCTATCACAGTACCACTGCTTTAAGAATCAGATAAGGCAACTGATATGTCACTGAGTCCTACATGAACACAGTTCCAAGTCTTCGTACTAGTTCAGTACACTATTAGAATCAGACATCTAATTTCACGGAAAACAATTCAGGTTGGACTATAATCAATTGTCCCTTCCACCTGATAACACTTGCCACAAGTTAATAGCTGGTGTAGTTCTTCTCAAGACCTGCCACTATAGCTGTCATAAGAACCATTCAAGTGTCTAAATTTCATTTATTTCCGCGTTTAAACAGAACCACCGTAATAATATACGGTCAGGTGTTTCCTTTCTTTGAGCATGATTGCTCAAAATGCTGAAATGTTCCTGGCTGAAATAGAGTATCTTCTAATGTAGAAAAACATCACAAACCATCACGTCCCACACGTGCACCTTCAGGGCACCTGTATTACTTGATGCAACCTTCACGCATGGTGAATCCCATTGGGAACATGGGGTGGTTGAGTCTGGCGTGATAAGTAAAGAATTGAACCCTTCGCTGTGTCACACGAAGTGGTTTCCTGCCAACGACAATTATAGTTGACTGGTTCCTCAACAGGCAAACTCCTGAAAAGGAAGAGCGACCGGTGAGAGTATACTGGCCCAAACATTAGTCCACATGCATCCTACCAATGACTACTCAACCCTCAGTCATGCTACTTAGTTATGCATATAACCAAAGCATTATCTCTATCTGGAGAGTAGTAAAGCATGGGTTCAGTATTGTCAGCTGGCCTCACAGAACAGCCCGTCAAACAGAGCAAGAAATCAGAATGACGAGTCTGATCGTAGGTCTCACCTATCCCTAATCATCTACCAGTCGTCGCTAACGTCAGTAGTGATAGTAGGCTGTTATCATAGTTCTAATTTACTCGAACTAAACAATAAGGTAAAGAGTCCCTGGACTCGTTCCTTACATCATCAATGTTCATTAAGAAACATAATACTGATCAATATACCATCCCTCGGGATATAGGAATAGTACATGATCACATCCAATATGTACACCATCCTGTTTGCTGGTGGGTCCACCTGCCCACGCCATAGCAAACTCTTCTTATCAGACTCCTCCTTAGAGTCAAGAAGCCTTCTTGCGAATACATGTTCCCCACATGTTCCAGGGGTGATATTCCAGTTCCGCCCTCCCAAGTGGTTTAGCCTTGGCCGGACCGAACTTCATCGTTGGTCTGGTCTACCAAACTATACTTTCACAACTTGCTTTCACATCCCACATATCCTATATGTCCCCTGTCTCATACAGCCTCCTTGCATCCTTCCATACTACCAGCACCTTAGCATTCACTCGCACTAGCGCCAGTATGAAAGAACAAGATAGCTCAGACAAGAGTTCAGAACGCATATGTATATCGCGACGGCACGCATTGTTATCACTCGTCGACCTATTCGGCGTTCGGAATTACTCCAGGAAGCATCACATGCCATGACCTAATATATATACACAATGTCACATCATATATATATATATATATATATATATATATATATATATATATATATATATATATATATATATATATATATATATATATATAAAAGTTTTTGCGTATCCTTTTACAGGACTTAGCTGTCAACAGCAGCATCTTTCAGCTGTCTGTTGATCTCTTGGCAAGATTACGCTCAGTAGTTTGCCATTGCTTTCTGAGCGGCCGGCTCAGTATCCGCAAGTCACGAGCGGGGGTCGAACCACCTCAGTTCTCGCTCCGCTGCGAGACTCTGCGTGATAAACGGGATTACAGAGAGAAAGTGTTGTAACCCCACAGCCAGAGAGACCGGCATATATATATATATATATATATATATATATATATATATATATATATATATATATATATATATATATATATATATATATCACCTATGCAGACTTACCTTTCCACAGAAATCCGGTGTTCCACACAATGAATTCACCATTAAGTTACTACACAATAGTTACTTCATTCCTGGTGGCACAGAACTAAGTTCTTTCTTTACTTAGTAACTAAGCACAGTTGTGTCTGAATCTCCACCTACCAACTTACCTGGTTTTCTAACCGTTCTCCTGGCTTCAGCAACTGACTGACATAAATCTAGGTTTCTATCAGGCACAAGTAACTATGTTTTATTCTAACACAGCAACCTAATAGATGCAACGATTTGCAATATATGGTAAATATAATTTAACCCCAAATCGCCCACATCGCATTCCTGCGATCACAACAGCTGATTCGCGAACACATGGTAAACAAACACACGATTAGCCGTCAGCAGCGTTATCGATCGGTTTGCTAATTAGTATGCAAGGACATCCGCATAGGTAATGAGGTTAGAACGATGGCGTGTGGTACACACTTACAAAGTTAAATGAATTAAACAAATAAGTACCTGAATGTCGAAAACCAGACTCCAGTCAGCTTCAGAACTGTTCAAGGGCTCCTCAGCCTCCTATCCTTAACAGTCAGCCAAATCATGGTTGAGGTGAGACGCAACACAAAATGGCTCACACAGGCCTGCGTCTGCTCTCTCCGAGCAAAATTGAAGTGAATGAATGGTTTAGCCAATTTCCCCACTCGTGCCAACTCAATGCGCACGAGAAGCTAGTGCTTCTTGAGAAAAGACACTTTCTCGGGAAACCGTCATTTCCCACCTAGAATTTCTAGATCTCTCTGCACGAGAATTTAGTGCTATACCCAGCCTCACGGGTCACTCAAATTCCGGTGTTTCGAGAAGATTCTAGATAGTAATTTCTCCATCGGCTTCCCTCAGTCTATTTATAGCTGGGAAAGTCCCCCGATGACGCGCCAAAATAGTGCGGGATCTTTACGACCCAAGACAGATAAACGCGTTTCGTCACATAGGCTCCCACTTTAAGAGGATCGACCCCGTCGTTCCACTTCTACGCAGAAGCTGTCTATGTCATTCTTTCTTCCTTCTTAGAGACCGGATGGCGGGTGAGGAAGTCTAACCCGTCAATATTTCATAGGATACTTTTACCACCTTTGGTGGGGTGACAAGCTATTCAGTATCACGGGTGATCAACGCCTACTCCGCTACTGCGATCGGGCATCTCGCAGTGTCTTGCGGACCAGAGCTCCCGTCTCGATCTGATTTAACGATCGTTCCTGCCAGAGTTTACTGGACTTCTGCAACTCCAGCTTCCCCTTTCGAGGACCCAGCTGGACTGCAGTCGGTCGGGTTGAGGAACCAGGGGTCTGTGTCCGTTCCGACACAACCCACCTCTTACGACCACGGTTCTCAGTGTAGCTAACACTGCGGGTGTTCTTTTGGCCGGTCATGTTCCCCGAGCACCGGGCTGAACCGAAGAAGGTACCTGCACATACATATAGGACTTCCTATGGTGTGACAGGCTTTCCGCTACCTGACCTGAACCCCGAACCGTTCTCTCAGCGAATCTCGGCGCCCTTGGGCTGGTGGACTTATCATCGGGCTTCCCCTCATAGCGCATGAGGAGACTGGAATGGAAAGTAGAAGACTTTCCCAGGATCGCCACTCCATAGTGCTTGTGGAGCCCCACTTTATCCACTAGGAATGGGCCCTGCCACCCGATTTCGAATTCGTTCCCCTTGATTGGGAGGAGTACTAGAACTCGGTCTCCAACCACTAAGGATATCTTCGTCTTCGTCCGTTTCTCAGGTGTGCATTTACGGCACTCCGGACAAGACCTAATATACCTGCGCATGTCGCCTGTCATTCCCGCCCACCAATAGTACCGGGATAGACACTTACTGGTTGTCCCTACAGTCAGATGTCCGGTTGGGGACCTGACATGTACCGTTCGCAGCAGATTAGCTCTGAAGCTCTCAGGAACCAACTTACGTTCCTTCTGCCGCTTCTCTGATCCGGTCTGAATTAACGGTGACCGGTTGTCAGATTCGAACTTACCCTGAGTTAACGGGTTCTCATTGTTGGGCAACCATTCTGAACAAGGACACTCCGTCGCATCCTTGCTCTGAGCACTACTCATCACATCCGGGTGAGTATTCCGGAGACTTACCTTTTCAAGACCCTCTTCCTCTGTATATCTGACCTGCCTAGACTTAAGGATGCTAGGGTGTTCTGGTTCGCCCAGAAACACGTACTTCCGGCCAAGAATTAGGGGATAGAGAGGATCCGGTACTACTGCCGCCTGAATGCGTCCAGTAACGTACTTGCTCCGAATCTCCACATTGGCAATCGGGCAACGTAACGCTACAGCACTCCTACTGGCTGGCTGTATCTCCGTCATCTCCCCGGTGAGTTGCTCTGGGCCTGTCAGGTGGGATGCAATTACAGCAGGAAATTGCAATCCTGTGTCGTAGAGGCACACCTCTGTTGCCCGTTCACTTCTACTCTCTCAACCACTGGAGGTCGTCTAGGTTCCACATTCCCATCAACCGACTTCACTTTCTTGCAGGGTCTATCCCTAACCTCTGCAAGACAAGCAAAGTGAAAGTCCTTGGTCCTACTCTTGCACTCACTCGTGTTGTGAGTGCTGGACTTGCAGAATTTGCACCATCGTTCACTCCACTTCCTCTTTGGAGAACTAGGTGGGCTATTCTTACCTTGGTTGACGTTAGAGATCCTCTCTAAAGAATTTACCTGTTTACTTGGTTCTCCCGAACCATTGGTCTTCTTTGTCTTCTTCTTTGACTTACCTTGATCCTTATCTTTCGATCTCGGATCTGTTGGACTGGTATCCCCAGTCTCGCCATAGACTTCAACGTATATTTCGGCTAACTTGGTGACTATATCCAATCTCTCAGCCCCATTCTCACCTAAGAAGTTTCGCAAGGGTTTAGACATTTGCATTCGCATCTGATCTACAACCATCAACTCACGCAAACTTTCATACCCCTCTTCAAATCCGGCCAAGGCCATCCAGTTAAGAAGGTATGAGTTCAATCTCACACTGTAGGCTGAAAACAGTTCGCCAGGCTCTCGCTTAGAAGTTCGAAACTTCCTTCGGTATGAGTGCGCTGTGATCTCCAATCTCTTCAAGAGAGCCGCTTTCAGTGCCGGGTAATCATTCTGTAAACCCGGTGGTAAGCGTGCGTACACCTCATAACCGGCGCCTCTGAGTCCCTGGGAGAGTTTCAAACACCATTTTTGTTTGTCTAGCCCCATTGCAATAGACATGGCCTCATACTTCTCTAAGTACTGGTCTATCCGTTCTTTCTCGGGTTCGAACGGCTGTAAAGGCCACTTCATAGCCTGGTAGTCACGTCTATTGGTTGACTCTGAGCCAGGAGGTACACCTCCTCCCATAGCTCCATCAGTTACACCTGTAGCAGGCACTTGTGCCTCAAGTAGCTTCATTCGATACTCATGGTGACGTTTTTCTCTCTCGGCTTCCAACTCAAGCCGTTTCATTTCACTATCAGCCGCTATCCTCTTTTCCTCAAGAGCCACTTTACTGGCTTCCAGTTCTCTTTCTGATCTCATCCTTTCTCTTTCCTCTTGGCGAAAATTTCTTTCCACCTCTTGCACATAGGATTTCAAAGCATCTCCCTCTAGACCTGATTTACGCCCAGTTTCCTGAACTTTGTCCAAGTCTATCTCTTGGGTAGACATGTTGACTATGAGAGGTGGGTACTCAAGTATGTGTGGGTGAAGCAATACAATGAATCAATAATCAATAGTATTATCTTATCACCAAAACACAAATGTCCGTCAGACAGTTATGAGATAGGTAGAAGTAGTAGAATCTTATGTAGACTGAAGTAGAGGATATAGACTAAGTCCCTATCCCTATGTGAGAGTTCTACAACACACAAAGAGCTTGGAATAATCCCGGACGAGCCCCCACCCTGAATTCTGGAGTGTAACGAGTTCACCTTGGGTAGTGAGAGTGAACCACACCCGAGGTGTCTCTGGCACTCCCGTGTATTCTAGCCCCAGGGGTTGGACAGGCAGATACACATTTTTACTCTGTGGTTGATCTCATATTAGTTAATTATGTCTACAAGCCCCTCCAGATTCTAGACCCCCACTAACTACCTACTCCTGTGGAACAATGAACACTTAGGCATCGTCCGAGACCACACTCAATCATTATACAAAGAGCAAGTCAACTTACATAAAGTTTATTCTACCCTTGAGAATATAGAACTGAAATGAACATCCTGATAGAATAATCTATTTACACAAATAGAAGATAGAGTAGAGACAAAATCAGAGATGTGGTTGTCACCATCAGGTTGAGAAGTAGATTGGATGCAGATGTCCCGTCCAGTCGGTCCGCCACTCACCCGGCTTCCTTCCAGTGAGATGACTAGAACCTTGGAGACCACTCCGTCTCCAGAGCGTGGAACCACAACAATAGAGTCACTGCTGGACCTCACTCAACTGGACCAACTGCATCTGTATCACTCCCACGGAGTCACTGTTAATACACAGTTCTCTAACAACACTGGTTGGGAGACAATCCTCCTGGACTTGACTCCAAGTATTCGTGACTTCGATGAACCTAAGTAGTCACTGACCAATCTAATGGTCCCGCAAGCATAGCACAGTAACACTGCTAGAAGAATATGTCAATAACCAATTCAATGGTCCTATACTCCTATCACAGTACCACTGCTTTAAGAATCAGATAAGGCAACTGATATGTCACTGAGTCCTACATGAACACAGTTCCAAGTCTTCGTACTCGTTCAGTACACTATTAGAATCAGACATCTAATTTCACGGAAAACAATTCAGGTTGGACTATAATCAATTGTCCCTTCCACCTGATAACACTTGCCACAAGTTAATAGCTGGTGTAGTTCTTCTCAAGACCTGCCACTATAGCTGTCATAAGAACCATTCAAGTGTCTAAATTTCATTTATTTCCGCGTTTAAACAGAACCACCGTAATAATATACGGTCAGGTGTTTCCTTTCTTTGAGCATGATTGCTCAAAATGCTGAAATGTTCCTGGCTGAAATAGAGTATCTTCTAATGTAGAAAAACATCACAAACCATCACGTCCCACACGTGCACCTTCAGGGCACCTGTATTACTTGATGCAACCTTCACGCATGGTGAATCCCATTGGGAACATGGGGTGGTTGAGACTGGCGTGATAAGTAAAGAATTGAACCCTTCGCTGTGTCACACGAAGTGGTTTCCTGCCAACGACAATTATAGTTGACTGGTTCCTCAACAGGCAAACTCCTGAAAAGGAAGAGCGACCGGTGAGAGTATACTGGCCCAAACATTAGTCCACATGCATCCTACCAATGACTACTCAACCCTCAGTCATGCTACTTAGTTATGCATATAACCAAAGCATTATCTCTATCTGGAGAGTAGTAAAGCATGGGTTCAGTATTGTCAGCTGGCCTCACAGAACAGCCCGTCAAACAGAGCAAGAAATCAGAATGACGAGTCTGATCGTAGGTCTCACCTATCCCTAATCATCTACCAGTCGTCGCTAACGTCAGTAGTGATAGTAGGCTGTTATCATAGTTCTAATTTACTCGAACTAAACAATAAGGTAAAGAGTCCCTGGACTCGTTCCTTACATCATCAATGTTCATTAAGAAACATAATACTGATCAATATACCATCCCTCGGGATATAGGAATAGTACATGATCACATCCAATATGTACACCATCCTGTTTGCTGGTGGGTCCACCTGCCCACGCCATAGCAAACTCTTCTTATCAGACTCCTCCTTAGAGTCAAGAAGCCTTCTTGCGAATACATGTTCCCCACATGTTCCAGGGGTGATATTCCAGTTCCGCCCTCCCAAGTGGTTTAGCATTGGCCGGACCGAACTTCATCGTTGGTCTGGTCTACCAAACTATACTTTCACAACTTGCTTTCACATCCCCCATATCCTATATGTCCCCTGTCTCATACAGCCTCCTTGCATCCTTCCATACTACCAGCACCTTAGCATTCACTCGCACTAGCGCCAGTATGAAAGAACAAGATAGCTCAGACAAGAGTTCAGAACGCATATGTATATCGCGACGGCACGCATTGTTATCACTCGTCGACCTATTCGGCGTTCGGAATTACTCCAGGAAGCATCACATGCCATGACCTAATATATATACACAATGTCACATCATATATATATATATATCACCTATGCAGACTTACCTTTCCACAGAAATCCGGTGTTCCACACAATGAATTCACCATTAAGTTACTACACAATAGTTACTTCATTCCTGGTGGCACAGAACTAAGTTCTTTCTTTACTTAGTAACTAAGCACAGTTTTGTCTGAATCTCCACCTACCAACTTACCTGGTTTTCTAACCGTTCTTCTGGCTTCAGCAACTGACTGACATAAATCTAGGTTTCTATCAGGCACAAGTAACTATGTTTTATTCTAACACAGCAACCTAATAGATGCAACGATTTGCAATATATGGTAAATACAATTTAACCCCAAATCGCCCACATCGCATTCCTGCGATCACAACAGCTGATTCGCGAACACACGGTAAACAAACACACGATTAGCCGTCAGCAGCGTTATCGATCGGTTTGCTAATTAGTATGCAAGGACATCCGCATAGGTAATGAGGTTAGAACAATGGTGTGTGGTACACACTTACAAAGTTAAATGAATTAAACAAATAAGTACCTGAATGTCGAAAACCAGACTCCAGTCAGCTTCAGAACTGTTCAAGGGCTCCTCAGCCTCCTTTCCTTAACAGTCAGCCGAATCATGGTTGAGGTGAGACGCAACACAAAATGGCTCACACAGGCCCGCGTCTGCTCTCTCCGAGCAAAATTGAAGTGAATGAATGGTCACTGCCATAGAGGAAAGCAACGGCAAACTACCTCTTTGAAATTGCCTAGTTTATTATGATTCGCTTAAAGACTGATCATCGCAAGACAAGGACAGAGACATTAAAATTAGGAACATGGAACGTTAGGACGTTAAACAACGACGGAACATTAGAGAACATAACACAAGAAATTCAAAGAGAAAAAATTAATATATTAGGTGTGTGTGAAACGAGATGGACAGGAGCAGGCATCAAGATACATAAAGATTTTAAGATTATTTATTCTGGAGGTGAAGATCGACATAGGGGAGTGGCAATAATTTTGGACCGGAAAACATCAACGTCTGTTCAGGGATATTGGGCCGTGTCGGACAGAGTTCTTCTAGTTAAATTGAGTGGCAGACCTTTTAACATAAATGTTATTCAGGTATATGCCCCAACAGGAGAGTCCAGTGAAGATAGTGTAGAGGAATTTTATAATGACATAGAGTCTGCTTTAAAGAAATGTAAAAATTCAGAAATAAACATCATAATAGGGGACTTCAATGCAAAAGTAGGAAATCAAGGGGATAGATACACAGTAGGAAACTATGGTTTAGGAGAGAGAAATGAAAGAGGATACAGACTAGTAGAGTGGGCAAAAGAACAGGAAATAATTGTAGGAAATACCTGGTTCAAGCAACACCCTAGAAGATTATGGACCTGGAGGAGTCCTGATAGCAGGATTAGAAACCAGATTGACTACATTCTCATTAGCAGAAGATTTAGAAACGCGCTAAAAGTAGCAAAAACAGTTCCCAGTGCTGATTGTTATAGTGACCACAGATTACTCACAGGAACATTGAGGATAAAGTTGAAGAAAGTCAAGTATATAACAGGAAACACTAAATATGACTTGTGTACATTGAGTAATGACAAGGAAATACAAAACAAATTCAACATAGAAGTACAGAACAGATTTGAAATATTGTCTGATCTAGAGATCCTATTCCGGGATGTGGATGATCAATGGGAAATGTTAAAGAATTCAATCAATGTGGCTGCAGAAACAACTATTCCAAAATTAAAGAAGGTGGGTCGTAAGAAGTGGATGACTGAGGAAATTTTACACTTAATGGAAACAAGAAGACTCAACAAAAATAATCCTGCCAAATATGAAGAAATTCACAGACAAGTCAGAGTATTACGTAGGAAGGCAAAAGAATCATGGCTTGAGGAAAAGTTCTTAGAAATTGAAAAACAACACAACAGTCAAAATACCAAATTAGTGCACAAGAGAATTCAGGAACTTACTAATAAAAGAACAAGTACATCAACAGGCTGTCTAAAAACTAAAGATGGCAAAATCATAATAGAAAAAGATCAGATTCTACATGTATGGACAGATTATGTGAAAGACCTGTATAATGATAACAGAGAGGAACAGTATGCTATTAGATTTAATAATGAAGGACCAGAAATTTTAAAGATGGAGGTTCAAAATGTTCTTAAGCATATGAAAGCTGGCAAGGCCCCCGGTGCAGATAACATCACAACAGAAATGATTAAAGCTTTAGAAGAATTTGGACTAGAGCAAGTCACTAGACTGCTGAACACATTATATGATACTGGAGATATACCTTCTGAATTATGTAATTCTGTATTTATTGCTATCCCAAAGAAATCAGTAACCTTAGAATGTGATCAACATAGAACAATTAGTATAATGAGTCACATCACAAAGATTTTGTTACGAATTATCATGCAAAGAGTGAGGAAGAAAATACAACCTGAAATAGGGGAAGAACAATGTGGGTTTGTAGAAGGAAAGGGTACAGTAAATGCTGTGTATATGCTGCGAACAGTTATTGAACGTGCTTTAGAAGTAAACAAGGATATACATCTTTGCTTTATTGACTACACAAAGGCTTTTGATAGAGTTAGACATGTCAACATTGTGGATATGCTTGCAGATCTACAAATTGATGGGAAAGACATTATACTTATAAAAAACATATATTGGAAACAACAAGCTGCCATAAGGATTGATAATGAAGTAGGACAATATCAACCTATTAAGAGAGGTGTTAGGCAGGGATGTGTAATGTCTCCAGATCTTTTTTCCCTATACAGTGAAAATATTTTCAGAAATGTAGAAGACCTAAATGGAATCAGCATTGGAGGACGAAACATAAATAACATTAGATATGCAGATGATACAGTATTGATTGCAGACAATGCACAGGATCTGCAACAATTAGTAGACGCTGTGGTTTTACACAGTGAGCAGCTGGGGTTGGAATTAAATTGTAGGAAGACACAGGTTATGGTCGTCACTAGGAAGCACGAAGCACCACAATGTAATATACAAGTAAATGGGAATATTCTTCAACAAGTGAATCGGTTCAATTATCTCGGAACAGTCATTACATCTGATGGCAGATGCCTTGAAGAGATTAGAACAAGAATCGCCATTGCGAAAGTAGCCTTTAGCAAGATGAAAAACATTCTGACCAATAAAATGATGTCAATTGAAATGAGAAAATGAGTGTTGAGGGGATACATAGAGCCTGTTCTTTTGTATGGATGTGAAACTTGGACAATGTGCAGTCAAGCTGAAAAACATCTGATGGCTGCAGAAATGTGGTTTCTGAGGAAAATGCAAAGAATACCATGGACAGATAGAAAAACCAATGACGAAGTACTACAAGAGACAAATGAAAATCGTAGATTGATTAGAGAAATTAGACGTAGACAGTCAAAATTTTTTGGACATGTTATGAGAAGAAATGGACTGGAGAACTTAGTGACAGCTGGTAAGATCGAAGGGAACAGACCAAGAGGAAGACCGAGAGGAAAATACCTGGATGGCTTGGCCACATGGCATGGACGAGACAGGAACACTGAGCTGATCCACGACACTGGTGATCGAGTGAAATGGCGAATCATGACCGCCCACGCTTTCCGGCATGGCACATGATTGATTGATTGATTGAATGGTTTAGCCAATTTCCCCACTCGTGCCAACTCAATGCGCACGAGAAGCTAGTGCTTCTTGAGAAAAGACACTTTCTCGGGAAACCGTCATTCCCCGCCAAGAATTTCTAGATGTCTCTGCACGAAAATTTAGTGCTATACCCAGCCTCACGGGTCACTCAAATTCCGGTATTTCGAGAAGATTCTAGATAGTAATTCCTCCATCGGCTTCCCTCAGTCTATTTATAGCTGGGAAAGTCCCCCGATGACGCGCCAAAATAGTGCGGGATCTTTACGACACAAGACAGATAAACGCGTTTCGTCACAACTGCACTCAGGACATTCCAATATGCGCTCCGTCCCCTCGTTCAACAGCCAGCGAAGAGTCACACTACTAATTGTTCCCACCGCTATCTGATTGAAAGTTCTCCTGGTCTTCCCTCTCAGTTTTTATATTCTACCAGAAACTCTGCCAATCCCCGCAATCTCATCCTTTCCACATACGGGTTCTCAATCTGTTCCTCTACCTTCTTCACCCGGTCCCACGGGCGTACGACGATCTCTCCCTTGTACATAGGTAATCGACAACCAAGAGGTGCATTCTCTGCCAGCCTATCAGCCTGTTCATCCCCTCCCCCCGCATATAGTGTCTAGACCAATCGGCATTGGAAGGATGGTATTGTAGACATCACACCGGCCGCTTTTAATTTCCAGGGCCTTTCCTAGTATCGATTTTAGGCTGGGTCGACTTGAGGGCCCAGATTAACTTTGTTTTTAAATGAGCTACAATGGAAATATGACCACGGGCCGGCAAGCAATCATTCTGGCCGGCAAGCAACCATTCTGGCCGCCGAGCAATAATTCTGGCCGGCGAGCAATCATTCTGACCTGCGAGCAATCCTTCTGACCGGC
Source organism: Cepaea hortensis (assembly GCA_963921405.1). NCBI lineage: Eukaryota > Metazoa > Mollusca > Gastropoda > Stylommatophora > Helicidae > Cepaea > Cepaea hortensis. Next base: position 48,146,116 of record OY992876.1, read on the forward strand.
GAGCAATCATTCTGACCGGCGAGCAATCATTCTGACCTGCGAACAATCATTCTGACCGGCAAGCAATCACTCTGGCCGGCGAGCAATCATTCAGACCGGTGAGCAATCATGCTAGCCACCGCACTACCAAGTCTTCTGGCCATAAAAGCGATCCTTACACAAAGCAAACAAACTATACAACTGACAGTCTCCCAATCACAATAAGTCGTAAAAGTTTTACGGTGAAACACATTTGCAGTGTTATCGTTGCCTGTATATCACCGACTATCTGCGTGTCGCTGTACTGCTGGTAAAGCTAACATCGGGTCACTGGGACCGCAAGGTCAGGTCACAAGTGGCCACGACCTAGGAGCACATTCCTTTGTGCGGCCCATCTACAGACTGGGTCTTCATTATATCTAATGTTCCCAAGATCGCCATGTTTCTCATCAGATGTGAAGTGACTAGAATTGCATACTATGTTGGTTTGTGAGCTTGGAGAGTGTAAAGAGCGTTTCACAACACAATCCCCGTGGAAATGGGACTTCTGTACCAGGTCTGGAGGAAAGCTTCTGCACCGACCTCACTGGAAGCTCTTTTCATGTTTAAGACGACTAGAACGTCAAAGCATCGGACTTAAGAGTGAACACTCACAGTTTCCCACAAGATTATAAACTCACGAGCCAGCCAAACAACCAACCAACCAATCAACCAACCAACCGGCTAGCCAAACAACCAACCAGTCCACCAGCCAAACAAACAACCAAACTATCAACCCACATTGGCGCTGCTGCATCATCTTCTAGACATTGTGACGATAAGATGAGCACATTGTTAGCGGCTGCTTCAGGAATGCGATTAATCAGCTTTCTGCGATAACAGATCGTCAAAGTTTCCATAATTGCCATGCCCCTGGGCTGTCAGGGCTGTGGCGTTGACAAGTAATAATTAAAATTACTTTAAAAAAAAAAAAAACTACATCAGAATGTGCAGAAGCATGTTAAAAATACAACGAACAAGCTAAATGATTAATCTACAGTTTTTATTTTCAAACGAAAATACTAGAACATCTGGTAAGATTAATGAGGCTGAAAAAAAAAATAGAGAAAGATAACTAGAGATTATTCTCTGTAGTCTTTTGTTGCTATAGGGGTAAATATCAATACGTTATTTGCTAGTGATGGCTTCTTTCCGGCGGTAAGATACACGTAATTAATGGATCATTTCACAATAACTGAAGAAGAAAATCGAGGCGTTTAAAATTCAGCGTCACAGAATACTCTTAGACTTCCGTGGACCTAGAAGAGGAGAAATAATGATACTCTATGAGATCTGAACATCCAAGAAACCTGGCCCATTAATAGGATCAGTCTACGCTTGAGTTCAAAGCGAGCGAACGCTCGGAATTGAGGAATAATAATAATAATAATAATAATAATAATAATAATAATAATAATAATAATAAATTGTACATAATAAATTTTTACATATTATCAGACGATATGCTGTACAGCGTATACATACATACGCAGCACATTTTTAGTGGACAGACATTGCCGACAACGTGAAATAGAGCGGCGGGGATCAGTAAAATAACACCGTCTGTGTGGGTGTCCTCACGTCGTCAAAGACTGAGAAACCAAAATATTGTAACCGTTTGGTATAAATTGGGCCAGGTGTAAAAGTGAAATGACATTATGCAGACCTACATTTGAAGCCGTGTAGGGATAAATACCAGTTAATCTACAGATGTTATCTGTCTTATCATCGGTGACTGTGAGTACCGAGAGACATTAGGAATCTTATGAGATATAGACACATTATGAAATCAAGGTGGCTATGATACACAATAGGAAACTATCTGGACACAGAAATATTAGGAAACCAACACGCGGTTCCTATATTATACGAAACAGGTGAGTTTTAATTCTAATGTGCGGATGTAACCGCACATACGTGAAGGTTGGGAGCATTCATTGTCGCTTGATAGCTATTTTTGGACAAACGCCAATGATCACTAGTGAGAGACTACTTTGTTTACAAGAACCTGATAACTAAAATGCGCTTTTTCAATGAAATTATGTCTTTTGAAGACCATTTTGCCCCGTGAGTGGACAAGCTGTGTATTTATTGCTATCTAGTTACATTCGGCACTCTTCCGAATTCCGGTCCCAAATAGTTCTGCAGTGAATAAGTGATTAGGGTTAGGGTTAGGGTTAGTGTTAGTTATATAAAATTATTCACTGCAGAACTATTTGGGACCGGAATTCGGAAGAGTGCCGTTACATTCTACTTTCCTGGTTATCTCGACATGTATTTGTAGTCTATCGTAATTTTATCTTTCTATTTAAGCACACACTATTTTCAATTTCGTCTCGATATTAATTACACTACGATTTCTTTCTCATTCAACGTTTAGCTTCCACCTTTATCTCGATATTTAGTTACACGCTAATGTCCCTTTTGACTCGACATGTTGTTACTTCGAATGGAACGTCTTGTGAAAGTAAACATGACACAAATATAGAATCAGTTAGTTTGAATAGATTTTCTTGTGAAAGTTTAAAATAAAAATTAGTTGCATGTTCTTTTACATGACGTTGTAATAAACCCCATCATTTATAGGCCGCCTCTCAGTATCATAGCACGGCACGACCCTCATCATTATGATCATCATTTACAGGCCGCCTCTCAGTATGATAGCACGGCACGACCCTCATCATTATGATCATCATTTACAGGCCGCCTCTCAGTATGATAGCACGGCACGACCCTCATCATTATGATCATCATTTACAGGCCGCCTCTCAGTATGATAGCACGGCACGCCCCTCATCATTATGATCATCATTTACAGGCCGCCTCTCAGTATGATAGCACGGCACGACCCTCATCATTATGATCATCATTTACAGGCGGCCTCTCAGTATCATAGCAAGGCACGACCCTCATCATTATGATCATCATTTACAGGCCGCCTCTCAGTATGATAGCACGGCACGACCCTCATCATTATGATCATCATTTACAGGCCGCCTCTCAGTATGATAGCACGGCACGACCCTCATCATTATGATCATCCTATACAGGCCGTTTGTGATTTACTAGGCAAATTTACGTTCAGAAGTTTGCCAATACTTTCTAAACTTCTGACACCCGATACTATCTAAATTAAAGCAAAGATACCTGCTACCAAACCGCCCACGACTGATTCCGAACCCTGCACCCGCATGTTAGGGATCTTCATGCTGAGGTAAACTCCCTGGATTGAGACAGAATGAACGGAACCCCTGTCTTGGGTATGAAGATTGGATGGATCTTCATGCTGAGGCAAACTGCTTACAACTATATAGCTGTTCGTGCTGACAGGGAAGTGGTATCTTTGTCTTCTTCGTTTACCTTCAGATGTCAACATGAATAGATCCAAAGATAGCAGCAGTCAACCTTAGCTTGTTGACATCTCCATAGAGGTTGTCCTCAAATGGGGCGCCTGTAGGCTAAAATACTTTTCTGACCTGCATATGTTGGACATTCCTACAACAAATGTTTAGCTGTCATTTGATTACGTCCACATTAACATTCGTCAGTATCTCCTATCTTTGATCATTATCATCTTCCACTTTTGCTGTCAAGAGTCGTGGGAAATGAATAGTTAACGCTTCAGCGCCCGATGGGTGGCACTGGATAGTGTCATTCCGTGTAATTGTACGTCTTTGATGTCGTCAATCCATTTCCTTCTCGGTCGTCCTCTCTTTAGTTGATGAAATATGCGGTATTTCAGCCTGTTGTATATTTCCCGAGTCTGAAGATTGCAACTTGTTCTTTTTGTTTGAGCTGATAATATACATCATCTTTCCGATGGTCTGGATACTCTAGTTACCACTTGTTTCTATAACTGCTTCTTGTAAATCTCTTGGCCTCATCATAGATTATGTCTATAGCAGACTGACGTAGTTTTCCCACCTCCTTTGCCAATCTGTCAGCCGCTTCATCTTCAGGTATGCTGCGTAATGAGTATTGAACCAACGCTGCACGTTTCATTACCGATTCAAGCGTTCATTTACATAGATCAACTTCTTGATGCGCGATTGCGTTACGTACAATCAACACTGTTTTTGGTACATCCCGAAAACACCCCTTTCTTGCCCCCGCCGCTTAAAAATCTGCAGACGTGACCCATAATTTACTGATAAATTAGCTGCCATGAATACAAGCTCACAAGGTTATACACACACACACGCGCGCACCCACACACTCAACCGCGAACACATGCGTATTTATATTGCCTTGTAAAGGTTTGTAAGTATATGTGACTGTGTAAGTGTGTGTTTGTGTGCGTGCGTGCGCGCGCTAAAGCGTATGATGTTTTCGTTTTTTTTTTTTTTTATAAATTAACGACAAATCATTTAAATCTTTTGCGGAGGGGTGTAGTGTGATTGTGTGTATATATATATGTGTGTATCTGTATGTAAGTGTGCACACGCGCTTGTGTTTATATTTCAAATCCTTAATGGTTTTGTGACACTGTGCAAGTGTGTGAGTATGCGTATGTTGTATTGTGTGTTCACATTTCAGCGTAGATCATAAGGTTTCTGTACCGGTGTTGGAGTGCGAGATCGCGCGCGCTTATTCGTGTGTTCGTGCAAACACCTCAAAGACCAGTCGTTACAGCTATTGTTTCCGGAAGAAATGAGGCAACCAGTCTCCCATAGTCCCTGTTCCTGTTGAAGATTACACATTGTGTTTCTCTCTGATGTTTGTAGGCGACCTAACTTACACAAAGTCAGCTGTGTTGTGTTCAAAGACTGCAAACATTTGTGTACCAACAACCAGCGTGCACACACCACCATTGCATGGCCTGCCACCTGTAATCATGTCTATTTTAAGCATCTCCGTGTAACGCAATTTCCTCTTCGTACATTCTAGAAGATATTTTAGAAATATTGGAAAACTGGGTGGGAGAATGCCTTCTAACACGACTGGCGCGAGAAGTTGGCATGAACCGAGTGTGAGCCAGTCTCGTACTAGACGACAGGCAGCGGAGTCAGCGTTTGTTTGGCGAAAAACAGCGAACAGAATGGCGAACTTCGAAGCAAAACAAAACTCGCTGCATTAAAGAAGAAGAAAAAAAAACTTGCAAAACACCACTGTACGCGTATCGACCGGGCTCTGGTAGTCGGGCACAGTGGTGTGTCGCGTTCTTCCCCAACTTCTGGTGAGTCGTGTAGATACATGGTGGGACTTGCATCAGCCAGTGTTGTGGCTTAGACTACTGATCTTTCACGAGCAAAACACCGGATTAGCATTGATGAAGGTTTGCCGTACCACTTCATCTCCTCGGGCGCACGGGATCTAACTTCTGCTGGAGTGTGAAGGAAGATTTCGAATCGTTGTTGTCAAAGGACCAATTTCTATTGTGCTTCACGCCATTTCTTGTGTAGTCTTCCATTTGATACGTGCTAATTCTATTGCGAATGCGGAAGTACGGGAATGGTTTTTTGGGACAAATCCTCAACGATTTGCCAGTGTGGATTAGATATTGCGTCATATTATTCACGTAAGTAAACACTAATAGTACTAGAAAACGGGCACGGTTGTGTGACTATATTATTTAAACTAATATTTAATGTGTGCTTCTGCCTGTCTATTCTTATTGTTTGTGTAACCGGGTTTATTTCGTAGTCTCTACAAGTGGAAAACATGCACAAGGAAAGCAGCAGTCAAACTTGAGGTTGTTGACATTTCCATAGAATGTGTCCCCAAATGGAACGGATGTAGGTCACAGTAATTTTCTCGGTTCTACATATGTTGGACGCTCTTGCAGTAAATGATAAATGAATGTTTAGCTGTTATTTTACCAGCTCCACAGTTACATTCATCGGTGTCTGCTGTCTTTAGTTTATTGAACAAGCGGTATTTCAGTCTGTTGTGTTAGGAATATTAAACTAACATGCAGCATTTTTCTGGTGGCCTGGATGCTCTGATTTGGTTATTTAGTTCTGTAGGTCTGTCTGTCATCTACTACCTGAGTACCTTGCGGTGTAGGAAAAAAAAAGTAGGGGGGGGGGGGGGTCCTTGAGCATGAGGTATTAGGGCCGCCTGGATAGTGCAGTCGCCGCGAACTATACAGGTCAGGATTTTCTCCCACCTCCCCCTGACAGAAAAAAAAAATTCACACCTTACCGAGTTAGTTAGTTAGTTAGTTAGTCGACAGATCATCCTCGCTGCACATCGAACCATTCAGTCCATAAGTGCTCGGATCCCCTCCTCAGCAAATCCCGCAGCGTGTAGCGGCTAACGACGCCAGTTCTGTGTTGGTTTATCAATCTTCTTTGGCTTCCTGCGTAGTGTTCTTGTTTGGCCACACCTCTTTTAATTTGATGCTCTAGCAGTCTGGCCATTGTTGTAGATTCACAGTCATCACTTGGTTCTCGCAAAAGTCTCACATCACGTAGAGCATTCAGAATGTCAGCCTGGTCCATGGCGCGTCCGCCCTCCACAGTAGCCTCACCTGCGAGCTTGTCAGCCCGCTCATTTCCTTGTACTCCCGCATGCCCTGGCACGAAGATGAAACTAATCTTTGCCAGCCGAGACCGCTTCAGAGGCAGCAACCATTCTCTTCGGATCGACCCCTCCTCTATCCTCTTGATCATGTTCATTGAGTCGCTAAGGAAACAAGCCCTAGTGAATGTCTGTGTCTTGAGCCATGTTATTGCTTTACTTACTGCCATGACTTCCATGGTCAGGCTACTTGTGGTTTCAGTGAAAGCACCAGAGTCCTCCTTCACAATTCTCCCTCCGGCCCGAGCTGTAAAGGCCCATGAGCTTCTCACATGTCGGACGACCGACCCATCTGTGTAGATGACCGCGTCACCGTCTAGCGAATTCTCGAAAATCAACGCTTGTACTTCAGCCTCAACAGCAGCCGGATTTTCTTGTCTGCATTTTCTATCTAATTGGATGCAAACTGAAAAGGATGTGCAGAAGTCTGTTGGCACTTGCACCCACTCCTCGCCAGGTTCTAAGTCCTCAAGTGAACACACCTGTTGAAGAATGTCTTCGGCTTGACCCATCCACGACCGTCCTCTTTTTAACCTGCTGCCCTTCACCTTCCTAATTTCACTATGCAGTGGATGTTGTGTGTTTGCGTTAATTCTGAGGTAGGCGCGTGCCCTGCAAACTTGTATTCTCTCTTCAATGGTTGGAAAATCAAGAAGGTAGCGCATCGCCCTGCATGCTGTATCTCTTGTACATCCAAGAATAATGCGCATAGCTTCATTCTGTATCCTTTCCATCCTTTCTATCTGCTTATGGCTGAGAGTCAAGATTGCCATTGCATACTCCAAAACAGACATGACCAGCCCCTCGTACAGAAGACATAGATGGCGCTGCTCACAGTTTGCTGCCGCCATCACCCGCATCGCTGCCAAACCCCGCTTGGCCTTTGTTATCACCTGGTCTATGTGCACATTATAAGCAAGGCTTCGATCAAACCGTATCCCCAGGTAATTCATTGCCTGCTTTCTTTCCACCGTCTCTGAACACAGCATTACAGTTGGTGTTGGATTGTTGACAATATGATTATTCAACGAGAACCAAGTCACTGTTGCCTTTGTTGGGTTAACCATTGCCCCAGCTTCATCACACCAAGTACTTATGCGATTGAGTTCGGTTTGTAGTTCCCCAGCAACCTCCTCTCTATCCTTACCCTGACGATACACTAAAACATCATCGGCATATGACAATGTCCTGCCAGGTCCAGTGATCTGCTCACTGGTGATTCTCACTGTGTAGGCGTTGAACAGTACCGGCGATAATGGTGATCCCTGTGGTAGGCCAGGATATATTGTTGTTGGTTCCGAAGTCCAACTGCCACATCTAAAAACTACTTTCCGTTGGAAGAGGGCTGCAGCGATCCAACTAAGGAGGAATGGACTTACGTTTAGTTCAAGAAGCTGAAACATTAAAAAATCCAGTGGTACTCTGTTGTATGCGTCCTCAAGATCAATCGCTGCAGCAACGGTTTCAGTGCCTGAGTGGAAACCTTCATAGACATCCTGGGCAAAGACTGCTGCATTGGTCCAGGTTTCTCTTTTTGGACGGTACCCACCCAGGGTAGGTGGGAAAACACCTTGCCTCTCTAGTTGGCTTGATATTTTCCTGGCAATTACCTTCTCCAGCAGCTTGCCTATTGTATTCTGCATGGTTATAATTCGATATCCCTGAATTTTTTTGTGGTCTTTGTCAGGCTTCGGCAAGGGAATCAGATAGCTGTGTAACCATTCCTCCTTGATGCTAGCACTCCCTATACTGTTGTTGTACATGTCTGCTAGTTTCTCTAGCTCATTGTCGGTACACCTATTTATGTCGTCGTATCTTATGCCATCAGGACCTGGAGCACTGTTTTTTGATCGTCGAAGCACAGCCTTGATTTCTTTCACTGTCACTGTGTCTTCATCCGGAGTGTTCTGGGCCTTGCATCTGTCTGAGGTGACCTCCTTGGCCAGATTTCGACCTCCCATGTCTGTCTGGTTGCCCTGCTCAAGGTAGCGTTCAAAGAGGGCTTTGCCCTTGTCTTCGTCAGTCCTCTGCCAGATGAGGTCAGCACCTTGGAAGTCAGAAATGCTCTTATTCTTGACTACACCACTCATGCTTTTATGTAGTCGCCAGAACAATTTCAGTGACTTGTCTGTGCTTACCCTTTGACACACCTCTGCCCATTTTTCCCTTTTAACCACCGTGACCAGTTTTTTGAAATAGCTTACTTTTGTGTGCATCTCTCTTTCTAAGTGCAAGCAGGGACTAGGATGACCAGCTCTGTTCTTCTTGGCATTTTGCCATCTCCTTACAGCACTACGCTTATCCACCCACGCCTTATCCACCTCGAAACTCCACCACGGTGGCTGCTCCCAGCTTTTTTTCCTGCCCTGAAACGTTCTGCGCTTGTCACGTCTTATTTTACTCACCACATCTTGCCCTGTACTGTCATACTGGAACGTCTTTACCTTTAGCTTGTGCTGCCTGGTTCTGCCTTTCTCCACCAATATGCTGCAAGGGTGGTGGTCGCTGCCATGGTGTCCTAGGACACCCCATCTACACACTGTAGTGAGTAAAGGTGAAACTAGCGCCAGATCAATAGCACTGTCCTCATCGCCTGGACGGCTTGCTGTCCTAGTGACACAGCCACTGTTGATACAAACCAGGTCGATGGTTTCCAGTGCAGTCTCGAGCTCCTCCCCTTGTGTATTGGAGGAAGTGTTTCCCCATGATCTGCCTTTAGCGTTGAAGTCACCACAGAAAATAACATTCCTCTCGTGGCCTAATATGCCACTTAAGCACTGCCACTTCTGGGCGTCCATACTCCCATTGCGGGCATAAACATTCACCAACACGAATGGTACACTGGAATGAACTCTCAACGCCTGTATTTGTATATCGTCACTGTCCCAACTGGACATGTCTAGCTCTGACGCCACCGTGCTGTCGCGAACGAGAATCGCCGTTCCCAGATGTCGTCTGTTGTAGAAACATTTGAAGCCGGCAATTCGGAGTGGCTGATCGCCCAGTCTCGTCTCCTGGAGTGCTACAATGTCGTTCCTGTAAACTAGGGTTTCTAAAATAGAGCCCCGTTGTTTTACACTGGCACAGTTCCAATATAGAATACGGATGTTCCTGAGTCCTAGACGGTGACACTTGAGTCTAAAACGCCTCAAACCACCGCGCTTACCTTGTTTCTTCCTCCCTGCCCGGCTACCACGCCGCTTCGTTATGTTGACTGCTGAACCCTCGGAAAACACACGTTGTTCCGCCATGTTGAAAAAACGTAAACACAGACTGCTGAGAACCACACACGCTGCTGAAAATTCACTCAAGGAAGGCTTCGCTCGATGCACGAACTCCGTAGCACCCGCGCAGATCTTGAGTATAAACTCCTGGTTTTACATCCTGGCACACCAATTACACGCAAGAGATGAATAAATCCATCCCCTACGCGAAAAAGTTAACGAACACAAAACAACACGACCGTCCGTCGCCATCTTGAAACCGGAAGTGAGGACCTTACCGAGGATTCGAACCAGTCAGCAAGCCGCTCCTCATTTCTATAAGTGCTTCTTGTAAATCTCTTGGCTTCACCAAAGGTTATCATTATATGAGGCTGAAGAAGTTTTGAACATTCCTTTGTGAATCTGTCAGCCCCTTCATGTTGAACTATGACGGAATCCATTGTTTGTATTACAAGCCTTCTGGATTTCTGACAGTCTATGGAGTGTTGATCGTGTGTCTCCTAGTTCTGCAGTTTTTGCTATTCAGCATTGAGACAACTGACTTTACATATGTGCGTCTCTTTATTTCTCTTTACCAACAGCTTTTATGCTACAGTTTTCAATTCCCCTATCTCTGCCGTGAAGTTACTTGAGAATTGTCACTTTGCCACTGACTGTTTTCTTTAACCATATTTACATTGAGGAGAATTGCCCATTCTCCAATTTCGTTTAAGTTTTTGAGTTTGATTTCATATGTGCATCACACACACACACACACACACACGCACACACACGCACGCACACACACACACACACACCACACATACTCTCTCTCTCTCTCTCGCTGTTTCTCTCTGTGTTCTCTCTCTTCACTCGCTGTTTCTCTCTCTCTCTCTCTCTCTCTCTCTCTCTCTCTCTCTCTGTTCTCTGTCGCCATCTCTGTTCTGTGTCTCTCGCTTTCTTTCCCCGTCTCTCACTTTCTCTCTCTCTGTGTTCTCTCTCTGTGTTCTCTCTCTCTCTCTCTCTTCCATCTCGCTGTTTCTCTCTCGCTTTCTCTCTCTCTCTCCTCTCGCTTTCTCTCTCTCTCCTCTCGCTTTCTCTCTCTCTCTCCGCTCGCTCTCTTTCTCTCTCTCTCTCTCTCTCTCTCTCTCTCTCTCTCTCTCTCTCTCTCTCTCTCTCTCTCCCCTATGTTTTGTTACTGGACTAAATAGATTATAAATTAATTCTGCTATTCACGTCCTATATGATAATATCAATCCCTATAATTTATGTTTGCCTTTTATGATTTCACAGGTTTCTCTAGGCTATATACTGTTTGTTATTTAGATTAGCGAAAATATTAGAACTCCTCCCATGTGTCCCACGCGGTGGAAACATATGATCTGATACCCTCTTACTAAAAATCTGTCACGGCCGTTGAGGTATTTCTCTTGAATACACGCTACTTCAGTTTTGTCTTCATAAAGGCGATCCGTTAGGTGACCTTTTTTGTGAAGGCCTCCTTCGGTGTTCCACTGTAGCATGTTGAGTGTCCGGGTCAATCACTGTTACTCTTCACAGAACTTGAGAAAAAGACCACCAGTCGCATTGGGATGACCTCTTAGAGGTCGGTCAGGGAACTAACCCTGCAAAGAAGGACTCCGCGCGACTAACTTCATTCTTTCGTTTAATTCGTGGCGTTATCATAAAACGAGTTATGTTGCATTATTTTGTCCAGCCAGTGGCTCAGTACATCCGACATTGTTTTCGTGTTATGTTTCCCTGGTCTTTGACTGACCCCAGTCTACCTACAAGGCAGCAGTGTCGTGTGTTACTTCGTCTGGTCCCTATCCCTTGACCTGTACGACATGAGAGACCCCCAGTAGCCACGATATATCGGAATAGCCCTTTAGGTCGTTGAAACACGGAAATTCCGCTACCAATTTAAGATGGAGACACAGCTGATGTGTTATCATGTATCAACAACAGCGGATGTCATTTTTAGAAATTAGAGTTGTAAATATTAGAGTGTGGAGTGAGTGAAGCAACTGACATACTAGACAGCAACAAGTCTCTCAATCTGTCAACATTCTCCATGTTGGAGACACATTATCAGCGGGAGGCCATATCTCTTAACTGTAATCTCTCGTGCTTCCATCGCCTCATCAATGATCTCTTAACTATATTTTCACTTCACTTTATCCAAACATCAGGATCTCTTCTGTATTTTCTCTCCTTCCTTATTCAGACATCAACGACTTCTTAACTCTGCTCTCTCGTACATACACCAACACACCAGTGGTGCTGAAACTTTTATTTTCTCCTACTTTCTCCACGCTTCAATGATCTCTTAACTAGTCTTAACTATATTCTCCCATATCATTCGTCTACACGTCAACAATCTCTTAATTATATGCTCTCCTACTTTTGTCCACACATCAAAGATCTCTTAACTGTATTCTCCCGAACCTTCATTCTTCATTCAACATCAAAGATCTTTAGTTTTTTAATCTCTGGTACCTTCTAGTAATTACATCACCATTATGTAAATTGAATAGTTAGAAAACGTCCACATCAAAATGTATACAAATAATGTAAATATGCCAGAATCCCGATTAATGCCGCATATTATAGCAGTAATGCAATCAATTAGTTCGTGGAAAAACATTCATAAATATCCCTAACAGTTTAATTAGGAGAAAATAAACACAGGCGAGAAGTTGATCTAATTTCATACTCTAGAGGCGCGAAAACATTTAATGAGTTTTGGACAACATCGTATCTATTGCAAGTCAAATAAAATTATGAGCAACTTGAATTAATCAAATAGCAATATTTACACAAGCAGCAAGCAGCCAAGAGAACAGATATAAAAAGAAGTCCCATGGCAGATACTCCAGTAATTTGTTTCGGCTTTGAAGCGTTAGATCTGAACCTATTCTAGGCTATGACATATGGGCGGGAGTGGCCACTTCCCATTCGCATCGCCTTTCTTCCACAGACGGTTGCTAGAACATTCTGATAATTGCCGATACTCATTTTTTATCAGGTTAGGTAGACTTCCAGAGCAATGCAAGTGGGGAAAATAATAATGTCACTGTTGGAGGCTGACTTTTTTGTGTGGATTAATGATGGACACTATACGAAAGAGCTCTAGAAGTAAAAACAGATCTGTAATTGTGCTTCATAGACGACACAAAAGCATATGACAATGTGGAGCATGAAGAAATAATACAATTACTAAAGCAACTGAACATTGCGGCATGGATCTGAGAATAATAAAGAACATATATTGGCAGCAAACAGCAGCTATAAGAATCATCAACCTTGTAGGAAAAGTTCAGTGTATAAAGACGTACGTCAGACAAGGTTGTGTATTGTCTCCTGATGTATTCTAATTGTACAGTGAATATATAATGGGGTCTACAGAAAATATGTCAGGGATACTGGTTGGTGGACATAATATAAATAAATTACGATATGCTGACGACAACGTCTTGATAGCAACAAGTCAGAACAATCTACAGGAAATGATAGATACGGTGGTTGTAGAAAGTGAAAGAATGGGCCTTGGTTTGAATAATAGAAAGACAGAAGTTATGGTGATATCAAAGAAACATTGTGCCTAAATGTGCAATTACAGTCCAGGACGTTATTTTGGGGCAAGTGCAGAAATTAAGATATCTAGCACATGGATAACATCAGTTGGAAAATGCATTATTGAGATAAAGAGGAGAATAGGACAAGCAAAACCTGCCTTGTATCAAATGAAGAACGTTTTGTACAATACGTCATTGTCATTGAAAGTCAGGAAAAGCATTTTAGCATGTTACATATAACCAGGTTTAACATACGACTGCGAGTCCTGGACAATGTGGTTTGAATGCTGAAAATTAGTTGGACAGCCAAAAAGAGCAATCAGGATGTTTTAAGGGAAGTTGAATCGCAAAGACAACTTATCACTAACATCAGAAAGAGGCAGTCCTCGTTTTTTTGTGTGGCCAGGTTATGAGAAGACAAAAACTGGAACATATTGTGACAACCGGAAAGATTTGCAGAAAGAGAGGTAGAGGAAGACAGCGTGAGAAGATTCTTGATAGTCTTATGTCATGGCACGGAAAGGAGGCAATACACGAATTGATCCATGATGGCGTAGATCGTAATTTGTGAAGAGGCATGATCGCCCACGCCAGCCGGCAAGGAACTGGGTGATGATGATGATGATAATCATATAGTCTGTCAACTCATATCTACTTCGTTAATTTACTTCTATGAGTGCACATCAACACCCTTGAGTTTATTTCGCATGTTAATTCAGCGAGCCCAAGAATTCCCCATCGATTGCTATCTGTGTGTAATGCGGTTTAATACGATACATTTGAGCTAACAATGAACTACCTCAAATTTTATGATGTTACACAGTAACTAGTTTTAAACTGAGAAAAAAAAATGTATCGCCTGATTATAGCTTAGGCGACAGAAATAGGAGATTTTACAGCCAGGGCACAATGATCACAATCACACGATGTGGTAATCTGCAACAGCTGGTGGAAACAGCGTCCTGTGAGGTCATGGATTAGAGAAAACCCGCGTAACAATGTTTGCAAGCAACTTGACTATGTTTTATGTCTGAAGTAGTTCGAAAGCTGGGTGATTGTAGCAAGTATAGAGAATAATAGAGAGTAAAAGCTGATGGTTGAATGGAAGCACAAAGAACTACACAGAAGAGATTGTTGATTGTGGAAGGTGGCCACATGAAGAAAACAGCGGAGAGTTGTATGTTGTTCTGGATACGGAAAGTTAATCCTCTTCATCAAGGATATATAGCCAGCAGGGAAATTAATCTGTAAGTTGGCAGACAGTTCTTGCGCCAGTACCCTCTTTAACTATATCTTCTGTAGCTGTATTGTCTATATTTATATCCTTTATAATTATATGTATACAGCTAAATTATCACAACAATATGCTGTTTACATATATTCTTTATAATTATATCTTTTATAATTATATCCTCTATTCTTCTGCTTTCGTTCGTCTGAACTTAGTTTGTATCTGCAATGTTGTCTTTTGAATAAACTACACCAGTGTTTCCCAACGTGGGGCCCATGCCCCACAGGGGGGCAATTCGATTGTTAAGGGGGGCAATTTGAAAATGGAAGAAATCGGCTGGATATAACAAAACGGGGAGACTTGAGACTGAAGTTAACTAAATTGGAACCTGACATAAAATCTCTTTGCAGCAAGCATCGAGCGCAAGGGTCTCACTAAATTTAAATAATTACTAATAATTAAAATAATATAGTAAAATCTTTCATTAAAATTATTTTGTACTTGAATTTCAGTTCCCCATTATATGTTTTGAAAATTTACTTACTGTGTTTGCTCAATAATTTCCTAGTGATTTCTTCCTAAAACCTATCGGTCCTTTGGCTAGGATCGGGTGCATTTGCTGCTCTCCCCCCAGTAGTACGCCTGGTCTGGTCGGGGAGCCGGGATGATCAAATAAAAACCCATCACATATCTTCACCTTAGATGTGGGCCTGGTGGACCACTGTGGGAGATAGCTTACAGTGAGACTAAGGGTCCACACAAAAAGGGGGAGGTGGGGGAACCAACTTGTCTGGGGTAACTGCCAAACCAAAAGAAAAAAAAATTCACCCAACACAACCGACACACAGGGACGCGGGACCTGGTGGGGGGGGGGGGGGTGTGGGGTGTGGGGGGGGGGGGTCTGACCCCTCTGGGAACCGTGAGCCCTTCTAAAAAAAAACAAAATTCAAGTTTCTTTAGTGAACATTTCACGTTTTGAACATTTAAAATGATGCATATGTTGGGGGGGGGGGGGCATAAGAACTTTAGAAAGGCTTAGGTGGGGCATAGCACAAAAAAGGTTGGGAAACACTGAACTAAACTGTCTTATTTTTTTTTTAGTTCACCTAATGGTCCATAGAACTTATTTTCAGCTGTTGTTTCTCTAGACCAGAAGGTTTGTCTAGATATATCGTATTGTAGAGTATGTGCTCTGCTGTCTGCGGTGTCAATCCACATGTGCACATGGCTGATTCGCCAATCTTGAATTTTGTATACACGTAGTTGCGTAATGAATGTTGTCCTATTCTGGGGCGCAGAATAATGACTTGTCCTGGTTTGCCCATAAAATGGTCATTATCCTGCGCTGCTGTTGGTGGCTTTCTGATTGATTTGATTTTGTTTTCTTGTGGAGATAGTGAAACTCAAATCACCTAGTTAATTTAAAAACTACAAAAAAAAAGGATGGGTTTGATTGCAACGTCCTGTAAAGGACATGCAACTAACGTTTATTGTTATGTTAGTTAGTTAGTCGACAGATCAACCTCATTGCACATCGAACCATTCAGTCCTCAAGTGCTCGGATCCCCTCCTCAGTAAATCCCGCAGCGTGTAGCGGCTCACGACACCCGTTCTGTGTTGGTTTATTAATCTTCTTTGGTCTTTGGCTTCCTGCATAGTGCTCTTGTCTGGCCACACCTCTTTTAACTTGCTGTTCTCGCAGTCTGACCATGGTTGTAGATTCACAGTCATCACTTGGTTCTCGCAACAGTGAATCTACAACCATGGTCAGACTGCGAGAACAGCAAGTTAAAAGAGGTGTGGCCAGACAAGAGCACTATGCAGGAAGAAACGCAACAACTGGTCTGATCAGTGTTTTGTTTATTGTGATCTTGGTGTTACGAATACTTAGTGACAGCTGACAAAATTGACTGGAAAAGAGCAAGGGAAAAACAAAGCGAAAAATACCTGAATGACTTGGCCAAATGGCATAATCGGGTCAGCACGCAGACTTGATCCAAGACTGGAGAGCATGCTCAATGGCGAACCATGATCGCCCGCGCTAATCGGCATGGCACACGATGATGATGATGATGATGATGATGATGATGATGATGATGATATCACCCACCAACTTGTGCTAACTGCTCCCAGAGAGATGTCGCAAGATCAACCATTTTCACACAGCCCCAGAGTTCCACAGATTATGGTCATGTCTGTTTGGTCAGTGCCAAGACGAGTTTGAAGTTCACCAACATCTCACTCTTCCATTAATTTTTTTCTCTCTCTTTGAACCCAAGGGTGACTTACTACAAGTAGTAGTTGCTACTATAGTCTGTTTACTTGTGTCTGCCCCAGTATAAAATTCCATATCTCAGGAACCAACTGAGGAAAAATTATTAGATTTAGCATATAACCTTATCATTATGTCCACCTAACAAAAACATTTTTGTTCTGGAGATTGTACAGCAGATTTCAAAGTTTGTTTATCCATCCATCATGTGCCATGCCAGTAAGCGTGGGCTGTCATGTTCTGCCATCTCACTCGATCACCTGAGTCGTGGATCAGCTCTGTGTTCCTGTCTCGACCATGCCACGTGGCCAAGCCATCCAGGTATTTGCTTCTAGGTCTTCCTCTTGGTCTCTTCCCTTCGATCTTGCCAGTTGTCACCAAGTTCTCCAATTCATTTCTTCTCATAACATGCCCAAAAAATTTTGACTGTCTACGTCTAATGACTCTAATCAGTTTACGATCTTCATTTGTTTCTTGAAGGACTTGTTCGTTGGTTTTTCTATCTGTCCATGGTATTCTTTGCATTTTCCTCCGAAACCACATTTCCACAGCCATTAACTGTTTTTCAGCTTGACTGCTTATTGTCCACGCTTCACATCCATACAAAAGTATAGGTTCTATGTAGCATCTCAACACTCTTTTTCTCGTTTCAATTGATATCTTTTTGTTGGTCAGTATGTTTTTCATCTTGCCACCTTCGCAATGGCAATTCTTGTTCTAATCTCTTCAATGCATCTCCCATCAGATGTTATGACTGTTCCGAGATAACTGTATCGATTCACTTGTTTAAGAATATGCCCATTTACTCGTTTATCACATTGTGGTATTTACTTCTTCCCAGTGACGACCATAATCTGTGTCTTCTTAATATTCAGTTCTAACCCTAGCTGTTCACTGTGTGCAACAAGCGCATCTACTAAATTTTGCAGGTCCTGTTCATTGTCTGCAATCAAGACTGTATCATCTGCATATCTAATATTATTGATGTATCGTCCCCCAATGTTATTCCTTCCATATCTTCTATATTTCTAAATATATTTTCACTGTACAGGGAAAAAAGATTCTGGAGACATTACACATCCCTGTTTATCCCTGTTTGTTTATATGCGGTATATAATTTACGGGACATAGATGAAGTGCATGTTATTAAATGTATTACGTCTTCACGAGGAAACATTAGCGCTGAATAGTTAATTTTCTCATGGGACATGAGATTGGCTTTATGACAAGAGCCTCGCGTAGAGCCTTGTGTCGTCATCCGAATTGGCGGGGCATTATTACTGTAAAACAAGTTTGTTAGCGAGAAATCACTAGTTTTTCACCAAAACATCAAAGAAATGTCGCCGCTTTCCATGATAAGTTTCTGTTGGACGTATCAAAGACATATTCCTTGGGAGGGGGTAAATATAAGACGGCAGGACAAATTTCATAACGATGCAACAGACAGTTTTCAAAATAATTGATCGTGAATGAAGGCATTCATTTCTGGACAGACTATAGTAGAGAGTGCACTGGGCTGATTTTTGACGAGGGTTACCTTTCCTTATTACCAGTAACCCGCCGTCAGGGGAATTCATTCCGACTTTTGAAGGACTTAATTTACGTCCCCAAATCCAGGACGAGAAGTCAGCATTTTAGTTCAACCGACCGGTGTGTGGCTTGAACCCACTACCCTGACACCAGTGCACCGGGAGTTTAAGCGCGACGGTGCTTTCCATTCCTGCTCACAAACCTCATTCCTGGGAAGATAATGTGGTGTTTTCCCCTTGCCTTCCACGTCATCATGAGTATAGATCTTCACCTTTAACAGCATGTTTCTACTGTAAGATAATTATAAACAACAGCATGTTTCGACTGTAAGGTAATAACAATATAAGCAGCAGCATGTTTCTGCTGTAAGCTAATAATAATAATAATAATAATAATAATAATATAAGCAGCAGCATATTTCTACTGTAAGCTAATAATAATAACATAAACAACACCATGTTTCTGCTGTAAGATAAAAATAATAATATAAGCAACAGCATGGTTCTGCTGTAAGATAAAAATAATAATAATATAAGCAGCAGTATATTTCTACTGTAAGTTATAACAATAACATAAACAACAGCAACTTCATCGACATAGCACACGACAGAGGCGAGTCCGGAGTCGTGATCGCTGATACCTGCCACGACAGAGGCGAGTCCGGAGTCGTGATCGCTGATACCTGCCCCAGACCAGGCACCCGGTGATGAAGAACTCATAATGTGGTTTGTTTGTTTGTTTGTTTGTTTGTTTTGCGCTGGCTCGCTATCGAACTCACGCGTAGTCCATAAATGCTACTTGTAGTAGCACTGGACTGAATTTTAGATGTAAATCTAAAGGGGACAACCAAGCCACCAACCTTTGTCTACTGAATATTAACTTTGTGGATGATATCATCATGTGTCATGCCGATAAGCAAAGGTGTTCATGATTCGCCATCTAACATGACCATCAGTCTTGGATCAAATCTGCATACTGTCCCGATTACGCCGTGAAGCCGAGCCATCCATGTTTTTATTGTTTTGTTTTTCCCTATTACCGGTGTCCCTCGACATCAGGCAAACCCACTGCGACTTCTGAGGTACTTGTAATTTACATCCCCAAGTCAAGGACGAGAAGTCATCATTTTTATCCAACTGACCGGTGTAGGGGTTGAACTCCCTAGCCCAGCATCAACACACCGGATGCTTAAGAACGAGCGCTCTGAACTCACAATATACTTTTGCCCCACTTTAACTTTTTCATATTCTTATCCCACATGGTTGTTAATCTAAACCAATATAACCCTGTTGTCACTAAAATGTCTTTTGCTTGATTGCGTCATTTGTTTAGTCCTACATATGTATTCCCTTGCAATGACAACTGGTTAGGTTGTTATTGTTGGTGTTGTTATTGCTGTTCTTCCTCTTCCTCGTCTTCGTTATCGCCCTCCTCCTGTTCTCATCTTCTCCCCCTCTTCCTTATTCTGCTGCTGCTTGTATCCCCTCCCCTCCCCGTTCTCTACCTCTTCTTCTAATTTTGCTGATGTAGCCACTCCCCCTATTCACGCCCGGATGTGACACCACACAGCTCTGTATACTCTTTGTAACCGAATATTAACTCGAGCAATCAATAATCAATTCTTTCCTGGATTTTTCATAAATAACCTTTTGTATTGACCACGTGCGTTCAATGCAAGCAGTTTATTGATAGCAAAGATATGAGAACAATAAAGGGCATATTTGTATTCAACAACAGCTATGGAGTCAAGCATAAAGAAACATTTGAAGCAAGGTGTTAGATAAACTGTGTGCGATCACCAGCACTGCTTTCATTAAACAATGAGCAGGTAACAAAGATAATGAATGAATCACACGAAAACCAGAAGTGATTGTGAGCTTTACTAGAACACGGTAGGTCTGCACGGCCGAATGGATAAGATCGCGTGTTCGTAAACATCCAGTGTGCTGCTGCCGATGTAAGGTCTTCAGCCCTACACCGGACAGTTGGACTAAAATGTTGACCTATCGTCCTTGACTTGGGGACGTAAATTACAAATACCTCTGAAGTCGGAGTCAGGGACACTGTAAATAGGGAAAGCTAATCCACATAAAGAAAAGAACAAATGCATCCATACTTCAAGAGCTGAATATTGAAGCAGGTTGGCTATTAAAGACGACAAAACAAAGAAATGTAAAATATTTTCGTCACTTGAAACATCACGAAAGTTTAGAGAGAAAAGTAATGGAGGGGTATATGCCTGGGAAGAGAGGAAGAGGAAGGCTAAAGAGAAGATGAGTGCAGGATGTGGCGGATGATCTCCAGATGGGTTATCGGAAGCGGGACATCTTGCTTATGATCGAGAGGTTTTCCGGAAGGTTGTTATGGGTGCGAAGTTCTGTAAAGGACATGCTACTGAATGAATAAATGAATGAATGAATCCACACGCAAAATTAAGTCGGGAAATACGACAGATAACGAAGGGAAGCTTCATTGGCACTGAGGCAAGCATTCAGTTTAGTTTAGTTTAGTCGATGGATCAACATCACGGCACACGGGTGCAACCCATAAGTGCTCCGTTCTCCTCCTAACTCAAACCTGAGTCTGGAGAAACTCAGCTCAGTGCACGAACTCCGTAGCACCGGCGATGATCCTGAAATACTTTCGGTAGATTTTTAACTCGAAATTTTGCCCGGGCAGCACCGTTAGGCTACTCTTTTTCGATTTCCAACTGCCAAGGGATTTTTACGTGCTCAACAATACACACGGGCGTCCGATCTCACTACCCAGAGACCAGTGGCAATTTTATTACTAGAAGTCCACGAGAAAAAATCCCGGTCATCACCGGGGCTTGAACCCGGGACCTCCAGCACTCGAGGCGGACACCATGCCTCGAGACCACGCACCCCCCCCCCCCCACCCCCCCCCCCCCCCCCGAGGCCAGCATTCGTGCCTACCTACTGGCCCCGAGGTGGCGGGTTCGAATTCTCGTCGAGGCGGATTTATAAAACTGACTTGCTGGACCCTTCTAAGATGGCTACTGGGAAATATCGTGGGATGTAAAGGTGGGCGGCGTGTTGTTGATCACGTGACCCGTCGCGTGCCGATTGGTTTATATAAATACGTGGCTAGCACCATATGCTAAATACGGCTTACGGCTTATGAGAAAACGGACCTTTACTTTTACCATGTACCCAATACCCCTCAATGTTTGTTAAAGATGTCTTTACTTATACCACGTACTCAATACTCCTCAATGCCTCTGTACTTATACCACGTACCCAATAGTTCTCAATGCTTGTAAAAGATTTCTTTACTTATACCACGTACTGAGTAATCCTCAGTGATGGTCTGAGTACAATCAACAAATGCAAACATTTAGGATCATTGTCCGGGAAGGTTAACCTGGTCAACAAATGCCCGAATAAGTCGGATGTGTCGGTCGAAGGTTCAAATATCACAGCTCTGCTGTAAACAGGCACAACGCAATTGCATCCAGAACAACATTCCGGACGAACGCAGCAGAAGAAGAAGGCTCATTGGTGGACGTGGTCTGAAATACTGGTTTCCAGGAGAGATAGATAGATAGATAGATAGATAGATAGAGAGAGAGAGAGAGAGAGAGAGAGAGAGAGAGAGAGAGAGAGAGAGAGAGAACGAACGAACGAACGAACGAACGAACGAACTTTATTTTAAAAGGGTAACAAATTGGGCACGCAGGCCCGTCTTACATTCGGCCCTTTCAATCACTCATCTTTCATTCATCAAAAGTGCATGTTACATTAACATAGGGAAAAAAAGCATTGTCAAATGGATTTTGTAAGCATAAACAATGCATATTACGCATGATACATTCACATGAGAAAACAAAAAAAAACATTGTCAAATGAAAGTTAAACATAAACAGTGCATACTGCAATGTTGCGAGACACATCCCCCATCCACCCTCATATCCCGCAGCCACCAACACATCCCCCACCCACCAAACCTCCACCATCCACCCACACATACCTCCACGCACTCTCACAGAACCAGGCAAACATACATGCCGCCACCCACCCTCTGAGCCCCCACCCACACACATTTGAGAGAGAGAGAGAGATAGAGCGAGAGATAGAGATAGATAGATAGATAGATAGATAGATAGATAGATAGATAGATAGATAGATAGAGAGATAGAGATAGATAGAGAGAGAGATAGATAGAGAGAGATAGAGAGAGAGTGAGATAGATAGAGAGAGATAGAGAGAGATAGAGAGAGATAGAGATAGATAGATAGATAGAGAGAGATAGATAGAGAGAGATAGATAGAGAGAGATAGAGAGAGATAGAACGAACGAACGAACGAACGAACAGACTTTATTTTCAAAGGGTAACAAATTGGGCACGCAGGCCCGTCTTACATTCGGCCCTTCCAATCACTCATCTTTCATTCATCAACAGTGCATAGGAAAAAACATTGTCACATGAATTTTGTAAACATAAACAATGCATATTACTATGTTATGAGACACATCCACCACCCACCCACACATCCCCCATTCACTCCAACTCCCCCACCCAACCACACACATAATCCCCACACACATACATTCCCCACCCATCCATCACATCCCTACACATACACATCTCCCCACCCACACACACCTCTCACCCACCACACATCCCATCCACCCACACCCCAGGCACACATACATTCCCCAACCCACACATCCCCCACCCACTCACATCCACCCACCTACACACATCTCCCAACCCACTCACATATCCTCTGCACGTCCCATTACCCAAAAACAATCACTCTCCCACATATCCTCCTCCACCCACACACCTCCAACCATCCAGCCAAACACACAATACTCGGCCACACATCACCCACGCACACACACACATCTCCCCGTCAACTCACATATATCGCACCTACCCACACACAAATTCTGCACCCACCCACATAATCTCCCATCTCCCCCAGCCCACTCACAGATCCCGAGCCCACCCCTACAAACATCCCCCACCATCTCCTAACCTACACACACTCACCCACCCACATATCCTCTACCTAACCACACATCCTCTACCCACCCATCCCCCAACCAAACATCCCTTAACCACACATCCTTACTCATATACAATCACCCACCCACACATCCTCTACCCAACCACACATCCTCCACCACCCATCCCTCAGCCACACATCCCTTAACCACACACCCCTAACCATATACACACACATCCCCACCCACGCACAATCTCTCCACCCATACACACATCCCTCACACACATCCCCACCCACCAACACATTCCCCATTCACAAACACACACCTCCCATCCACGCACACACAACCCACACACACATCCCCAACCCATACACTTATCCCCTCACACATCCCTAGACACACGTACTTATCCCTCAACCACTAACACCCACACATCCCTCACCCACTCATCAAAACATAAATCTCCTATCTACCCACCCACACGCACACACCCCAACCACCCATCTAAACACACATCCTCCACCCTCACACACATCCTTCACCCACCCGCACACCCAACCACACCCCACCCACTCACACATACATCATTTATCCACACACAGCTCCCCTCCCACACAATACCACACTCACACACATCCCAAAGACACATCCCTCAAGCACACACACATCTCCCCACACATCTCCTACCCATCCACACATCCCCCAACTACAATCACCCTCACTACTCACACATACATCCTCGATCCAGCCACACACACCCCAACCCAGCCAGACAGATCCCCCACCCACACATCAAAACATACATCTACTATCTACCCACCCACACGCACACACCCCAACCACCCATCTAAACACACATCCTCCACCCTCACACACATCCTTCACCCATCCGCACACCCAACCACACCCCACCCACTCACACACACATCATTTATCCACACCCAGCTCCCCTCCCACACAATACCACACTCATACACATCCCAAATACACATCCCTCAAGCACACACACATCTCCCCACACATCTCCTACCCATCCACACATCCCCCAACTACAATCACCCTCACTACTCACACATACATCCTCCATCCAGCCACACACACCCCAACCCAGCCAGACAGATCCCCCACCCACACACACATCCCCAAATCCACACCCATCACGCACCCCTCCCCAACCCACACACATCCCTCACACACATTCACCCACACATCTCCTACCCACACACACACTCCCCACACATCCACCCAAACATCCCTCACCCAAACACACATCCCCAAACCCACAACCACCCCACCTGCACACATCTCCCCACCCACACATATATCCCCCACCCATCCCATAATCCACTATCAATCCACCAACATATCCTCCTCCACCCACTCTCCCGCAACCACCTAGCCAAACACACATCCCCACGCACACACACATCTCCCCGCCAACCCATACATCCCGCACGTACCCACACACAAATCCCCCACCCACACATCCTGAGCCCACCCACACACATCACGAATCCACCCACACACACATCCCCCCATCCCCCAACCTACTATTATGATCAAACGCCCACACTTTACACACACATACAGTGACGATTGTCGTGAGCATTGTCGCAAAATTGTAAAGAAAATGGAGAAAAATTGTACATATACATTTTGTAACTTAAAAATTAGTGATGCAATTCTACTCTCTCTCTCTCTCTCTCTCTCTCCCTCTCTCTCTCTCTCTCTCGCTCTCGCTCTCACTCACATTACAGTAATGTTATATTATACATGATAAAATCAAGTGTCATACATACAAAATGATAATGTGAAAGATGAAAATACACAAAAATATGGAATGGGATGTTACAGGACGTGCGTGCACTCAACTCTCTCTCTCTCTCTCTCTCTCTCTCTCTCTCTCTCTCTCTCTCTCTCTCTCTCTCTCATACTCCCTAATTTTCTCACCCACTCTACAGTGATGTACATGTGTTCATGTTATAAATTATAACATCAATTGGCATTATGCGTGCGCTTAAATCTCTCTCTCTCTCTCTTTCTCAGTCTCTTTCTCTCTCTCTCTCTCTCTCTCTCTCTCTCTCTCTCTCTCTCTCTCCTCACCAACACACACCCATAGACACTCACAAACAATGCGCGCACACATACACACATTAACAAAT
This sequence comes from Cepaea hortensis, assembly GCA_963921405.1. Taxonomy (NCBI): domain Eukaryota; kingdom Metazoa; phylum Mollusca; class Gastropoda; order Stylommatophora; family Helicidae; genus Cepaea; species Cepaea hortensis. The sequence continues at coordinate 48,171,608 of OY992876.1, forward strand.
CCATTCTTCCACTGTCTCTCTCTCGTTCGCTCACCCCCCCCCGCCCTCTCTCTCTCTCTCTCTCTCTCTCTCTCTCTCTCTCTCACTCGCAATCACTATTTCACCCATTAAGTCACACTCTCTTTCACTCACTCACACACAGACAAACACACACCCTCTCGCTATCAAATACACACTCTCTCGCATACACACGAAAGCATATACACATACACACACGAGCACACACACAATATACACACGCAAATACACACATATCCCCACGCACACATACACACATCTACACCCATATACACATACACACACACACAAATACACACTCCCTTGCATACACTGCATGCATGCACACATACACACAAACATACACACACACACACACACACACACACACACACACACACACACACATTGTAGCATAGGTGGGAGCGCAAGCGCAATTGAAATACCACTACTTTTATCGTTTCTTTACTTATTCAGTCTCTCGGTAGAGATTTGTTCGCAGCAGACGAGCATAATCTCCGGCGGGCCTATTCTCGCTGGTCGCGAGATCCGCTCAGTGGAAGTATGGGAGATTTGCTTGCAAATAGACAGGCAATAATTCCTGTGGTAGCTATGGCGGGCCTATTCCCGCTGGTCGCGGGGACCGCTATAAGTCAGGTGGGGAGTCTGACGATAGTGCACGCTTTACACAGGTCCGGACACTTGTGATTGACAGATGTGCGCGCCCTCATGGTCCGGGCTCGTACAAGGCCCTCACCTGTGGGACATGGCTGAACGCCTCTAAGCCGGGTCCCTTGGGTGTCAGGGTCTGGCCATAACTCGCCACCGGCTCGTGGTGGTGAGGTCTCGGTGGATTGACGCTGAGCCGCCAGCGTCTGCAGCCTACCTTGTGCCAGACGTATTGGTTACCCATTCCTCTGGAATACACAAGACTAGGTCGAGAGAGAGAGGTCATGTCGTTTGGGCATCACATGATCTCTGAAGCTCTGCCCAGACATTGTGTTGGAATATTGGCCACATTCCACTCACATACTTTGGTCTGTCAAGACTGCAAGGTGTCTACTATATATATATATATATATATATATATATATATATATATATATATATATATATATATATATATATATATACGCACATACATATAAACACACGCACACATGTGCGCACACATAAACATACTTACACACACAAGCACACATACAAGCACACATTTACACACACTTACACATACACATCCACACGCACATTCAGACGTGCACACACATACACACACATGAACACACGCATACACACGTATGGACACACGCACACACCAACCCATCCACCCACACATTTACTCACACATACACGCTGCCTCACATAATCTCACCCTCTCACTCACTCATTTACTCTCTAAACCACACTAGCTCACTCACTCGCTCTCACAGACAAGCACACAGACACACACACTCACCCACTCTCTCTCTCTCTCTCTCTCTCTCACTCATTAACTTCTCATGTACTCTCTCACCCACTGTCTCTCTCTTGCACACTCTCTCGCTCTCACACTCACCCACACACGCACATACACACATACTCACAAATTCTCCCCCTCACTCACTAACTCACTCTCCCTTACTCACTCACTCACCCGACGGCTCTCTAACTCACACTCACTCACTCACTTTCTCACTCTCTCACACAGACAGGTATACACACAACACAACCTCTCTCTCTCTCTCTCACACTAACTCATTCTCTCACAATCTCTCACACATACGTGTAAAGACATTCACTTACTCTCTCATCCTCGCAGGCACACGCGCATACACACTCTCTCACTTTCTCCGTCTCATACTCACTCTCTCACTCACATTCTTTCTCATTCACTCTCTCACCCACTCTCTCATTCACACGGTTTAAATGATAGTGAAAAAATGACAGTGAAAAAAATGACACCAGTAGGTGACTTATGGAGGAATATAGTCGGTATGAAGTAAGTATTTAAAGAGTTTTCGGTTGAATGTGTAGGGACTCATTGGGGTTTTCAGATCTGGTGGAAGGTCATTCCACAAGTGAGCACCAGAATACGCGAGACATGTTTTGTATAAGTCTAATCTAGGCTTAGGAACCTGTATTAAATTTAAGCGCTTGCTGTTCATTGCATTAGATTGTAGAAGATACTCTGGGGTATTTTCAGATATAATTTTATTCACTAATTTGGCTTTGTTAAAAAGGAATCGCTTTCGAAGTGGTAGAAGTCTTAGATGACTATATAAGTTATTACTTTCAACGTGGTTTATGCCAGAAACTAGACGTATAGCGCGGTTTTAAAGCGAACACAGTCGTTTCATATTAGATTTAGGGCACCCATCCCAGACTGTGGAACAATAGTCGAGAGGTGATTGGATATAGCATGCATAGAATATTTTTCGTGTGCTTTCATCCAAGAAGTGCTGAATTTTAGTAAGTTGGTAAACTTTTTGTGCTATTCTCTTGGTGAGGGCGTGAATATGAGAGCTCCAGTTTAGATGTCTGTCAATTAAAAGACCTAATGTTTTGTGTTCATTTACATTAACTATAGGTAACGTGTCCACGTAGAGATCGAGCGGTGCCCCAGTTATGGCTAGGGTCTGTAGTTTTTGTCTGGTCGTTATTAGCATGGATTTGGTTTTGTCGATGTTAATAATCATGCGGTTTTCATTGCTCCATCTACTAAGGTTATCAAGTTCGTTTTGCAAAGAGCTCTCTAAGTCACTAAGGTTTTCTTGACTAGTGTATATAGTGCAGTCGTCTGCAAATAGGTCACACGAAGTATTGAGATATAAAGGAAGATCGTTAATATAAACTGCAAAAAGCAACGGTCCTAGTATTGAGCCCTGAGGCACACCGATATTAAGTTGTGCGGGTTTTGACAGACAGTTATTGAAGGACACTACTTGTTGTCTGTCGGATAAAAATGACATAATTAGGTTCACCATACCTGTGCTAGTTTTCATTTGTTTGAATTTTCTAATTAAAATATCATGATCTACCATATCAAAGGCCTTTTTAAAGTCTACAAATACTGCGCTACAAATGTTGCCATTGTTGATACACAGATGCCAGTTATCGGTCATTTTTGTTAGGGCACTATGGCAAGAATATTTAGGTCGAAACCCAGATTGACTGTCAATTATTAGATCGTTGTTAATTAAATGGTGTAATGTTATTTTATGTATGTGTTTTTCTAATGGCTTTGATAGCGACGATAGTAAGGAAATAGGTCTATAATTACCTAAGACGCTATTATCAGTTGAGCCATTTTTAAGTAGAGGATAAACTTTAGCGATTTTAAAGGCAGATGGAAAGTAGTTTTTGGACAGGCACTGATTATATATAAACGTCAAGGACTCACTAATAATTGGTGCAGCACAGCGAAGAATTTTATTACTGATACCATCTAGGCCTTCTGAATTTGTTGCTTTGAGCTTTGAGAGATATTTATACACTTCTGCAACAGACATCAAGGGAATCTCAGGGGGAATATTTCTAGAGCATTTCTCTTCACAGAATGATGACAGTGAGCTTAAATTACAAGCTGAGTCTGGTATTGAGGACTTTAAATTCTCTATTTCTGATTGAAAGAAAGAACTGAAAACCTCGCATGTTATAGTGCTCGGTATTGCTGACTCTGAAGAGTGTTTCTTGTTGGTTAGCGAGTTAATAGCCTTCCATATATTTGTGTTGTTTGATTTATCTACAATTAAATTTTTGAAATGATCTTTCTTTATCCTACGAATTTCATATTTAACTTTATTTCTTAGTCTGCGGTAATTGATAAAATCTTTATTTTTGTGCGCTGTATCTCGTTCTCTCATGATTTCGAGAACTTCACGAGTCACCTTTGGAGATTTATGTTGATTCTTCACTCGAACTTCTTTAACTGGCACATGTTTATCAAACACACTGTAGACTGTCTTTGTCCAGTAAGCTAGTGCATCATCCGGATCAGGAAGTTGGTAAACATGTTCAAGGGCTGCATTTTTTAAGTCGTCTAAAAATAAACTTTGGTTGAGAGCTTTAAGATTTCTAAATTTGATGATTAAATGTTTATTTTTAGGAGATTTGAACCCAGTTTTCGACCACGTACAACATATTGAGTAATGGTCACTAGCTGCACTAACAGGAACAGAACATTCGATAATATTAACTGGACAAGTAACATATATATGATCAATTATAGTTGAGGAGGTGCCTGTAACCCTTGAGGGGCGGTTTATTAGTTGTTTGAAATCGTAAGATAGAATGATATCGTCCCATGTCTGGTTGGATTTAGTAATATCTATGTTAAAGTCCCATAATACCTCTGTAAACACTCTATCCATCATTGTAGTGAAACAGTCATACCAACTATACCCAGCACACGGATCCCGATATAGGTATCCAATGAGAAACGATTGCTGGCTGACTGTCTTCACCTCTAACCAAACACATTCTATCTCTACTGACTCGAGATCACTTCTACGGGAGCAGTTGAGAGAATTGGAAATGTATACAGCAATAGATAGAGATCAATAGATGTGTAGACAGAGTGAGAGAGAGATAGACAGAGAGAGATAGAGAGAGAGAGATAGAGATAGATAGATAGATAGAGAGAGATAGAGAGAGAGTTAGATAGATAGATAGAGATAGATAGATAGATAGAGATAGATAGAGAGAGATAGAGAGAGATAGATAGAGAGATAGATAGAGAGAGAGAGAGGTAGATATATATATATATATATATATATATATATAGAGAGAGAGAGAGAGAGAGAGATAGAGAGAGATAGAGATAGATAGAGATAGATAGATAGATAGATAGATAGAGAGAGATACATAGAGAGAGATAGAGAGAGATAGATAGAGAGAGATAGATAGAGAGAGACAGAGAGAGATAGATAGATAGAGAGATACATAAATAGAGAGAGAGACACAGAGAGAGAGAGAGAGAAAGAGAGAGAGAGAGAGAGAGAGAGAGAGAGAGATTCACATGTGTAACATATTGCCTTTTTTATCGCTCGTTCGCTTTGAACTTTAGTATAGTCCGTTTACACTACTCCTAGTAGTACTTACTGGATTGTGCGTGTGGTTTCGCTGTCCCTATTACCAGTGTCCCTCGCCATCAGGCGAACCCACTCCGACTTCAGACGTATTTGTAATTTACGTCCCCAAGTCAGAGACGAGAAGTCAACATTTCAGTCCAACTGTCTGGTCTAGGGGTTGAACCACTTACCATCAGCACACTGGTTGTTTAAGAACACGCGTTCTTATCCATTCGACTATGCTGACCTCCTGTTTAATGTTTCAGGTTGCCCACTTCATAAGGAGAATACAGGGCAAGATGACACCTTGGCCAGTCCGCCACTGATTAGGATACACTAGTTCACATGGAATGCAACATCATAGAAGTTAATAATAGAACAGAACAGGAAAATGCTGCGTTTTATACAATGAAAAAACATGTGCAATCAGTCCTGACCTGCCAATACCAGACACAAATGTATGGTTGTAGAGAACAAGTGTAACATATTGTGTCAATCAGTGGCACTAATTAGAACAAATTAGAACAAACACATGTGTTCGAGGTTAGAGCCGGGGTAAGGCAAGGGTGCACGATATCTCCCATCCTACTCTCATATGGCCTGCTCCCTGGCCTAGGTGTTAAACGACTTTCTCGTTTATCCACGTAGGGTAACGCAGCAAGTGAGAATCGGAAGCAGTTCTCGCCGCGTTGGTAACTTACGGGATAAGTGATCCGGCCGCTCAGAAAGCAATGGCAAATTACTGAGCGTAATCTTGCCAAGAAATCAACAACAGCGGTAAAATGATGGTGTTGACAGCGATGTCCTATAAAGGATATGCGAAAAAAAATTTTTAATTACTCACATGAGGAATTAAAGCAAATTAGCAAAATGGAATTTTTATTCTCTGAACTACTCGCTGATAGATAGGCAATCATACCTGCAACATTTTAACTACGTGAACAGTGTATATTAAAATGACGCGAATATTACGTATCAAGACAAAAGTTATGAAAATGTCCAGACTTGATACAGTAACAATGTTCCATAGTGAAAATCAACAGTTAAAGCAAGCCAAAGAATGCACATACTTAGAAAATTTAGTTTAATTAGATGGACGAATCAAATCTGAGAATTGAAACAGATGTAGCAAGGCATGCCACGTGATTGGTTAGATATTAATAAATGCAACAAGGCAAGCCAGGTGATTGGTCAGATATTAACAGATACAATATGCCAAGTCAGGTGATTGATCAGATGTCAACAGATGAAGCAAGATCGCCATCGAATAATAAGTTCATCGCAAAGGTACAATTTAAATTCACGGCAATGGTTTGAGAACAATCCAGAAATGTAAACATTAGGATAGACTAATTCACATTGAATGTAAACAACATGATAGAAGTCAAGAATAGAACAGGTAGCACAAACCATTACATTAAATACAATGTGTAATCAGTCCTTATCTATCAGTACCAGAGACAGATTGATTGATTGATTGATTTAGGAACTGACATCACAGCATTCGGGGCATTCTCATAAGCGCTCCGTCCCCATCCTCAGCAGCCAGCGAAGAGTTCCAACGCTAATAGTACCAGTTGCAATCTGATTATATGTCCGTCTCGCCTTTCCTCTGAGCGTTGATCGTCGGCCAGATCCCCTCGCCACCCCTCGCTGTCGCATTCTTGCCAGACCATGGTGATCCATTTGCTCCTCCGAGGTATACACATGCTCCCACAAGGTCGCAACCACATCTGCTTTGTCATGCATCAATACTCCACCAAGCTTTGCCGAGTCGGCCAATCTGTCCGCCTGTTCATTCCCCAGCACACCAGCATGCCCCGGAGAAAAGATCCAGCCGATGCTTGTCACCCGTGACTTCCGAAGCGAAGCGAGCCACTCTGCACGAAGCTTGCCTGTCTTCACCCTACTCAGCATGCTTTCTGAGTCAATTACAATCATGATGTGTGTAACGCATTCTCCATCCAGCGGAAAGCTGCACTGACTCCCTCCACCTCCATTCTTAAGCTAGATGTTGTGGTATCATACGCCAGGCTCTCCTGCACCAAACGTCGACCATTGGCTTTTGCTAAGAACCCCCAGGCACTTCTCCTACCAGAGACAGAGAACCAGTGTAACATATTGTGTCAATCAGTGGCACTAATTAGAACAAATTATACCATATACACGTGTTTGAGTTTAGAGCCAGTGTAAGGCAAAGGTGCACGCTATCTCCCATCCTACGCTCACATAGTGAATTGATGGTGGCAAAATGGCGTGTCTCTTTAGTGCTTCAAGACGAGACACATCTAATGGCACTGGAAATGTTGTTTCCGAGGAACATGCATTGATAGACAGAAAAAGAATACACGAATGAGTCAGTGTTACATGAAACGAATGAAAATTGTAAATTAATTAGAGAAATTAGACGCAGACAGTCGAGATTTTTTGGGCAGGGATGTCGAGAAATGAACTTGAAAACGTGCTGACAACTAACACAATTGCTGGGAAAATAGCAAGTGGAAGGCAAAGAGATGAAACACCAAATTGACATAATCTGGACATTACACAGAGCCGACCCAAGACTGGTGATTGTATGAGATGGCGAACCCTGCCTTCCCAGTCCCTGCTTCCAGCACGAGTGAACAACTCAATATGATATAGTTCCAACAATAACAACAACAACTCAATAAGACAGTTCCAACAATAACAACTCAATACGACATAGTTCCAACAATAACCACTCAATACGACATAGTTCCAACAATGGCAACAACTCAATACGACATAGTTCCAACAATAACAACAACTCAATACGACATAGTTCCAACAATAACAACAACAATTGTTGCCATTGTTGGAACTATGTCGTATTGAGTTCTTGTTGTTATTGTTGGAACTATGTCGAATTGTTGTTGTTATTGTTGGAACTATGTCGTATTGAGTTCTTGTTGTTATTGTTGGAACTATGTCGAATTGTTGTTGTTATTGTTGGAACTATGTCGTATTGAGTTGTTGCCATTGTTGGAACTATGTCGTATTGATTTGTTGCCATTGTTGGAACTATGTCGTATTGAGTTCTTGTTGTTATTGTTGGAACTATGTCGTATTGAGTTGTTATTGTTATTGTTGGAACTATGTCGTATTGAGTTGTTGTTGTTATTGTTGGAACTATGTCGTATTGAGTTGTTGCCATTGTTGGAACTATGTCGTATTGAGTTGTTATTGTTGGAACTATGTCGTATTGAGTTGTTATTGTTGGAACTATGTCGTATTGAGTTGTTGTTGTTATTGTTCGAACTATGTCGTATTGAGTTGTTGTTGTTATTGTTGGAACTATGTCGTATTGAGTTGTTGCCATTGTTGGAACTATGTCGTATTGAGTTGTTATTGTTGGAACTATGTCGCATTGAGTTGTTGTTGTTATTATTGGAACTATGTCGTATTGAGTTGTTGTTGTTATTGTTGGAACTATGTCGTATTGTGTTGTTGTTGTTATTGTTGGAACTATGTCGTATTGAGTTGTTGTTGTTATTGTTGGAACTATGTCGTATTGAGTTGTTGCCATTGTTGGAACTATGTCGTATTGAGTTGTTATTGTTGGAACTATGTCGCATTGAGTTGTTGTTGTTATTATTGGAACTATGTCGTATTGAGTTGTTGTTGTTATTGTTGGAACTATGTCGTATTGTGTTGTTGTTGTTATTGTTGGAACTATGTCGTATTGTGTTGTTGTTGTTATTGTTGGAACTATGTCGTATTGAGTTGTTGTTATTGTTGGAACTATGTCGTATTGAGTTGTTGTTATTGTTGGAACTATGTCGTATTGAGTTGTTATTGTTGGAACTATGTCGCATTGAGTTTTTGTTGTTATTATTGGAACTATGTCGTATTGTGTTGTTGTTGTTATTATTGGAACTATGTCGTATTGTGTTGTTGTTGTTATTGTTGGAACTATGTCGTATTGAGTAGTTGTTGTTATTGTTGGAACTATGTCGTATTGAGTTGTTGTTATTGTTGGAACTATGTCGTATTGAGTTGTTGCCATTGTTGGAACTATGTCGTATTGAGTTGTTGCCATTGTTGGAACTATGTCGTATTGAGTGGTTATTGTTGGAACTATGTCGTATTGAGTTGTTGCCATTGTTGGAACTATGTCGTATTGAGTGGTTATTGTTGGAACTATGTCGTATTGAGTTGTTATTGTTGGAACTGTCTTATTGAGTTGTTGTTGTTATTGTTGGAACTATGTCGCATTGAGTTTTTGTTGTTATTATTGGAACTATGTCGTATTGAGTTGTTGTTGTTATTGTTGGAACTATGTCGTATTGAGTTGTTGTTGTTATTGTTGGAACTATGTCGTATTGAGTTGTGGTTATTGTTGGAACTATGTCGTATTGAGTTGTTGCCATTGTTGAAACTATGTCGTATTGAGTTGTTATTGTTGGAACTATGTCGTATTGAGTTGTTATTGTTGGAACTGTCTTATTGAGTTGATTTTTTTATTGTTGGAATTATGTCATATTGAGTGGTTATTGTTGGAACTATGTCGTATTGAGTGGTTATTGTTGGAACTATGTCGTATTGAGTTGTTGTTATTGTTGGAACTATGTCGTATTGAGTTGTTGTTGTTATTATTGGAACTATGTCGTATTGAGTTGTTGTTGTTATTGTTGGAACTATGTCGTATTGAGTTGTGGTTATTGTTGGAACTATGTCGTATTGAGTTGTTGCCATTGTTGAAACTATGTCGTATTGAGTGGTTATTGTTGGAACTATGTCGTATTGAGTTGTTCACTCGTGCTGGAAGCAGGGACTGGGAAGGCAGGGTTCGCCATCTCATACAATCACCAGTCTTGGGTCGGCTCTGTGTAATGTCCAGATTATGTCAATTTGGTGTTTCATCTCTTTGCCTTCCACTTGCTATTTTCCCAGCAATTGTGTTAGTTGTCAGCACGTTTTCAAGTTCATTTCTCGACATCCCTGCCCAAAAAATCTCGACTGTCTGCGTCTAATTTCTCTAATTAATTTACAATTTTCATTCGTTTCATGTAACACTGACTCATTCGTGTATTCTTTTTCTGTCTATCAATGCATGTTCCTCGGAAACAACATTTCCAGTGCCATTAGATGTGTCTCGTCTTGAAGCACTAAAGAGACACGCCATTTTGCCACCATCAATTCACTATGTGAGCGTAGGATGGGAGATAGCGTGCACCTTTGCCTTACACTGGCTCTAACCTCAAACACGTGTATATGGTATAATTTGTTCTAATTAGTGCCACTGATTAGTGCCACGGCATAGTTCCAACATTATCAACAACAACTCAATACGACATAGTTCCAACACTAACAACAACAACTCAATACGACATAGTTCCAACACTAACAGCAACAACTCAATACGACATAGTTCCAACACTAACAACAACAACTCAATACGACATAGTTCCAACACTAACAACAACAACTCAATACGACATAGTTCCAACACTAACAACAACAACGCAGTACGACATAGTTCCAACAATAACAACAACAACTCAATACCACATAGATCCAACATTGGCACCTTGCCGTCTTGACAGAAGATAGTTTGTGCTTTAAAAAGGCACAATAACTTTTACCTATGGCGGTAGCGAATGTGACTGATAAGGCCAATTCGCGCTGTAAATGTTCGTTCACAGTGGGTGCACGTGAACACCATCATGCACCATCTTACGTCTCACACGCTCGGTGTGTGACTTATCTGCAATAATTTTCTCCTTTGTGTTTATTCCATTTCTGATGTTTGCCCTCCATGCAACACGTTCAGCGGCGACTTGCTCCCACTGTGCATTATCAATGCCTGTATCAATCATGTCCCGCTTACACACATCTTTGTATCGTAGTAGAGGCCGACCTTGAAATCTCTTACCCATCTGTAATTCACCAAAAAAGATGTCCTTTGGTATTCTACCATCATCCATCCTCCTAAGATGTCCTATGCATCTAAGTCTACGAAGACTGAGCATGGAATAAACCGGCACACAACCTGATCTTTTCAATACTTCAGTATTTGTGATTTTGTCTTGCCACTTAATACCAAGAATTCTTCGCAGACACCGCATATGAAAGCTGTTTAAACGTTTCTCTTGGTGTGAGTAAGTTGTCCAGGTTTCACTGCCATAAAGAAGAGTACTAAGGACACATGCTTGATAGACAAGGACTTTTGTTTTGGTAGTAAGCTTCCTGTTCTCCCATACTCTTTTTATTAACTTGTTCATTGTTGTTGCTGCCTTACCGATCTGGCTGTTGATTTCCTGATCTAGGGATAATTTGCTATGTACCACTGATCCTAGATATGTAAAATGGTCTACCATCTCTAGATCGGCGTCGTCAATAAAGATTGATGGTACCCCATGCGCACCTTGTGACATAATCTGTGTCTTCTTTTTGCTAATTGTTAAACTATATTCAGAACAAGCATTGGAGAATGCAGATAGTAGACATTGCAATTGTTCCTCAGAGTGGGTCGTAACTGCAGCATCATCTGCAAAAAGCAACTCTCTGATCAGTACCCTCCTAATTTTGGTCTTAGCCTTCAATCTTTGAGCATTGTAGAGGTCGTCATCTGAGCGTGAGTGAATGTATATACTACCATCCTGATCACGAAAGGCATATTTCAGTAGAAGTGAAAAGTATATTCCAAAGAGGGTCGGAGCTAGTACACAACCTTGCTTAACTCCACTCTTGATTTCAAACTCTTCAGAAGTTGCACCATCAAACTTGATTATACACTTCATTGGACAGAAGAGTTGGTGGGCAGCCAATCTTCTTTAGTGCCTTGAACAGACCCTCACGACTGACCAAATCAAAAGCCTTTGTGAGGTCGATGAAGGCAATAAACAGTGGTTGATTCTGTTCACGGCAATTTTCTTGCATTTGTCGCAATGAGAATATCATATCAATGGTAGACTGGTTCTGTCGAAAGCCACACTGTGATTCGGGATAGACTTGATCTCCTAGGACTTGAAGTCTGCGCAGAACAATTCTTGCAAATACGTTTCCAACAATACACAGAAGTGAAATACCCCTATAGTTGTTGCAGTCTCTCCGATCGCCCTTGTTCTTGTACAGTGTTATGATGCTTGAATCTTTGAAATCCTGTGGGACTTGTCCTTCTCGCCAGCATAGCTCTATTAGCTGGTGGATCTGTAGAGTGAGTGTGTCTTGCCCACTCCTTATAACCTCTATTGGAATCCCATTCTTACCTGGAGTCTTGCCAGATGCAAGTTCATTTATAGCACACTTAACTTCTGTTATGGTGGGAAGTGTGTCCAGGTGGTCAAGAGTTGGTAGATCCTCTATGGCGTTGAGGGCATCATCCGCTGGTTTGGTCCCACTTATGTAAAGCTCCAAATAGTGCTCTACCCATCTGTCCATCTGCTGTTTCTTATCAGTGATGATTTCTACAGTCAAGGTTTTCAATGCTGCACTTCTTTTGATCATTGGACCACAGGCTTTCTTTATTCCTTCATACATGCTTCTGATGTTTCCCTTATCACTTGCGATTTGAATGGACTCACATAACTTGATCCAATAATCATTTGCACACTGCCTGGCTGCTTTTTGCACATCCTTCCTAGCTTGCTTTATCTCACTCAGAGTGTTACGCGTTGGTCTTTCCTTGTTTCTTAAGAGAGCTATCTTCTTCTTATCAATCAAGGGCTGCAGAGTCTGGCTGTTTGCAGCAAAACAGTCCTGCCTCTTATGATCCACAGTGCCGTAAATCCCTACGGCAGTTTTATAAAGAGTTTCCTTAAGTTGACCCCACTTTTCATTTACTGTACAATTATCTGGTGTATCAGTGAAAGCGTCTTCAAGTTGCTGTTGAAACTGAAAACACTTTTCAGGATCGTGAGTGTTAATAATATTAATCCTGGGGCTATATTTGTGTTTAGCTGTGTAGATTCTCTTTGGTCTCAGTCTAACCCTTGCAACAACCAAAGAATGATCCGTATCTCAGTCAGCACTGTCGTAACTTCGAGTCAATGATGTATGGTTCAGATGTTGTCTCCGTGTGATGATGAAGTCCAGCTGGTGCCAATGGCCGGATCTTGGATGTTTCCATGTGACCTTATGCAGATCTTTTGTTTTAAAAAAGGAGTTTGTAATACATAGGTCATTTCTGGTGCAACGCTCTGGCAGACTTTGCCCATTTTCATTCATGCGACCGATGTTGTATTTTCCAAGGCACACTGGCCATGAACTCGAGTCCTTGCCCACACGAGCATTGAAATCACCGAGCATATAAATGTAGTCAGATTTTGGAACTGCCTTGATCACGGAGTCTAACTCCTCACAGAACGAATCCTTCACATCATCAGAGGAATCAAGTGTAGGTGCATATGCAGTAATAATGGTGGCAAAACCACAAGAGGTTGCCAAGCGCAGGGATAATAGTCTTTCATTTCCTCCTGCTTGAATTTCAATCATTCTCAGTAGCGAATTCTTCACTGCAAAGCCCACACCGTGTTGCCTTTTTTCTGCCTGCCCTCTACCCTTCCAAAAAAGGTGTAATTGTTTTCCCTGAGTGATTCTTCCTCAGCGAGGCTTGTCTCCTGCAGGCCAGAAATATCAATGTTAAGACGATTGAGTTCGGCATCAATCACAGCCGTTTTTCTCACATCGTTAATATTGGTCAAGTCAGTGGGAAAATCCTGGACACATGGTTCTCACGTTCCAGGTTGCAAGCCGTAGCTTGAGGTTTCTATTTTTCTTTTTATTAGTACCTTGTGCATTGATTTTACAGCATGCGATCAGATTTTGTCCTAGCCCCAAGCACCATTGAAGTAGATAGGCTGTGGCGGATCAGCACTAAATTGGCCGGGGGCTGCCCAGCTTGAGGCGGGCGGTAGCTGATCAGTGACACCTGAAGGTGTCTCCCACCGCCAGAGGCAACGCGTGGCGCCCCATATCTACACCAATTGACAGGGACATATAACCCGTAACAGTTGCCTCTCGCTTTGATTCCGAGACCGGTTAAGACCAGGGATAAAGTTATTGCCTCTCCATAGCACAAAGCCTGGGCTAAAATATAGAGATCATGTGTTGCCCATACAGCATGATCCCTCTCTCGGCCTGCCTATTTCACTCCAGAGGAAAGGTAACACCTCTACATCTGGAACAAGACAAGCTGCAGAAGCTGCCGGATCAGCAAAGCAATGCTCTAACTGTCCGCCTGTCGGAGCTTCAATCCTAGACCAACCGCCAACCAAGGCTTAGGGGGCATAGTTCTAACAATAACAACAACAACTCAATATGACATAGTTCCAACAACAGCAACAACGACTCAATACGACATAGTATAACAATAGCAACATCAATTCAATATGACATAGTTCCAACAATAACAACAAAAACTCAATACAACATAGTTCCAACAATAGCAACACCAACTCAATATGACATACCAATAATAGCTACAACAACTAAATATGACATAGTTCCAACAATAACAACAACAACTCAATATGACATAGTTCCAACAATAGCAACAACAACTCAATATGACATACCAACAATAGTAACAACAACTCAATATGACATAGTTCCAACAGTAACAACAACAACTCAATATGACATAGTTCCAACAATAGCAACAACAACTCAATATGACATAGTTCCAACAGTAACAACATCAACTCAATATGACATAGTTACAACAATAGCAACAACAACTCAATATGACATAGTTCCAACGATAACAACAAAAACAACTCAATATGACATAGTTCCAACAATAACAACAACAACTCAATATGACATACCAACAATAGTAACAACAACTCAATATGACATAGTTCCAACAGTAGCAACAAGAACTCTATGTGACATAGTTCCAACATTAGCAACAACAACAACAACTCAATATTACTTAGTTCCAACAATAGCAACAACAACTCAATACGACATAGTTCCAACAATAAAAACAACAACTCAATACGACATAGTTCCAACATTAAGAAAAACAACAACTCAATACGACATGGAAACAACATTAGCAACAACAACAACTCAATACGACATAGTTCCAACATTAGCAACAACAACTTAATCTGACATTGTTCCAACAATTGCAGCAAAAACTCAACAATGACAGCAAGCAACACCCGATGATGATAACCAGGGAAGAGGAATGCAATGCAAGCATACACCTTAACGATACCGCAGTGTTACAAGCTCAGTCTATGTCTCATTGAGGTGCATTACATATAGCTATGGCAGGAATTTGTTACATGAAACATGATGAAATTATCTACATGTTGGAAGATATTAACATTCCCGGGAAAGATCTCAGAGTACTGCAGAGTATTTACTGACAACGAGCAGCAGCAATTAAAATAAAGAGATTAGTGATGAACAATTAAATCAAGGAGTAAGGTAACGATATTTTTGTGTGTCACCAGATGCGCCCTCTCCACCTCTCTCTCTCTCTCTCTCTCTCTCTCTCTCTATCTCTCTCTCTATCTCTCTCTCTCTATCTCTCTCTCTCTCTCTCTCTCTCTCTCTCTCTCTCTCTCTCTCTCCCTAGTGAAGTAATAAAATGAGAGATCTCACCGGCCAGGCCAGTTGGACTAAATGTTGACTTCTCGTCCTTGGCTAACGGACGTAAATTACAAGTACCTCAGAAGTTGAGTGGGTTCGCCTGATGACGCAAAATTTAGTACAGTGTTACTAGAAGTAGTAGTTATTATATAAG
The DNA here is from genome assembly GCA_963921405.1 of Cepaea hortensis. Classification (NCBI taxonomy): domain Eukaryota; kingdom Metazoa; phylum Mollusca; class Gastropoda; order Stylommatophora; family Helicidae; genus Cepaea; species Cepaea hortensis. The sequence goes on from OY992876.1 coordinate 48,187,376, forward strand.
CAATGTACCACATAAAGATAACACCGTATCTACAGATTTTTTGACATGTTACTAACAGAGAGTGTGGAAAAAGATATAAATATCAAGAAAACACAATGCTTATTTCAAATTAAATTATAACAGTAAAATGGGGTGTAACAATAGAAGTGAAAATTATTAGCCATAATGACAAATTTAAATACCCAGGGAAATCATAACATCGGATGATTGATGGATAACAAAGGTTAAGAGTAAAATAGATCAAGCAAAAGCTACATTTCAGAAGATTAAAATTATCGTTAATAGTATGTCACTGTCATTGGATGTCAGAAAGAAAGAATTGACATATAGAACACGTTCCACTATATGGCAGGGAATCATAGAACATGAATGAACAAGTTAGAAAGCAATTGGAAGCAACGAAGATATGGTTCCTGAAACGAATGTTGCGAATATTTCTTCTTTTCCTCCCCTTCTTTTTCTTCTTCTTCGTTTTATCCTCTCCGTTCTTCGTCTTCTCTTCCTCCTTATCCCCTTCTTCTCATGCGTCTTCTTCTTATTCTATTATATAGAACATGTTATGTTGTATGACAGTGAATCATGGAACGTGAATGGGCAAATTAGAAAGCGTTTGGAAGCAACAGAGATGTGGTTCCCGAGATGAATGCTGCGAATGTATTGGACCGCCAGAGTAACTAACAACTATTGCCCGGAAGAAACTAACGAAAGTAAAACATTATATACAACAACAGGAAAGACACAAACAGTGTTCTTTGCTCATGTGATGAGAGTAGAGACATTGGAAAACATCGTGACGCATGGAAAGATCAGTGGGAAATTAAGCAGAGACAGACAGAGACATTATGCTAGATAGACAGAGACGGTGTCATGGGGGAACATCACCAGCAGAGTTGATCCAGAGCGCCAAGGGCCGGGATCTGTGGATAAATATGAACGCTCACGCCAATGGGCAGAGCACATGATGATGGCAGGAATTGTCAAATTGCATAATATATCAACTCTTAACTCTTTGAGAATAAAATTCGCATTTTCGATCGTACGTTCGATTAACTCTTCAGGTGAATATGTTGTCGCCGCACTCTAGGAGTTCAAGGCAATGCGATAACTGATATCTGGTTTAAAAGGCGTTAATGTTAGGGACATTTAGAATGGACTAAGAACAGTTAATACGTGGCAAACACGACAGGATATCGTAACATTACTTGAAATCCAGCGTCACGTTCGTTGTGGATAATGTAGGTGTATTAACAATCACTGTGCTTTGTGTGTCCCCAGTCACTTGATGTCTATACTATATAATCAGTCAATCAACAATCAACCGACCTACCTGCCTGCCTGCCTGCCTGTCTGCCTGCCTGCCAATCACACAGAACATATTCATGTTGTACTCTTCTCACCACGCCACCAAATACCGCTTCCATATTATTTTCCGATGAGTTTTCCCGTTTTGCCTTGGTCTCTTTACAGAAATCTACTGTACTCAGCTTAGATCTTTTAAGTTGTGATATTTTAAAATATCCTTTTGTAAAAACCGCATTTCTATGGTTTTGGATGATTTCATTGCTTGTTTTTCAACAAGCCACCTTTCACAACCATATGTCAAAACGGGTTTCACGTAGCACTTAAAATGCTTTTATCACTGCAAATGCTAAAATAAATTCAGTGCTCGTGATTTTATAAAATGCATTTTTTGTTTGAAATGTTCTGGTTCTTATTTATAAGTTACTTCTTTCATCTGACGTTATCCGTGTGGCCAAATGTTACAATTTTAGGACTTCAGTTGATATCAATTCTCTAATTATATTCAGTGTTCTTTATTTTACTGTGATGCCTGTCTTCTTTCACAAACCCGTCTTTACTCTGTCTATCATCGCTCTATTAATGACATTCTTTATTACTATTAATAGGAAATACAGAAAATAATGAAAGTAATGATTCGAAAGAATGAACCGTTCTCAATAATAAACAGTGGTGGGCGCGTTGGTGTGTCTGATGTGGAGCGACGCTGGTAATATAGTGAGCACGTCCGCCATTAGAGGAGACTGGCCACTTGTCCTCCGTGCATTCAGGAATATAAAATGTGAGATAGAATGAGGGAGAGAGAGAGAGAGAGAGAGAGAGAGAGAGAGAGAGAGATTGAGTGAATTAGAGATAGATTGAGTGAATGAGAGATTGAATGAGTGAGTGAGAGATAGGGTGAGTCAGAGAGATTGAGTGAGTGAGTGAGAATGAGAGAGAGTGAGAGAGAATGATAGATTGAATGAGTGAGAGAGATTGAGTGAGAGAGATTGAGAGAGATTGAGTGAGAGAGATTGAGTGAGCGAGAGAGAGAGAGATAGAGAGAGAGAGAGAGAGAAAGAGAGAGAGAGAGAGGTTGATTTATTGAGTGAGAGGGATTGAGTGAGTGAGAGAGACAATGAGAGAGATTGAATGAGTAAATGAGAGATTGATTGAGTGAGAGAGAGAATGAGAGAGAGAGTGCGAGAGAATGAGTGAGAGAGAGTGCGAGAGAATGAGTTATTGAATGAGTGAGTAAGAGAGAGAGAAAATGAGAGTTTGAATGAGTGAGTGCGAGATTGAATGAGTGAGATTGATTGAGAGAGAGAGAGAGAGAGAGAGAGAGAGAGATAGCGCACGAGAGAAAGAGATAAGAGAAATTTAGAGAGTGAATGAGAGAGAGAGAGAGAGAGAGAGAGAGAGAGAGAGAGAGAGAGGTTAAATGAGAGAGAGAATGAGTGAGATTAAGTGAGCAGAGAGATTGAGTGAGTAAGAGAGAATGAGAGAGATAGAGTGAGCGAGAGTGAGAGAGATTGAATGAGTGAGAAAGAGCGGGAGAAAGAGAGAGAAAGACTGAGAGAGTGAGTGAGAGAGATTAAATGTGAGAGAGATTAAGTGAGAGATTGAGTGACTGAGAAGAGAGAGAGAGAGAGAGAGAGAGAGAGAGAGAGAGAGAGAGAGAAAGAGAGAGAGAGAGAGATTAAACACCAACTATTCAGCTCGCTTCTGAAGAAGTCAAGTAAACATGTAAATGAGCCAGACATATAAATTGAAGCTGAATAATTGAAACGGATCGCTGTAGCAATTGGAAGCATTGTAGCTTCACAAGCTGACAAAGAGAGATCAAATGAAGATTGATAGATAGTCAACCCAGTCTTCACGCTGTTTATACCGCTCCAATAGGCGTTATATGCGGGAGCAATAGCGAAGTGGATATCGAACTGCACTGGTAATGTCATGAGCATGGTCGGTCGCGGGCTCGTCGCTTGCTATAATGAGGGAAACATCGGCTACCTACTTCTCCTTGCCTCCAGGCCTACAAAATGTGATGAAGCTATCACATCACAGACATAAAACAAGAAACTGGACACATTTATTATAAGGGGGGTTCACTTGAAATCCGTTCGTGCCACACCGCGCGTAATTGCGTACGTTGAACATGATCATGTCATCGTCATGTGATAAGTACTGACCAGTGAAGAAAATAGCACGTGCTTATCGTCCCATGATGCATAGGTTCTGTTTCTGACCGTTGAGAAAATACCGGGTTGATCCAAAATCCGCCCAAAGAAGCTCAAAGGGCGGTGATTCAGTTTCTTTCATTTGAAGGATGTCGACCAGTGAACATTCATCGAAGAATGCAGGCAGCGTACGGTAACAAATGTGTGTCGAAGACAACAGTGACAGACTGGGCACGAATGTTTCGGAAAGGTCGTCAGTTCACGACAGATCTTCAACTGCCGGGTCAAGCGCATATTGTTGCAACCCCCCCCCCCTCCCCCCCTCCCCCCCCCAAAAAAAACATCGCCAAAACTGATGCAGCAGTACAGATGAACCGTTGTCGAAGCATACGTTCGCTAGCGAAAAAATTTGATGTGTCAATTGGGACAATTCAAAAGGTCGTTCGTAAGAAACTGCAATATCGGAAGGTGTGTTCACAGTGGGTACCACGGATGTTGACCGACCACCAACAAGAGGAACGCATGGGATGGTGTTTGAACCACTTGGTGCGTTACAGAGTGGAGGGTGATGCATTTCTCTTCCGCATAGTGGCAGGTGATGAATCATGAATCATGAATCACTTTGAGCCGAGCAGCAAAAGAGAGAGCATGCAATGGAAGCATGCTGGATCACCAAAAGCCAAACAATTCAAGTTACAGGTTTCCGCTGTTAAGATTATGCTGAGTGCATTTTTTGACCATGAAGGGCTATTGTTGGCCGACTTTAAAGAACCTGGTGTCAACATTAACTCTACCCCCTACTTGCAAAGACTAGACAAGCTGCAAAAAGTCATCAAGAATAAACGACCCGGCATGCTTTCTTGCCGGATGGAAATCTTGCTATAAATCTTTGAACAACCATCCGTGCGTATCGACCGCGATTTCGAAACACTTGTTCAACCAAAAAAACTTCTTTCTTTCGTTGATAAAACCATTCTGTTTGGAGTGCAAAGAATTACTTTAGCAGAAGACAGTCATTCGCTGAATATTGCTTCACGCTGGACTGTGGAGCACAATTATTTATGACATCATGTCCTTTATTTTTCAAATTTGTTCTACATACAAAGTGAAGCAAACACCCTGTAAACATGTTGGTATATGTCTTGGCTGTCAAGAACATGTCTTGTTATATGTTGTGCTATCTCAAATCAGTTTTTATTATATGTCTATAATATGTTATCTAGAATATGTTAGTGTTATATGTCTTGAATTAATGATATCTAGAACATGTTGTTGTTGTATGTCTTGAATAAATGATATCTAGAACATGTTGTTGTTGTATGTCTTGGTTGAATGTTATCGCACACCTGTTGTTGTTATTGTTATATGTCTTGGATCTATGTAATCTATAGAACCTGGTCTTCGATGTCTTGGTTAAATGTTATCTGCCCTGGATTTATGTTATTTACAACATGTTGGATACATGTTATCTAAACACTATTGTTCAGTGTCTAGCGTACATGTTATCTAGACACTTGTTGTTATATGTCTTGGATATATGTTATCTAAACACTGTTGTTCAATGTCTAGGATATATGTTATTTAGACACTTGTTGTTGTATGTCTTGGATATATGTTATCTAGACACTTGTTGTTGTATGTCTTGGATATATGTTATCTAAACACTGTTTTCAATGTCTAGGATATATGTTATCTAGACACTTGTTGTTGTATGTCTTGGATATATGTTATCTAGACACTTGTTGTTGTATGTCTTGGATACATGTTATCCCGAACATATTGTTGTTTACATATGTGAGATACATGTTATATAGAACATGTTGTTTACATATGAGATACATGTTATCTAGAAATTATTGTTGTTTACATATGTAAGACACATGTTATCTAGAACATATTGTTGTTTATGTGAGACACGTGTTATATAGAACACATTGATGTTTACATATGTGAGATACATGTTATCTATAACATATTGATGGTTACATATGTGAGACACATGTTATCGAGAGGATATCGTTGTTTATATATGTGAGACACGTGTTATCTAGAACATATGGTTGTTTAAAGATGTGCGATACATGTTATCTTCAACATATGTTCGTTTACATATCTAAGACAGATGTTATCTGGGACATATAGGTGTTATCTAGAAACTGTTCTTATGCAGTCAACGCTTCTGAGTGACTCAACGATTCGCATGACTCACCCACACGTTGAGTTCCCGTCTGCTCACAGTTTAGCGTGCGCTAATTAATTGTGTTTCGACTGGCGCGTGTTTCTGTCTCATCATCCTATTTCTGTCTAAACATCGTGTTTCTGTCTAAACTCCTGCTTCTGTCTAAACATCCTGCTTCTGTCTAAACATCAAGTGTTTCTGTTCCCCCTGTCACACTGACTAATTCCGTCGTTATATCGAAATGAAATCTGGCTGGGGGTGGCAGGCGATGGGTAATGATATGCCCTCTCACATTATGTAATATAGGGTCTTATTTTTAGTAAGGGAAATAATGCTTGTTTGTCAGGGCGGTCTTATTCACAGTAATGGAAGGGGTGTATAAAAACTGTGATCTTATTCCTAAAATGGCAACGGGTACTGTATTTATCTAACATAGATCGTACTCCCAGTAAGCCTTGGGATGTTTACCTAACAGTAGTCTTATTCCAAATAAGGTAAGAAATGTTTATCATACAAAGGTTTGTATTCCCAATAAGGGAAGGGATGTTTATCTAACAGGGCTCTTATCCGTTTTAGGTTTGTGTCCAGTGTATGTATGTCGATAGCTACAAACATATGTTATTATTATTATTATTATTATTATTATTATTATTATTATTATTATTATTATTATTATTGTCAAAGGTTTTATTGCTATGGTTTTTTTTTTAAAAATTTTCGTATTATTTATTGCTATTATTATTGTTGAATGTTCATTACTTTTTTTATATTATTTTTCCCCTTACTATGACTAGTTGTGTGTTATTGATTTTTCCCTCCTCCTAATTAATTTATTTTCGATTACGTTTCTCTTTGTGTTTTCTTGCGTTGGCGCTGATAAAGTGCGAATATAATGAAATCTATAGAAAAAATGACGGGCATCGTGGTTGATGGTCACAATATAAATAACTGACGTTGCATTGATGACACCGTCTTGACAGCAACAAGTTAGAAGGAATTACATACAATTATAGATAGATACAGTAATCGTAGAAAGTGAAAAAAATGGGACTCGGCCTGCATATTAGAAAGGAAAAAGTAATGCTTCTGATCAAAGAAACGACTGACGCCCAAATCTGCTATTAAAATCAACAATATTAATGTAGTACAAGTACATAAATTCAAGTATGGATAACATTGGGTATGAGATGAATAACAGAAATAAAGGACAGCTTGGGACAAGCAAAAACTAGAGTTTTTGAAACGGACATGTTAGGAAGTAACTCCGTGTCCTTGGAGACTAGAGAAAAGAATTCTTGTATGTTGCATAGAATCAGTTTTAACATATCGCTGTGAGTCCTGGCCTGTTAATTAAAAATCAATTGTATCATGTGAGATGTGATATGAGAGATGTGATATATGAGATGTGATATGAGAGATATGATATGTGAGATGTGATATGTGAGATGTGATATGCGAGATGTGATGTGAGAGATGTGATTTGAAAGATGTGAGATATGATATGAGAAATGTGAGATGTGATATGAGAAATATGTGATTTGAGAGATCTGAGATGTGACATGAGAGATGTGATATGTAAGATGTGATATGAGAAATTTGAGATTTGATATGAGAGATGTGATATGATAGATGTAATAGGAGAGATGAATGTTGAGAATTTACTTATCAGCTAAAATTAGCAATTCAAATGTTGTTCAAGAGGCTGAGACATAAAAACAACCTATCACAAACATCAGAAAGATGCAGTCGTCATTTCAGATCACATTATGGGAAGAAAATAAAAACTGATATATGTCTAGATAACTGAAAAGATTTATAGAAAGAGGATGTACGAAGACAAGGAGAGAACATTATAGGTTTTTATCAAAGACTAGTATCATCACACGAGCTGATGCATTCTGTTAGAGATCACAACACGTGGCACAACGTGATCACCGCCGCCTGTCGACATGGCACAAGCGATCATGATGTTCTTGATGACTGTCACTGACAAAAGCGCACAACACTCGATTGTTTTGTTACCGCCATGCAAGACTTACTCCAGGTCTCTCCTCCCCAATGTGATAAAGATTTCCAACCGTCTCCATTCTGCACCGTTGGTAACGTTTCCTACCTTTCCCATTCCAAGAGTAAGGGAGGCATCCTGGGATCCCTTTTTCATTGCTGAGGAATTTCCTTTGTATCTCTTTTCCAGCATTGGGGATGTTTGTTGGCATCTCTTTCACAGGCTGGAGAAGGGAGAGGGGGGGGGGGGGGGGTGATGGCTGGGGTCTCTGGAATATCTTTTCCAGCATTGGGGATGTTTCTTGACATCTCTGTTTCAGTGTTTGAGAGGTTTCCTGGCATCTCTTTCCGTCTCTTGAAAGAGTTTGGTGTCTGGCATTCCTTTTCCAGCATTGCAGAAGTTTCTTGGCGCGTCTCTGTTCAAGAGTTGGGGATTTTAAAAAAAATGGAATCTCACTTTTCCCTCGATGCAGAAGATTGCTACCGTCTGCCATGTTAACTATTGGAGGGGTGTCCTACCGTCTTCCATTTACACCGTTAGCGATATGTTTCCTACCGTCTCCCATGTTAACTGTTGGAGGGGTGTCCTACCATCTCCCATTTACACCGTTAGCGATATGTTTCCTACCGTCTCCCATTTACACCGTTAGCGATATGTTTCCTACCGTCTCCCATTAACACCGTTAGCGATATGTTTCCTACCGTCTCCCATTTACATCGTTGGCGATATGTTTCTTACCGTCTCCCATTTACATCGTTAGCGATATGTTTCCTACCGTCTCCCATTTACATCGTTAGCGATATGTTTCCTACCGTCTCCCATTAACACCGTTAGCGATATGTTTCCTACCGTCTCCCATTTACACCGTTAGCGATATGTTTCCTACCGTCTCCCATTTACATCGTTGGCGATATGTTTCCTACCGTCTCCCATTTACATCGTTAGCGATATGTTTCCTACCGATGTAAATGGGAGACGGATATAATACTGTCACCCACAAAATACTGTTACTAATTCTGCCACCCACACAGGTTACTGTCATCGATTATGTAACACATGTTATTACTATTGACTATGTTAAGCATGTAAGTGTTAACAAAAATGTCGCATTGACCACATTCCTGTGTATCAGGCATGCGGCTGTTATCGCACAGATGTGTCCTCGTATACATTAAACTCTTCGGGGCCCATTAGCGAAGCAAATAATAAGAACACTGTACACTAGCAAGCTCCTCCACGACCATATAACACCCGTGTTCTTGATAAGTTGCCTAGTTGATCGTCCCCTGTGATACTACCAAATCATCCAGTATTTTCTCTATTTGTCTACATCTGCGACACTTTACTAACCCATCCAGTATTTTCTTCCTTTGTTTACATCAATGATATGATAATTGGAAACACATGGCTTAAACACCATAAAAGACGACTATACATATGGAAAAGGCCTGATAAAAAAATTCGCAACCAAATTGACTGCATACTACTTAATAAAAGATTTAGAACAGCTTTGATTAATGTAAAGACAATGCCTGGTGCTGACTGTAATAGTCATCTTGTACCACTATGTGGACAAATAAAAGTAACATTAAAGAGAGGAAAAAAATGGTTAGGAACGTGAGACTTAATAAAGAGGTTCTGAAAGTAGATAAAGAAATTCACGAACAATACAGAGTGACTGTGAAAAATAGGTACAATGCAATAGCTATAATACAGAGTATAAATGAACAATGGGAAATGTTAAGGGACTCCATTCATCAAACTAGCAAAGAAATATTACCGGAGAGAAGCCAAATAGCTAAGAAAAAAAAATGAATGAATGAAGAAATCTTAATGCTAATGGACAAAAGAAACCAGAGTAAAAATGATAAATAAGAATACGCTAAGATAAATAAAGAAATAAAAGATAAATGTGGGAAGTCAAAAGAAACTTGGTTAAACAAGCATTGCAAAAAAAAAAAAAAAAATTGAATTAAATGCCATTAAAGATACAAAAAATATATGTCAGAGTCCTAACTATTTTCTCCTTCTAGCTCACTGGACTTGGACAGGCAAATTACAACATCTACGACACATATACTAATAACACATGAATGCAATCGGAAACTCGCAGGAGCTATCTCCTGAACACCCTTTACTACAGGCTGACAACATGGTCGCACTTCACGCTCAAACAATCGTTCAACACAAGCAGCCCAACGCTTGCTCACATGGGCGATATTTACACTGTCGCCCGTATGACCATTCGCAATCACAGTCTCACATCATCCCGCACATATAACAGTTAGTACATTCCTCGAATATCACTACACAACATTCATCTCCATCTATCCGTCACAACACTATCGTTCGATCGTTCTATCACTCGCTAGATCTCCACACGTCCGTCTCTATTCGCTGTCTCACCCACACTCTGACTCCGTCCTCCTTGACCTTCCCACATCACGTGGGTCTGTTCACGGGCTTCTTGCTTGACCCTCCGTTAGCCAAGCCGTGATGTCTCCTACTGTCCTTGACCTCAGCTATGCTTACACTGACTCTCGCTTACATACCGGCACTTACACTATTACTTACATATAAGCCCCTGACAATATACACAGACAAATCAGTGAGCTCATGGGAAGAAAAATAAGAATAAATACAGGGTGTTTGAAATCAAAAACGGGGAAGATATTATTGGAGGAAGGTGCTATAATGAAGAGGTGGAATGAGCATATAAGAGAATTATATGATGGAGAAAGGGAAGAATTAACAGAAGAAAGTAACTTAGAAGGTCCACCTAGTCTAAAAGAAGAAGTCGCTGACGATATGAAACATATGAAGAAAGGAAAAACAGCTGGGCCAGATGAAATCACAAAAGAATAATTAGAAGTATTGGGAGAATTTGGAGTAGATATATTAACCAAAATTTTGAATGATATTTACAGCAGTAGATATTTACCCAGTGATATGCTGAAATCTGTATTTATAGCTATACCAAAAAGACCAGGAGCAATTGAATGTGAAGATTTTCGTATAATTAACTTCATAAACCATATCACTAAGCTTCTACTCAGAATCACAATGAGAAGAACCAGAAAGAAAATACAAATGGAAATTAGTGAAGAACAGTATGGATTTAGTTAATTAGTTAGTTAGTTAGTTAGTTAGTTAGTTAGTTAAGTTTGGTTGGTTGGTTGGCTGGTTGGCTGGCTGGCTGGCTGGCTGGCTGGCTGGCTGGCTGGTTGGTTGGTTGGTTGGTTGGTTGGTTAGTCGAGTTCCAACTTCACGGCAACGGGTCGACCCGATTATGCTCCGTTCCTGTGCCAGTGAATATCACACAAAAGGCTCCCCTGTCCAATGTGAAAAGTGGAATAGGCAGGAGTCTCGGCAATCCAACAGTCCTCATAGGCACACTGTGCATAATGCCGCCGCCAGAATGCCAATACAAAATTAATCCACGAAAACCACAGTTCATAGTCGATGGACTCGGCAGTCACCAGAAAGACCTCATTGACCCGGGTTTTCTCATATGGCTCGGTCTTTTACCGCAGGGCGACCCGCCGAAAGAGTAGCATAAAGCACGAACTCCGCAGCTTCAGCGCCGACTCCCGGGAGTCTCCTGAAAAATGCACTCGTGAACCGAAAAGGCAACTGAGTCAATTCAACAACAGCCGGTAGCCATTGTTCCGAACATGCAGGTCACTGTACAGGACAGATGTAAAAGCATTCCCCGCGAATTTCACAGCTCTCAGTGTCGCCCAGTACTCACTCAGTAGCAGGGCGACGGAACCATGTATACCTGTCTAACATGAGGAAAATGCGATTGCAAACCGTAGCTGCAAGTATAAACACACCACAGGCCTTAACGGTTCAACGCCTAACCGCCATGTTAGCGACCGGAAGTATGGATTTGTGGAGGGAAAGGGCACAAACAATGCAATATATACATTACGGACACTAATAGAAAGGTCAACAGAGAAACAGAAAGACATATATGTGTGGTTCATAGATTATACTAAGGCTTTTAATAAAGTAAAACATGATGAATTGATTAAAATGTTGGAAGATATCAACATTGATGGGAAAGATATAAAAATAATAAAGAATATTTACTTGAACCAAGTAGCAGCAATTAAAATTGGAAATAAAGAGGGTTGTTACGAACAGATAAAGCTAGGAGTACGACAGGGGTGTGTCTTGTCACCAGATCTCTTCTCCCTATACAGCAGTGTTTCAAAACGTGGGGCCCACGCCCCACTGGGGGGGGGGGGACGAGGACAATTCGATTGTTTAGGGGGGGGGGGCAATTCGAAAATGGACTCGTCCAGAGTTTAAGTTAACTGTATATATAGGGGAAGATTGAGAAGTAAATACCTGGATGGCTTTTTTTTTGCGGCGGGGTAAATGTGCCATACATATTTAAATATGCATTTTTAGTCTACGTTAACTCCAGTTTATATGTTTTTTTTTTTAAAGTATTTAATTGATCTTATATTTATTTCTTTCAGCACACGAGGGTGCAAGCAAGAAAAAAAAATCGTCAGTATTCGGGGGAATATTTAAAATTTGGTTTCATACCCGCTGTCCACGATGAACGATCACCTTTTTGTCTTTTATGTCAACAATGCTTGATCAACGAATCAATGAAACGAGGTCCTCTTGAGGGCACATTTGAAGGCGAAACATAACGCTCATATTAATTCAGATTTGAATTACTTTCAAACTTTAAAGAAAATTTTTGAAAAAAGAGTAACATTAACTGCTTATAATACAACTATCAATCGTACTCTTGAGGCTAGTTATCGAATTTCATTAGTCATCGTTAAATCCGGGAAAAGTCATACTATAGGGGATAATTTAATCAAACCATCAATATCAGTATTTCTTAAAACGGTTCTGGAAAAAGATGACAAAGACGTTAAAGCTATGCCACTAAGTAACAATACTGTTAGCAGAAGAATAGACGAAATGAGTTAGGATATTGAAATACAACTTAAAAAGCTGAAAACAAAATTCTCGGTGCAAATGGATGAATCAACTTTGAGAGACAGCGAGGCCATTCTTATAACTTACGTAAGATATATTGATAAAGGTGATTTTGCTGAAGAAATGTTGTTCTGTAAATCATTAGAAAGCACCACTACCTCCAAAGATATATATAGTAAGCTAAACAAAAATTACTTAAATGTCAATAATATACCAATGAAAAATATAACATCTTGTGCTGCGGTTGGTGCTCCTAATATGATGGGGAAGAAAAATGGTTGCTTAAAATTGATGAAAGATGAGAATCCAGAATTGCTTCTTGTGCATTGTGTTATTCACAGGGAAAACCTGGTAGCTAAAAACATTTCGCGTGTTCTAAATGAAGTACTAAATTTAATTATAAAGTGTATCAGTGCTATTAAAGCTAGTGCCAAATGTGAACGTCTCTTCAAGTTATTTTGTGAAGAACAAAATGAAGACCATGTGAGACTTATACTTCACACTGAAGTAAGATGGCTCTCGAAAGGGAACTGCTTGAAAAGATTTATAGAACTGTTTGATACTCTTAGTGATTTTTTAAGCGACAAACCTGAAATGAAAAATCTGTTAACGGTCGATGGTAAGGCACTTGTGAGTTATTTAGCCGATATATTTGAAAAACTAAATATATTAAATAAACAACTTCAAGGAACAAATAAAACTCTTGTCAATGCAAAAGCGATGATATTTGGTTTTATTACCTTTATTGAATTATGTCAGACATATATTTACAACAAACATTTTGAAAAGTTTCATTGGCTCCAAAAATGTGACGTGACTGATACCGCTATATATGTTATTGTCGATCATCTGAAAATTTTATCTCATCTCATCTCATCATGTTCCTCTTGTACCTTGCGGTGTCGAGGTGAAGTATAAACTTCGTGAGAGTGCCCGATTATGGGCTTCATATATCGATATTCCCATGGACTATGCTATTCCCTCCGTCCAACGTTTACGTGGTCGGCCTCTTCCTCTGATTCCATCTAGTCTGTACATCATTGCTTGTTGTGGTATACTGTTGACTGGTAACTTACTTGCATGGCCAAACCATTTGACTTGCTGCTTTCTGATAAAATCTAGTGCTGCTTTAACCCCCACTTTAGTCCTGATTTCTTCATTTCTGATCTTATCTCTTCTTGATACGTTGAGTATTTTATCGGCTGATTTAAAAGAAAGATTTTCTGATTTGAAACAAATTGATTTCCCAACTTGGATGATGCAGCCAATGTTAGTGGATTTGTCTGATATTTCAAATATGCAGTGTCAAGAAGAACTAGCAGAAATGCAAAATGATGAGTCAATTAAAACTATTTAATATACAAGGAGCGATGGCATGGCTTTGAGAGGAAACCGAAATCAAATATCGAAATGCAAACAAATGTGCAAGAGAACTATTGTTACCGTTTCCATCTTCATATTTAGATGAATGCGGATTTAGTGCCATAAATGATTTGCTGCAGTTTAAAAAAAAAAAAAAAAAACGATACCGGCTGGATATAACAAAACGGGGAGGCTTGAGACTGAAGTTAAATAAATTGGAACCTGACATAAAATCTCTTTGCAGCAAGCATCAAGCGCAAGGATCTCGCTAATTTTATATAATAAATAATTACTAATAATTAATATAATATAGAAAAATCTTTCATTAAAATTATTTTGTACTTGAATTTCAGTTCTCCGTTATATTTTTTGAAAATTTACTTACCGTGTTTGCTCAATAATTTCCTGGTGATTTCTTCCTAAAACCTATCATTCAAGTTTCTTTAGTGAAAATTTCAATTTTTAAATATTAAAAATTATGTATATATTAGGGGGGGGGGAGGGCATAAGAATATTAGAAAGGCTTAGGTGGGGCATAACACAAAAAAGGTTGGGAAACACTGCCATATAGCGAAGTAATGAGAGAGAACAAAGAGACGCCAGGAATACTAGTTGGAAGTTATAATATAAATAATATACGCTATGCAGATGACACAGTATTGGTGGTGGATAAATCAACAGACCTACAACAATTATTGGGCACTGTAGTAATAGAGAGCAAGGAAAGGACTCTCCTTGAATATCAAGAAAACAGTAACAATGGTGATATCAAAGAAAATGGTGACACCAAAATGTGACATAGAAATAGAAGTAACAATTCTTAACCAAGTGGATAATTTTAGATACCTAGGGGCATTTATAACATCAGATGGAAGATGTACAACAGAGATTAAGAGCAGAATAGTGCAAGCAAAAGCCGCACTTCAGAAAATAAAGAGTTAGTTAGTTAGTTAGTTATCAGTTGGGGTATCTTCGTTGCACTCCGGACATGTCCATAGGTGCTCAGATCCTCCCCCCAGCATATGCATCAGCGTCCGGTGGCTAATAGTGCCAGTTCTGTGTTGGTTGACGAGGCGCTTTGTTTTCCCGATGATAAAGAGTATCTTATGCAATAAGTAACTATCACTGAATGTAAGAAAGAGAGTGCTGAAATGCTATGTAGAACCAGTTTTGCTGTATGGCAGTGAATTTTGGAATGTAAGTGAACAAATTAAGAAGAAATTAGAAGCAACAGAGATGTGGTTCCTGAGGAATGTTGCGAATTCATTGGACTGCCAGAGTAACTAACAACGACTGCCTGAAACAGGCTAATGAAACTAGAACACTATATACAACAATAAGAAAGAGACAAACATCTTTCTTCGGTCATGTGATGACAACTGGAAAGATCGAGGGGAAGAGAGGCAGAGGCAGACCAAGAGAAATGATGCTGGATGGATTGAGACGGTGGCATGAAGGAATATCAGCAGCAGAGTTGATTCAGAAAACCAAAGATCGAGATGTGTGGAGAGCCACGAACGCTTACGCTAGCTGACAGGGCACTCGATGATGATTGCCATACCTAAATTATAGCAGGGCAAAGGTTATGGCCGTGTTCAGGAATTGGACACTTAGATTGTGAAAAGTGGATACTTTTCACAAAGCGTGAAAACTCGGGAACTCGCTTCTGAAGCGAGTCCAAAAAGATCAATGTGCGCTCAGCCATCGTGGTCAGATGTATACAGAGCAACGGCTAAATAATAAGCCGCTCGTTTTATTCAGTGATAGAACTTTGTTGGTTTTGTCAGGTGTTGAATATGTGCAGACGTAATTGCATTGTATAGTGTGCTTAGTTGAACATAAACTGTGGACAATGTTATCCAAGTTGTGTTCTGAATAGTTACATTCTGTTTGTCATCGATGGAGTGAAGAGAGAATGCAAAGGTAATTAATGATAAGGGTGAGCCAGAAAAAGTTAAAGAAGAACAAATATATATTGCACACGACGAAGATGCTCTACCGAGAGAGCTTACGCCGCAAGAAACTAGCCATGGGTGATGACGTGATGATGGTGATCGAAGTAATAACCCCTAGAAGAGGAAAACAACCCGACGAATGCAGGAGCAATGGAGTCCGCAATGAACACCCTCTGTGCCATAAACGATCATTGGCAATGATGATGTCTACATCTGCGACACTCTGTCAACCCATCAGTATTTCCTTCCTTTGTCTACATCTGCGACATTCTGCCAACCCATCTGGTATTGTCTCCCTTTGTCTACATATGCGACACTCTGCCAACCCACCCAGTATTTTCCCCACCTGTCTACATTTGCGACACTCTGCCAACCCATCCAATACTTTCTCTCTTTGTCTACATCTGCGACACTCTGCCAACCCACCCAGTATTTTTCCTCTCTGTCTACATCTGTGACACTCTGCCAACCCACTCAGTATTTTCCTCCTCTGCCTATATCTGCGACACTCTGCCAACCCACCCAGTATTTTCCCCCTTTGTCTACATCTGCGACACTCTGCCAACCCGTCCAGTGCTTTCTCTCGTTTTCTACATCTGCGACACTCTGCCAACCCGTCCAGTATTTCTTTCTTTGTCTACATCTGCGACACTCTGCCAACCAGTCCAGTATTTCTTTCTTTGTCTAAATCTGCGACACTCTGCCAAACCGTCCAATACTTTGGCTGTTTGTCTACATCTGCAACACTCTGTCGACCCGTCCAGATTTTTCTCTCTTTGTCTACATCTGCGATACTCTGCCAACCCGTCCAGAACTTTCTCCCTTTGTCTACATCTGCGACACTCTGCCAAGCCGTCCAGAACTGTCTCCCTTTGTCTACATCTGCGACACTCTGCCAACCCGTCCGATACTTTCTTCCTTTGTCTACATCTGCGACACTCTGCCAACCCGTCCAGATCTTTCTCCCTTTGTCTACATCTGCGACACTCTGCCAACCCGTCCAGAACTTTCTCCCTTTGTCTACATCTGCAACACTCCGCCAACCCCCAAAAAAGTATTTTCTCTCTTTGTCTACATCTGCGACACTCTGCCAACCCGTCCGGTACTTTCTTCCTTGTCTACATCTGCGACACTCTGCCAACCCGTCCAGATCTTTCTCCCTTTGTCTACATCTGCGACACTCTGCCAACCCGTCCAGATCTTTCTCTCTCTGTCTACATCAGCGACACTCTGCCAACCCGTCCAGAACTTTCTCCCTTTGTCTACATCTGCGACACTCTGCCAACCCGTCCAGAACTTTCTTCCTTTGTCTACATCTGCGATACTCCGCCAACCCCCAAAAAAGTATTTTCTCTCTTTGTCTACATCTGCGACACTCCGCCAACCCCCAAAAAAGTATTTTCTCTCTTTGTCTACATCTGCGACACTCCGCCAACTCCCAAAAAAGTATTTTCTCTCTTTATCTACATCTGCGACACTCCGCCAACCCCCAAAAAAGTATTTTCTCTCTTTGTCTACATCTGCGACACTCTGCCAACTCGTCCAGTATTTTCTCCCTTTGTTTGCATCTTGGACACGCAATCATCCAGTATTTTCACCGTTTCTCTATATCTGCGATACTCTGCCAACTCATTCAGTATCTTTTCCCTCAGTCTTCACATGCGACACTGCCAACCCGGCCAGTAATCTCTCGTTCTATCGACCCTGTCTCTGACATCCTCAATATCCCCGGTTGTCACGGCGTTCTCGAGAGCTCCTCTTCTCATACGGTGACTCAGTAAAGACGATTCTCTCCTGATGAGGTGGACACTCATCTGTCTTTGTCAACCTGCCTCCTAAAGAACTTGATTGTGATTATTTGACTTCTTCGCTGGGGTCATATTCTAAGTATTCATTAAAAATCGAATTTCTTTGGCCTCTAATTTCTGTTTAATCTCGTTATTCAACATCCATGATTCACACACATACACTAGTATGGGCAGTAGGTAACATGCAGTCATCATCACGCGCCATGCCGATAAACGTGGGCGGTCATTTTTCGCCATCTCACGCGATCACGAGAGTTGTGGATCAGCTTAGTGTTCTTGTCTCGACCATGCCACGTAGTCAAGCCATCCAGGTATTTACTTCTCTGCCTTCCCCTTGTTCTCATCCTCTCCATCTTGTCAGTTGTCATCAAGTTCTCCAATTTGTTAACATGCAGTACATACTGTACTTGGATTGTAAACTGCTAGTGAAACACAGGCCGGTCTCCCTGGCCTAGGTGTTAAACGACTTTCTCCGTAATCCGGTTTATCCACGTAGGGTAACGCAGAGCGATAGTATTGGAAGCGGTTATCGCCGCGTTGGTAACTTACGGGATAAGTGAGCCGGCCGCTCAGAAAGCAGTGACAGGCTACTGAGCGTAATCTTGCCAAGAAATCAACGACAGCGGTAAAATACTGGTGTTGATAGCGATGTCCTGTAAGGGATATACGAAAACAAAAAGTGAAACACGGTAAAAGAATGACTAAAGTTGTACAACAGTGAATTCATCAGAACAGGGCACAATAGATGACGTTAACACATGTATACACAAATCATGAATGGCAATTCAGCCATATGCACTTGTAAATTGGCGACGCAGACAGCAGATCACAAACTCCAAGACTGCCCCGAATACGACATATCTAGGCAAACCTAGGGAAACAACAGCGGAAGATAAACTATACGGCCCACTGGGTGAACTAAAATAGACAGTGAAGCTTATACAAGAGACAACATTGCAGATATAGACAATAAATGTCAAGCAAACGAAAGAAGAAGAGGAAGAAGAATAAGAAGAAGCAATGGAAGTCTAACAGCCAATATTCTCAGTGGCTTCCCACACTGCATCAGCGCCAACTCGATCGATATCCTGCAGACGACGAGCTGTGGGCTGTGATTATTGGCAAGGAATCTGGGTGCTTGTTTTCCCGTCCTTCAAGGTCAAAATCAGGAGGCTGTATAAAGGTCACACGCTAGCTGACAGGGCACTCGATGATGATTGCCATACCTAAATTATAGCAGGGCAAAGGTTATGGCCGTGTTCAGGAATTGGACACTTAGATTGTGAAAAGTGGATACTTTTCACAAAGCGTGAAAACTCGGGAACTCGCTTCTGAAGCGAGTCCAAAAAGATCAATGTGCGCTCAGCCATCGTGGTCAGATGTATACAGAGCAACGGCTAAATAATAAGCCGCTCGTTTTATTCAGTGATAGAACTTTGTTGGTTTTGTCAGGTGTTGAATATGTGCAGACGTAATTGCATTGTATAGTGTGCTTAGTTGAACATAAACTGTGGACAATGTTATCCAAGTTGTGTTCTGAATAGTTACATTCTGTTTGTCATCGATGGAGTGAAGAGAGAATGCAAAGGTAATTAATGATAAGGGTGAGCCAGAAAAAGTTAAAGAAGAACAAATATATATTGCACACGACGAAGATGCTCTACCGAGAGAGCTTACGCCGCAAGAAACTAGCCATGGGTGATGACGTGATGATGGTGATCGAAGTAATAACCCCTAGAAGAGGAAAACAACCCGACGAATGCAGGAGCAATGGAGTCCGCAATGAACACCCTCTGTGCCATAAACGATCATTGGCAATGATGATGTCTACATCTGCGACACTCTGTCAACCCATCAGTATTTCCTTCCTTTGTCTACATCTGCGACATTCTGCCAACCCATCTGGTATTGTCTCCCTTTGTCTACATATGCGACACTCTGCCAACCCACCCAGTATTTTCCCCACCTGTCTACATTTGCGACACTCTGCCAACCCATCCAATACTTTCTCTCTTTGTCTACATCTGCGACACTCTGCCAACCCACCCAGTATTTTTCCTCTCTGTCTACATCTGTGACACTCTGCCAACCCACTCAGTATTTTCCTCCTCTGCCTATATCTGCGACACTCTGCCAACCCACCCAGTATTTTCCCCCTTTGTCTACATCTGCGACACTCTGCCAACCCGTCCAGTGCTTTCTCTCGTTTTCTACATCTGCGACACTCTGCCAACCCGTCCAGTATTTCTTTCTTTGTCTACATCTGCGACACTCTGCCAACCAGTCCAGTATTTCTTTCTTTGTCTAAATCTGCGACACTCTGCCAAACCGTCCAATACTTTGGCTGTTTGTCTACATCTGCAACACTCTGTCGACCCGTCCAGATTTTTCTCTCTTTGTCTACATCTGCGATACTCTGCCAACCCGTCCAGAACTTTCTCCCTTTGTCTACATCTGCGACACTCTGCCAAGCCGTCCAGAACTGTCTCCCTTTGTCTACATCTGCGACACTCTGCCAACCCGTCCGATACTTTCTTCCTTTGTCTACATCTGCGACACTCTGCCAACCCGTCCAGATCTTTCTCCCTTTGTCTACATCGGCGACACTCTGCCAACCCGTCCAGAACTTTCTCCCTTTGTCTACATCTGCAACACTCCGCCAACCCCCAAAAAAGTATTTTCTCTCTTTGTCTACATCTGCGACACTCCGCCAACTCCCAAAAAAGTATTTTCTCTCTTTATCTACATCTGCGACACTCCGCCAACCCCCAAAAAAGTATTTTCTCTCTTTGTCTACATCTGCGACACTCTGCCAACTCGTCCAGTATTTTCTCCCTTTGTTTGCATCTTGGACACGCAATCATCCAGTATTTTCACCGTTTCTCTATATCTGCGATACTCTGCCAACTCATTCAGTATCTTTTCCCTCAGTCTTCACATGCGACACTGCCAACCCGGCCAGTAATCTCTCGTTCTATCGACCCTGTCTCTGACATCCTCAATATCCCCGGTTGTCACGGCGTTCTCGAGAGCTCCTCTTCTCATACGGTGACTCAGTAAAGACGATTCTCTCCTGATGAGGTGGACACTCATCTGTCTTTGTCAACCTGCCTCCTAAAGAACTTGATTGTGATTATTTGACTTCTTCGCTGGGGTCATATTCTAAGTATTCATTAAAAATCGAATTTCTTTGGCCTCTAATTTCTGTTTAATCTCGTTATTCAACATCCATGATTCACACACATACACTAGTATGGGCAGTAGGTAACATGCAGTCATCATCACGCGCCATGCCGATAAACGTGGGCGGTCATTTTTCGCCATCTCACGCGATCACGAGAGTTGTGGATCAGCTTAGTGTTCTTGTCTCGACCATGCCACGTAGTCAAGCCATCCAGGTATTTACTTCTCTGCCTTCCCCTTGTTCTCATCCTCTCCATCTTGTCAGTTGTCATCAAGTTCTCCAATTTGTTAACATGCAGTACATACTGTACTTGGATTGTAAACTGCTAGTGAAACACAGGCCGGTCTCCCTGGCCTAGGTGTTAAACGACTTTCTCCGTAATCCGGTTTATCCACGTAGGGTAACGCAGAGCGATAGTATTGGAAGCGGTTATCGCCGCGTTGGTAACTTACGGGATAAGTGAGCCGGCCGCTCAGAAAGCAATGACAGGCTACTGAGCGTAATCTTGCCAAGAAATCAACGACAGCGGTAAAATACTGGTGTTGATAGCGATGTCCTGTAAGGGATATACGAAAACAAAAAGTGAAACACGGTAAAAGAATGACTAAAGTTGTACAACAGTGAATTCATCAGAACAGGGCACAATAGATGACGTTAACACATGTATACACAAATCATGAATGGCAATTCAGCCATATGCACTTGTAAATTGGCGACGCAGACAGCAGATCACAAACTCCAAGACTGCCCCGAATACGACATATCTAGGCAAACCTAGGGAAACAACAGCGGAAGATAAACTATACGGCCCACTGGGTGAACTAAAATAGACAGTGAAGCTTATACAAGAGACAACATTGCAGATATAGACAATAAATGTCAAGCAAACGAAAGAAGAAGAGGAAGAAGAATAAGAAGAAGCAATGGAAGTCTAACAGCCAATATTCTCAGTGGCTTCCCACACTGCATCAGCGCCAACTCGATCGATATCCTGCAGACGACGAGCTGTGGGCTGTGATTATTGGCAAGGAATCTGGGTGCTTGTTTTCCCGTCCTTCAAGGTCAAAATCAGGAGGCTGTATAAAGGTCACACATTGGTTCCACGTTTTCAGGATGTACACCGTTGACCTGATGCGCGAATTAGCGCGGTTAGATGGCCAGACAAGAGTGACATTTGCTCCAGTGCTTACAGTGGGAAAGGTGTAAGAGTAACGGCCGTTTGCTTTCCCAGCGCCTTGGTATGTGGTGCCAATAACCGGAAATTTGTATAGACTAGTTTGTTCTCTGCGGGTGATATGGTCATTATGGCGCCGGCCGCTTAACTTCCCAAAATAATTCTTGGTACCCATTTTAGGCTGGGACGACATGGAATCCAAAGTCAATTTTTAAAAAAAATCTCTATGGGAATTCGAACACATGCCCACTGTACCACCGTGGCTCCCCTTCCCGAGAAGGGTAGGGACACTATTTACTGCCTGTCCGAGTCCATTTTGCGAGAAAAAAAAACTGTCCACCGTGTCAACCAGTCCATATGGCATCATCATCATCATCATCAAGTGCCCTGCCAGCTGGCGTAGGCGTTCATGGCTCCCCACAGATCTCGGACTTTGGTTTTCTGAATCAAATCTGCTGATGATAACCCTCCATGCCACCGTCTGAATCCATCCAGCATCATTTCTCTTGGTCTGCCTCTGCCTCTCTTCCCCTCGATCTGTTCAGTTGTCACGATGTTCTCCAATGCCTCTCTTCTCATCACATGACCGAAGAAAGATGTTTGCCTCTTTCTTATTATTGTATATAATGTTCTAGTTTCATTATCTTGTTTCAGGCAGTCGTTGTTGGTTACTCTGGCAGTAATAGGAATTCGCAAAATTCTGCTCAGGAACCACATCTCTGTTGCTTCTAATTTCTTCTTACTTTGTTCATTTACATTCCAAGATTCACTGCCATACAGCAAAACTGGTTCTACATAGCATTTCATCACTCTCTTTCTTACATTCAGTGATAGTGACTTATTGCATAAGATACTCTTCATTTTCTGAAATGCGGCTTTTGCCTGCCCTATTCTGCTCCTAATCTCTGTTGTACATCTTCCATCTGATGTTATAAATGCCCCTAGGTATCTAAAATTATCAACTTGGTTAAGGATTTTCCCTTCTATTTCTATGTCACATTTTGGTGTCACCATTTTCTTTGATATTACCATTGTTACTGTTTTCTTGATATTCAAGGAGAATCCTTTCCTTGCACTCTCTGTTTCTACAACGTCTAATAATTGTTGTAGGTCTGTTGAATTATCCGCCACCAATACTGTGTCATCTGCATAGCGTATATTATTTATATTATAACCTCCAACTAGTATTCCTGGCATCTCTTTGATCCCTCTCATTATTACTTCGCTATAAAGGGAGAAAAGATCTGGTGACAAGACACACCCTTGTCGTACTCCTAGCTTTATCTGTTCGTAACTACCCTCTTTATTTCCCATTTTAATTGCTGCTACTTGGTTCCAGTAAATATTCTTTATTATTCTTAAATCTTTTCCATCAATGTTGATATCTTCCAACATTTTAATCAGTTCATCATGTTTTACTTTATCAAATGCCTTAGTATAATCTATGAAGCATAAATATATGTCTTTCTGTTTCTCTATTGACCTTTCTATTAGTGTCCGTAATGTATATATTGCATTCTTTGTGCCCTTTCCCTCCACAAATCCATACTGTTCTTCACTAATTTCCACTTTTATTTTCTTTCTGGTTCCTCTCATTATGATTCTGAATAGAAGCTTAGTGATATGATTTATGAGGTTAATTGTTCGAAAGTCTTCACATTCAATTGCTCCTGGTCATTTTGGTATAGCTATAAATACAGATTTCAGCATATCATTGGGTAAATATCCACTGCTATAAATATCATTCAACATTGTGGTTAATATATCTACTCCAAAGTCTCCCAATACTTCTAATTCTTCTATTGTGATTTCATCTGGCCCAGCTGTTTTTCTTTTCTTCATATATTTCATAGCGTCAGCGACTTCTTTTAGATAGGTGGTCCTTCTAAGTTACTTTCTTCTGTTAATCCTTCCCTTTATCCATCATATAATTCTATTATATACAAATTCCACCTCTTCATTATAGCACCTTCCTCTAATATCTTTCCTGTTTTTTTTTTTTTATTTCAAACACCCTGTATTTATTCTTATTTTTCTTCATGTGATCTCATTGATTTGTCTGTGCATATTTTGGATCATTAATGGAATTTAATTCAATTTTTTTTTTTTTTTGCACTTGCTAGTTTAACCAACTTTCTTTTGCCTTCCCACATTTATCTTTTATTTCTTTATTTATCTTAGCATATTCTTGTTTGTCATTTTTACTCTTTTTTCTTTTGTGCATCAACTTTAAGATTTCTTCATTCATCTATTTTGTCTTAGCTATTTGGCTTCTCACCGGTAATGTTTCTTTGCTAGTTTGATGAATGGAGTCCCTTAACATTTCCCATTATTCATTTATACTCTGTATTTTAGCTATTGCATTGTACCTATTTTTACAGTCACTCTGTATTGTTCTTGAATTTATTTATCTATTTTCAGAACCTCTTTATTAAGTCTCATGTTCCTAACCATTTTTTCCCTCTCTTTGCTTGCTTGCTTGCTTGTGTTCATTGGCTTGAGCTCCAACGCAAAGTCCTGTATGTCGGATGAAGGCATCCTGTTGTCCAACATCAGTGTGATGTCATACAGGACCTGAAGTTTGCGTGAGTATCCGTTGTCCCATGTCTGGCTTATTGGTGTGCAGACTGGTGGTTCCTCGCCATACAGGCAGACACTCTCCGACTTCGGAGGAATCGGCGATCCTATTGATTTCAGCCAGGACCCCGAAGGGACCTGTTGCCCAGGACGCTCGACGAGGACGCGTCAATAGGTCTTGGCCAGCATATAACCCGGCCCTGGTGCCTTGGAAACACCTCTGCGTCCCTTCCCTCTCTTTAATCTTACTTTTATTTGTCCACATAGTGGTACATGATCACTATTACAGTCAGCACCAGGCGTTGTCTTTACATTAATTAAAGCATTTCTAAATTTTTTATTAATTAGTATGTAGTCAATTTGGTTGCGTATTTTCTTATCAGGGCTTTTCCACGTGTATAGTCTTCTTTTATGGCGTTTAAACTACGTGTTTCCAATTATATCATTGATATGTGCCCATTCTATTAGCTTTTTCCCTCTTTCATTTCTTGTACCTAAACCATAATTCCCCATTATATCCTAAATTTTCCCCTTTCCTACTTTTGCATTAAAATCTCCTAGTATTATTTTTATTTCTTGTGATCCAATGTGAGCCATCGCCATTTCTATTTCGTCGTAAAAGTGTTGTATTTCTTCATCACTACTGCTTGTTGTTGGTGCAGATTCTTGTATAATATTTATATCTGTTGGTTTGCCTTTGATTTTTACCATAATAACTCTAATCTGAAATACACCAGTATCCATTAAGTGACTTGGCTGTTTTTTTCGTCAAGTATTATTCCTACACCTTTTTCAAGTGTATCCCCTCCAGAATAAATTATTGTCTGATTGTCAGCTATAATTTTGCCCGATCCCTTCCATCTCATCTCACTAACGCCTAGTATATTCATTTTCATGCTATCCATCTCTCTTAGAACATTGGTAAACTTTCCTAGCTCATTTAATGTCCTAACTTTCCATGTTCCTACTCTAAATTTATTTATTTTAGTTATGATTTTGCCATCAGTAGCTGGATGACGGTCTGGTGTCACCTGTGGCTCATGACTGTCCCTACCGGACGAGGATGCCCTAAGACAGCCATTAACGTCCTTCACTAACTTTGATTTATGTTTTGCCATGAAGTCTTGGGAAGATAATGTGGTGGTTTCCCCGTGACTTCCACATTCACATGGTGGTCTTTTACCTCTGCCTTTGCCTCTACCTCTGCCCATGTAGCATCGGTTATAATAGTTGTGGTTCATGGTGCGGAATGAGTTTGTTAATTTTTTTTTCTGCGCCAGTGTTAGCTGGCTGATCGGCTGAAGAGTTTATGCCTGTGACGTCAGTTGGGGGGGGGGGGGGGGGGGTTCAGATGGCCGGCAAGTTTTTCTTTGAGTCTTTCTCCTCAGGTGATTTCTTGTCAGTGTTGGCTACTTGTGCCTTTTGCTTTGATAGGAGATCATTTGGGGTAGCCGGGATCGCCTGGATAGATACGTTTGCCTGAAAGTGACGGGTCGTAGATCCATAGTCCGCGTCGTATTCTTCTTAGGCGTTCCCTCGCGTCGTATCTCTCCTCTCACTCCCGGTCTGCAGCTTCCTGTGCGTCAGTTAAGGTTGCTTTGTCTTGTCCTTCTTGTCTCCGGTTGTCGTCACATGTGTCGATAACCTCCTCTAAGCTTTCTTCAGGCGTCTGGCGGGATTCTGATTTTCCCTTGAGCTGCTTGGGTATCGTGGATGGACTACTGGCTTCAGCGTGCTGTTTCTGATTGGTCTGTGGCTTGGCTCCATCATGCGTCTTTTTACCTCCTTTTTTTGTGTGTACTGTCTTTAATAGTTTTTCGATGTTTTATTGTTGGGTTTCATCTTGCGACTTTTCTGTGATCTTTTCCGTGTTTTCTGCTGGTTTGTTTTGGGATATTTCCTTTTCAGTTCTTTGCATTTCTCTCTTTGCTTTCATTTCTTGCAGGATCTCTTCATTCCTCTTTTTAGTTTGCACCATGTGCTCCACCTATTGTTTGATGTTTTGCCGGATCTCCTTTATTTCAGCAAGCAGTTTTTCCTTGTCGCTGGTTGGTGCAAGCGTCAGCAGTGTCTTGACTTGCTTCTTCAGCTCGTCTATCTGGTTTTGCAGTTGATCTCTTTCAGCTTGTGATGTACACGAGGCTGTCTCGCACCTCCGCATTGCGACCTTGTATGGTGTCTTTGTTGTAATGACGATCTTTAAGACGTCTCTGTGTAATTGGAGGTACGGACAGCCCAGGTATCTTGCTCCATGCTTGGCCAGGCAGTTGGCGCACTTTCTCTTGTTGTTGGGTAATCGGAAGTCCGTGTCGTGCTTGGCCAGCGGACACTCCCTGAAGGCGTTGTGATCGGCGCAGTATCGGCAGATTTCTATCTTACTACGACATATTGCTCTGCTGGAACATTGCGTGATTCTTGGAATGAATCCTCCAGGCTGTTGCATTTTCTTGTTTATCGATACATGGCGTGGTATCTCGCTGCTCTCAGTCGTTACCACTGCCAGCGTCGTTGGGATCTTTGAGTACGTTAGAATCCGCTCCGCCTTCAAGATTCGGATGTGAGATTCTCTTCTTGTAGCTGATTCGTGATGTCTTCGTCTGACAGCTCCACTTGAATACGCTTGACAACCCATCTGACTGTCTTTGAGTTGGTGTTTCCGACTCTGGTGTCTTTCTCCTCCTTCTCAGCTGTCTTGGCTCTTGCCTGTGGTGGGTTGTCGTCGATCTTCCTCGTGGTGGCTTCAGTAGTAACAGTAGTTTCAAGTTCTTTGTTGCAGCTCGCAGGAAGACTCTCCACGGTCGTCTTCTTTATGGTTTTAGCAGCTCCCACGCTGCACATCTTCTGTGTCTGC